>BSBM01000494.1:6072500-6726250 GCA_027924585.1 Larix kaempferi
GTTATTGATGACGTGTGAGGTCTAGAATTTTCAATTAAGGCCCAGGTGGAATTCAATTGAGCTCAATATGTTTCAATAAGATCTCAAGGAACCGGTTTTCATTCTTCGATGATGTTCAATGCTTTTCAACATATCCACGGTCTTGCATGGTAGGATGAGGATGCATTCATGGCATTCGATCTTTACAAAAGATGTGTTTTGTCAAAATGAAATTCAATTTGCCTCTTTGATGAACCTCCTCTACAAGACTTCGTTTATTGCATGAATGTCACAGACTCACAGAAACTCTAAACAACACTCAATGGCATGCAACTATAACCACAAACCAAGTAGAGGTTGATTTTATGCATTGATATAGAGAGGTGGCAGTAGGCAGACAATATGGAGAAACAATGAGTTAGAAAAAACATTTGGACCAAAGTACCACAATGCTTATTAATAAAATTTAAAAAAAAAAGTTTTGGCTCAGGAATTGTGGTTTATCACCACGTTTCTCTTCGACACTCGCCATCAAAATACGTATAAAAATAACACGTCTTTACATCCTCTTCCTTTTAAATCCTCATTGCATAGTAATAAATAAGGATTATTATGCATGCACATCCTCACCTTACAATGTCAATTGGGTCCAGGCACATAGACAACCATAAATTATCAAATGTGTCAAAGAGTAAGCCTTTCCAATAAAAATTAAGACCCACCCTTCAAACTTAATCTCCGAGTCCAATTTATGCAAATATTTTCGAAGTGGGGGGAAGGTTTGGAATTAAATGGTGTAAAAGTTGGGGAATAAATGGTTTATATGTTGTACAAGGGCGAGTGTGCGGGTTTGGGCGCGTGCGCGGCCCTGTTACTAGTTAAAAAAAATAGAGCTCTCTGTTTCCCGGGAATTCTACCAAAATCACGGGTTTCACTTCTTCCGTGGCTTTCAAGCTCTCACAGGTTGCTCATTAGCTCTCACAAGTTGATCTATTGGACACAAAATCACCCTTGGAATCTATCAAACATCTTCAGTGTTCTTGGAATCTAGTGGATTCATTCAAGCTACCAGTTTCCATTGCAAGTGGAGATCATTTCTATAGAGGTATGGTGAATTGTAAATGAGTCTTTTCATTCACAAGATTTGAGATGAGCCCATGCCTTTTTGATTTTGTCATATTCCCACAACAATATCCATGCATAGACAACAATGAATTTGACAAGAAGATTTCCCAAGTTCACATCTAGAAAAACTCATATGAACACTAGACAAGATGAAGTATGCAACCTCCTCATTGTGTAATTAGTTCCCAAGTTAATTTTGTTCTTTTCACCTCATATTATGCTAGCAAAAAAAACCACACACTCACTAAACATAACTAAAAATATCACTTCAACTCATCCACAAAACCTCAACTCTCTCATCTCTTATTCAATACCATTGTATGGAATGAGGATATCTGTAAGTATATGCACCTTTCTCCTAATCAAATTATATTTCTCCTAATCACCCTTCCCAAGATCATGATCTTTGTTAGAAACCTTTGCATCCTCCTAAAGGTTTTTCATGAAACAAGGTATACAGTCATTCTATTGTGATGCATTGTTGAATTCAACCATGGGTATTTTAAACTCAAAACCACATTCTATCATCTCAAGGTTTATCTAAGGAAATAGTTTGTTGTTGTTTCTTCAACTCCTTAATGTGTTATATAACCTAGTAATTTACGATGGTAAAGGACATTGCCTCAAATGGAAGGATATACCATTCCACTAGGAAGACAAAGCAATCAAACTAGGTGCAAAGTCCTAGAATTGATAACATTAAGGGAGAAAGCAAAAAATGCAATTAATTAAGGTTACCTTATTTGATGTAGAAAAACTATCAAACTATTCCCAAGGCATCTCTAGCCATCTCTGTTGTAGGGTGTTACTACCATAATTTTTATGAATTCATGGCCAGACAAGACACTAGTTTCTCCTCTCTACACTTGACCAAACATCATCTATATTGATTCGAATTGTAAGGGATAAAGATGTTTATTCAAACACAAATAAACCAACATAGTCTGCAGTTGTATATGTTAATTTGTAAAGTGGTAAGCTATGTTGGAATGTGTCAGGTTCATTGTATAATGGAACTAATATCTTATTTGTTGTTTCTTTTGCAGGGGTAGGCCTGATAGTTGTGTTAAAGAGACTTTTGGAGATGGGAAACTCACGAAACGCAAAAAAAAAAATAGAAGGAATTTTCCCATTGAAAAGGTCAATGACTTAAGAGAAAAGGCTAGGTTGGGAATGGAAATATTGAGACATGGTCCTATCATTGCCCCAGATCCTGCCACTGATCCTAACACAGTTGTTGACATGACAACCTCTTGTTCAAAACCACGGGTAAAGCGGTCGCGTCCAATGGAACCAACTCAAATTCCAACATCAACACAATCTCCAACCAACAGTCCATCAACGAGTCATTCTGAAGTTCCTCACGACACAAGAATTTTGGGAGATGTTGCATGTGTAGAGATGGACATACAAGCCTTGCTTAATTTTCAATCTCCCCAAGAAGACCACAACCCTATCAACCACACTCCCATTATGGCCCAATCTATGAACGAATCACCACAACAAACAAGCTCTGGTATTCATGTCTCATGTCCACCCTCCCTACCTCGATTGTCCAGTGCAAGAAGAAGAATTCCTAGACGTATTCATGTGGATGAGAGTGCTATGTCGGGGCTTGAAGGCAAGTTTCCAAAATGCACTATTGAATGGCAATGCAACAAAATTGTGAAAGAATATTTTGAATCCAAAGGTGATGCAGGTAAATGTCAATTATTGCTATGTTTGTTAAAGTCACATTCTTTAGTTGTTGTTAGGAGAATTTTGGGAATAAAGATGGTTAAAAGTTCAGAGGCCAACAATCATATTGTTAGAAATCTCCAATCTGCATTTAATGCGATTGCGAAGAAGTCTCGTACAAAACATCTTTGTGCAACTCGTCGTGTTTTAGCGGAATCAGTTGTAAGCAAGTCCACAAGGCAACATCGTCTACTATCACACACTTCTCACATACTCAAATTAAATAGAAAAAATATTAAAAAATACTCTGTTATAAGATAAAATCTTGACACTCCGGGTGGAAACGATTGTTGGGCTTTTGTTGGTAGGTTTCCTCGTGTAGATAGGAAGCTAATTGATGCTGTTAAGGAGTTAGTACAAAAGTTTTGGCATGATCATACTAGACCTTCATCAATCCAAAGAGACGTGCTAAAACTGATAAAGGGTTCTACTGAACGTGAGCCCCATGTTAAACACTTCCTTGACACCACACAGACTGAACTCTATGAGAGATTCAAGAATGAGCACACACAATTGAACCTTGGCCAAAGGTCCTTTGAGAAATGAAAACCATGGTACATTCGTATATGCATTGATTGGAACACTTGTTGTTGTAGATACCACGTAGAATATGAATATTATTATGACACATATAAACATATATTTTGTGATTTGCATACTAACATTGTGGAGGGCTGCAATGAATCCATACTACCACCGAATGCATCAAGAGATTTTATCCACAACATCATGTATCCAAGGCCCGAAGGACAAAAGTATTATAAAAAATCGTGTCTATATGGGACATGTTCTATGTGCAGTGGGTTTTCTCTTTTGAACCATTGCATTCAGGAAAGCAAGGACACATAATTTGGCATGATGGGTGTGGAGATTCAAAGCTTCAAGTACGTGACCTATCAATTAGACAGTGTCAGAGAATGTAAAAAGATTGCATTGGTAAAGTCACAGGTACAAATGGATATTGCATATTTTTCATATTACACGTTCAATTTATGGCATATACATTTTTCCAAAGGCCACATTGTAATATTTCCCTTGTTTCCATGGTAACAGGTACCGGTATGTGACTTCTTGACGGAATTCTACGAGAAAACCGAGCAGTATGTTCAACATGTGCATGTAGCGCGATAGCAAAATGAGCAGTACAGAAAATGCAGGGACACATTTCCCGTTGGAACCATAGTGTCAATTGTGGATTTTGCAGAAAATTACACCCTTCAGCCACAAAATGAAATCCAGAGTCAATACTACCATTCATACCAAGTCAGCATCATGGTACATATTATGCATAGGCATGGGCCAAAGAGCAGCAATGATAAGAGGATAATACTCAAGGAGACAAACTTTTACATAAGTGATGATAGAACCCATGATCTGCATTATGTGCAACATTGTTTTCAAATTTTCTATGATCAGTTGAAGGAGAGAGATATACAGATGGATCGGCATTGGATATGGTCGGATGATTGTGTGGGCCAATTCAAAAATGCCCGAGTATTCCAATGGATGAGTACTTTGCATAAGACTTGCAATGTGTCGCATATCTGGAACTATTTTGAGACCGGGCATGACAAAGGCGAGCATGATGGGGCCGGTGCATGCATCAAGAACGCACTACAAAGGGAAGAGATGAGGTTTGACAGGGAACCTCATATCCGAGATGCAGAATCCATAGTTCAATGGTGCTCCGCAACAATGTCAGAACGAGCAAGAGATCAACAAACATCATCGGTGGCAGGACGTGTGGTGAGAAACTTTTGGCTAGTGGTTGACATAGATCGATCGCGTTCCTATAGTTGTGGCACAGTACAAGGAACACATGGATTTCATTCAGTTCGAAGCTCAAACAAACACTTATTTGAAATATGGACGCGAAAGCTTGCATGCTTTTGCAACCCTTGCAGCAGCGGCGAATGGGATGAATGCGAATGCATGGACTGGGTTGAAGAATGGGATCGTGTGTCACTTGCAGTAGACCAACGTGCAGTTGTTGAAACAACCCAGTTAGAGGAGGTCCAATCAGCGATTTCTATAGACTACGACCATATCTCAGATCTTGTACAACCAGGACACATATACGCAGTTGTTGCACCGAAAGACAATGAATGGGGCGTGGATTATTGGTTGGCACGGTGCATCCAAGGTAAGCAAACCCTCTACGGATCATTAATCGATGATGAAGGAATTGAATTTCCTACTGGCTCGATGGTGGTTAAGGGGGAATATCTTATGCTAGATGGGAAGTCAAGAAAGACTAGTGGGCATGTATTCATGGATTACAAACCAGGTTCAGTGGTGTATCACTTCACAAACTTGATCGTTGGCACAAACATCGATCTTCAGACAATGTCAAGCAAGAGCTCAACCAAGGTACGCTACTACCTGCCTCATTCAGAGCACGAGAGATTGATGGAGACAATTAGCAATAGAGAGGATCCAGATGGATTTATTGAATGAGGCCAGTCAACTTTACATAAGAGAAAGAATTGCATCAAAGAATGTTATGTTTTACATCGAGATATGTGTAGTTTTATGTTATTTCATTGGTACATGCATTTTTTGTTGATACATACATACATACATGTCTTTACCTATGTTTTTTATTTTTCCTATATGTATTAAACTGTTCCATGCTTCTCTTTTATGTTGAATAAAATGGTGATGTGATTTGGATCAAATTTGAGTAAATTGAGTTAATATTTTCTTAAATATATCTATTTATGTTTGTAGCATTTGAAGATAGTGGTTTTGATAGGTTCTCAACATTAGAATTACCTAGGTTTTGGGAAATGTTTTGAAGTACATAGTCTATTACAATGGTCTTGAAAATTTAACTTGGTAGATGAAACCTTCTAGGAATCCATGTATGGATAGAAGGGTCTTCCACTTGGCATAGGGAGTTATCATAAGGTTTCAAGAGTGGTATTTTTGAGATCTATACTTGAGAGGGACTTGTCATCATCACAGATAACCACTTATAGGGACTTGTCATCATCATCACCAACATCATCTCTAGGCTCCTCATCAACATCTCCATTATCATCATCTTCTTCATCATCACCATCACCATCACCACCATCGTCAACGTCTTCATCATCGCCACCATCATCAACGTCTTCATCATCGCCACCATATTCATCATCATCATTAATTCTATCTCTAACCCTAATTCAATTTCCTTCTATAACTCTAGCCCCAACCCTCACCCAAACCCTAGCACTAATCCATCCTCTTCATCATTGCCATCACCATCACCATCACCATCACCATCACCGTCACCATCACCATTGCAGAGTTGGCCCCCATGTGCAAAACTTGCACACTCCCTCACTGAGCAAAACCCTAGTTTTCAAGATGGACGTACAAGATGGTATCAGGGTCACGGGACTAGAGGAGAGGGGCGCCCCTAGTGCTATCCTGGCATCCTAAATCCAATGGAGTCAACGGTTCATCGATCAGAGTCACGGTCGTCATTCTATGGCTCATTCTGTCTCGCATCCAAAAGGCCTTCAGGGACACCTGCTGGATACCTGCCGGGAGCATAGAAGTCCAACCATGTAGCAAAACTGGGCTTCAGGATTCCTGCAAGTGTGTCTAGGCAGGTTCCATCTGGGATCGCTGGCTGTAAGTGCTCGGCAGACGATATTGCAGAGTTGACCTCCGTGTGCAAAAATTGCACACTCCCACACTGAGCAAAACCTTAGTTTCCAAGATGGGCATTTAAGATGGCATCGGGGCCACATGACTGGAGGATAGGGGTGCCCCTGGCACTATCCCAACGTTCTGAATCCAACAGATTCAATGGTTCATCGATTGGAGTCACGATCGTCATTCTATGGCTCGTTCCGTCTCGCATCCAAAAGGCCTTCAGGGACACCTGTTGGATACCTGCCGGGCGCATAGAAGTCCAACCATTTAGCAAAATCGGGCTCTGGGGAGTCTTGCAGGTGTGTCTAAGCAGGTTCCGGTTGGGAACGCTGGCCGTAAGTGCCCGGCGGACAATTTTGTAGAGTTGACCCCCGTTTGCAAAAATTGCACACTCCCTCACTGAGCAAAACCCTAGTTTCCAAGATGGACGTTCAAGATGGCACCGAGGCAATGGGACCTAAGGAGAGGGCCGCCCCTAGCACTATCCCGGTGTCCTGAATCCAACAGAGTCGACAGTTCATCGATCAGAGCCACGGTCGTCATTCTATGGCTCGTTTCGTCTCGCATCCAAAAGGCCTTCAGGGACACCTGCTGGATACCTGCCGGGGGCATAGAAGTCCAACCGTGCAGCAAAACAGGGTTCTGGGGAGTCGTGTAGGTGTGTCTAGGCAGGTTTCGGTTGGGAATGCTAGCCATAAGTACCCACTGGATGATTTTCCAAAGTTGACCCCAATGTGAGGGCCATCCAAATTTGCTCAAGGGGGGCATTTCTTGTCCGGAGGCCCCTGGGCATGCGTGGAAACCGTGGACAGGTCCACCGTGGCCACATGGACCTATGGGGGCTAACGAAATCCAAGTCCGCTGGCCGGTTTGGGTCCATGGCCCCGGGGAAAATCCTCTAGGTGTCCCTGAACAGCCCCGGGGTGCCCGACTAGAATGCCCGTGGCACTCGGACCGTGGCTCGGTTCATGAATCTGTCAACTCCAGTGGGTCCAGGACGGCGGGTTTCAGCTAGGGGACCCCCCACAGCGTCCCTCGAAGACCCGGAAGCGGTGCCAACGAGCCATCTCCGGAGCTAGGGTTTTGCTTAGTGATGGCCATTCCATATTCGCTCAAGGGGGCCATTTCTCATCCGGAGGCCCACAGGCGTGCGTGGCCACCGTGGACAGGTCCACAATGGCCACGTGGACCTGTGGAGGCCCACAAAATCCAAGTACGTTCACTGGTTTTGGTTCCGTGGCCCCGAGGCAAATCCTCTAGGTGTCCCTGAACGACCCCGAGGTGCCCGACTAGAATGCTCGTAGCACCCGGACCATGGTTCAGTTCGTGAATCCATCGACTCGGGTGGGTCCGGGACGGCGGGTTTCAGCTAGGGGACCCCCCATAGCGTGCCTCAAAGACCTAGAAGCGGTGCCAATGGGACATCCTCGGAGCTACGGTTTTGCTTAGTGAAGGCCATTCCAGATTCGCTCAAGGGGGCCATTTCTCATCCAGAGGAAAAAGAAGATCAATTTTCAACAAAACAATGTAGTTAGCAAAAGAAGATCAATTTTTGACAAAACAATGTAGTTATTACATGTGGAGGCAGCGGTTTCCCATGGAAAATGAGTGTAGGGTTGAGCAGAGGAAAGATGTTGGGAAATGGGCTATTATTTAAAGATCTCAATAATTATCAAAAACATGAATTTGTTTAAACTATAAGAAACATTTAAATAATTTGGGCATTTCTTATGTCTTGATGATGAGCCAAGGATGGCTCGAAACGTAGACAACATAAATTCACCTACCGCAAACTCTCCACAAGTTGCCAACAATAATTCTCACTACGGATTCTCAGCTATTTCAACATTTAAATAATTTGTGAATGATAACTATATTTTTAGATGATAAATTAAATTTTATATAACATTTAATCAAATCACATAAATTTGTTTTCACAATTAAGGTTTTTTTTTTAATTTTAAATTATTTTTTAATTGTTATTTTGCTTTATTTATAAGTCAAAGTGTTTATAAGATCTTTTTAATTTATTTTTATTTAAAAAATAATAATTTAGTTTTGAAATTAGAAAAATAAATATTATTTTAAATTATATAAAAATAAATAAAATAGTTTTTATTTATTTTAAATATAAAAAGTTTATATTTAAATTTAATAAAAGATTTATTTTCTTTTAATTTATTTTTATTTTAAAAAATAATTTTGTTTTGAAATTAGAAAAAGAAATACTATTTTAAATCATATAAAAAGGAAAATAGTTTTTTTTTTTAAATCTAAAAAAAATATATTTAAATTTAATAAAAGAATAAGAGCCACGAGGTGGTAATGTTGCTATCAATTATTGCTTCAAGACAGAATCTATATAAATATAAGATTTTTTTGGAAAAAACTATAATTTCTTTTAAACCAATTGGCTTAAAGTTTTTATGGACAAAAAGTCCTAATTTGTTTTCTTGAGTCAATTCAATAGATGATAGCTTTAAGTCCTCTTTACACATTGGTTGTGTTATTTTTTAAGTTTTGTGTACAAAATATGACCTAATTTTCTTCATGAAGTTCAAGTTATATATACATATATATGTGCTCAAAGTGCTAGGGAGTGAATGCAGTGGGACATTTATTTGTGGCATGGCCATTTTCTTAATTTAGCACTGGATAACAAGCATATACATCCAATTTTGTTTTGGACATTGTCTATTTATTGTATGCTATAGAAGGCTTACAAATAGCCCACATGGAATAGGACTGGCTTACTTATATTTAGTTAATTTCTATATACAACATATGAATTGATTGATTGTTATACTTGAATTGCTGATGCATTTGTATTGTTATTTGAACGTATGAGAGACGTTTAGAATACAGATACATATACAGTAATTGCCTTATTGCTAAGGAGCTCATGTTATAATCGAACTGACAAACATTAGTCTAGTGAGAATAACAAGTACATTCTATGAAATGAAATACTGATTGAAATAATGACTATTTTCAATGATTAATACTAGTGATTGGACTAATGATTAGTCTAGTAAGAATAACATGTACATCCGTGAAATGAAATACTAACCATGAAACTAGCATGAAGCTACAGGAAAATTGTATCAGGTAACTCTATAACATCTATTTACTAGTGTTATGTATCTATAACATCTCTTTACTAATACTATGTGTTTGCTCCAATATTTAGGTTCTGGATTCCTCAATTTATGCAACACACCAACCCATCCCCATTGACGTAAATTCAACCCATATTATTGACATGGCTAGCACATAGAATCTTACCAACTCACATGCGCCTACTAAGTGAAGTGACAAACCAAATGAATAAGATGATAGTTGTCCTTGAATCCTATCAAGATGGAAATATCTGTATCGATCAACTTTATTCATACTTTGTTCCTGGCAACAGTCTCTGAAATTCACAAGCATTTACAAATTCATCTACTTACCCCTCACGCCACTTCCTACATTCTTGATGCAAGAGCATAAATTCTCCTTAAAACTCATAATGTTGATCACACCTTGGGGTCTTGATATTTTCCCAAGGAGTGGGCTTCTTTGTAATATCTCTAATATGAAAAATCACTCAATTTGGACCAAATTTCAAACTTTGGATGCGTCCTCGAAGATGCACCGTAGTTGTTGAGTATGCTACAGGCTCGACCTCCTCGAAGACACCTCTAAGAGATTAAAAAAGAGAGCTCTCCTCCAAGACGCTTCTGAGAGATTCAAAAATCAAGCCATCCTCTAGTTCCACGATGCTCTCACCAACAATCAAATTTGTGATACAATTGTCTTCCACATATCCAAGATCCAACGACAGCGGTGGCACATCTTCTTCGGTTCCCCTCGAAAGGCTGAAATCCATTTCCTTTACCCAATTGCAGGTCGGGGAAGTCCACCATGGTTGGGTGGTATATGGGACACTTTGCAAGGATGCGTACAGGATATGCGCTATCGCGAATTTGCTTGAGGGGTACCAAAGTGGCCATCAAGGAGCCCTATTTAAAGATTGCCACTAACGGTGGCCTCACCATACGCGTGGACAACCCTGCCAACGTTTTGAAGCTCATGACTCAGAAGGGGAAGCCAGCGGAGACACTCTTGCACATGGATGTGGAGGACGTTAGAAAAGAAGGTTATAGGTGCTTTAGAGAACAAAACTGGGATGCAACAACCAAGCAACGGCCGTAGAGGGCACAGTGTTTGAACTCTTCTCCATCAATTCACCACATAATATTTTTTGGTTTCCATGCGTTTTATGATTAATTTTGAATGGTGAGATCTGGTCACGAAAGGTTATCAGAACAAGTCTGGTAAGACAGGAAATGGTCGATACAGCGATAATAAGGCCGACAAGAGCCGTGAGGGTCTAGGGACCATATTCTCATACTAATACACCAAAAATAAATGGACTTTGTATGGGCAGACAGAGTCGGCGATGTTGGTTTGGTCACACGGTTATATAATATGTTCTTTAGATGGAGGATTTGGTCATAGTCACCTATATCAGAGGTGGTAGTGGTAGGTGGGGAATGACTTGCTTGCCCGGACTTCAATTTAAAACTAAAAAAATTACCTTAGAATTCAGTAATCTGGCGTTGCTATAAAATGGAAGAACGTTTTCCAATCTTCATCAAACTTCATCTATCATCAAACGATCAGAGGGAGTGTTGAATCAAAGAATAGTACTCAGTCACCTATAGTCATGAAACCCTTCTCGGAGTTACCGGTTGCAGCACTAGTGTTATTATGCGTGCAGGTGATTCAGATCCTTTGCAAGACTTTTGCGTTCCTGATAACACTAGTCAAGGTATGTGATACTATGCTCTTCTGAATTCACATGTAATGTGTACAGCTATTATTATGGGTGAAGAATCTGATATATATGATGAATTTTGCAGTTCTTGTAAACGGGTTCGTCTGTAAGGATGTGAAGATGGTTTTAGCAGACAACATCTTATTCAGGGGCCTCTAGATAAACTAGATAAACTAGGAATACAAATTGCTTTGTTCGACAATGCTACTCTGCTTGTCTTAGAAAGGCATTCAGTGTGAATGTTTTAGTCAAACTTTGATCCAGGTGGATATCGTTGGCCACCCACCTTTCCAATTGGCTCAAAACAGTTTTCTGGCAATTTTGGTATTGTACTATTTTTAGCAGTTTTTTGGGTCCTGAACTTCTAGGGCCATTTTGAGGCCCTAAATGACCTTTTTGGGTGATTTGGGGGGCTAAATGGCTCCCTCTGGCATGCATTTGGACCTAGTTGAAAGTTGTAAATCTCGGATGGACCTTTCCAACGGGCTACTGAGCGCCCCAAATGGAGATCATATGCAAAAGTTACGACCCCGGGAAATTGATGTACTAACTTACCCAAACGGGGCCCACATGACTTTTGGCGCTTCATCTCCTAGGGTTAGGTTTTTGGATGTCTAGGGTTTTTGACATTCATGTTTATTGTAAAATGCCTTGATAACCTCATTGTAACCATCTTCTTGCAAAAGGAGCGCAGCCGTCACATCTCTTCTTAGAGATAAGCCGCCACCATTCCAGCAAGCTTGTTTTCCGCTGCATCTTACAGTTTTAGCTTATTCCCTTATTGAATAGAAAAGCAGTTTTACTGTATCTCTGTTATTTTGTGTTAAGCATCTGATAATAATCTGTATTCATTTCGTTCTGCTCATAAAATCTGGATCAAACTCATTGAGATTTACATAATTTGAACAAGTTTTTCAACTAGTTTGACCATTTTATAGATTTTGAGTGAGTTTGATAAACATTTTATTATATTTATCTGTTTTTTAGTTTCTTTATTTGTAAAATTTTATGTCAAATCTTTTCCAAGTCCGAGTCACGTCTATATGTCTTTCAGATGTTATCTCTAATCCTATCAATCTTTAGTGGCAAAATCATTTTCTTTATGCAGGATTTGTATTAGTTATTAAAAAGTTTAGTTTTTTTTGTTAACTCCAAACGGTTTCCCTAAAATTCCCTCATGCCCTATATATGTCACCTAACGAGCCAAAACCTTTAATTTTTGCTTAGTGTTTTGGGTTAATCAGTTGCTTAGAGTGTCTATTATCTTTTATGGATGCATTGGATAGTGATCAACAAGTTATCTCTCCACACTTATAGGTGATAAATTAATTGCTATAAACAAGTTATCTTTAACTACTTAGTTGTAATTATCTATTGTCTATCAAACACTTATAATTTCCTAGGAAAAAACAAATAATCTTAACACTGAAATCATATAAATACTATAATAATCAAACTAGTAATTAAATTTGAAGCCATTTTTTAGATTTTTCTTGTTACATTTTACTTTTAAAAAAATGCCTCCAACTTGATGGTTCAACTTATAATATGAGTTTCATTTTACTATAATGTTTGAATTCAAATTTTCACATTAATTTGATGTCGTCTATTATATTTGAACGCTTAGTTTTTATGAGTTATTTTGTATTTGAGTGACTATAAGTTAATAATATTGTTTCATGATTTATTAGTAGTAATGTAAGTATGGAAAAATGACCATATCTTGAATATAATGTAATAACTCTTAGTTTTTATGATTTATTTGTATTTGAAGGAATATAAGTTAATAATATTCTTTTTTGATTTATTAGTAGTAATGTAAGTATGGAAAAATGACCATATCTCGAATATAATGTAAGAAAATGAAATAGAACAAATCAAATTAATATGTAATTGTAATTTTTATTTATGGAGGTTTGCATATTATATGAAAGTTGAGTTTTTCTTATATTAATATATTACATTTCATACAAAATACAATGTATATGATCTTCTTAATGAGGAGGTGATTGTGTTAAGGATGGATTTTTCATAAAATTATTTGTACAATTATAAGGAACACTTGTCATTATGTATCTCTATTTTTTCAAAAGATTTAATATTAATTATATATTTTAAAAAAATTGTAAATATCATAATAACATTGAAATTATAAGGTCAAGTGTTAATGTAAAGGTTGAGTGTCTTAACATGATCAAACAATATTATTATAGCATATTAATTTTCTTAAATGAGAAGGGCTATGAAAACTCTAGCATGAATGAAATCTACATAATATAGATTTTAAAATTTCAATATATATCAAAACATATAAATAAATAAATTTCAATAGAAGATAAGGAATTTTTCTTAGTTATATAATTTTAGACAAATACAAGTTATTTCTAAAAGTTAATTATATTTCTTACATATGCTAGATTTCCATTACAATTAATATGTCATGTTAACTTACACCAACCCAATTATACACATCAAAACATTATTATCATTTTAATATCTTAAAAAACAATTCTTAAAATATTTTTTAATTTTTTATTACATGTTATTCTTTTATAATTCATTAAATTATGCATCTATTAATCTTCTTGACATTGTAAATGAAATTTAAATATTAATGACACCCTTTTAAATTTAAATATCACCCAATAAAATAATGTACATTGTAAATAAAATTTAATTAGTAACGACACCCCTTTCAAATGTTAAATATCAACCATTAGAATAATGTAAAACAAGGTCTTTAGTTAGTGTTGCAATCACTCCAAATTTTTTTAATCAACTCAAAGGCTCTAACTTATTATAAAATTATACATTGACATTGTAGAACATTAATTTATAATCTCTTTTATTATTTTTTAGGAATTTGAATTTCTATATAAAAAATAAATTAATATTAAAGTTTTGTATTAGAAAACACATAATAAATATATTAATAAGTATTTCTTTTAATATATAATATAATTTTATAATAATCAATTTATATTTATTTTATTTTTAATTTAATTAAATAAATAAATAAATTATTAGAAATATAAATAAATTTAATTTTTTTGTATAATTAAAAAGTTTGATAGATTTTTAAATTATTTTAAATAAACTTTACTCATAATCAAATTGCAATTTGATTCATTAGACTTGAGTGAAATGTCTAAAACATTTTTAAATTTTGATACACTTTAAAATCTAAACATTATACTAAAATTATTAGACGTTGTGAAAATTTAGACATTAATCAAATTTCAATTAAAATAAATCTAATCTAACTTTTTTTTTTAAACAACAAACCAATGAAAGATACATTCTATAAATCTAAATGGCGCTATATAAAGACCCTTAGGATGCTCTTACAAACACAGTCACCTTTAAAAAAAATTAAAAAATATTCCAAACGAATTTTCCAATCCATAATTGTCCTCCCATAATATTGATATTTATGAAAATTAACTTATTACAAACAAATTTTCCATCCATAATTGTCCTCCCATAATATTGATATTTATGAAAATTACACACTGATCCAGAAAATTATCTTTGAGGCATGGTTAAAGTAATAAAAACCAACAATAATGTTTTTAACAAAACTGTTTTTAACAAAACTGTTTTTAACTAAAATTTTATGGTAAGAGCAGAGATGGTCCCATCCAAATATTCCGATAGATAAAAAGCCTTATCACTGTTGTTTATAACAGTAGCAGTGATAATTGAGGGTTGCAGTCACTTGTGGGTGTTGTCCAGGCTTGTGGGTAGATCGTTCAACACTAAGGCTGGCCTTTGCTTACGCTCAATCTAATTCCACAAAAGAAAAAAAAAAGTTATCTTGATAAGACAGAGACTGAGACTGAGACGATACCCGATTTAGCTATATAAGACGTGTTGAGGCTGACAGAAGTGTTGCTGAGTAACCAGTAGGGGTTCTTCCAGCATCTTTGATCCCTGGTCACTTTTGGGCGACATTTCGTCAATAAGACATCCGAATATCAATCTTGCGAGAACATTTCTACAGAAAATAGAAACGTTGAATCCCTCCCCGCAGGCCGAAGCATCTATCATCTTCTGTGATCCAAATCCACCCATATTGTGAGCCGCCTCTTGGGCTTGCGAGGTTAGTCCCATCGTTGAATTCTACCCCTCTCTGGGAAGGCATTGATTAATTTGGACACATGATATCTCCAAAGAGCGGGAGTATTCTGGCGTTGGAGCTGCTTCTACATGCAGCTTTCATGGCGGCGTTGGCCTTGAATGCAAGGTCGGCCATGTCTATCCAAGAGAGCACCGAGTTCAGCTTGGCCATGGAAAGAAGAAAATAGAGCTGCCCCAATTCTATTTCTTCGTATGTTATCAGAGGATTAACCCGACGCCCAATCTGCAGGCCGTTGGCATGACAGACGAAGTGTTGAGGATTGTACTTGTGAATATGACAGACATTTATCTCATGGTTCCACCAACAATGCTCATGGTTCCACCGATAATGCTCATGGTTCCACCAACAATGCTCATGGTTCCATAACTGGAGCTCATGGTTCCACTAACAGTGCTCATGGTTCCACCAACAATGCTCATGGTTCCACGGATAGTGCTTATGGTTCCACCAACAATGCCCATGGTTCCACGGATAGTGCTCATGGTTCCACCAACAATGCTCATGGTTCCGCCAACAATGCTCATGGTTCCACCAACAACGCTCATGGTTCCATAACTAGAGCTCATGGTTCCACCAACAATGCTCATGGTTCCATAACTAGAGCTCATGGTTCCACAGACAGTGCTCATGGTTCCACCAACAATGCTCATGGTTCGAGAGACAGTGCTCATGGTTCCACCAACAATGCTCATGGTTCCACCGATAATGCTCATAGTTCCACCAAGAATAGAGCTCATGGTTCCATAACTAAATCTCATGGTTCCACAAACAATGCTCATGGTTCCATGGGCAGTGCTGATGGTTCCATAACTAAAGCTCATGGTTCCCCAACAATTCTCATGGTTCCATAAATAGAGCTCATGGTTCCACCAACAACGCTCATGGTTCCATAACTAAAGCTCATGGTTCCACCAACAATGCTCATGGTTTCATAAATAGATCTCATGGGTCTACCAACAATGCTCATGGTTCCACCAATAATGCTCATGGTTCCATAACTAGCTCTCATGGTTCCACGAGAAGCGCTCATGGTTCCACCAACAATGCTCATGGTTCCATAAATAGAGCTCATTGTTCCACCAATAGTCCTCATGGTTCCACCAATAGTGCTCATGGTTCCACCACTAATGTTCATGGTTCCATAACTAGATATCATGGTTCAATAACTAGAGCTCATGGTTCCCCCAACAATTCTCATGGTTCCATAAATAGAGCTCATGGTTCCACCAACAATGCTCATGGTTGCACTTACAATGCTCATGGTTCCACCAATAATGCTCATGGTTCCATAAATAGAGCTCATGGTTCCACGAATAGTGCTCAAGGTTCCACCAATAACGCTCATGGTTCCATAAATAGAGCTCATGGTTCCACCAATAGTGCTCATGGTTCCACCAATAATGTTCATGGTTCCATAACTAGATCTCATGATTCCATAACTAAAGCTCATGGTTCCCCCAACAATTCTCATTGTTCCACCAATAATGCTCATGGTTCCACCAATAGTGCTCATCTTTCCATAAATAGAGCTCATGGTTCCATAGACAGTGCTCATGGTTCGCCCAACAATTCTCATGGTTCCATAAATAGAGCTCATAGTTCCACCAACAATGCTCATGGTTCCACCAATAATGCTCATGGTTCCATAAATAGAGCTCATGGTTCCACCAACAATGCTCATGGTTCCATCAATAGAGCTCATGGTTCCACCAACAATGTTCATAACTAGAGCTCATGGTTCCACCAACAATGCTCATGGTTCCATAAATAGAGCTCATGGTTCCACGGATAATGCCCATGGTTCCACCAATAATGTTCATGGTTCCATAACTAGAGCTCATGGTTCCACCAGTAATGCTCATGGTTCCATAACTAGAGCCCATGGTTCCACCAACAATGCTCATGGTTCCATAAATAGAGCTCATGGTTCCACCAACAATGCTCATGGTTCCACCAATAATTCTCATGGTTCCACCAACAATGCTCATGGTTCCATAAATAGAGCTCATGGTTCCACCAACAATGCCCATGGTTCCATAAATAGAGCTCATGTTTCCATAGACAATGCTCATGGTTCCACTAATAATGTTCATGGTTCCATAACTAGAGCTCATGGTTCCACCAACAATGCTCATGGTTCCATAAATAGAGCTCATGGTTCCACCAACAATGCTCATGGTTTCACCAATAATGCTCATGGTTCCACCAACAATGCTCATGGTTTCGTAAATAGAGTTCATGGTTTCACCAACAATGCTCATGGTTCCACCAATAATGCTCATGGTTCCATAAATAGAGCTCATGATTCCACGGACAGTGCTCATGGTTCCACCAATAATGTTCATGGTTCCATAACTAGAGATCATGGTTCTGCCAACAATGCTCATGGTTCCATAACTAGAGCTCATGGTTCCACCAACAATGTTCATAAGTAGAGCTCATGGTTCCACCAACAATGCTCATAAATAGAGCTCATGGTTCCACCAATAATGTTCATGGCTCCATTACTAGAGCTCATAGTTCCACCAACAATGCTCAGGGTTCCATAAATAAAGCTCATGGTTCCACCAACAATGCTCATGGTTCCACCTCTGTTTATGGAACCATGAGCTCTATTTATGTTATCATGAGCATTGTTGGTGGAACCATGAACATTATTTATGGAACCAAGAGCATTATTGGTGGAACCATGAGCTCTATTTATGGAACCATGAGAATTGTCGGGGGAACCATGAGCTTTAGTTATGGAACCGTGAGCTCTATTTATGGAACCATGAGCATTATTGGTGGAACCATGAGCTTTAGTTATGAACATTGTTGGTGGAACCATGAGCATTATTTATGGAATGAAGAGCATTATTGGTGGAACGATGAGCTCTATTTCTGGAACCATGAGAATTGTTGGGGGGACCATGAGCATTGTTGGTGGAACATGAGATCTAGTTATGGAACCATGAACGTTATTGGTGGAACCATGAGCATTTTTGGTGGAACCATGAGCTATAGTTATAGAACCATATAACAACAAATACAAATAACTATAAATTAAAGAGATGAGGAGAACAAAGAGTAGGACCGACCATTGTAGAAATGATGATAGATGGAGAAAACTAGAGTGCACTACGTCCAGAACATAGCATGAGGAATATTCATTTTTTTAGAAACTTTTCGACCCCATCGAAGAAATGGATTATAACTGATACAACACACGGGAGGAGTGTTTCCACTACCATTGTGTCGCTGAATCAGATGCTCCAATTCTAAGCCGTCAAAGTTGTTGAGATGATTGAAAACAACATTGCTAATGTTTGAATCGAGGGTAAGGTCTTGAGGAAGGCCATCTGGAATGCACTCGAATTGTATGGGGAGCTTAAACCATTGCAAGGGTTCCTTGGATTTAATGAGTCTATCGTGATTATAGTTGAAAGTAACAAAGGTGACTTGCAGTCCTCTAGAGGCGATGTTCTTGGAGAACTATAGCATTGGATTCGTATGGCTGGTTGATGGGTATGACAAAGCTAGAACGTGATCCTTCAAGGCGATTTTTAAACCAGAAAGGCCCCCCTAAAATTACTTTTCAAGGTGATTTTTAAACCACCAACCCTCCATAAAAAGTAGGGATTGCGGGTTTCCCTTGGGTTCCATATGCCCCCATCAATTTCATAGTGAACCCATATGGCCCAAGACATGAGCTATTTTCCTTATACCATGGCCTAGGAATTCGCCACTATATGGGGATTGTTATACCTTGAAAAATATCTCCCTTACATGAGAAATATTTTGTATGCAAGGATTAGTTGTGGTTTTGTGCCTTCTGGATGGCCCTTCAACTTTGCAAACTAATGTTATTATTTAAGACCCAAAATTTTGTCCATGTACCGTAGCTTATGTTTGAATAGACATCCATGATATTCTAGTCTTGAATTTAGTCCATAGTTGACTTCAATCCATAGTTGGATGACTATGGTTCCCTCATGGTTGATGTTGGTTGACTTTAATCGATAGCTGAATGCCACGTTGACTTTAATCCATAGTTAAGATGATTCCATTCATTTGACCTCTGATGTCCTCTTCACCACCCCGACCTCGACCCCCAACATCTTCTTCACAGCTCCAATCTCGCCCCCCTCTGAAGCATTCCTTTTTTCCCCTACGGACTCCAACGTGTCACAACCCTCCATTCTCATGTCTATCTCTATCTACCCTCGTTGTCCAAAACCAAAATCCCACAAGAAATCAATCAAAGAGAAATCAACTAACCTGGAAAAAAAATAGAACCAACAAGTATGGAATGAAATAATGGTCAGCACTAATGGTTAGAATGGGTTTGGCTGAAGGCTGAGGGCCATGAGATTGTCTTCAGTCTTGCTCATCTCTCCCAAATATTTTTGGGGTGAGTTTACAAAGCTAGATCCATAGGTGGACGTTCTTACTCAATGTTTTGAATATTTAAATCTAGTGGATGTTGAGCCTCACAAGGTTGTTCCAACCTAGAGAAATTCCAAAAAAGGTAGGGTTGGGATCCTGAAAAGACTTGATCATTTTCATGTTGCAAAGAAGATTCTAGAGGATGTTAGCATATATAAGTCTTGAGTAGGTAATGGAGGGATTTCTGATCATTTTCCTATTTTGTTGCAATTAGATGTGATGAACCATAAATCTACAGTCCCCTTTAAGTTTAATCATACCTAGCTAAATGAAGAAAGTTTTAGAAATTTAGTCCTGAGAAATTGTCTAAGGTATGAGCACTCCATCGGTGACTCGACTATGCATCAATTCCTAAAGAATTTGGTCCATGTTAAAAAGTTAGCAATGGAATGGGCTAGAGAGAGAACTAAAGCTAATAAAAAAGGCTTGAACCTTTTTGACTCAGATTTGTAGGATCTTTTGTAGTAGAATTCCAAAGGAATATTTTCAGAAGAAGAGGGTTTGATGTTAAAAGAAATTGAAAGAAAAAAGAAAGCACTTCTAGAATTGGAAGAGGTGGAGTGGAGGCTCAAAATTCATGCTATTTGGTTAGTGGAAGATGATAATAATACAAATTTCTTCCATAATTATGCATCCTAAAAAAAGAACTTTAATACTGTCCAAAGGAAAATTTTAAGGATCCATAATTCTCTTGAAGTGGTGAATCTTTCAAATTCTTAAATTTCCATCCATAAAATGTTGGATGATATTTTTCTAAAGAAAAACAAATTTCTAAGGATTTTATATAGTCTCTAGCCACATTTGGTGATTTCCAGAGTAAAAAAAAAATGTATCCCATGGAATTTGGGTGAATCAATTTAGAAAAAATGGAAATTGGTGAATCATTTTTTGGAAAAAAAAATGTCCAAAAATAGCCCATGGGCTAAATTTTGCCCCAAAATTTTTCCCTGATACTATCTAGGGGTTGCTTTGACCAAATGGAAATAGGGTTACATCCTTCAATGATCTAGCTTATGCAGGTAAGCAACATTTTCAATCTTTGTTTAAGGAGAATTATGCATCCGTTATAGGGGAGATCGTGAAGGTTTTTAGAATGTTTCTCAATTCTTTTTATGATGATATGAATGCAACTATGGAAGCAAAGGTTACTAAAGATGAGTTAAAATTTGTTATGGGGTCTTTCAAGAAGGAAAAAAGTCCTAGTCCATATGGACTATTGAATGTTATCTAGGTTTCTATGTTTTGGAGGAGGAACTTCTTAGGGTGATTGAGGAAACTAGGAGGTCTGGAAAAATTCTAGGGACAATGAATGCTACGTTCATAGCATTAATTCTAAAAAAGAATGATCTTGCTACTTTTGAATATTTTAGGCCAATAACCCTCTGTAATCTTGTCTAAAATATTGCCTTGAAAATAATTGCAAACAAATTAACTTAAGCTCTATCAAATGTCATTTCAAAGGAATAATTTGATTTTTTAGTCAACAAGCAAATCCATGATGTAGTTGGGACTGCACAAGAGGGGTTCCACTCAATAAAAGTTGGGAAATAGACTGGTGGTTATGAAAATTGATCTTTCCAAGGATTATGATAAAGTAAAGTGGTTATTTCTAAGATTGGTTCTTATGCAAATGGGTTTAAATCTTCAATCTGTTGATTGGATTATGGATTGTTTGGAATCAGATAACTTTACAGTTTTGATACATGGCTCTCCATCAAGTTTTTTTAGGGCTTCCAGGCGACTTCGGCAAGGGTTCCCTTTGTCACCTTTCCTATTTCTTTTAATGCCAAAGGGACTCATCATATAATTAGAAAAATCCATAAGAGAAGGATTTATAGAAGGCATAAATATTGCATGTTCCATTTTGGTTACAAACTCATCGTTTGTTGATGATATGAATATCTTACTTTTTGGGAGAGAATTTGAGGGAACATAATTACTTTCAAACTATCCTTGAATTATTCTACAAAGCAACAGGGATGGAAATAAACATGCAAAAATCCTGTATTCTGGTGAATGGCATGAGTGAACCACTACAAAGAATAATAGAACAATTATTCCCTTTGAGGATTGAACCATTGAACAATGGAGTTAATTATTTAGGTTTTCACTTAAAACCTATTGATTACAAATATGTTGATTGGCTTTGGTTAATGAAGAACATTGAATATAGAATTACATGTTGGTGTCATAGGTGGTTGTCCCAAGGAGGAAGGTTGGTGTTGGTCAAGTCTGACTTAGAGAGTATTTATGTCTATTGGTTATCAATTTCTCACATTCCAAAGGGTATTTTAGATAAGATTAGCAAAAAGTGCTACAGTTTCCTTCAGAAAAACATAAAAGTAGTGGAAGGAATTCCACGTGTCAATTGGTCAATGATTGTTAGACCTAAGGGGTTTGGAGCATGGGACTTAAAAAATATCTATGTGCTTAGTCAGGCTTTAGCAGCAAAATGCCTTTGGAGGATTTTGTTCAATAAAGGCTTGTGGGGGAAGGTGATGAAGGGTAAGTACTTACGTAATAAAGAACCAAAAGAATGGATTAGACAAGAGAGAAAGTCCTTTGAAGAGTCACCTCTAATGTTTGGAAAGGACTATTAAAAGCTTTAAATACTCAAAGTAATTAGGTTGATTGGGAAATTGGCAAAGGAAATAAGTTGGTAATTGGTGAGGACCCTTGGATTGGTGTTGTGGAAATCATAGGCTTTCTAAACCACTTCAATTAACTCTTTGTGAAAAAACATTACTAGACTAGAGGATGCTTCATGGTATGTGGTTCATGGATTTGGGATCCAATGCTAGAAATTTGTTGAGGATTTGGACTTACAAGGTGACCAAGTTGTTGAATGGACACAATACATAAATTTATTCAAACATAATGCCATCTGCATAAAGGATCACAATGATGAACTAAAGTAGTCTAGAAACAAATCTGCTAGGGTGCTTATTGCTTGACTTGGATATGAAGCAAAAAAAAAGTGAAAAACAAGGAGAAGAGAGTGTGTGGTGGTGGAAAGTGGCATGGAAATTAGTTTTCCCATAATTGTTTTGAAGTGTAGAAATCTTGGTGGATCTTTTTTTTTTGTAATGGTTGCAAATTCTATTCAATTGAAAGAAGTAAAGTTATAGAGGAAAATACAAACTGAGGTGGTCTCATCAGATGCCAACCTTGAAAAACATGTACATCATTGCTAAGGCCATACAGACCCAAAAAGATAAAAAAAAACCCTGATATTAGGATGTGGATTCGGATCCATGGAGGCTATAGACAAGCTATCAGTCTGATAATTAACAAAAAACCAGAAACAGAGATGCAACCACAGAAGAACCTTGCTAACCAACAGTATTGGGAGCTTCGGCATCAGAAGGAATTTCGTCAAGAATGGGGCAGTTGTAATAGGTGTCGTCGTCCTCGTTCCGAGCAGGTGGCGGGGTGCTTTTCATAGGAGGAAGGGATGGGAAAAGACACTCAAGGAGGTTCCTTTCCCTTCTGTGTGCTGCCTCGATGCTAAACCGGGTTGAAACCAACAGAAATGTTCTGAGCACTACCAAGTGTAGAAGCCAGAATACCATGTTAAGTGGATTTACCAAGAGAGGTGGCCAGATTGCGAAGTGAGGTGACCCTGGAGCTCATCGTGTTAGCTAGAGTTCCCAAGCCAAGAGAGGTGGCCAAATTACCAAAGCCATGAGTGGTTCCCACGGTGGTGGCATGGGTGCCAGAGGTATGTGGCATGGGCCAAATACAGTCGTGTCTGCGTACAGAGGGCGATGGCGAGGAACCAGGAGTGGTGCTTCTAGGTCTGAGATCACAATGAAGGTGACGAGCAGGAGCGTAGGAATCCCAGCCGAATGCGCTTTCCAAATTGTTCAGAATAGATGCCATATTGGGCAGGGAAACAATGAGAGACTGAGTTGCATGCCTGGCAGAGGCCCAATTAGAGAGCATGTCCTCCATTAAGTTCCCCAACATGTTTTTAGCAAGACAATAAGGATCCCATGGCTGCTCTAGGTCCCTGTTGCTGAGAGTATCTGTGACGAGACGAGCTTCCCAACTATCAATTAGAAGACGAACAGGGATGGAAATTTCATCCTTGTAGCCAGTCCTACCGTGGTCGATTTCATGGGTCTCCTTCGTCTTTCCAGTCTTGGAGCCCTTGGGTCTGCCCATGGTGTGAGAGTCACAGGAATTTTCAAGCCATAACGTGGTGGACGTAGGCACAGGAGGAAGAGGGTCCAAGAGTAGAGCGATGAGAGCACAAGTGATGGACGTTGGAGGTCAAGACAGGAGTTTGAAGGAAGGACATTGAAGCCAGCTAGCAGGATGGCAGAGCTTCACACGCCTGAAGTCCATGGGATGGTGCTGGACAGGAAGCATGAGGCGACGTCGAGGGTCGAGGAAATTAATGCTGCCAACGACTTGACGTCGCTTCACGGTCATGACGTTCCCCCACCTTATATTTGGAGCTTCCGATGAGCTCAGCAATGCCACATGGGATGGATACATGGCCACCAGTGTCACTCACACCCGGTTGAGCCTTGATGTGTCCACTAGTGTCACCCGCATCCAGGGGAAATCTTGGTGGATCTTACTAATTATTAAATTTCCAATTGTAAATGTTTGGCTATAGTTTTGTAAAATAATTAAAATTTATAAAGATTTTATATATTTTATGGACAATTTTGGCAATATTTAGTGTCAATATTTTTATCCCATGGAATTTGGGCAAATTAGTTTAGAAAAAAATGGAAATTGGCAATTTATTTTGGAAAAAAATGTTGAAATTAACCCATCAGCTAAATTTAGCCCCTAAAGTTGTGTGAATGGAGATGCATAGTAGTCACAACTTGCAAAATCAATGGGATTAATTAAATTTGACATATTGATTGGAACTCTAATTGACTAATAGAATTGTTTCTTTGTACAAAGCTTTATCATTATATGTTTTATGAAGAATCTAAATAACCAATAACAAAATGGTTTTTTAAGGAAAATAAGCTCATTTAGGAAGGCTATCCTATCAAATTAGACTTTATTTTGGAGAAGGAAAGAAGTCTTCTAAACAAAAGTTAAAAGAAACTCAAAAGAGCCTAGTATTGATGTCACGAGACTTTTGGTAATTTTTGATGGAGCCTATCAAGGCACTCCAAGAGTTTGTGGAGCAGAGGCCATTCTCTTTTTGGATGATGCACAACATTTTTCTTTGAAATATGCAGCTAGTCTTGGCACCAATAATAGAGTGGAATTGTATGCACTCTAGATCATGCTTAAAGCCTATCAAGGCACTCCAAGAGTTTGTGGAGCAGAGGCGTTCTCTTTCTGGATAATGCACATCATTTTTCTTTGAAATATGCAGTGCTAGTCTTGACAACAATAACATAGTAAAATTATATGCACTTTAGATCATGCTTAAAGTGGTTGTAGACAAACAAGTAAGAAGGGTGCAAGCAATAGGGAATTTTAAGCTATTGATGTTAGAAAAGCCATATCTCATATTTGGCTGGACGAATGATCAAATAAGCTCTAAATAAGATTTACTTTTGGAGGAAGGACAACTACATGATCAAGAAACAAAGGATAAAAGGGATCCTTTGGAGGTTGTTTGTATAACAATTTTCTAATGTTATTTTAAGTCGTGTTTATGTTATATTTTTTTTTGTTGGAGTCTTAGTTGTCCATTTTAGGTTAAGTTTATAGTCTATTCATTGTTGTGTTAATGTAAATCTAACTTTGGATATGGGTGAATGAATGACTATATATGTTGTCTTCCGCTCCACATTATCCATGTATAGCTACAGTTATCCATGCATCAATTACAAGTTTATTTTATTTTATATTCTTTTCTTTTTATAATTGTTTATTTTGAATTTGGAAGGATGTCAAGAAAATCAATCTTGACAATTTGTCTCATCCCCCTCTAAATCTAGAAAAGCATACTTGCTACTCCACCTCAAATTCTAAAATACCAGCCTAGATCCAAATCCTAGGCTCTATCGAAAGGGATCAAATTTACTTTACAAGATCAAAGTAACCTTACAAGATCTCCCTCATATTTACCTTTTACTTTGTATTATTCTTTTTTGTTTGTTTATGGGGACATAATATTTATTACTTTTTACTGGTGTAACGTTACTCCACAAGCTACAACATCTCCCTCATATTTACTTTTTACTTTGTATTATTCTTTTTTGTTTATGGCGAACATAATATTTATTACTTTTTACTCGTGTAACATTATTCGACAAAAGTTGCAACATCTCTCTCATACTCGCGTAAGGTTACTCGACACAGGTTACAAGATCTCCCTCATACTGGGCTGTAGAGCAACGACTTGCTTTTTTTTAATATGGAAATAAGCAAGTAGTTCTTGTTTCAAATAGATTACGAGGGAAATGGTTATTGTATTTCTTAAATTTGCATCCTTTTTCATTGCAGAATCGATAACACAGGTGGCCATATGCATGCGTAAAGCATTTAATGGAAAGAGTAATTTAACCCAATCCCACTCAGAATGGTTTGGAATTTAGTGTTGTGAGGCGATTTAACTGGATTGGTCCAAGGAAGGATGGATTTATTTTAGGGGTTGATGGACCAAGTGAAAGTATATCAAGTGTTCTTGCTTTCTTTCGCAATGGCCTGAAATTATTTTGAAGAACAATGTTTTGATAACTGTAAGATGAAGGGCATGCAAATGCATTTGAAGAAATTATATTGCTGTACTAATTAATATATATATATATATATATATATATGGCCACGCACAATCCACTTTTTTTTTAAGACAAAGTTTGAGAATTAATTTATTCTTGTTGGTTGTTCCTCTTCCATAAGATTGCAGTTTAACCAGTGAAAGCACCTGTAACCAAGGCGCAGGAATTAACATCATCTTACGAAAAGGTGGGATCTATCTCTGTCTCTAGCGAGGTTGTGCGGTTCTATCTCATCTGACTGGGTCTCTAAATATCTCTTGATTTTCAAATAGCTGTAAATTGAAGGTTATATTGCAACATTACTTTTATCCATCATATTTTTTTTTTAGAATCTGCTGAATCATTTAGAATACTTGATATTTTCTCAAATATTCCAAATAAGCATCCTTACATCATGCCAGTTGCTCACTTGCTGCGAATCCATACTTACTAAGCCAATCAAAAGCTGATGCCTACAAATATCCAAGGCTTATGAAGTTGAAGCTGTTTCTATTCCGATAAAATTGTTATTTTTTTTGAGGAATTAAACATACCAGAGAATTAATTTTCAAATATTAAAAAAAATTAAATATGGTCTTGCATATTCAGTAAAATCGGCTAAACATTTGCACCAAAATATATTAAAATTACCAAGAAAAATAATCATAAAAAACATTTATGCCAAATGGAAAATTGTCATCCAATTTTCATGAATGGCGAATGGCGGGCTCGAATTTCAATTTACTTCGAAATCGAAACAAAGGACCCAGAGGATGTAATCCTGTTTTGCTTCTGTATGAGGACGACACGCCTGGTCCTGAGATAATGAGGGTTCGGAATAGTCTGCAGACATTACCTGTGACCAAATATGAAAATTTTCCGTTTCAGAATAATGAATTCCATCCCAGCTGACATATTTCGTGGGATCCTCGCATTCTTCCGCTGTAACAACGCTACCGTTAACTACGCCCATCTCAGCGCACCGCAATTTATCATAATAATTGTATGGCAAACAGCCATATCCACAACAGGCTGCCAGCGGGTCTTCGAATCCTGTCCGCCCCAAGAAGGAAAAAAAACACAACGGAAAGAATAATTTTTAAACCAAAAGCATAAATAAAGAGAAAATTTAACTCTGTATTTTTAATCTGCGTACCATATTCAGATGCATTTGCGATTAGAGCGTATTTGATGGAGAAAATGTCCACATAAACAATAGTGGCAGCCGAGAAGTGTGCTCTGAGCTGTTGGCACACATTTTTCAGCTGGAGATTAAAAGTTTGGCAAGCTCTGTTATAGGCCACAGCACAGCCATGCTCACCAAGTTCCCATAAATCGATGCGAATGCCAGCAAGGGTTCTTGGCAAACATCCCAGAGGTCCCGTATTGTGAACTATGAAACTTCTACCCCCTTGCTGGTATAAATTCTGCAAAATAATAACATTACAAACTTCCATTAGCTAGGGCTATAAATCTAAGAGTCCATGGCGAAGAAAACCATCTCATAATATTGAAATGGAGTTGGAGGAAAAACTCATGTTCAAATGTTTGAATTTGAATTTGAACTGAGCGGCATTTGAAACAATCGTCCCATGCTTATAATGACGCAGGGTTGCCAACTCAGCAATCCTCGAAATCAGTCAAACGGCGGAGGCATTTTAATGGATGGCGTGAAGAATGTGGGAATCGGAGTTATTGAAACAGGATGCCGGAAGAGTGCCAGAAAAGGATGTATCATGTACACCACCATACCTTATGCCATGGAGAGTCATGCACTCTGACAAGGGACATACTCCTTTTAAAGATGAGTCTGTCTGTTCAATAAGGCTCGCCGGCAAGCCTGGAAATTGACGTCCTACAGGTCGTATTTTCCAAATTTAAACGTATTTGACACTTAAAATTAATCGTCACACGTCACCATCTACTTATATGAGAAAATGAAAACCGTCAAAATGACGTCCGGTTTTGAGCATAACACGTCTTAAATTCTAGTACTTGGTCACGACTCAATAATTTCCTCTGAAAAATGTAATAAAACACTATCTAGAAAATGTAATAAAACACTGTCTGTACTGAATTAGTGGTGACGTAATTGGTGAGGATACATGTATTATTGTAATGCATTTTCTTGACAATCCCTCGATTTTGTTTAGAAAAATGTAAAATAAAATTGACTTAATTGCACTATGAGTTTACTTTGTTGACATTAAGGCATTGTTGTTCATAATTTTATGATTTACTTAAAGACAAACAGGTCACAATATATATAATTTGAAATTGATTCCATCTTCCTCATGCCCATGGCTCCGCGGCCAGCATTCGCCTTGCCAGTGATCAGCTCTTCCTCCAAGGATACAATACAGGAAGGTAGGGGGAAGGGAGGGTGAATGGTTTCACCTGCAACCCTTAGCTTTCGAATAAGTCTTTGTTTTTTGTTTAAATTTTATATTTTCTTTTGTATTTTAAAATGTTTCTAGGTATATTTTGTTTGATTGTTTCTTGGAAAACATCAATCAATTTTACAGGGTAGGTAGTTTGTTAGATAGAATGAGAAATAAATAAATTTATTTTCTATTTTGGATGACTGTATGTAATATAGGTCTCTCTCTTAGTGTTCTAGAGGAAAGTTTCTTAGCTTTCTATTTCAAAATGCCTAAGCCAAATTAATTAAGTTTCACAGTTAAAATAATAGTTAATATACCATTTTAAAAAATTTAGTTAAATTTAATATAAAATATTAACACTCAATAAACTTTGTTAAAAAGTAAAATGATAAAGAGTGAAAATACAAAACCGTCAACAAATTTCCATGTGCCAGGCACCTAGGATTTGAAATTCCAAGCCTGCTCGCCGGTGTTTAAAAACGCTGAAAATCTTTTCTTGTCATCCATCAATATGACCTCCCTCAATACGTCATGAGTGACATTTTTTCAACAAAAAACCATGTCTCATTTACAATTTCGTCAATATGACCTACCTCAACACGTCATGAGTGACATTTTTTCAACAAAAAAACCATGTCTCATTTACAATTTCGAGAAATAAAAACCTGAAAAGATTCGATTCATGGCACAAACATCTCCTCTGCCTTTGTAGTTTCCTTGAATAAGGAAGGAAGAAACTCCTCAGCATGGACGCTGCAATCATCAATGGCAAAGACTGTCAATCAGCCACCGTCTGCGTGACGGGAGCCACAGGTTTCCTGGCCTCCTCTTTGGTGAAGCGCTTACTAGGCAAGGGCTACACTGTGCATGCTACAGTGCGCGATCCAGGTACTAATTGCAATCTCATCCTCTTTCGGTTCTTGGAATTTAGTTACGCAGGAAGCTAGATTGAAGTTCAATCATTAAGAAACTTTACTGAATTTCTATCAAATATATGACAAAGTTGTACCTTATTTCTATTATTGGATGGCCACACAGAAAACAAGGCAAAAGTACAACATCTCCTGAACATTCCGGACGCTGGAGAGAAGCTCAAGCTCTTCAGAGCGGATCTACTCGAAGAAGGCAGTTTCGAGGCTGCCATCGACGGCTGTGATGATGTTTTTCATGTGGCCAGTCCTGTCGACCCCTCCCCCAAAGATCCCGAGGTAAGTGACTTCTCCGTTTCAATTTCCCGATATAGCATGCCCTTGACATATCTGCAGTGGGGTATTAATATCTTGCAACATGAAATTGGTGCTGCGCAGAACGATGTGATCAAGCCGGCAGTTAACGGAACGCTGGATGTTCTGAGGGCCTGCACGAAGGCCAAAACCGTAAAGCGCGTGGTGGTCACATCGTCTGTGACCACGCTTATAATTAACGAGTCGGAGGAGCAGAATCAGTATATTGACGAAACTTGTTGGACAGACGTGGATTTCGTCCGAGCTAGAAAGCCCCTTTCCTGGGTAGATACATAACTACCAGCTACTACCTACCACACCACAGAAATTTTACATCGTTACAACATTTTGTAGTTATTGTTGTGCGCTAAGTCTGTAACAGTGTTTAATTCTTAACTGTGAACTGTGCAGGCATATGTCATTGCCAAGACGCTTGCAGAACAACAAGCGCTGCAATACGGGAAAGATGCAGGACTCGACGTGGTGATCATCAACCCTGCGATTGTGGTGGGGTCTGCCATCACTCCCAGCGTTCCCTTAACCGTTGAACTCACCCTTTCCCTCCTCACCGGCAACCAACAAATCCTAGAAGGTTTGAAGGGTCTACAGATGGCATACGGCACCATTCCAATGGTACACGTGGAGGACGTCTCTAACGCTCATATATTCTTGATGGAGAACCCCTCTGCACACGGCCGCTACATCTGCTCCTCCATCAACATCTCCATCCCACAGCTCGCAGACTACTTATCCAAACGCTACCCGCAGTACAATGTCCCAAACCAGTGAGTATGATTATCAATAGTGTATAGCTTTTATATAATAATAGCATATTTATTTAATTTGTGGTTGTGAATATGGATAAGCCACAAGTCATAGTTACTTAATTTGTGGTTGATGAATCAAGTTAAGTGCCATAAGTTTTTTTTTTCAACCGAAAGTGCTATAAGTTATATGTATAGCTTTTATATAATAATAATATATTTATTTAATTTATGGTTGTGAATATGGATAAGCCACAAGTCATAGTCACTTAACTTGTGGTTGGTGAATCAAGTTAAGTGTCATAAGTTATATGTATAGTTTTTATATAATAATAATATATTTATTTAATTTGTGGTTGTGAATATGGATAAGCCTTAACTTGTGGTTGGTGAATCAAGTTAAGTGCCATAAGTTAAGTGCCATCAACAACTTATCTGTTACTTGTTATCCATGCTGAGTTGTAATTCCCTGTTGTCTATGCCTCAACTATTTGTTATCTTAGTTAGTTAAATGAGTTAAATGAGCTAGCGGTTATCTATGCATCAATTACTAGTTATTTTTTATATTTATTTTTTTATAATTATTTATTTCAAATTTTGAAGGATGCCTATAAAATCAATATGAATAGTACACTTATCACATCCTCCTTCTATGTATGGAAAACATAGATGATAGTCCACCCTAAATTTTAAGATATAAACACCTATTGGTGTCAAAAGTTATCCTTTACTTGCTGTTTGCCAAGAAAACTTTATCTATGGATTAGTTAAGAATTATTCGTATATTAGCTACCAATTATTCATTCATCAACTACTAATTATTTTCTTTTATAATTGTTTATATATATAAAAAAAAAATTTAATCCACCCAAAATTATCTTAGATGTAAACACCTCTTAATCTGGTTATAACAAGTAATAGAATGCTTTATATTTTTTACAGGTTTAAGGATCTGCCAGGGATGCCAAAAATAAACATTTCGTCCAAGAAATTGGAGCATAGCGGTTTCTGCTTCAAATTTGGTATTGGTGAAATGTACGATGACGCTACGGAATACATGAAGACGAAGGGTTTGCTTCTTTAGTTAGTTCACTGTCACATCAATGGGGTGTTTGCTTGATTATCGATGGAAATAATATGACGACATTTGTAGAATCAGAACGTTGATTTTAGTTAGCAGTAATAATAAAAATTAATATTTTAAAAACAATTTAAATGACATATAAATATGAAATAAGTAAATTATTCTGTGCGTAGTTAATTATATGTTTTTACTTTGATAAGAGTAGTGTTCAATGAGAGGCAGAGATAATGAGGAGTGGAGTGTTTAAACTAGTATAGATTGAGAGATATTGAGGAGTGTTTAAATTAGTATAGATTTATTTTAAAAGAGGATTCTTATGTTAGATTAAATTTTTCAAAGTTTAAATTGTTTTTAGAATAAAAATGTCGAGGAAGCTTTTTAATTTATCTAATTTATGTACTTTTATATATTTTTTGTAAATGTTTTATATCTAATTTGAATCAACATGTTATTGGTTTGTATATGAGTTTCTTTGGTGTAAAGAGAGTTCTTACTTCATAAACTTAATCTTTAATGAAAAGCGTAAATAATGAGAAATGATTTAAGGATTTAACTCATTTTTTATTGACCAAGTATGTTTGTGATGTAACATAAATCCTTAGAATTGAGTCATTAATTGTAATAATAAATAATAAAATTAAAAATCAATAGATTGTCACCATTGTTCACATTGAATGAATCTAGTTAGTATTCGATTTCTCGATTTCATATGCGGTTTCCTAGTGGACCCACGCGACAGTATATTTTCCAACCTCGAAAAAGAGCCACCGGCCCACCACACCTTGGCTGGATTCAAACCTACGAGCGTAGGTGTTGTTTCTTGATATATTCGACCCCAAATGACGGGGTTTGGGTTCGTACTCGGTTAAATGGAACTAAAGTTAGTTAGAGATAACCAATAGAACGCAGTGCAAAACTAACCTCCCTTCACATGGTTCCATATCTGGTAGTATCCCAGAAGCAAAGGCATCCCATGATATAGAAAAGGCACGAGACTCTAAAGAACACCATTAGCTAAGGAGGTGCCATTGATGGTAGCAGAGCTCGGCTCTAGTAACAGGGGTAGTTGTTTCCTGAAACGGTTGGGGTAGATGGTGATACCGTCGGGGGTTTTGGAGATGGAATCGATAGTCATGAGCCATTAGTTTGTTACTACACTTACTATTACTGATTCCAAGCAACAACCCTTTACCTGGAATGACAGTTACACTTACGGATGTGGTTCTGGGTGGTCCTTACGTTAAACCACATGAGAGAATATGACCGCCCATGGGACTCCACACAAAATGATACTCGAGACATAAAGTAATGGTGCTCCATTAAACATGAGTCATATGGATATTTGTCAGAGGATGGCAGGTTTCAAGAGGTTGGTATTTGTTGGTTCCGAAGAGATTGTATGAAGTTTGTCAGTCGGGAGAAGTGGTATTGCATAGTGGGTCATATTGGTGGTTGGTCAGGGTTGTGTGGGGTGAGGATTCCATACTTGAATTGGAAGTGGTAGTGGGAAGCTATCATTCGAAATTTTTTAACCCTTATTTGACCTATTATCACAAGGTGGCTATTAACCATACCGGGATGGATCTGTGTCCTAACTGGGGGTTAGAGGAACCTTCGAGGGATATATGACAAAACTCTGATGAATGGTGGGAGAGTGTGGGGGCTAACTAGTCCGATGCGAAGTATTGGAATATGTGGCAGGCGCGTGCTGCACAGGCGGCTTAGGTCCCTGGGAAGGGGACAGGTACTTCACCCGAGTTGGATGGGAATTTGAACCCTGAAACTAAAAGACACAATATTATAAATGGAAATCGGTCGTCCAGTGAGGGTTCCACTATCCCAGTTAATATACAAGTTATAGATACTATAAATAACAGGGTACCTGAGACAACACAGAATCTTAGGCCGGTGGTTTTGAGCAGAAAACACAATAAGTATAAACTGAGGGGTCGTGGGGCAGACCTTTTGATGGACCGCCAATTCGGCCTGGAAGGTATTGTGGCACTGTCCATTAAAGGGCTGGTGGGAAAGTTTTCCTATGGTGCCATGCACCCAAAAGACATTAACCAATGGGTATCATCCAAATGGGCCAAAATAATTGGTTACAGACCTGAGATTTATATATTGAACAAGGGTTGGTTTGTATTTTACTTCAGGATGGCGCACCATGCTGACTAGATTCTGGAAAAGACATGGATTAAGGGGAATGGCAGTCTCATGTTGAAACGTTGGAATATGAGATTTAATCCGGTCACTGAGAAGATTCGGTTCCGACACCTGTGGGTTCTGCTACCCAATTTCCCTTTGGAAATGTGGCACTGTGAGGGGTTTATGGTTGTGGCTAACCATTTGGGCCATTTTTTACATCTAAATGAAGGAACCCTACATGGTATGGACCGTAGGGTGGGTAGAGTCCTGGTGGAGATCGATATGTCTTTGGGTTTATTCGAATCCTTGGACATTGTTTGGTGGGACAGAAGGTATAAGCAACAATTGGACTATTGGGGCGTCCCATTCAGGTGCTCAAAGTGCAAGGCTGTGGGGCACTTATGGTGAGATTTCACTGATGGCAGTTCGGGATCTGAGCTGGATTCGGGGGATGAGGTAAAGGCTTGGACATCTGAGATAAAATCAGCTTCGGATGGGGATTTTGGAGGAAATATCCAAAATTTACATTCATCATTGGATCCGGTTGTGGGATCTGCATCTGTTCCGTCAATCATTAGTAAGTTAAATAAATTACACCCTAACTTTTCTGCTACTTTAACTGACAAGGATCTGATCTTCCTATCGGGACTGGAGATGAAGGGTGAACATATTGTCGAAGGAATTATTGGCAGGCCTGCGTCTTTCTATCTGGGGGTTGAGCAGTCCTTGGAAAATAATCCTACAATTCCACAGGACACGGTATTAACCTCTCCTTCTTCGGTCCCGACATTTGGTGGGTCTCCGACGGTTGTGAATATATCTTCTGTGATTACCCCACTGGAGTTTGGGAGTTCAGGGGGTGAAGATCCTTCACAACCTCCTAGATCACCATCCTCGATTCTACCTACTACGGGAGTACCAGGGCCTTTGGCCATCCCAGGGATTTGGACATCTGTGGTATCACCCACTGTACGGGGTGATGGGTTGGTAGATGCAAGTAAGATGGGGACTGTATTACCTACTTTTGCAGATGTTTTCAAATCCAAAGCTCCCCTCACTATGTATTTGGACAATATTCCAACAGATGGGGGGAAATGGATACTACGAACCAATCTTCTGGTATTGATCTAAGATTGGGGTTGCAGATCAAAGGTGCCAGGCAGGGAGGCATCTCACAGTTCTCTCCGATTAAGACACACAGTTCCAGGAAGGGAAAAATTCTCCATATTGATAACCCTACTCCCGACTCCTCCTTAGTATCTTCACCTTCCATTGGTTCACTAGACACTAGACGGGCTCTTAGAGATTTGAAGTCCCTTGCTAGAGTTAAACGATGATCCTTTTCTCACTTAACATTCGAGGGATTGGGGGCCCTCGGAAAAAACTGGCCCTCAATGGATTGTTGGATACCATAAAACCTAATATGATTTTTCTACAAGAGACTATGGTATCGGCGAAGCGTGCACGCATTTTCTTTCATAGTATTAGAAGCAATTGGATCATTTGTTCCACAGATGCAGCTGGTCAGTCTGGGGGTTTACTTGCACCTTGGGACCCCAGGTCCTTTAATCTCTCTGCTTATTCTACACATTTAGGGATCCAGCTGGAGGGCTACATACAGGGTTTTTCAGAGGTGGTAAACTTTGTAAACATATATGGTCCATATGCTGATTGTTGTCATTTCTGGAACTATTCTAGATTAGGGGGACTATTGGATCAGGAGAATCTACTTATAGCAGGTGACCTCAACATTACTTTATCCAATGCCGAGACATGGGGGACAGGTGCAAGACTGGACAACTTATGTTCATTTTTCTTTAACTTCTTTGCTGATGTAGGATTAAACAACATTGAGCCTATCCCATTAGGCCCCACTTGGTGCAATGGGAGATTGGATAAAGGGAAGATATCCAAGTGTTTGGACAGGTTTTTAGTGGGGGACAAACTTATTCAAAAAATGCAAAAATAAAGATCCCAGACTGTATTGTCGACCATATCTGACCATATCCCCATACTGTTGGAGGTTGATGTCGGTTCTTTAAAGATTCTAGTCCCTTTTAAATTTAATCATACACTATTATAGATTGAATATTTCAGACAATTTGTTCAAACATAATGGTGTAAATTTTCTGTTGAGGGGATATCATCACCCTGCCAACGTCTTACTAGCAAATTGAGTAATTTAAAAGCTAAGGTAAAATCTTGGGAGCAGTCCCGTAAGAAGGTTGATATGCTGGATCGACAAAGAATTGATTCACAAATATATACTTTGCATAATGCGTACCTAGGTGGTCCTATACCTGATGGGACTCGACACATTTTGGTGGAACTGGAGGGAAAGCGATTAGAACTTCATAATAGGGCTGAAGTGACCTTGAGACTTAAAAGTCGGGCTATATGGGTCACTAAGGGTGACAATAATTCAAAATTATTCCATAGGTTTGCAAACAGCAGAATAATTACTAATACAATCTGGCAATTGAATGACCAAGATGAGGGTTTGATCTCGGAGCTGGGGGAGCTACATGAGGTGGCTATTACACATTTTAAAGAATATTATAAAGATCCAAACAACACTACTATCCGGGGTCAGATTGGCATCATAAAAGAATACCCACGTATTTTTTCTTAGCAGGATGGTATCGACATTATGCTCCCAGTCACACTAAAAGAGATTCATTCAGTTCTATGAAGGTTGGCCAAAGACAAAAGCTCGGGTCTGGATGGCTGGACAACGGAGCTATTTTTGGAGTTTTACGACATTATGGGGCTAGATATCTTAGCTATGGTTGAAGAGACTTGACTGAAGGGAGAGGTGAGGGGGGCTCGCAACACTACCTTTATAACTCTTATTCCAAAAGTTTCGAATCCATCTACTTTTCTGGATTTTAGGCCGATCTCTCTACGCAACCTTGTCTATAAGATCATCTCAAAGGTGATTGCTTGTAGGATCAAGCCGATACTATCAATGGGGCTATCTATGGAGCAGTATGGTTTTCTGGATGATAGGAAAATACTTGATGTTGTGGGGGTGGCTCAGGAGGCTATGCATAGCATTAAAAAAAAAATTCATGCTTTGATCGTACAAATTGACCTCACTCGGGAATATGATCATGTGAACTGGTCTTTTATAAGACTGGCTATGGTACAAATCGGCATTCCATGGGGGGCGATTAAATGGATCATGGCATGCATCACGTCGGTCAACTACTCTATATTAATCAATGGCTGCCCATCAGATTTCATTCCCTATACGTGGGTGTTGAGGCAGGGTTGCCCCCTTTGCCCACTCCTCTTCATGATCGTGATCGAAGGACTCAGCGAATTAATCCACAAAGCGAAGGATGACTCATTGTTATCTGGGATTCAGGTATCGCCACATATCTCTATTACTCATCAATTTTTTGTTGATGATGTAATGTTATTCGGGCCTGCAGATGCTCTGGAATGGGGTCATTTGTGGCACATACTTCAATGTTTTTGCAATTCTTCAGGATTGCTAATTAATGAGAGGAATTCTAGATTGTTGAAACACAATGTGGAGGGGGAGGATTTACTAGAAATCACTACTATCCTACCATTCACTGCAGCTGATATGAATGATGGAACCAATTATCTTGGTTATTTCCTTAAACCAAATGACTATAGAATTGCGGATTGGCGGTGGTTACTAAAGAAGTTTGATAAACGCATTTTTCACTGGTGGTGGAGATGGCTATCTAGTGGTGGCCGTCTTGTACTGGCTAGAGTTGTGCTACAAAACCTGGGGGTATACTAGTTCTCCTTATGCAAGATTCCTAGATCCATTCTAGCATGTATTCGACAGAAAATCCATCGTTTCATATGGTCGGGAAATGGTAGCCATAAGCTCCATTTGGTGGATTGGCAGAAGCTGGCTCGGCCATATGCATTTGGGGGATGGCGCCTTAAGAACATCTACAATTTTTCCATGGCTCTATTGGCCAAAATCCTATGGAGATCCTTATCTGCAAATTGTGTTTGGGGAAGAATTATAAAAGTTAAATATTGTGGGAAGCTATCAACCGTGTAGTGGATCAGATCTGGGTGTAAAAATACTAAGGGAGCTTCTATCATTTGGGCTAGTATCCTCACTACACTACCAGTTGTGACTAATTGGCTTGCGTGGTATACAGGAGATGGCAGACACATCTTGATCGAGGAAGACCCGATAGTGGGTGGGCCTACCATGTATAAAGTGTCTCCACTGCTATTACATCATCTTCACTGCCGTGGATATTATAGTCTCTGTCATATATTGATTAAACACAGGCTGATAGGTTCTTTCAACATTTGGCTGAGTGCTACTCAACTGGCTTTGACGAGATGTTTGGTAGATGAATGGAATACCTACATTTAGGATCTGTATCAAGCTAATTTTAACATTATTAATGCAAATGATCACCTACTCTAGTCATGGAACTTGGTGGACGGGACTATGTCAGCAAAACTGGTTTATCTGTCGATTGTAACTACCACTCCTAGATCTGGAAAATGGTGACATGTTGCATGCTGGAACTGGCGCATCCCTCCCAAATTTAAGATCTTCATACCATATCAAACTTCATACTTTCTTTTCTTGCACACATGGTTTGGATGAATGACTCCCAAGGTCTAGTGAGATCATTGAGTGCAGTCATGCCTATTTCATCTTCATCAAGGGTGTCTCCAATAGCTTCTAGTTTTTCCTTGAACTGGGAGATCCTTATGAAATAATCTTGAATAGATTCTCCTTTATTCATTTTGGTATTCTTCAATTGAGTTCTCAAATTCATCTTTCTGTTGATGTTCCTTCCTTCATACATTCTGCTTAGGGCATCATACATTTCCTTCAGGGTCTTCTTGGATGCCACTTGGGGAATCAAGTGGTCGTTGATAGAATCAGCAATGATTCTCTTTTCCCTAATCAAATCCTTCTTATACTTTTATTTAGCTTCATCTTCTGTAGGTTTTGCAACCTGATCTTTGATATATTAGGAAATATCATTCTCTTCAAGAATGAGGCCAATCTTACATTTCCATGCCCGAAAATTCTCTATACCCTCTAGCTTGTCTTCAAGCTTAGTGCTTGGAGCCATCTTATCCAGGAGGTCACAGAAATTGAAGTTTCTCAAACTATAGAATAAAACTTACCAGGAGATGTGTTTGATTGAATTGAGATGAATGGAGAAATATGCTTCTGGAAAATTCAACTTTTCACCCTTCAAATCTGATCAACAACTTTTGGATCTGCAACATAATTTTTGGTTTTTTGGTTCACACCTTTTTTGGTTTACAAGTGCATAGGTGCGTAGTTTTTCTAGTTTACTGGTTTTTTGGTTTTCTGGTCTAGAAGTCAAACTAGGGTTTGACAAAGCCTTGGATTCTACCCACTCAAAAAATTTGATTTAGGGCTTAGAAATTCGATTTTTAGGAGGAGAATCCAACCACGCTCTCAGAATCCAAAAATTCCAACTTTTGCAGAAACCCTAATTCTCATTGGAGGAGGAGAGAGAGGTATTTTCACCTTGTGAAAGATGTCCTATTTAGGCTAGCTCTGATACCATGTTAAGTTTAGCCTAATTTCACAAGCAAGATCATTAAAAGAAACACAATCGTAAGATAGACAAAGATTTACCCTGGGATACCCTCATCGGGTAGAAAACCCAGCAAAGCTTTCCTCAATATATATAATCAACCAATACAAAGTTGTAGTCTCCAAACTAGAGCTCCTTCTCCTCCTATGTAGATCTCTCTCTCTCTCTCTCTCCTATGCACAATACACAAGTGAGTGAATGAGTGATAAATGAGGAACACACTTCCTCTATTTATACTCATCTTCTAACTGACTTTTCACCCTAATTGGGCCAACCTCTCCTGAGAGAGTCTAATAACCCATAAATAGCTAACTTAGGGTTGACCCCACATGGGAGATCTAATAAACCTAGTTACCACATTCTCTCAGAGGAATAAAAATATCTGGATATACAATAGGGTCTCTACAGAGGAATGAAACATCTCCAAAATAATAAAGTACAAATATAATATTATTAGAAGTTACAATATTTGAACAGTTTATCTCCTTACTGTTATAAGCAAAGTATGTACACGGTTTATTTATTTTATAGATTGGGTGTTTGTTATATTTGTGTTTATAAACACAGTTAGAGTAATTGATAACAAATGGGAAAGGTAAGTCTACAAAATCAAACCCTAGATCTGGATTAATCTTATGTAATTATTTACAAGTTCAAATCAATTTTTTTTATCTAAGTCCCATCTTACTTGAGCCGCCGATTCCACCAGATTCTCAATGTTGGATCATTGATTTTAACCATTGAAAAAATCGGGGTTCTGCAACCTGCAATCCTCAATGCAGAAGTCGGATTGCAAAACCGCAGATTTTAAACGGTCGAAATCAGGGTTCCACAATGTAGAAGTCAAATTGTGGAACCATTGAGTTAAAATGGTCAGAATTGGGGTTCCACAACCCACATCAACAATGTGTATTGTGGATTACGGAACCATTAAACAAACTTTCGGGTTTTGGAGTTCCACAACCCTTATCCAAAAATGCGGAAGTCGGAATTGCAAAAGCAGTCAAAAGTTCAACTTGTAACTAAGGATTCCGCAACTAGCATTGCAGAATTCGGATTATGGAAACCTTAACTTTTAACAGTTATAATTTTTGAAGTTCTACAAGGTTTTGGGTAAGGATTTAAACCCTGATCTTGCTAATTGTGTTAGGTTAAAAGCTTATTAATGATGCTTATAATCCGAAGATAAATACTCATGTAATGATGCTCATAAAAGAAGTAAGGATTAGAACTTTTACCCTAACATACAAATGTAACAAAGGGATTGAGTCCTAGACCTTGGATATTATTCAAGAACAAAACCTTGACATGCTTCTAACTTTGGCTTGTTGGTTGTGGAGCCAGGTCTTCTAGTCTCATAGATGATATTGTATCAGTCGTTTTTGTACCCCAGTTTTATATGATATGTAGGTGGACTGTACAGTCACCCTAGTGGGGGGGTGTGGGGGGCATCGCCCCCCCACGGGGGACCATCCCCCCTAGCTGGGGTTCGGGGGCAGCGCCCCCAAAGAAAATTTTTGGGGCTGTTTTCGCCAGCTGTTTTGTGGGCCCATAGTTTTGGGTATTCCATGGTATTTTTCTCATTGTATTTCCCTTATAAAATAAAGACATTGTAATACAGCTAGGGATGATGATGTATTAGGTTTTATGCATTGTAAAGATCTCTGAGATCAAGAGAGAGACTGAGGAACAAAGAAGAGGAAGTACAGTAGTTGTGCTGCAGGTTGTATCCCTTCACCTTGTTGGACGGTAATAATAATAAGGACTGGCAAATTCAGTGTGGACGTAGCCCAAGTTGGGTGAACCACGATATATCTGTGTCTCTCTTGTAATGTGTATGTGTGATTATATTTTCATTTCTGTTTATTGTTATTGCTCTGTGATCCTGTTTTTCTAACAATTGGTATCAGAGCCAAAGGTCTATTTGGCAGTTAAATCCACAGGAAGCTAGGGTTTCTGGTTCGAGTGGGAGCAATGGCAGAAGAAGGAAATTTTAAGGTCGAGAAGTTTAACGGCCAAAACTTCGGGTTATGGAAGATGCAAATGGAGGACTATCTATACCAGAAGGATCTATTCCTACCGTTAGGAGGAAAAGCAAAGCAGCCGACGGCTATGAAGGACGAAGAATGGGAGGTTCTTGACAGAAAAGCTCTGGGAACAATACGGTTGAGCCTGGCTTCGTCGGTGGCTTTCAATATCTCAAAAGAAACAACAACATAGGGTTTGATGAGTGCATTGGGTAAGCTGTATGAAAAACCCTCGGCCTCCAACAAGGTATTTCTAATGAAGCGTTTATTTAATATGAAGATGTTTAAAGGTGGATCTGTTACTGATCATTTAAATGAGTTTAATACGGTTACAAATCATCTAAGTTCTGTAAGTGTGAACTTTGATGATGAGGTTAGGGCTCTTCTAATCTTGTGTTCATTGCCAAAAAGCTGGAATAGCTTGGTCATGGCTGTAAGTAACTCTATCTCTAGTTCAAACACCTTGAAATTTGATGATGTTATTGGTGTTATTCTTAGCGAGGAAATGTGAAGAAAAAGCACAGGTGAGACATCAGGTAATGCATTGACCATGGAGAGCAGGGAAAGACAAAAGGAGAGAGGAAAGAGCCAAGGTAATAATGGAAAGTCTAAGACGGGCAGATCCAAGTCCAGACTGGGAAAGATAGAGTGCCGGAACTGTGGAAAGAAAGGACATATGAAGAAATAATGCAAATCTCTAAAGAAGAAAGGAGATTCACAAAAGGAAACTACCGAGGAAGCAAATGTAGAAAGTGATGTGTTACAAGATGCTTTGATTCTTGCATTAGATAATACTAGTGATTATTGGGTAGTAGATTCAGGAGCTTCATGTCATGCTACACCCCATAGGAAATACTTTCATGAGTATGTTCCTAGCGACTTTGGACATGTTTTATTGGGTGATGATGAGCCATGTAAAATTGTTGGAATGGGTAAGGTATGGATAAACGTTAAGAATGGAATTGATTGGTTGTTGAAAGAAGTTAGGCATATTCCTGCTATGAAAAGAAATCTGATCTCAACAGGGCAGCTGGGAGATGGCGGCTGTCTATCTACGTTCAGAGAAAAGTGGTGGAAGATCACTAAAGGATCAATGGTGATAGCAAAAGGAGACAGAGTAGGTACGTTGTATTTATGTCCTCATAATACTGACCATTCTATCTCTTAAGCTTCCATAGGAACAGATGCAGCATTGTGGCATCATAGGCTTGGCCACATGAGTGAGAAGGGGATGCAAATTCTCCACTCAAGGAAATTGCTGCCAGATTTGAAGCAGGTAAGTTTGAAATTCTGTGAAAACTGTGTTTATGGAAAAGATAAGAGAGTTAGATTTCTCAAGGTTGGGAAACAGAGGAAGAATGAAAAATTAGAGCTTGTGCATACAGATGTATGGGGACCGGCTCAGGTACAATCTCTTGGTGGCTCTCATTATTATGTTACATTTATTGATGATGCAACTAGAAAATATTGGGTTTATTGCATTAGACAGAAATCTGATGTGTTTGCTACTTTTAAGAAGTGGAAAGCTTTGGTTGAGAATGAGACAGGAAAAAGATTGAAGTGTCTCAGATCTGATAATGGAGGTGAGTACTGCGGCAAGGAGTTTGATAGTTATTGTTCATACCATGGGATTCATAGAGAGAAGACAGTCCTAGGAACACCACAGGAAAATGGTGTGTCAAAAAGGATGAACAGAATGATCATGGAGCGTGCAAGGTATATGAGACTGCATGCAGGGTTGTCCTTACAGTTTTGGGCGGATGCTGTAAATACTGCTGTTTATTTAATAAACAGAGGACCTTCAAGTGCTTTGGATGGTGGTATTCTAGAGGAAGCATGGACAGATAAAAAAAAAAACTACTCATTTCTGAGAACGTTTGGTTGTGAAGCATTTGTCCATATTGATAAAGAAAATAGAACAAAGCTTGAAGCTAAATCCAAGAAATGCACCTTTATTGGATATGGGGTTGATGAATTTGGTTATCGTTTATGGCATTATGAAAATAACAAAATCATCAAGAGTAGAGATGTGATATTCAATGAAAAGGTCATGTATAAAGATTAGTTGCAGGGAAAGCAACAGGAAAAGGAAAACACATAGTACATAGTGCTTGATGAAATTAAAGAAAATGAAGTTTCGAAGGTGCCAGAAAATCAAGAGCAGCAGCAAGTACCTGAAACTCCTGCAACTATAAGAAGATATACCAGGTTAAGTAGACTCCCTGAACGATACTCTCCTTCAATGTATTATTTATTGATGACTGATTTTGGTGAACCACAATGTTATGAAGAAGCAATGCAGGTGGAAACTAGAAAGAAGTGGGAGTAAGGCATGAATGAGGAGATGGACTCATTGGTAGGAAACCAGAATTGGGATTTGGTTTCGTTTTCTGCTGGTACAAGAGCATTGCAAAACAAATGGATTTACAGGTTGAAGGAAGAAGAAGGAGGTAAGAAGCGGTACAAGGTCAGACTTGTTGTAAAGGGGTTTGCACAGAAGAAAGGTATAGATTTTGATGAAATATTTTCTCCTGTTGTTAAGATGACTTCAATTAGGACTATCTTAAGTCTAGTGGTGGTAGAAGATTTGCATCTTGAACAGTTAGATGTAAAAACAACCTTCCTCCATGGGGATTTGGAGGAAGAAATATATATGCAGTAGCCACAAGGGTATGAGGTCAAAGGTAAGGAGGATCTGGTATGCAGGTTGAAAAAGAGTTTGTATGGCTTGAAGCAAGCTCCAAGGCAGTGGTATCTAAAGTTTGACAGGTTTATGATAGAACAAGGTTATAGTAGATGTCATTCTGACCACTGTGTTTATTTCAAGAAGCTAGACAATGGAAGATATATTATCTTGTTATTGTATGTGGATGACATGCTTGTTGCAGGGTCTGACATGCAGGATATAAATGTACTCAAAAGGAAGCTAGCTAATTCATTTGCGATGAAGGATTTGGGTGCTGCAAAGCAAATCCTTGGTATGAGAATAACGAGAGACGGGAAAAATCGCAAATTGACATTGTCTCAAAGTGAGTACATACAAAAGGTGTTGGAGAGGTTCAGAATGCAGAATGCAAAATCGGTAAGTACACATTTGACTAGCCATTTCAGTCTAAGTAAGGAAATGTGTCCCAAGGCACAAGAAGAGACAGATTACATGTCCAAGATTCCTTATCAATCAGCAATTGGCAGCTTGATGTATGCCATGGTGTGCACAAGACCAGATATTGCACATGCAGTGGGAGTTGTGAGCAGATATATGAACAATCCAGGTAAAGAACATTGGAAGGAAGTACAATGGATTCTCAGGTATTTGAGAGGTACTACCACTGAGGCATTATGTTTTGGAGGTTCAGACATTGTTCTATAGGGATATGTTGATGCAAATATGGCAGGTGACAAGGATAGCAGGAGGAGCACCACAGGGTATGTGTTTAATGTAGGTGAAACAACAGTAAGCTGGATTTCGAAAATACAGAAGGTTGTTGCACTTTCAACAACAGAAGCAGAGTATGTTGCCATTACAGAGGCTATTAAAGAGATGATTTGGTTGCAGAGGTTTATGGAGGAAGTGGGTAAGAAGCAGAAGGATAGAAGATTGTATAGTGACAGCCAAAGTGCCATTCATCTTGCAAAGAACTCAGCATTTCATTCTAGGACTAAACATATACAGCTCATGTACCATTTCACACGCTCTGTTCTAGAAGATGAACTGTTGAAGCTGGAAAAGATACATACTAGCTAGAATCCTGTAGACATGTTCACAAAGGTAGTGACCAGAGAGAAACTAAGTTCGTGCTCAATTTCAGTTGGCCTTCTAGCATGAAGGTGAAGAGGAGAAATTTTTCAAGTCCAAGTCCAGCAAGTGCAGCAGCAGTGGAGTTGCTGTGATCAGTCTCTAAGTGGGAGATTGTTGGTTGTGGAGCCAGATCTTCTAGTATCATAGATGATATTGTATCAGTTGTGTTTGTACCCCAGTTTTATATGATATGTAGGTGGATTGTACAATAACCCCAGCAGGGGGGCATCGCCCCCCTATGGGGTTCTAGGGGGCACCATCCCCCCTGGCTGGGGTTTGAGGGCAGCGCCCTCGAAGAAAATTTTTGGGGCTGTTTTCGCCAGCTGTTTTGTAGGCCCATGGTTTTGGGTATCCCGTGGTTTTTTTCCCATTGTATTTCCCTTATAAAATAAAAACATTGTAATATGGTTAGGGATGATGATGTATTAGGTTTTATGCATTGTAAAGATCTCTGAGATCAAGAGAGAGATTGAGGAACAGAGAAGAGGAAGTGCAGCGGTTGTGCTGCAGGTTGTATCCCTTCACCTTGCTGGACGGTAATAATAATAATGACTGGCAAATTTAGTGTGGACGTAGCCCAAGTTGGGTGAACCACGATATATCTGTGTCTCTCTTGTAATGTGTATGTGTGATTATATTTGCATTTCTGTTTATTGTTATTGCTCTGCGATCCTGTTTTTCTAACATGGCTTAGAGTCCATCATGTAAAACAAGTAAAGTATTTTGTTTCTGTAATACTAGAAGTACAAAAGAATACATGCATTTATCCTTTTAAAAAAAAAATTATATAGATATTTTGGGGTATGTGACATAATGGTATCAGAGCATGGTTACAACACTTGGCCTAAAGGGGCTCGGCATTGAAACAAGTACAAACATAAAACTAATTTATGTGTTATGGTTGAATCTCTTATGTTCAGAAGATAAGTATGACCTTGATTTTGCAGGAACTATGGCAGATGTTGAAATGTCAGCTGAATAATAATTCCGCTCAAAGGAAAAAGTAAACAATGAACAAGAAAACATTAATGATGATAATCTATGGGCACATCTAAGTGACAACAGAAATGATAACCCAACTGAATTGTTACAAACAGTAAAAGATTTAAAAGCATAACTATAAAGTGTTAAGAAAGATAATGAACGAATTCTAAAAGCACAAGAGGAGTTAAATAATGTCTTGTTAGCAAAATTACATAATCAGGAAGCAGAAAGGAAGAAAGGATCTGAGTTTGAAACATCAAATACTGCATCTTACAAATATAAGGCAAGGAAGTTAAAATTTTCAGATAGTGAAATTGAGTCTTCAAGTGGAATTTCACCTAACCATTGTAAACAAAATTACAAGGAATCTAGCCAAAGTAGTGATGGTGATAAGTATAGTAGGAAAAGTACACCTTATGAAGAAATTTATGGAGAATTTAAGAAGATGAAACCTCCTATATTCAATGGTTAGATTGAAACCAGAGAAGAAGCAAAAGCTTGGCTTTCGGGAATGAAGAAGTACTTTCAGATTTACAACTACTCTAACAAATTAAAAGCAAAGATGAGAATTTATAATTGAATGGGATAGATGACATTTGGTGGCAAGACATCAAGAAAGTAAAATGCATTAAAGAAAGTCACTTAACTTGGAAAAGTTTCAAGAAGTACTTTAAGATAAAATACTTGTCGAAACAATATTATGAAGAAAAAGCTAAAGAGTTTTATGATTTAAAACTAGAAACTTTAACTATGAAGGAATTGTGCAGTAAATTTCTAAGTTTATTGTGTTATGTACCTTATATTGTTGATGAAAATTCTAAAGTACAACGTTTTCTCAGTTGTTTACCAACCGTTTACAAAGAAACAATTGATTATGACAATCCTAAAACATTGGATGAAGCTATGAGAAAAGAAAATTTATGTTATGACCAAAACAAGAACAAGAGAGATAATGTACCAAGTTGGAAGAACAAAAAACATGAAAGCTTTGGAAACAAAAGAAAAGTCATGATATTTAATAATACTTCTGAAAATAATCATCGAAACTATCAGAGAAATAATTTCAGAAGTTTTAGGCCACAAAATCCTACAGTTATAAAAGAAAAGGAAGCAGCTGCTGGTTATAATAAAAATACTGTGCAAAATGAACCTTTAAAATGTTGGGAATGTGGTGAACCACATTATTTTAAAAAATGTCCAGATAGAGGAAAAAGTTTTAACAACATTCACACTGTTCAAAAAGATACTACGGTTGGAGATGTAGCAAGGAGCATGCCCAGAATTTGCAAAGCAATGGAGAACATGGAAGCAAACCATCAGACATCCACTAGTACAAAATGGGAGATAATGGACCAAAAAATACCAAAATCTGCATATAAATGACCACTTTTGAGTTGGTGACCACTGGTAGCAAATTAGCGGTCATACATAACGCGATAAAAAATGTGGTCATATTTAGCTTGGTCATTTATAGCTTATCTTGTGGTCATATATTTGGTCGTATATTTAGTCATTAATTTGGTCATATATTTGGTCATTAATTGTCACACTTAATGACCATATTTTTTGTCATGTGATAAATGACTACTAATTTGATGCCAATGATCGCCAACTCAAAAGTGGTAATTTATATGCATATTTTGATCTTTTTTTGGTCACTTATCTCTCATATTGTACTGGTGGTCATTGATATGCACATTTTGGTCATTCTTTTAGTCATTTATCTCTTTTTAGTGGTTTCATAATATAAATAAGGCACGGAGGAATTGAATCACCAACCTTCTGCCTATAAGGCCGGTGCTCTACCATTGAGCTAGCACCCTTAAATAGAATTCCTTATGGATTGATATGAGAATAAAATTTCTAACAGTTAACACCATCTTGCCAAATTCTGGAAAAGGGTCACATACCTAGGTAAGAAACAAATATTACCCAATAGTCACCAAAAATGTTCATGTTAATGATAACTTTCTTTTGTCAAAATCTCTCAAAAATCAAGAATGCAATTGTATTGTCAAATTTTTCTCCAGGTGGTACCAAATCAAGAATCACAATTGTCTTTTCCTGATCTTGGGCATCTGCATTTGCTCCCATTGTCTGTTCCTGATCTTGGGAATCTGCATTTGTTAGACTACAACGACGACCTATGTCATAATCAAATGTAGATTAGCTTGGCCCTCCTAACCACAATGTATGTCATGTGTGTCAAACAATTTTTGAGTGTAAATTCAACTGATCTAATAAAAATAGATATGTTTTAAGGAAAGGAAAAGAAAAAACAAAACAAAAATGAATTATTATATTCTCCAAATATATTGATGTTTAAGCAAAACCTATACAATGAATACAAACTGATGCAAGTACTTAACCCATACCTAGAGCTTTTGGACTTTATCTTGAAGGGTGTAATTTTTTGTGATAACAGTTTACAAATAGTGTTTCGGTGTAACATCCAAGTAAATGTAAGTAGCTCTGCTGATTTCATCTATTCCACCCAGAAAAAGATGTGCAAACAAACTCACTAAAACAATTATAAGCATAGAGAACTTACAATTCATAAGCAACAATAATCAACAAAAGAAGAGCATACAACATTCACTTTTTCTACAAATGTATGGGCTTCACATTGAGTATCTAGATTCCACTTTATTTACAATCTACACGAAAGGATTTCCAAACAAAAAGGTAAGCCTTGCCATATTAAAAGTCAAAATAAACTATAGATTTTTTTTGACTGAAAATTATAGCCACTTTTATAGTTCCAAGTTTTAATAAAGAATCTTCAAAAGATAATTAAATACATAATTGCCTCTACCTTACAATTTTTCATTGTAAGAAAATTAACTAAATATATAATAGCCTCTAACTTAACTTTTTTACCTCGAGAGAATATGAGAACTGGTTTTAGCCAGCATCTAGGATGAATGTCAACGGGTCATCTATAGATACATTGCATATATTGTAATGAGAGGAATCTTTGCTAAAATAAAACAGCAGGAAAGTTCTAGTAAATATCTAAAAGTCCCATGACAGCAAGAAAAAGAAGATAAAAAATGTTGTGCCAAAAAGACAGGCTACTAGAAAAACAACAAGAGAGCCTGTCCATGACCACCTCCATCTAAGGGGAGAGAATAAACTGAACAACTCTCCTAGATGCTCAAAACGAAGATAGATACCATTAATATGCTATTTAGCAAAACAACAATAAGATTCATCCATAACTACCCCACTCTTCTCTTCATCAACAAACTGAATGTTTTGGGGTTCTAGCTTCATTCTCAACTTCAAGCTAGATGAGACTGTATTTGATGCAGGGAATCCAACACCTTCAATGGAGCATGTACTGATATATGACATAGCAGTAACATGAACATTGTTAATTGCAAAACTTGCTAATCCCGAATTAGTCGCACCATCCAAATCTAGGATGCCCTTGGCAGGGTTCAAATTAGCATTGTACTCCACTGTAGAAGCTAGAGTTGCAGGAATACAACTCAAAAACTTTGAGAGGTTTTTAGAGGGTTTGGCATCTTCATTATGGAATGCAACAACCATTGTTTATGATGAGATTAGTTCCAATCCATTCATATGTGGCCCAAGATCCAAAGAAGAAGTTCCTGAATTTTCTAGAACCTTTACAGGTAGTGAGTCCTTACCTAAACATGTTGCTTGTGTTAGTATTCCTATAGCATTTTTAGATGTTGAGTTTTCACTTTACTGAACATGTTCTATAATTGATGGCTTAATGGAATCTAATACATATTGTTCAGACGAAGTCTGATTATTCATTTTAGGATTGGAAATTTTATTTCTCATGAACATAGCTAGGGTAGAATTCCTAGTGCTCGATGATGGTGTCAAGTCCTGAGACAGTAACTGGAAGTCATTCACACAATTGGTTTCATATTTCATTCTTGTTTGAAATATGTTAATGGGAACCTCAATTATCTCTGAAGTTTCCTTGCTTATGAATAACCCATACGAAGATGAATATAGAAGCATTGATGTTAAGCAATGACTAACAACAATGTTTTTAACATCTTCAATAGAAATAGAAACAAAGGCATATTTTGCATCATCTACAATTTGATCATGTTTTTGAAAAGACAACCCTGCACCCAACATACGTGACTTAATTTGTTAAATATTGGCGTTTAAATTATTTGCACTTTGTAGTAGTATCATACAATAATCTTTTAAGAACACAATATGCTTTGTCATTGTAAACTGGTTTTTATAGTGTCAAGAAAATCTTCAACATGTACATACCATCAATTCGACCAGCCATATGTGTTGGAAAAGATTCAGGTGAAGAACCTTTATTTTCCCTCGCATTCTGCATCCAAATTTACTTGGTAAGTAGGGAAAACACATATCCATTTTGCTCCCTCTTATGCAACCAATGAACATCAAAACCTAATAAATAAATCTAAAGACATGCAAACAAACCTATTGATACATCCGACAATTCAACAAATTAGTGAGAAAACAATGGCAACAATTTCTAGGCATCCTATGCATGTTAAGGTATTCTAATAGCCTAATTCTTCAATAGATAGAAGAAAATATCTGAAATAAAAATGAACAGATCTCTGTGTTACATATGAACATGAAGGCACTTGCCTCATTTAGCTTTTGGAGTTTTTCTGCCTCATTTGCTTGCTTCTTCTCCCAGTCCTCCTTTGTTTTTTTATTCATTAGTTGAATTTGATGTCGTACATGAGCTTTAATGGTAACTTTGTGGATGACCTTCTCAAGATCAACTCGCTATGAAAACCCGATCACAATTAGGAAGAATAGGGTTTTAGTTTCAAGTTTCCCAACTAAGGATTGATCCAAATAAATCACCTATTTAGACAGTCTGATCAAGTGGCCCACCATGGTTCGTAAACGCTCTTCAACGCACTACAAAAATAATGTATGAATCCAACATAAAATAGCATACAATAAGTCAACACCACAAAAATAATTCAAAAATAATTTCTTACCAGTGATAAGCAGTGCTCGGTGTCACTACTTCCATTTTTTATACCACTTTGCTACTGCCATAGATAATGAAGATTATTTGGAATATGCTAAAACATCTTTAATTTTATGCATGATGGGATAACATAATGCACAACAATTTAAAAACAGATGCATTTAAGACTGTTTTAATGAATGAAGCTACACTCATTAAGATATATGCATGCAATAACCATCATGTTTTCCAACTAATCAAGGGAAAGACAAGAAGAAATGTAACTGATTCCAGCTAATTTGGCATGCAATGGTCCCTTTTGTAAGAACATTATATCCTCCTCCTCTTGCACAACCCTTCTCATTGCCTCTATAGCATGGATTTCTTCTTTCGTCCCAGTAAATAATTGTTCCTCCTCTTCCTGGAACACAACAAAGAAACCAGAGTATTGTCAAATTAAAAAAAAAATCCATGTAAACTGTATTTAAGTTAGCCATCAATCTTTCCAAGATTTCATGAGGACATTAAGGCAATCCAACCAATGCAATATCTGTTAGTTTTTCATCATTTAATTCAATACGATCTAGGATATTAACTGAAAGAACAACATGTACAGCATATCAAACAGAAGAGGCAAGAGAAAAGAGACACAAAGTATTTCACCACGGAAAACCAAGAAGGTGAAAAACCCCGCAACTTCCTCAGAGATAGAATGAGCACCAATACAATGATCACAAGATCAAACCCCAAGAGATAGATGACTGCAACAACTACTCCTCCTCCACTTGTGCGCACTCCTCCTCTCTCTCACTAATGCGAAGTGAGTGAGTGAGTGAATGAATAGAATGAGAGACACACACTCTCTATTTATACAATGACTTGACTTGCCTTTAACTCTAACTGGGCGGACTTCCATTAGGAGAGTCTAATAACCCATTACTACTTGTCACTGGGCCGACCCCACTAGGGTGGTCTAATAACCCTTTAACCCACATGACTAATGCAGGGTCGACACCACCAAGGTGGTCTAATAACCCATCAAATATAAGTTACGCACTTTCATTATAACTTGCAACACCACTCTGGGGTCTAATTCCCCGTCATACATGGGACGATGGACCTCAATGAATTTACATGTCTCAAGTACAATAATGACTTCTCTGACCCAGAGGAACAAACATCGCCGTCGGAGGTACAACAATAGAATACAAATGATGACACTTTCGATCAGAGGAATAAGACATCTCCATGGGGGATACAATAAAGTACAAATGTAATCCATACAATATACAAGTGAATATCTTCCGAAGTTACAAATACATCAATGCTCCCTCTTAACTAGGAAGGTATTCTCTTGACATAGGTCATCAATACATATCGGCACAAGTCTTCAATTTTGGAGTTGGATCATCGTCACTGGATCATGGAGCATCATCCTCACTGCTGCTCTACTCATCATCTTGATTACTGGTGTTATCTGTCAATTCTTCTCATCATAGGAAGTTCTATAGAGCCATCCCTTTTTCATGCTAGTTGTAGGCCTAGCCTCCTATAGGTCTTCATCATATCTGGCCATGCCGTGGAATCCTCAGGGATGATTACGTGCATCAACAAAACCTTGAAAGAGCATCCAAGGAATTTTACGAGCTTACTGCTCAACCTATCGGATCTCCGAGGATATTTTACATGTGACCTTCACAAAACCTTAAAAGATTATCTTGCAACTTGCAATATCTCTAATCCCAGGATCTTTTCCGTACCTAGCACAACCTGTCTGGATCTCCAGGATCTTTTACATGTGAACTCACATGACCTTAAAAGAGTATCTTGCATCTTGCAAGATCTCTAAAGAGCATCCCAAGATATTTTTCGTGCCTAGTACAACCTGTTCGGATCTCCAGGATCTTTTCTATGCGACCCTTGGAAAACCTTAAAAGAGTATCTTGCATCCTGCAAGATCTCTAAAGAGCATCCCAGGATCTTTTATGTGCCTAGCACAACCTATCCGGATCTCCAGGATCTTTTATATGCAACTGCACAACTTGTCCATGGCCACGGAGTATAAACCTGATACTCATGATCATACTGATCATCATCATACAGTACATCCTCTTGATGCACAACATTTGGAGAATCGACCTGATTCTCATCACATATGATCGTCCTAATCATCATCATACAATACATCATCCTGATATACAACATCTGGAGCATCGACCTGATATACAACATCTGGAGCATTGACCTGATGCTCATCACATATGATCATCCTGATAATCATTATATAATACATCGTCCTGATGTACAACACCTTGAGCATCGACCTGATGCTCACCACACATGATTTTCCTGATCATCATCACAACATCGTCTTGATGCTCATCACCCAACACTTACATCCACATCCATATGAAGGATCCTCCTACCACCATGCTTGGAATGGCTCTTTCAAATGTGTCCCATCACTTCCTCCTCAAAGTATCTTCTATCTGAAGAACACCAAGCCTCTCTCTGAAGTACTTGAACTTCACTCTAGCTAGTGGTTTGGTCAACACATCTGCAATCTACTCATCCATCGCAACATACAGGAGCTTCATTGCTCCTCTCTGCACCATATCCCTGATATAGTGATGCATGATCTCGATGTGCTTCGACTTGTCATGGAACACTGGGTTCTCAGACAACTACACACAACTCTGGCTGTCACAGAAGATACAAGTAGCATCCAATTGGAGATCAAACAAATCAGACATTAGCTTTCTTATCCATACTACCTCAAAACTAGCCGAACAAGCTGTGACATACTTTGCTTCGGCTATACTCAGTGCTATGCAGGATTGCTTCCTGCTAAATCAAGAGATCATACCTAATCCCATACTGAAGAAGCACCCCGAAGTGCTCTTCCTATCTACAGCATTGCCTTCCCATTCTGAATCAACATAACCCTCCAGGTTAAAATTTTGATTCACATCATACTTGAGCCCATAATCAACCGTACCCTTCAGGTACCTCAAAATCTACTTTACACTAATCAGGTGAACATGCCTAGGATCTGTCAGGAACTGGATCAATATGTTCACCGCAAAGCAAATATCCGGTCTTGTGTTCTTCAGGTACATCAAGGACCCAATCATCTGACTGTACATCGTGGCATCAACCGACTCTGATGAAGCATCACTCAATAGCTTCAGGTTTGATGCCATAGGTGTGGCCATGTCCTTGCAGTCCATCATCCCGAACCGCTTCAGGATCTCTACTACATACTTCCCTTGTCCAAGGAAGATTCCATCTGCACTCTGCCACACATCCATACCTAGAAATTAATGCATCATATCGAAGTCCTTCATCTCAAACTTGGCAGCAATCTTCCTCTTCGTGTCAGCAATCAATCTATCCGCACCTGTCATAAACAGGTCATCCACATACAGTAGGAGTATCACTGGATTGCCTTCCTCAACCTTGTAGTAAAGGTTGGAATCTGCTTTACTCCTTGTAAATCCCAAACTGGATAGGAAGCTTTCTATCCTACTGTACCATGTCCTGGGTGCTTGCTTTAAGCCATACAAGGATTTCTTGAACTTGCACACATATGACTCCCTATCACGTGTCTCAAAATAGAGTGTCTGCTCCACATACACTTCCTCTTCGACTACACCATTCAAGAAAGTTGTCTTGACATCCATCTGGTGTATCTTCCACTTCATTACTATAGCCAGAGCAAGTACCATTCTGATGGAAGTGTATCTAGCTACAGGTGCAAAAGTCTCTTCATAATCTATCCCTTCTTTCTGGGAGAGGATACGAGCCACAAAGCTTGCCTTGTATTTCTCTATGCTACCATCTGCAACATGCTTGATCTTGTAGATCCACTTGGAAGTCACAACAGACTTCCCTTCTGGTGTCGGGACCACATCCCAGACATCATTCTTCATGATTGACTGGTACTTCTTGATCATGGAATCCTTCCATTACTGCATCCCAGATCCTGGGACCTTCAGATTCTTCAATAGGTAGTTTTTGGATTTGTTGAGTCTTCGTTGCTTGTTCTTTGAAACAAGTCTCTCTTGTAGGTGATGGTACACGATCTTTCCTACAATACAAGTTCAATTGCATGATTAGAAACATCTCATAGATTTCAGAACAAATTCTTACATATAAAGACATATGTCATACAATCATGCAATTATCTTAGCCACTGCTTAAATACAGCATTTATCCATATCCTATAACTTTCTAGATGCATTCCATCTGTACCAGAACATTTGTTAAGAGTGTGCACAACTCCCAATATGTCAGCAAAGAGGTTTCATTCTAGATACGTAGCAATGGAATGTTGTATTGTATGATAGGCCACTTACCCATTACTTGCATATTAGTAGTATCTTGTTCATTAATGCAACTTTTCTAATATGCATAATATACATCCTAAATCTAGGAACATAAGCATGTACATGACTGGACAACATCATTTAAATAATAAAATATATAATAAATGAAAATTCAAATACTTATCTTCGTTTGGTTGTTGCGTGGACTCCCTCTCAATCTTTGCTTCCTTACAGGAACTACTGGAGTGTGCTCCCTCTTGATCTTTGCTTCCTTTATTATATCATCATGATTATATGTCTTTGAACTTCTATCCATCCTAGACCACTATGCATGCTTAAGTGTGCACTAGTGTCATCATTGTGTCATCCTCAATATCTCATACATAATCATACATTCATTAGTACAATCTCAATACTATCAAAACATTATGATTCTAAAAAATCTTAAACATGTATGGTCTTGATCATTTCATACACATGTAATTTATCACAAGTGTTAGTATTCAAGATTTCAGGGAGGACTTCTTTTTACTCATGCATATTCTTATTTGACCATAAGACTCTTCTAGTTTGTCATATCCTTAATCAAACTAAGAAGCATAATATGCATAAACCCATGATTGCCCAAACTTATAACTTCATGAATTATCAATCATACCAAGTATACTTATATAAGATCCTAACACAAGGTAGGTGTTAGAACCATATTTGTGCTAAGTAATTGAAGGGAGCCAGACCCATGGAGAACGGAGCAAGGTCTAAATCCCTTAAGCCACACGCCCAATAAAAGTGAAAATCAAACAATTTTCAAGGAATTGTTCCCAAGACTAAGATGAAATAAAGATAATAATGCTAAGTAGTGATGGATGGCCCAGATCAGTGAGCTAAAGAGATCCAAGGTCCCTATGAATTTGAATTTTAACATTCAAAAGGGGAAAAATCAAAGCTAAATGCAATTTTATGTGAAGGCATGGGGTTTTTACACCGAAAATGACTATTTTAGTCATCATTTTGCAGCAGTTGTTTCGACCACACCAGAAGGATTTTCAGGAACCTGAGAGATTTTTATCTCCAGCATGGGATAATATCCAATAACCTCTCTCATAATCTGCATAGGTGTAATGGTTTAAGAGAATCGAAGGGTTTTGCAGAGGGAAAGTTTCCAATTTTCGTGTTTTCTACATGAGTCATCATTTTCGAAGCAGCTCCTGGCTAGCTGGTGGCTAATCTGGGGAAACGGAAAGAGGTTTTTCTTTAGCATGGACCAGTATACAAAAACCTATTTCATTTTTTACACGGATATCACCATTTGGGATATACATACATCGCACCGAGAGGCATTTTTCAGCAATCCGCGGCCAAAACTGTTCAAGATTTGTTGAAACCGACTCTTAAGTTGTTGAATCTCTCTGTATAGGTGTCAAATGTTTTTGTAACAACTTCTTACTGAGATAGCTTGACCCTATGGCCAAATAGATCTATAAATCGAATGTAATAGATGAAGAATAGGTTGGAAAATCAAATGGCTGAAGCCTTGGGAGAGCTCTTCTCTGTTCTGAAACATTTTCTTGAATAAATTGCAGTGATTGAAGCTGGTTTAAATGGCTCAAATTCCTATGTCATTCTCCTCATAGTCTGTTCATCTCTTTCCCCATGTGAATTTGTGTTTCTTTCATTGTTTATCCATTTTGTGAATGCTTAATTCGTGTTTGTTTCAGTGTAGTATTTGGATGGAATTCATAGAAATAATGCTCTGTTCAATTCTTACCAAGCACTCCACAATTAATTTCTGCTAAAGTTGGCATAGGATTCATCCTTCTTAGACGCCCAATGCTGATGGACTGTTTCTATTTTCTTCCTTATCATCAAATTAACAGCTCTTTGACTGTGAATGGGTGGCTACCTTGCCTCAGTTTTGACATCCATAGCAGCAGCACTGTATTTGTTTTAAGTTTCATGTTTTGACTCCATTGCCCAATAGTCTTATGATTTTCTCTCCAAACAATGCTTAAATCATCCTTGTTTCCCGCATAAATATGATCTTCTATGTTGTTGTAATTGAATATTTTTAATGTTGAATGCTGGTCTATGTTTTCACTGTTGACACCTTTGAGGATTTCCAGTATTCTATGAGTTTATAGAGAGAGCCCTCTCTGTTTATGTTTGTTCAGAAGCATAAGCCAAAGATTGGTTAGTGGTTACCCCAGTCTGCCCTCTCCCACAACCTAGGGGGTCATTTTGGGTGTTAACAAATTTGGGCCATTGCTGGGGAGAGATTGTTTTATCAGCCATGGGAGAACGACAAATGTTTCAGATCTGAATGTTGATGGTGAACAGCAGTCAGACATTGAGAAGGTTGTATCATTCACCTGGCGACTCCACTCATCAAATTCCAGTATCAAGGTGACTCCACTGGGAGGATCAGTGACTCCATATCAAAATGTTGAAGGTTTCATGGCGACTCCACTGGTTAAACAGCTTCAAAGTTTGAAGGGCTGATTCAGTTTCTTCATCAAATTAAATGGCAGGGTATGTGGAAATTCCTGCTTCTATTGATGGTTTTAAAGAATATTTTGATATGTATGATGATGGCCAAATCGAAGAAGCCTTCTCATAGTTCTTATCCATATATATGTAATCATGTAAATGTTCTTATGATGATAAGACTAGTTTCTTGAAAGAGTTTGCTAAAAAATTCAATGGAGAGCTTGAAGCCCTAGAAGAGCAGATTCAGTCCCAAGGCTTTCATTTATATTTTGAAAAGTTTTCTCAGCCTCCTATAGATGTTAATATTGGAGACTGTTTCATGTCTAAAGATGAGTTTTATGATCCAAAACAATATATGCAAGTAAAAGAGACATATGAGGAATCAATGTGTGATGACCAAGCCCTGATTAGCTGCGAGAGGCAGCCAAACATCCGTGGTTTTTATGACCTTGTTAATGAATACATGAAAAGCTTTTTCAGTGTCAATTTACAGCCATATTTCCACGTTGAAGATGAAAAGAGTCATTGCTGTCCTATGTTGTTATATCCTCTGGCATTGACTGATTTCAAGCATGGTGGAGGAGTCCAATTGTTCAACCATTTGCTTGATTGGCTTCATTGGCTTTTCTGCATTGGTTAATCGAGCAAAACATTCGGCAGATTAGAGTAGGTAGGAAGTCGGAATAAGCTCACAGCTGGGCATCTTTTTTCATAATGTACAGTTATGTTTTGGGGCTGGGTTTCTAGCATTTTTCAGTGTTCCAGATGTACAACTCAGTTTTAGTTTTCAGCCTTCTTCAATTTTCAGTTTGCAGCATGTACAGTTTCAGTTAAGATTTGAAATTCTCAGTCAATGTCCAATTTCAATTTTCAGTTCAGAAAAATTCAGTAGGCTTTTCAAATGTATGGTTGCATATCAAAGAATCAAAGGAGCCTTGAACAAACAAGAAAAATAAGGCTTTGAGCAAATAAAAAGGAAAAATAGCTCCATGGCAAAAAGAAAATTTGGTTTTAAAACCTATATTGGCTTTCTACATTTAAACTAAGGTTTTTTAAATTTCTTATGAAAAATGGAAAAGCAAAGGCCTTGGAGTTTTATGAAGGTGCCAGCCGAAAGTCAAAATTTTTTATTTTTATGGTGACAGGTTTTTAAATTGTTGGCTTCATAATTTGGGCCAAAGTTCAAGCCAAAGAACTTTGTATTCAAGCCTAAGGTTAAATCCCATATAAACGAAGGTTCAAAGTTTTTGTTTCTTATGGAACAAATATTTTGAAATACTTTATGTTTGGGCCAAGAATCTTTATGTTGGGGACAGGTTTTAATCAAAATTGAAACAAAAGCATATGGGCCCAGCCCAAGCTCAGCACCGAGAACCCTTCACGCCACCTGTTGCCAAGTCCAAGATGGGCCACACAAGCCAATATACCCAAGCGCTGAGAACACCCAAGGGAATTCCTTTCTTTGTTGCTTGATATAACGTGAATGAAGTGGTGTATATAAAGTTCAACGAAGCCCTCATCCCTTTGCATGTGGGATATTTCCATGCATATAAATAAAAAGACAGAACGGTGGTGAAATTTCTTCCAATTTGCTTGTATATTGGCATCCCCTTTTCCACACCAACAGCCAGGACAATCGCATGGAGGCTCCCATAATTATGCATAATGTATGGAGGCAAGTTGATATGGGTGCAAAATTTCTGATCCACCATTGATGGTAGAGCCAACATCGCCCTAAAGAAAGGTCATCTGCGTGTTTGAAAAGGAGCTGTAGCTTTAGAAGGGAAGTCGCAGTGGCACTTCGGATAGATCTAAAGACAAAATGGGTACTAGCTTCAAAAAGCCTTGTACAGTAAAAATTTGGGTCAATAGTTGTATATACTGGATCGTGCCTCTTTATGGTGAATATACTCCATGAATATTTTATGTTGGGAATATAGTACGTTGAAAAAAGAGCCACCACCTGATCTCCACTGACCCAATCCACGAAATTCCCCAGTGCTTCATTCGTATTATGCCTAATAGGTGTTTGGGGTCGCAATCAATGCTCCCAGTTCCATCTAGACATTTCATTTTTGCCAGACCCATTGGGCTGCCAAAATTGCAGCCACTCACTGCATCTGTGTTAAGGAATCCCTTGTGTGCTGCATTGCATCAGCATCTCGTTGGAATCTTAGGGCAGACCGGTTCATCGTTGTCAGATAAGAAAGATTGTGGGCATGCAGAAGATACAAAGCATGCAATGCAGGTGAAAGAACGTTGGTGGAGTAGATGTTCTGTATTTTCGGCCTCTCATTTCTGTCAAATGAAGAAGCTGGGTCCTAACCTCTTCTTACAAGTTTTTCCCAACCTCCAGTTTGGGAATACACATTTCCTAATCAATGCTTGAGATACCCAACCCGCGAAATGTGATAGACGTAGGGAAATATCCATCACTGATTTGCTGAGACCGATCCTCGCAGGAGTCAAGCTATGGAAAAAGGAGCTAATGCAGTAGAAAATGGAAAGAATGCAGTTCTAAAACATAGCCATCCCTAGATATACATGCTGATGTTAACTCTTGGGCGGAGTCCGCCGTCAGATGATGGAGAGAAAGAGATCGACGGCTCTTGTCATATTGCATTCCCCACTTGCTCGAGAGATAAATATGGTGAGCCTTACGGGGGAGGTAATCCGAAAGAGATCAACGACTCTTGTTATATCGCGTTCACTACATGCTCTTGAAATAAAGTGGGTGAGCATTGTGATGGATGTGACTGCAGTCACATGTCATTCACCAAATGGCATCGCGATCAAGGAGGAAATGTTCAAAAAAAATTTGTTGCCATCGCGATGGTTAATAAAGTTAAATGAGCACCAAAATTCAATATGATTCTGCAGGGGATCATCTGCTTGCTGGACGTTGCATTACATTGAAATCTTAAAGGGTAAAAGCTCAAGATTGGAGCCATTCTCGTCATATTTCAGCAACTAGTTGGTTTCAAATACCGCTAGTTCAATTATTGTTTATATAATCTGTCCCTTCGAAATCATGCTACCAAATCGCCAAGGGATTTGTTCTATGCAATAAAGAAAGACACTATATTATTGTTTGTAGAACTCCAGCTGCCAAAGGGAATGTGGATATCTATTGGGTAAGAGTTGATCGTTGGACCATTTTATCTTATCCCAGCTTTGTTCCTTCAAGGCCGTTTTCCACAGCAACCGAAAGATATATGGTTGAATGGCTAAAATTAAAATTTGCATGAAAGCAGGTTTTTTGCCATGAAGGGTTCTTGTTAGGAACCCATGTCTTTACTTTGTTAGTATATTGTTGTTGGACGCATATGCTTTGTAAGTCGTCCCGTAGTATTTGTTGATCCATAGTTTATATTAGCCGATAGTATTGGACGCATATGCTTTGTAAGTCATCCCATAGTATTATATGTCCCATGGTTTTGACTCATAGTATTGGCGCCTAGACTTAGCCCTTGGTTTGTATTGACACATAGTATTGACCCATGGTATTGGCGCCTAGACTTAGTATATAAGTGTGTGTTGAGGCCTATGAAGGAACCGTGAAGTTAATTGTATTGAGCTTGCTCAAAGGAGGTTGCCCCCTCGAAGTGGCCCGTGATCAATATAAAAGTGATTCTGAGTCTATTATTTCTGATATCTCGTGTATTTGCATTAATTAATTATTGCAGGTTCATCACATTTGGTATCAGAGCACTTTCTTGGGCTCGTTGGGTGGAATTTCTGCCAAATTTTTTTTTCGCATATGTTGCAGCTTCGGAGTTGGGAATAATCCCTATCCGCTTAACTGTGGGAAGTACTTGGGCGTAAGCCCTAAAAATCATTGTGAGGAGTACCATAGGTACCCCAAAGTAGCTGGCCCATTGAGAGGACCTGCCAGTGAAAAGGGCAACGACCCCTACCTGATTGACTAGTTCCCTCCCGTTATGTAAACCAAGAGTTGTTGTTTGTGGCAAAGTGATTATCAGTTTTACCTGAGCCGTGGAGTGAGGGGTACTGCCCGAATACGCAAGCCGTTAGACAGCATTGGTGGCCGAGTGAAACACCTGAACCATTAGGAAGTCGTACATACCTGGGGTCCATCTCTATTTTCAGTTGAACTGTTGCCAATCACTTCCGCTCCAGATCCAGCCATTTCAGATCTATTTTGAAAGTTGTTCCAGATCCAGTCGTCATTTCAGATCCAGTCATTTTCGATCCCTTCCACGCCGTTACAGATCCATCTATTGTGGATCCCTTCCGCACCGCTATTGCCGATCCATTTCTGAAAAAAAAAAAAAAAAAAAAAAAAAAAAATAAATAAATAAATAATAATAATTTTCTGTTTTTCGTCCATATCTACCTTGTTTCAACTCTGTTTTCCCTGAAACTTCACTAACATCCCTGCAATCCCATTCTGCATATTTCATTCCTGAAGACCCTATCCCAAATTCCAGTTCCCAAGACCAGAAATCCCACATTTGTCTATTTTTAGGGTTTGCCATAACTTCTTCAATTTTCACCTGATTGCCTTCAAATTTTACCATAGAGTTTCCGCTTCTGAAATCCCCATTTTTTGCTTCCCTGTCCCTCAGAAAGTGTCGAAAACCTATTCAAACCCCAATTACCCCTCTGAGTTTTTCCCAAATCCAAATTTCCCCTTACTAAATAAGCTTGTGTTTGTGTTTTTCTATCCATCCCCCCCCCCCAAAAAAAAAATAAAAAATTACTGGTTATGGTTGTCACTCGCACAAGAGAAAACACCATGGAGGAAGCACTTGCAACCATCCAAACCAAACTCCAAGATCTGGATGAAAAATTTCTTAGCCTTCATCTTCAGCATTCAGCCATGAACAATAACCGACAACCAGAATCTTTTGCAGCCACCAGGTTTTCTTCTTCCAGCAATTTTCATGGGCCAAAGCTTGATTTTCCTTGCTTCAATGGTACTGATCCGACTAGATGGATATACCGAGCAGAAAAATATTTCAGTCTGCATAATACTTTTGATGTCCAGAAAGTTCCACTTGCATCCTTTCATTTGGAACAGGAAGCCCTTCAATGGTACCGTTGGTACATCAAAGCTCATCCCGAGCCAAGCTGGACAAATTTTTGCCAACTCCTTTTGCCACGACTTGGTCCTAGTGCTTTTGATGACTTCACAGGAGCACTCACTAAAATTCACCAAACTGGCACAGTGAGAGAGTATCAGACGGAATTTGAGAAACTAGCCAATCACACAGAAGGATTGTCTAATGAATTCTACAGGAGTTGTTTTATCAGTGGTCTCAAGGATGAAATCCGCTCAGAGGTCAAAATTTTTTGTCCCAACACAATGATGGAATTCCTAGGGTTGTCTAAGCTGGCCGAGGACAAGATCACATCTCAACAATGCTCCAAACCCACCTTTGTTCCCTTTAGAAATATGGGTTTCCAACGACCTCCCATCATGCCTGCTCCTCAACCAACTCCTATCAAGCAATTTTCTGAAACAGAGATGCAGGCACACCGAGAAAAAGGGCTTTGTTATAATTGTGATGCGAAATTCACTCGGGGACATAGAGGTGTTCAACAAAAGCTCTATCTCTTGGATGTGGATTCTCCGCCTACCTCAGAACTTGATGAAGAAGCTCCAGATACAGTAGATGATCACGTCGAATTTCAACACCCGCCTGTTGACACCCCATCTCAGGACGACCCACCCGAGATCTCTCTCCATGTTGTAACCGAAATCACCACCGCACAAACAATGCGAGTCAGGGGATACTTCAAGAAGCTCCCTCTTACCATACTCATTGATTCTGGTAGCACTCATAACTTCATTGATCCTCGGATTACCAAACAGGTTGATTTTTTTGTCCATCCTTGCTCCAACTTTGAAGTCATGGTTGCCAATGGGGGCACCTTACCTTGCAAGGGGAAGTGTCACAATGTGTGTATCTCTATGGAAGATTATAACTTGCACTCTCACATGTTTGCCTTGTCCTTAGGCGGATGTGATGTGGTTTTGGGCATTCAATGGTTACACACACTTGGCCCCATCTTATGGGATTTTGTTGAACTTTGGATGCAGTTTTCAGTCAATGGGGCACAACACAAATTTATGGGCTTACAACCAAGGTCTCTCTGCATCATCAGTTCACATCGCCTGGAAAAAATACTTAAGAAGAATTCACATGGTGTCATTGCTCAGCTCCATTCCATTCAGATGCACCCATCAACAGTCTCCACTACTTCCTTGGATAGATATGTAGGTGTCTTTGCTGAACCAATGAGATTGTTGCATTCAAGAGACCTTTCCGGTAAGAATTTAACTACATCTACCTCTCAGCAGGAAATTATGACTATTTTGCATACAGTACAGAAGTGGCAGCCATCCCTATTGGGGAATTATTTCTGCATCAAGACTGATCTCCAGAGTCTAGAAACTTTCCTGGAACAATAGGTCTCCTCCCCAACACACCTAAAGTGGGTTATCCAACTCATGGGTTATGACTATGCGACCACTTACCATAAGGGTAAGGACAATATGGTGGAAGATGCTCCTCCTCGCACATGTGATCACCCAGTTTCTCTTACAGCTATTTCTTTGCTTATTCCAAATTGGTTGCAATCTGTTCAACGCAACTATCTCTTCTATGAACTCCATGCTTCTTCATTAGTAGGGCACTCTGGGTTCCTCAAAACATATGACCAGGAACAATGTAACTTCTTTTGGTAGGGACTCAAAAGGACAATTCAATGGATGGTGGTTGACTGTGATAATTTCCAGGTCAACAAGGGTAAAATGACCCTCCTTTCGGGACTGCTCAAACCTTTCCCATCCCTCCACATATTTGGACAACTACTTCTATGGATTTCCTAGAAGCGCTCCAGTGTTATAGTACCACATCTCAAAAGACACCATATGAAGCAGTCTATGGACATGCACCACCAGTTCTTCTTCCATACACCTTCAACAGCTCCCCAGTTCAGGCAATTGACTCAATTCTTCGAAACCGTGATCAGCTTCTTCTCATTCTGCAGGACAATTTTCACATGGCAAGAATTCAACTGAAAAAACAAGCCGATCAACACCATTCTAAGCGCACTTTTCACATCACTGATATGGTTCTTCTTCGTCTACAACCTTCCATGCAATCCTCCCTGAAACTCCAAAGGCGCTAGTGGCTCGGAATGCAACCCGAGGATGCTATAGGGGACCCACTCCTTCAGATTTTGCATCAATTTCCACATCTAAAGCTTTGAGGAAAAAGCGTTTTCTAAGGGAGAGGGGATGTTAGGAACCCATGTCTTTACTTTGTTAGTATATTGTTGTTGGACGTATATGCTTTGTAAGTCGTCCCGTAGCATTTGTTGATCCATAGTTTATATTAGCCCATAGTATTGATCCATAGTATTGGATGCATATGCTTTGTAAGTCGTCCCATAGTATTATATGTCCCATGGTTTTGACTCATAGTATTGGCGCCTAGACTTACCCCATGGTTTGTATTGACACATAGTATTGACCCATGGTATTGGCGCCTAGACTTAGTATATAAGTGTGTGTTGAGGCCTATGAAGGCACTGTGAAGTTAATTGTATTGAGCTTGCTCAAAGGAGGTTGCCCCCTCGAAGTGGCCCATGATCAATATAAAAGTGATTCTAAGTCTATTATTTCTGATATCTCATGTATTTGCATTAATTAATTATTGCAGGTTCATCACAGTTCTATTGCATATGGTAAATATTGGGCTACACCAAAGGAGTGCTCTACCAGCTATCTCTATTATGTATATTCTATAAGTCTTTGTCTGATCAGAAGACATTACATCAGGAAGATACAAAACATTGTTGAAGTCTTTACAAAGTTGTGATAGACATTTTCAAAGTTAAAGATACTTTTCTAGAAGACTTGCTGGGAATGGGATGTTATTGATGCAGAAGCAACAGAGCTTGTCACTGTAGTGTTACAATGCCATTGATTGTTCGAAGTTGCACTCCAGGTCTGGATTTTAAGCAGAGTATCAGGTGTCAGTAGCAGCAGCAAAGCAGGTTCATCTTTAGTAGAGACGATTGTTTCAGTTGTGGGTTACAAAGTTCAATTGCAGGTTTCAGTTCAGAACTGGGAGCTGCCCAATGGATCAGGCACTTGGTCTACGAGTTCTTCGCTACCTCGCAGGGAGGATAGCATCCCTAGTTGAAGCTAGTTGTTAGCACCATATTTTTCCTACGTAATTGAAGGGAGCCAGACCCATGGAGAACAGAGCAAGGTCTAAATCCCTTAAGCCACACGCCCAATAAAAGTGAAAATCAAACAATTTTCAAGGAATTGTTCCCAAGACTAAGATGAAATAAAGATAATAATGCTAAGTAGTGATGGACGGCCAAGATCAGTGAGTTAAGGAGATCTAAGGTCCCTATGAATTCGAATTTTAACATACAAAAGGGGAAAAATCAAAGCTAAATGCAATTTTATGTGAAGGCATGGGGGTTTTACATCGAAAATGACTGTTTTAGTCATCATTTTGAAGCAGCTGTTTCGACCAAACCAAAAGGATTGTCGGGAAACTGAGAGAGGTTTATCTCCAGCACGGGCTAATATCCAATAACCTCTCTCAGAATCTAGACAGGTGTCATGGTTTAAGAGAATCAAAGGGTTTTGCAGAGGGAAATTTTCCAGTTTGCGCGTTTTCTGTGTGAGTCATCATTTTCCGGAGCATCTCTTGGCTAGTTGGAGGAGAATATGGGGAAACAGAAAGAGGTTTTTCTTCATAATGGACCAATCTACAAAAAAATCTTCCATTGTTTACACATCTATCACCGTTTGGGATATACAGCTATCGCACCAAGAGGCATTTTTCCGCAATCCACGGCCAAAACTGTTCAAGATTTGTTGAAACCGACTCTTAAGTTGTTGAATCTCTCTGTATAGGTGTCAAATGTTGTTGTAACAGCTTCTTACTGAGATATCTAGACCCTAGGGCCAAATATATCTATAAATCAAATGTAATAGATGAAGAATAGGTTGGAAAATCAAGTGGCTGAGGCCTTGGGAGAGCTCTGCTATGTTCTAAAACATTTTCTTGAATAAATTGTAGTGATTGAAGCTAGTTTTAATGGATAAGATTCCTGTGTCATTCTCCTCATAGCCTGTTCATCTCTTTCCCCATGTGAATTTATGTTTCTTTCATTGTTTATCCATTTTGTGAATGCTTAATTCGTGTTTGGTTCAGTGTAGTATTTGGATGGAATTCATAGAAATAATGCTCTATTCAAGTCTTACCAAGCACTCCACAATTAATTTCTGCTAAAGTTGGCATAGGATTCATCCTTCTTAGATGCACAATGCTGATGGACTGTTTCTATTTTCTTCCTTATCATCAAATTAACAGCTCTTTGACTATGAATGGGTGGCTACCTTGCCTCAGTTTTGACATCCATAGCAGCAACACTATATTTGTTTTAAGTTTCATGTTTTGACTCCATTTCCCAATAGTCTTATGATTTTCTCTCGAAACAATGCTTAAATCATCCTTGTTTCCAGCAGAAATATGATCTTCTGTGTTGTTGGAATTGAATATTTTTAATGTTGAATGCTGGTGTATGTTTTCACTGTTGACACCTTTGAGGATTTCCAGTATTCTATGAGTTTATAGAGAGAGCCCTCTCTATTTATGTTTGATTAGAAGCATAAGCCAAATATCGGTTAGTGGTTACCCTAGCCTGCCCTGTCCCACAACCTAGGGGGTCATTTTGGGTGTTAACAGTAGGATTCTAACTTGATATAGGAAAAACATACCTAGATTATCATTCTTGCTAGTTATGTCCAACATACCCACATAATGTCTTCTTGTTCTCTTCAATGACTTGTGCTAGTAATCTGCATATCTCATAAGTTAACCATTGTAGAACCAAATTATACATAACTTGTAAGTAGAGATTCTATGTGATCAATGGCTATGGATGAGTCTTTGTCTTCATGTCACCAGGGTCATATGTTCTTGATCTAGAACTTGATTGATCTTTCTTGATGTACCTTTCATGTTAGTGGACAACATCATCCTCATACAACACCATAGTGCATTAGTACAATCATAAGTGTCATAACCCTAATGAATGAATGTCTTCTATCATTCATATGCATTCATACTTTTACTAAGGTGATAAGACAAGTCTAAAATTAATCAAGATTGTACTAAACTCAATAATATGAAGACAAACATAGCATAAACTTAATCATGAACATATTTCAAAACATACATGTATCTTCTCAAGTCATACCTGCTTGTAGTCTTCTTATGTAAGGCCTTAGCCTCATCTCCCTCTGGAACTGGAACTTCTTCGCTTATGTAGGTGTCAATTCATTCTCTTATAGGATTAACCCAATCCTATACTTCCATGCTCAGATGTTATCATCCCCTTCAAGCTTATCCTCAAGCTTGGTGTGGTGAGACATGGAAAAAAAATATGTATGTCTTACCACTTGATTTGTCGACTCTGGATCTGGAGCTGGCTAGGGTTTGTCAAAGAAACCCTAAAAATCCAAACTTGGAATTTAAAACTTCTGTCTAGACAGGGAGATGTAATTGAATGAGGCGAGCAAGTTGGTGTGCTCATATTTTGAAAACTCCAAAAATTAACTCCTCAAAATTGACTTTGAAAGTTTCGGATTTGCAACTTCTGTCAAATTCTAGTTTTTTGGTCAAAATCCCGAACTAGGGTTTGATAGAGCCAAGGGTTCTACCCAACCAAAAACTTTGATCTTGGTCTCTAAATTTCGATTTTGATGAAGAGCATCCAGACGTGGTCTCGGATTCCAAAAATTCCAACTTTTTTCAGAAACCCTAATTTCCTGTAGTAGTGACAAACCAAAAATGAAAGTGCTCAGAGTCCAATTCTGTTTTGAAATAAATATATGTCGTATTGTTTTTGATGAAACTCTAAAATTTTGGATCCTCAGGATCTGAAACTTCACCCCGTGGTAGAATTCCCTGTCATCTTTCCAACCCCATAGATTTGACCTCAAATTAATTTTCCATTAGAGAGATATTCCAAGTGTCGCAACATGACTGGTTTATGGGAAGAAACAGCATAGAAAACTTGTACGGAGTGCCACATGTCACTGTTTCAACTTCGGCCTCTGAAAAGAGGACCTATGAAACTAAAGTCCATTCCCTAACTAACATTTTTTATGAAATTCCATTTGGAGCTTCCTATCCTGAGATATGACCTCTGTTACTATATCACCTGTTTAGAGCTTCAATCTAGAAGAGGCTGAAACCGTAACTTGTACGGATCTTATCTCAGAAAGTGCAATGAACCTAAGGCTGATATTTAGACACAAGGTACATGAACATTTCATCTTCGACCTATAAATGTTTTAGATCATGAACCTTCGCCAAAACTGATTTATAGCGAAAGTGCCATGATGATTGGTTTTTACTATATCAAGCCCTAGCTTCCAATTTGTCGCAAGTGCAACAAATGTCATAAATTCCATACAATTCCTTCCTTCAGGATAGCTTTGATCCCATGTTAGTTTTTCATCATTTAATTCAATATTATCTAGGATATTAACTGAAATAAAAACATGTATAGCATATCAAACATAAGAGACAAGAGACAAGAGACACAAAGCATTTCACTAGAGAAAACCAAGAAGGTGAAAAACCCCGCAACTTCCATAGAGATAGAATGAGCACCAATACAATGATCACAAAGATCAAACCCCAAGAGATAGGTGACTGCAATAGCTACTCCTCCTCCACTTGTGCTCTCTCCTCCCCTCTCTCACTAATGCGAAGTGAGTGAGTGAGTGAATGAATAGAATGAGAGACACACACTCTCTATTCATACAATGACTTGACTTGCCTTTAACTCTAACTGGGTTGACCTCCCTTAGGAGAGTCTAATAACCCATTTCCACTTGTCACTAGGCCGACCCCACTAGAGTGGTCTAATAATTGTTTAACCCACATGACTCATATAGGGCCGACCCCACTGAGGTAGTCTAATAACCCATCAAATATAAGTTACGACACTTACAATATAACTTGCGACACCACACCGGGGTCTAATTCCCTGTCATACATGGGAGGATGGAACTCAATGACTTTACATGGCTCAAGTAAAATAATTAATTCTCCAATCCGGAGGAACAAACATCTCCATCGGAGGTACAACAATAGAACACAAATGATGACACTTCTAATCGGAGGAATAAGACATCTCCATCGGGGATACAATAAAGTACAAATGTAATACATACAATATACAAGTGAATCTCTTTCGAAGTTACAAATACATCAACAATATTCATATCAGCTGTTGCTTAGAACTACACATTACCCTTAGGTTCACTCCACTGACAATAGGAACATCATTAATTTGGTCAATGCTTTGATCTAGAAAACCCCCCATATGTCTTATGCTTTTTACTGCATGTAATATAATATATAATGATTATGGAATAAAATTGAAACCTCTAAAAAGACAAAACACGAAAAGAGACAATGTTCCTTGAGATTAAGAATTAAATGGATTTAATAAGTGCATGCATCATGAGTGTATCCAGATATAATGTAATAGAATCTAAAGTATGGACTAGAACAGAGTAACAAATAACACCCAGCAATAATGATATTGACCTTGGAAGTTGTACTAAGGACCAACAACCTCAAAAGGCTTTTTCTGTCCAATTAGGGGCTTTTTTGTTGGAGTCTTGATCTAAGAACCAACTACTGAATAAGGTGGTGTTGAAGGCAAGGGAATGAGCATCTTACCCTGTAATGGATTACCCCAATGTAATGTTCCTAAAAATAGTAAAAATTTAAAATTTTATGTTAATGTAATAAAAGCTATTCTAAGGATGATGATTCATAAATTAACTTCAGCACTGATAAAAATAAGATATGCACCGGTACTTGTTTGCAGCATTCAACAGTTTAAGTTTTCCTAAGTAACATAATCATGTTGGTTGTGAATCTCTTGGTTTTGCGGAAGCAATGGGTAGAGTAGGTATGTAACGCCCCGTATTTTGACTAGCATATTTATGAGTTAGACACCTTTCACTCTATTTGCTTGTTATCTGTTCGACTCAACTAGACAGAATGAACTATATTTTCGGCATGTTAGACATGATGATATGTTGCTACTATGTTTATGATGTTACTATATTCATGCAGATTATTAAAATTATGATTATCATGAGATTCATTGCTTTTATGATGAAAATATATGTTTTAGCGTTTTCATTGATGAAATGTGAAATATATGGTGTTGTACGTGGATACCATCTTCTTATATGAATTATTGAAGTATTATATGTCATACGCGTATATGAGGAACTAAAAAGGTTACATGAAATAAAATGATTTTGATAACATGGATCGATTGGCGATTAATGGGAAATGCTTTCTATAAATTGTACTATGCGAAATACTAATCTACAGGACACAGGGGCTACCGGATAGCCAGTTACTTGATCTGATATATGGGACACAGAAAACTTGTTCGTACAGTAAACCTTAGCAGCCAAAATGATGATACGATAACACAAACTGATAATCCTAATAGCAGCAAAGTAAGAGTTGACAAGGGCGTAGGCCCAGTATGTTGAGAGGGATGGAGGTGTTTCCCACCCTATGTTCCTATGATACTCGAGGTCGTGGGAGGGCCGTGCTGAGACACGCTCCCCATGTAGTTGTGATGACGATGGTCGGTTGCCTGCTAGGGCAGGATAGGTCCGCTGTTTAGCCGACGCTATCGCTCTCAAGTTCTATGTGGTCAGATCGGTGAGTCCGACATCCACTTTGTACTAGCAGAGGAAGGATAGGGAGGATGCTGGACGTAGGTTGTGATGGGAGGATGAGTTAGTTAGTACTGTTAAGGGTTGGGTATTCCTTGATTCTGAGTTAGTGGTAGTAGGTACCCTTCCTTGTACATGATTAATTAAGCTAATGTGAAGATAAAGATAATGATGTGAAATCGTAAAGAATTAACTGTTAAATAACTGAGGATGTTAAAGTAATTGTACTATATATATATTATGCGTGTTCTTCTACATGAGGGTAAAAAAACTACTATTAGTTAGCAAGTATGCATAGGCGGGATGGGGTTTGTCTATAGTACATTTATGATCTGTGCATATGCTGGCCACGCATGCACACCTTGCACATGTACATTAGTATCGATATACAAACACTTAACACATTGAATAAATGTATAAGTTGTCGTAAGTAATTATGTTAATCATGCATTGATCGAACTCAGATAATGAATATAAAGTTGTTTAAGGTGTGTAAAACAAATCAATTAAGCTACGTATTACTTGTAGGTAACATTGTGATAAACATTTGATTTAAAAGACATTTATTTAAATTCTCCATTTATTATTACCTTGTGGAGATTTAAGTAATATTATGACTCAATTAATGTTATTTGAATAAATACCCATGTCATAACAATCGCAATATAGGTAAAAATGTAAATATTGATTAATAAATGATTAAAGTGTGATTATTTCCATTTCTATGTCAAACGTAATAAGATAACAATTCTTAAATGGAAGTGACGTGGGGGAAAAATGGTTAAAATTATTTAACTATTCAATGAGAATATTAGAATTCAATTCTCAAGATAAGTTATCTTGACAAATGTGGTAGACCATTAAAACATATCATGTCCAAGTGAAAGGGGTCAACTATTTATATAATATTTTATTAATGACATTAATAACATTAAATACAAAGGAAAGGAGTTAATGGTTGAGGGGCTCGAGAGGGGAGTTTGGGGGGCGGTGGAGTAAGCCCAAGGCCTTCTCGAGTAAGGGAAAAAGGTATATAGGGGGTTGGTTTTGGAGGAGAGGAACACTTAGTATTTTTTTGTGAAAAAGGAGGAATGCCGAGGAGGGGGTTAACTTGAAGCTTTGAGGAGGTGGGAAACTCAAAAGAAAGTCTGAGGAGGAGGTTAACTCAGCGAATTTTACCATGGAGCTATGGAAAGAAACTAAGGATGGTTGCTCTCAGGATTATTAGTTTGTGGGCTCGGGGGCTTGGAAATCCTTGAATTTCCAAGGGCCAGCAAGATATTAGCTGGTCGGTAGGGTGGACACATCGTTGTGGCTGTCTGAGGCATATATCATCACCTGCTACAACCTACGGTCGACTAGCATCAGCATCAGGTAATTTCCTTGTTATTTAATTTAATTTAATCATTATGCTGAGACTTACTCTGAAACCTGCAAATACTCTACTATTTACTGCTTATTTACTGTGAACATACTCACATGCTGGAATAAATTGTTGAAAAGAAAATAGTAATGTGTTAGTTTATTTTAAATTGCGCATGTATGAACAATAAGAACAAGACTGTAAACTAAGTTTCATTTAATAGAAATAGAGATTAGATTGGAAATTCACTTCCGTACACCTGAATAAAGTTTGATACATAGAAAATTAACCCTGAAACTCCACCTAGTGCTCTACGGAAAAACCAGGGCACTACAGATGGTATCAGAGCCTGGTTCGAACTCTCGAACCTAATGGCCTACCGGAAATAGAAACTAAGCATCCCTAAGCAAAATATCTGTGAATCTAGGTAGAACTCCATGCGGAAATCTGAAATCAATGTTCAAGATTTTTCAAGCCTTCCTTCCTAATTCATGCAACAGTAGTTTATCTGCACAAAAAAAAAATTAGAGATAGTCAGTTACATATATATATATATATAGCCGTAGAGTAAGAATTCTGTAAACTTTATAAGAAAACAAGAAGACATTGCATATTTGGCAGAAGAGAACAAACATAAAATTTCATATTTAAGGAGGCCACGGCAATCATTATTTTAAATTGAATTCAGAGAATTATGTAAAAAAAAAAAACCCTTAACATTCACCACCTTTGAAGAGTTGGGACACTGCTTACACTGAACAACCGCTCGACCAGACTAAAGGGCCAGCCTAAGAATTGGGACGCTGCTTATTCTAAATTGTTTTCCAAAATTAACAATATTATGGGTTTAGTTCCTTATATTTCCATGCTTCAAATAAATTTATTATTATAATTCTAGATGATGATAAATGATTATAAATTTTCTTTATAAAATTATATGATTTTTCATTAAATTTGAATTATATATATATAATTTTCAATGATTGTTAATATTTTTAATTTAAATAATTAATTTAAAATAAATAAATATATTAATTTAAATTTAAAATTACTAATTTTTAAACTTTTGTTCCAAATAATTATATTTTAAAACATAAAAAAATATATTAATTTAAATATAAAATTATAAGTAAGAAAACTCACAAATTTTAAAATATAACAAACATAACTCCAATATAATTTTGTCACAATGGTGGATCAATACAAAAAAAAAAAAAAACAACCACAGGATATTAAGAGTTAAATTGAAAAAAAAAAAACAATCACCCAAACCCTGGAAACCAATGCCCTATTTTGCTTGAAATCTTCATCAATATTCTATAAATCAATATCATTATTTTTCTGACATTTGTCGAAACCTTGACACTGTTAATTACTAATTATCTTCACATTCAATCTCTGAATTTTGCAAACGAAAGCCAATCTTCGCTTCTGAACGTTCATCAAAGCCCTAATAAATAAATTCGTAGTTTTTCTCTTCGCATCTTAATATGGGTACAGAATCTCCGGACCCATAACCTTGCAGAGAAAAATAAACTAAAATGAACATACAGAAATCCCATACCTGGATCTCAAGCAAATGCCCCTCTTGATAGACTGACTAATCTGTTTGTAAAAGGGTTAAAAGAAGGGCAAATCCTCTTCAAACAAATTTATCGGTCAGATTCAAACGCCACAAATTTGTACCGCTCTGCCAAACTAGACACCCTAGAGAGTGTAAACCTAAATGGTCTCTTGTCTCATGACCTTTTTCATTTCCATAGTATGGTTTCAACTTACCATCGCAATAACCACCGAAATGCCCAAGTAAAGCCCAATACCACGTGATAAGAGATCGACCAAGTCTTGCACTGAATGTTGCCGTGCCTTTCACACCAGATCGAGCTCTTTCTTCCCAAACGCCCAACATCGAGGACTACCCATAGGAAACCGAGCGCCAAGCCAAGAAATGCCTACGTATCCTCCATTACTCAAGCGCTCAAGCTCGGAGGCTCATCCCTTTTGTTACTTATTGAATTAGTGGGCCTCCTGCAAGCCAACATTTAATCTCCATACATTGAGACCTCAATCCATGAAATCAAGCCAAAATACTGTAGCACCAATGCCAAGCACAAGTGGGCAGCCTTAGGCTCATCAAGCCAACATATCGCAAGCCAGAGCCTAGCCCGAAAGCTAACAAGATATATATATATATCATTCATTTCTCATGCCACGCCCACCACTACAGTTGCTTCGTTATCTGTCATGCCCATGCAGAGGTGAAGGCGGAGAGGGAGGTGGGAGGTGGCAGAGAAGTAGGGCCAAACCCTAGCGCTCAGCACCACGAGCTCTTCACGCGAGAAGCAGCCCGGCAACGCAAAAATAAACCCCATTTCCTCCTTAAATAGGCATACTTTTGATGGCACGTGAGACGGTTTCCACGTTGCCCATGAGCGGTTTACCATACCGCTTTATTGGTATGCGGACGAGTAAGGAATGAACACGTGGGATGGTGGTTTCCTTTCCGCGACCACCAACCACCCTTACCATGCGTGCATGTTGCCGACGCGGAATAAGGAGAACCGTCGATCCTACCTTGGCATCAATCCCCATGCGAAAAAGAAAAGGTTTTTTTTTGTGTTTTATATTGTTTTAATTTTTTTTTTAATTTTAAATTAATGTCTTTTAAATATTAATTTTATTAATTTAATGTAGTGTCTTTTAACATTCATTTAATTTAATTCGTTTAATTTAATTTAATTAATTCAATTTAATTTTTTTTTAATTAATTCAATTTAATTTAATTTAATTATTTATTTATTATTTAATTTAATTTAATTTAGTTGTTGATAAGAATTAAAAGTAAAAAAAAAAAAATACCATGTCAAAAAAAAAGAGAGAGGTTTCGGCAAAATTTCTTATATAATTATATAATGCTAGTGTTATTTTATTTATATTTAATTAAATTTCATATATATTTTTATTTAAATTTCGTGTATAATTATATAGTGCTAGTATTATTTTATTTAAATTTAATTAGATTCCATATAATGTTATAACCTAGGTTTGTAAAAAAAAATAAAAAAAATTAAAAGTTAATAATTAAAAATATAAAGCTACTCACGAACTTACAATTTAAAAGTTCATCATAGATTTAAAATTTTAAGGTCAATTATAGTAAGGTTGAAGTGGCTTGGTGAAGTTATATTTAAATACATATATATATTAAATTTAAATTATAATGTATAATTAAGGGAGAAGTTTAAATATTTAATATATATGGATATTTTAAATTTGGGAAAGAAATAAATAAATGTTATAATATATATAAATATTTTAAATTTCTGGAAAAGAAATAAATAAATAAATAGATAAATATATATAAATAAATATATATATATATATATATATATATATATATATATATATATAGGTTGAAGTGGCATGGTGAAATTGAATATATATATATAAATAATTAAATAAAAGTGGTTTAAGTGGTTGGGTGAAGATCTAGGGTTTAATAAATTCATGTATTATATCAAATTGTCTTAGTATTTATTATATTTGACATCCCACATAAAATAAAATAAAAAAAATATATATATATATATATATATATATATAGGTGTAATTATATAATGATACAAAAAAAAGGGGAGAAGAATATTTAAGAAGAGAAAGAAAGATAAGCTCAAGAATAGTAATATTTATAGAAAAGAAAAGAATACGAGGTCAAAAAAAAGAAAGAAGAAAGAAATATAAAGTAAAGAATAAGGATGTATATATAAAAATATGAAGAAAAGAATACAAATATAGTTATAAAATAAGGTGAAAACATATTGGAATAAGAAAAAAAAAGGAGAACAAATCAAACATATATATGTTTTCGTGTAACTTCATAATTATATACCCCATGGTAAATATTTTTTTTTTTAAATGTTGATTATAGAAATTTTTATGGTTGTCATTTTAATTAAGTATTAGGAACTATTCAATGAAATTTCGTCATAACCGACTTTAATATTTTCAAGGTGACACATTCATTGCAAATTTTGACTTAATAAAAATTTTAATTTTATTACTTTTGTAGTTGCGTGTTGGTACTAAGTCTCATTTTATTTTAATATTTTAAAGATAATAAATTTGTATGGGAAAACCAAAAAAAAAAAAAAAAACCCACATTTTTTTTAAAAATAAAAATACGAAATAAATCAGTATAAGTAATTGAAATAAATATAATCCCAGCTTCAATCACCTATGTGAATATTAAGAACCTTATTCTATACTCAAAATTACTATGAAATAATTTTAAATAAATATAACATTGTGTGTATTAAAATTACAAAAACCATTATAAACTCATTTTACATTTAATGCAAAAAGTTGTACTCGTTATACACATGTTTGTCAAATGGTTAAGTTAAAAGCAAACGTGATACAACACAACACATTTAATATATAAATTACTATGGCCATAATCATAAATTAGTTTCACAGTTAATTTATAAATTATTATACTCACAATCATAAATTTATAATAAACGCTAAAAAAAAAACAAAAAAAAAAGGGATTTAAATATTTCACAATAATTTATTATACAAATGGTAAAGCTAAAAGTAAAAGAGAGTCTTTTCAAATGAGATGAACACAACACATTTAATTTATAAATTCTTATATTAGGGATGTTATTCGCATTATTTCATAAATTCTTATATTAAGGAGGTTATTCGTATTATTGAGAACAACTTTGTTACATCGACATCAAATTCAATAATATTGATGCAATGCTTAAGCATCAATATTGGTCACAATTGATTTAACAATACATCTAACAATAAGATTAAATGTCTCATCACTTATCATCCTAATTAATCACAACGAAAGTAGAGACCGCAATCACATTTATGTTAATATCCATCTTATGACTCAATTGTGTTTATTATCATATTAAAAGTCTGATCACAATTTGGTCATTTTAACTTCCAAATTTATGTGAAAATAGAGACTAGGGTGTTTGGATATATTTCATGGTCCAAAATGTTGTAAATGGGAATTGGAGAATGCACTCAAGTATATATACAGATAGACTGGTGCAAGCTAATGCTCGTCTCTCATGACATGTTAGTGGTAATGTGAACCTAGAAAAACAACAATAGGTTAACTCGGAGGGATTATTCGAGATACTTACACGGTGAATTAGATTATGAGGATAAAGGATGAAATGTAGGGAAATGAATTATCTTTCTAAATATATAATTTTTATTTATAGAAATTGTGTATAACTAGGTAAATTGATCGAATGTCACTACAAAATATTGTAGAGATGTAGAGAACACATTTAACATGACAACGCCTTTTGTTATTATGAAATTTGCTATATCATTGAAATGACAACATCTTATGTTAGTTCAAAGTAGATGCGTTTTCACATGATCAAACAATTATATTTTTTTTTTAATCCTAACTCTTAGTGTGTTTTACCACACCATATAATTTTGCAACAAAAAAAAAAAAAAAATTGCTTAAGTCGAAAAATATTTAAAGTAAAAACAAAAGAAGATATGGTAAAATAAACATGGAGTGGTGTTTGAGTTTTGAGTTCCTAGGTCTCCACACAATTATGCAAACATCGATGTGTGTATATAGATAACTTGGTAGGAATTGCAAATTTAAGTGAAAACTCATGAACACCTCATAAATCATATTTACAAATAAAACTTTCATTTAAAAATATAAATAAATGTTATAATATACAAGTATTTTAGTCGGGAAACGTTAACATATGAAATGTTATGTAGCTCAGAGATAGAGAGAGACTTAGAAAATACATTATATATCATTTAGATAAGATAAAGGATGGAAATAAATTTGCTAGACAAGGACTAGGTATCCTTTTGAATCACATTCGGGAAAACACCGTGTACTTAAATCAGGAGATTGCATGCAAGGTTTATTACGAGACTATTTTATTAAGGGGGAACATGGCTTTAGAATAATTAAGTTAAATATTGGTGAAATGGTGTGAAAAGTCTTTGAGAAAATTTCAGATTAATCCTACCTAATATAGTGATGATCTCGGTTAATAATAAAAGAGCCACAAGAATTGCAACACAGTTATCAACTTAACTCAATTAAAGCGGATTGTTATGAAGTTCTAATATGAATGAACGTATTAAGTAATGACGTATTTGTTCGACTTGTAGGATCGAACTAAGGTCTTTATAAAGCACTTAAAGGTCGCTTGTGTGGGTGGGAAGAGTGGTGCTGTACAAATACCCCTGCATACCTGGATAAATGCTAGTAATTACCTTTGTGATAGCAAGGATGGGAACAAAACTAGCTATGAAATTCTTAAGGAATTAAAGAAGTAATGGTTTCCCAATAGATTATGTTAGTTTAAAAGGAGAGAATAATAGATAACCATGATAACAATTGTGTTTTGATAAGAGATAGCCATGAAAACCTTGTAAATGATAATAGTTCCCCTAGTTTAACGATGTTACGATACTTTTGTTATTGTTTATTACGGATACGGAAATAATAATGTATGACCTTAGGATTTTGAGGACATGAATCTTATTCCCTAAAAGAGGTATGCAAACCTTAAGAGTCCTTGGTAGTTGCACGATTGAGTGAATACGAATTATGAGTTCTAATGACCCCAATTTAAATTGTTGAATATTCCCCGCCAAGTTGGATCAATAAAGCTTCGATAAACTCCGTTGTGTGATGGATAAACTTATTTGGATGATGTAACTTAAGGAATATTGTAGAAAGGTATGAAATAGGATACTAAGATGGATAGAATATGATTATAACTTTTAGGCATTCTAGGCAGAATATTGAGATCCAACAAAAGGATTAATCTGAAATGTTCTTAAATTATTAGAACACATATCATGAGATAAGAGAAGTAAAATTAAAAGATAATATCATAATATTTGGTCAAGTCAAGGCTAAGTAGGACATGCATGGCCAGGACCCGCCATTTGTGGAATTGCATAGACTATGAGTCAAGATTTTTCTGCATTATTATGACCATAACTTCGGGACGAAGTTTCCTGAAGGGTGTGTGTATGTAACGCCTCGTATTTTGACTAGCATATTTACAAGTTAGACACCTTTCACTCTATTTGCTTGTTATCTGTTCGACTCAACTAGACAGAATGAACTATATTTTCGGCATGTTAGACATGATGATATGTTGCTACTATGTTTATGATGTTACTATATTCATGTAGATTATTAAAATTATGATTATCATGAGATTCATTGCTTTTATGATGAAAATATATGTTTTAGCATTTTCATTGATGAAATGTGAAATATATGGTGTTGTACGTGGATACCATCTTCTTATATGAATTATTGAAGTATTATATGTCATACGCATCTATGAGGAACTAAAAAGGTTACATGAAATAAAATGATTTTGATAACATGGATCGATTGGCGATTAATGGGAAATGCTTTCTATAAATTGTACTATGCGAAATACTAACCTACAGGACACAGGGGCTACCGGATAGCCAGTTACTTGATCTGATATATGGGACACAAAGAAAACTTGTTCGTACAGTAAACCTTAGCAGCCAAAATGATGATACGATAAAACAAACTGATAATCCTAATAGCAGCAAAGTAAGAGTTGACAAGGGCATAGGCCCAGTATGTTGAGAGGGATGGAGGTGTTTCCCACACTATGTTCCTATGATACCCGATGTCGTGGGAGGGCCTTGCTGAGACACGCTCCCCATGTAGTTGTGATGACGATGGTCGGATGCCTACTAGGAGAGGATAGGTCCGTTGTTTAGCCGACGCTATCGCTCTCAAGTTCTATGTGGTCAGATCGGTGAGTCCGACATCCACTTTGTACTAGCAGAGGAGGATAGGGAGGATGCTGGACGTAGGTTATGATGGGAGGATGAGTTAGTTAGTACTGTTGAGGGTTGGGTATTCCTTGATTCTGAGTTAGTGGTAGTAGGTACCCTTCCTTGTACATGATTAATTAAGCTAATGTGAAGATAAAGATAATGATGTGAAATCGTAAAGAATTAACTGTTAAATAACTGAGGATGTTAAAGTAATTGTACTATATATATATTATGCGTGTTCTTCTACATGAGGGTAAAAAAACTACTATTAGTTAGCAAGTATGCATAGGCGGGATGGGGTTTGTCTATAGTACATTTATGATCTGTGCATACGCTGGCCACGCATGCACACCTTGCACATGTACATTAGTATCGATATACAAACACTTAACACATTGAATAAATGTATAAGTTGTCGTAAGTAATTATGTTAATCATGCATTGATCGAACTTAGATAATGAATATAAAGTTGTTTAAGGTGTGTAAAACAAATCAATTAAGCTACGTATTACTTGTAGGTAACATTGTGATAGACATTTGATTTAAAAGACATTTATTTAAATTCTCCATTTATTATTACCTTGTGGAGATTTAAGTAATATTATGACTCAGTTAATGTTATTTGAATAAATACCCATGTCATAACAATCGCAATATAGGTAAAAATGTAAATATTGATTAATAAATGATTAAAGTGTGATTATTTCCATTTCTAAGTCAAACGTAATAAGATAACAATTCTTAAATGGAAGTGACGTGGAGGAAAAATGGTTAAAATTATTTAACTATTCAATGAGAATCTTAGAATTCAATTCTCAAGATAAGTTATCTTGACAAATGTGGTAGACCATTAAAACATATCATGTCCAAGTGAAAGGGGTCAACTATTTATATAATATTTTATTAATGACATTAATAACATTAAATACAAAGGAAAGGAGTTAATGGTTGAGGGGCTCGAGAGGGGAGTTTGGGGGGCGGTGGAGTAAGCCCAAGGCCTTCTCGAGTAAGGGAAAAAGGTATATAGGGGGTTGGTTTTGGAGGAGAGGAACACTTAGTAATTTTTTGTGAAAAAGGAGGAATGCCGAGGAGGGGGTTAACTCGAATCTTTGAGGAGGTGGGAAACTCAAAAGAAATTCTGAGGAGGGGGTTAACTCAGCGAATTTTACCATGGAGCTATGGAAAGAAACCAAGGATGGTTGCTCTCAGGATTATCAGTTTGTGGGCTCGAGGGCTTGGAAATCCTTGAATTTCCAAGGGCCAGCAAGATATTAGCTGGTCGATAGGGTGGACACATCGTTGTGGCTGTCTGAGGCATATATCATCACCTGCTACAACCTACGGTCGACTAGCATCAGCATCAGGTAATTTCCTTGTTATTTAATTTAATTTAATCATTATGCTGAGACTTACTCTGAAACCTGCAAATACTCTGCTATTTACTGCTTATTTACTGTGAACATACTCACATGTTGGAATAAATTGCTGAAAAGAAAATAGTAATGTGTTAGTTTATTTTAAATTGCGCATGTATGAACAATAAGAACAAGACTGTAAACTAAGTTTCATTTAACAGAAATAGAGATTAGATTGGAAATTCACTTCCGTACACCTGAATAAAGTTTGATACATAGAAAATTAACCCTGAAACTCCACCTAGTGCTCTGCGGCAAAACCAGGGCACTACAAGGTAAAGTAATTATGTTGCAAGTGTACCAATGCTAGAGTATTAATATAAAACTTAAAGAAAACTTCCTTCATACTGTTTCAAGAGAACATGTGCATATTTATAAAAGTCTAATTGATACTTCAGGTAAGGTCAGCCCTTGTTGATGAAAGTGGAGGCCCCTGATGGAAAAATATTGAGGTTTTCAAAGAGAAGAAGTACCCCCTGCAGGGCTGCCGAGAGGTAAGGGTAGTCTTGGGAGTTCTGAACTTACTTAGCATTTGCTAATGTATTATTTTATGTTTGCAATGCAGGTACCACCATGAGGAAAATCCTCTCTTACTAATCCTACCATTAGGTTGGCATACCATGACCAAGTGTGAATGTCTAAAGTGTAAAGGCTAAGTGTGAAAGGCTCATGGTGTAAATACTATGGTGTAAACCTTGAAAAAGGCATATTTGCATACAAATAAAATCGTTGATGTCCACACAACCTGCTACTATAGATTTTGGGTGATAAATCAAACTTCATTAATGTGAGGTTGGTGAAGTGTTAACTACTCCCTATGAACTCATCGTAATGTGGATCCAGCTGGCAGCGAGGGTTTCTATGTGGGGTTTTACACTTCGTAGATGTGTTCTGCATTTTCACTTGGTTTGGTTCTAACCTTCGTTGCATCTGGAGGGAGTTGTACCCTGACCAGAGCTCTGCTCATGGTCAATGCACCATATGGAGTCTTAAACGCAGGGATGAAGGCTGCAAAATAGGAAATGTATATCTCGACCCATGAAATCATTTTCTGCTACATTCAAATCAGAGTTTGATATAAATCTCAGGATTTAACTTCGTGTTGTTATTTGCTTGGAAGGTGAATGATGGCTTTCCTTCTCTGCGTGGCTTTCTAACTAGCTGACCAATACCCTCGACTTCATTGGAATTGCAATTGGTAAGTTTACGGTTTGCCAACCCTTACCCTTCCCTCTCGCCTCTGTGGAGTGGTACTGTTTGTGAGGAATTGCGTGAATCCCCTTATTGGGTTCACTGTAACTTCTTGGAGTTCCTGGATGGTCGCTGTTTGGCTGGACCATTTAATGGATGTAATAGTTTTGGCCATCCTGGTGTATGTGGAAAACTCTAAGCCTCTGTGGAGGAGTGATAAACTCATGTTGTATGAATTGGGGTTTTGGGAGAACAATACAGTGCCCTGCATTTTCTATTGAACTTTGTACATGTATTTATGAAATGTAAAAGAAATACTGAACCTCCGAATTTTCTGTATGAAGTTTATATGGTTAATAATTTTCTACCCTCGAGTTTGGTTATCATTGCTATTGTTCTAAAGGCCTTTGTATGAGTATTTAAATAAAAAGGGTTTGAGGAAAAATAGTGGAGGGATTCGATCCCTTGTCCTATGTTTGCATTTAATGAATGACCAGCTATTTGTTGAATGGGATAATTAGTTAGTCTGCAACCTCTGCAATTTTAATCTACTAATAATGAATGCGTTGGTAGGAAAAACGTAAGCCTTAGGTTGGCTTACCTATACCCCTGAGAGGTTTAGTTTTTGACTCTTCTTGTTGTGTCTTTCTAGTGAATGTCTTTAAATAAATGGGTTGATGAAAGTCGTAGAGGGATTCGACCCTGTAACCTACCTTTGAAACTCCAGAACGACAGACTGTTGTTGCTAAATGATATTTGAAATGTGTTTAATGCACGGACTACCTCTTTCGTTTTAAATCCTGGAACTATGATCTACATAGGTCGTTTCTTGGTTTGCTAAGGAGAATTGAATACTCATCAGGTTTGACTATATGATGTGTGGTTTAAGAGATTCTGGGTTTAATACAAAACACTATGAAATGATTAAGTCTGATATGTTCTAGGCTTTGGTTGCAAAGGTCTTTAGTAATGTACTAGGTTATTGATGCCTTTGTCTATACTATCTTGTGGAATTTCAATACTAATGTTATCCCTGGTAGAGAAAATGGTACTGTAGAATAAAGGAGGAAATTTGTATAAGATACTTTTACTATTGTGAAATGTAAATGATACAATTTAGAAAGAAATGTTATGGAAATATAATTTTTGTTTAAAAGAATAGATCTCTAACATGACTACGTTTATCTTCCTAGATTTTTAAAAGGAATAACAAAACTGAAAAAACATGAATATAAGACTAATAGTAATCTACATAAATAATTATTCCGGGAGGAAAAGAACTCAGATGTTTAAATCGATAGAGAGAGGGCTCTAGGTTTAAGGTTTGCATGGATTTCTAGCAGAGGCTAGTTTGACTAGACCTGCTAGACATTCTATTAGTTTCTAAGTTATAGTTCCTGAGTTTAATAAAATTCCGGGCATACAGTTCTATATTTATAAAGAATTCAACCCGAGAGCCTATGCCCTAAAGGCCCTTGCTCCATAAGAGAAGTAAATGCTGTAAATATTTAGGGAACACAATACTTTAATAACAAGCCTGATTAAATGCCTAGTTTCCAACATAACTTGAAATAGTTGGTTTAATAATCCATACTTGGTTGTCTTGTGGCTTGCTCCTCTCTTGTAGTAGCCTGCACACTTGAACAATAATTAGTGTAAAAACTGTTGTGCTTAGTTGACATGTTAGAATGATTCCTTAGTTGGATAACTTTGGGGCTACCATGTTACTCCCAACCATGATCCTACAACCATTCCTGGTTCTATATGGATCCCCCCGAGCTGCTACCAACATGCAATAAGAGGTAGAGGCCCTAGGTTTACTGCTGGTTCAGATCTGGGAATTTATGTGGACTGCTTCAGTTCTTGGAGCAGAAAAATTCTCTTTGATTACCATGAGAGAATGATAATGAAAAAAAAGGATGATCCTCACTCTTGGGATCTACCCTCTTTATGTAGGGGAGTCTTGAATTATGACTATTGAAATAATTAGTTTCTTTAAATTAAATAATTAATATTTAAAAGATATTATTTAATAAATATCTAGTCCTCTTGAACTTGGACTTTTCAATTGTTTTAACTATAAGTGATTTTTTATTTAATATTTTCATACTATTTATAATAACAATAATTTATATTTACAACCTAGCTACTAATACATTATTGATACTATTTAATAATGTAGCAGCTTACTATATACTATTTTATTATTAAAACTAATAAAAGAAAATGTGGTAGCCCACTATGCATAAACCATATGCAATATACATATAAAAAAATAATAGCATCATTATTATTTAAAGTTCTTAATAATAACATTTAGCCTTGAGGCCTTTATGCATGTCATTCCTAAGAGACTACCCTTAGTCAATCCATGTTTTAAGCTAGGGTAATTATCTTTTAATTAATTATGTATCTTCTCATGATACTTCTTTTATCTTTTAAGGGAAAAGTCCAATTCGTTGGACGATCTTTTGGTAAGCTTGGATATGCATCTCTAGTCTCTCTCTTTGCATGTCGGATTCCCTCGTTTAACATGGTAGTTCCCGCAGTACTTGATGATAGATAGAAGAATATTCATTTAGTCAATTTGAATAATTGTGATGCAAGATAGAAGTGCTATTCAGAGTCTTTTGACTCAACACCCTTGAGATCTAGTAACCCCGAGTGCTCTTCAGAGCCTTTTAACTCAACACTCTCACATGGGCATTACGCTAGTGCAATTCTAGAGCCTCTGCTCAACACTAGTGCTAGAACGTGATTGTGAAGCATATCTAAAATATTTAAGTGGCCTCGGATTTGTATTCATTTATCAAGCTTGGAGTGCTCCAGGGTTTATGCCCAACACTCAATGTACATCAGGGCTTACTCCCAGTACATAAACATTCCTCTAGGTACATCGGGGATTATGCCCAATACGTAGGTCACTTATGTGTTTCTGAGTCCACACTCAACACACCACATAAATCAATCATGTAAAATCATAGTCTACACAATAAGTAACAAGAGATCATCTCAGTATATTAGGGCTTGTACCCCCATCATATGTTAAAGGACATAAACACAACATTAGGGCCTCCTCACCCAGTCATATACTCAATAAAGAAGTCATTCGGGGTCCATGCCCACTATGTCAATTTATATAAAAGAATAAATCACATGTGCTAGGGATCATGCCCAATACTCAAAATAAATCATATGTGCTGGGGCCGTGGCCCAATATATCATCAAAAATAGTTAGTCTAAAATTCGGGATATTACACCGAAGAATGTGATATAGGTCCACCAAATGAATACAATGAATGATGTAAGGTTGCAGCTGAAGCTATGCCATAAGTTGCTAGTGGTGCCTTGAAAACATACAACAGAGATTTCAGAAAAATTGATTACAGTGATAGCACTTGCAAACAAGACATAAAATTTAAAAAATGCACAATTGTCTCAAACAAAATCACATGGCTTCCATTGGTTTACATAAACCTTTCATACTTTTTCCCTTATGCATGTGTAGAATACAAAACAATGAGACTGGGCATATGCTACTAACAATTCATCCCACCAGCTGGATTGCATGGCTCTGTCAATAGACTTGGGGTTTCCAAACAAAAAATACAATTTACCATGTCAAACCTATATGATGCTACAAAGAAAGAAGCTAACACACCAAACGTAGTCACAATGAATAGCATTGACTAAAATTAGAATATTGGGACTTAAGTCAAATGGAATAATGCATAATTTGAAAGAAAAAATCACTTAAAAGCGTGCATCATTTTTTCTCATTCTACATATCCACATTTATGTTGATTGGGGACTTCCAATAAAAACAAAGACTGTAAATAGTAGCAACATGATAATGGAACTACAAAACCACACTCGACCTTTCAATGTACCATATTGCAACTGTTTTCTACATGATTTGCCAAAAAAAATACATCTAATTAGAATTTAGAACAATTTATATCTAAACAAAGTTATCACTCATGATAAACTCTTTCTACCACAGGAAATTAGTTGCACTTAACATATAGTTGTAACTGTAGTTTATAAAGATAAAAGTATGATTGAACAACTTTTGCAAGGATTGTGCAATAGAGGAAGGCAAGTAGGTAGAAAGACAAAAAGAATGTTTAAGTACATGTCAATAAGCTATTTCTTTTAAATTACCAAGAAAGATAACATGAATGAGTAACTCATCCTTCCAAAACGTGACAACACCACTTTAATAAGAAAGACTATTCTGCATAAAATACAATGAAATATCAACTCTCGAGTGTCGATACACATTATCATTCATGTGACTATAAATCCCATAAATAACTGGAACTGACTTCTTAACCACAATATATATAACCCATTCTAACTCTTCTGCTACTTCAAATAAATAGAATGAAAACACAAAAATCTTCCACAATTTAAACTGAAATCATTGCCAAAGTAGTTTTAAACAACCTCAATTCACATCTTCAATGAAAACTGAGAATGGTCCAACAAGATTTACAGATATTGCTCAAAGAAATTGGAAAATATATTATAAAAATCTTAGAATAATAAGTAATAACCATAAGAAAATATTATCATATTCAATTGTGTCAGTGTCCTAGAAAGCGATCCCTATAGACATCTATCATGATGATTCTCAAGCAATTAAAATGAACTCCTGACTAGAAATATTTCCTCTAAGCTTTCAAGAAGGTTAAAGTTTCTAAGTTCACGAGTTCCCTCAACTAGGTGCAGGTTTCCTCCTGCCAGTTGCATGCAGATTCCAACTCCCACATCTCACATATGGTCAGGTCATGTCAACTTGGCCCTCTTTAGGATATAATGTACCTAGGGAGGATAATTGTACCTTCATAGGTACATTCCACAAGACATTGGGGAAGAAGAGCACTTTATTTTCATACATCCTATATATATGAAATCTGGAGGAGATTTCATTGTTTAGATAGATATTAAAGAGGGTCCCTTGCTACAATTTTCAAAACCTAGACCAAAGGTGTTTACCTATCTATCTCTGAGAGGCAATTACCCTTAGACAGCAAGCCCTAGAAGGATTGTTGGATTGTCCATACCCAATTCCACTAGGTTGATCACTTCTTTATTCCAACTTGTTTTGAAAAACGGAGGTTTTAATGTGGCTTCCAGATAATCTAGCCATGGACATGGAGAGAAGTAGCTGAGTGAAATAGTGTCCCCAAAAACACAAAGGAATGTAGACATACCATTTTCAGCAGAGTTGTAATTGACATACGCATTTCCTAGAGAATGCTTGGTGCTAATATCTTTGCATGTGCGAACATAGATCACGGGGCCAATCTGCTGGAAGAGCTTGAAAATATGGCCATCGGTAACACTAGGCTCCAGATCCCCCACATACAAAGATGTCGATACGAACTGGTTGGCCGGATTGTTGCTCCCATTACCAACTGCCTATTGCTGCTATGAAACAACAGGGTTTTGGGGTTGCACTTGAAGCTGTGCCATACTGCAGTATCCTCTGCAATATGTTCCTCTAGCTTCTTAGAGTCCTCACAACTCTACCCAATTATTGTTTCCACTGGAGCTGTCTCAACTCTCCACACATGATTTTAAACCACGACTTTGCCCAGATTTCTTCCACTAGAGCTATCTCCACATAGAATTTTGATCTGGCTCTGACACCAACTGATGTAAGCAGTGAAACCCAAATAGATTTTCTGCCTACATTTTACAAATCCATACACAACATATTCACCAAAATCAGAGCCATAGTAAAAGGTGGAAGTGATTATTAGTTCAGAGGGATATGATATGTAAAACAATCAATTTTTTTCACACCAGCACTATAAGGACACACCATGAAGAGTGCATTCAATAACAACAATAATCATTTTATTTGCATTAATGCACAACAATATTGAATATTCCATTCTGATAACTGAAATTTACAAAACCAATTTCTCTCACACAGGAATGGATGAACAACATACCGATTTTTTCCCTTGATCAGTGCTTCAAACAATTTGATGCAGCTCTGTCCAGTGCCTAGAAAATGTCCAATCTCTCACACAGCCATCAACGCCCATCAAATTGGTGTCTTTCTATTTTCCCAATCCATCTTCTTCCTCCAACAACACAATTTATCCCTCTTCAATAGAAAATATATTGACAAAATAGCCATTGACAACTCAGCCATCCATAATTATGTCACTATCTCACTCATTAAAAGAATCAATGCTCATAAACCTCCCCATTGGCAAAAGGCGATTTATCGCCTTTGTCAATGAAATAGAATTGGGAATCCATGTTTCTTTAAAACCATGGACCTTCATGTATACTGCAGCAAGCAAACAAAACTCGTTTCTCTCTCACCCTTATAGCCAGCAATTTCTAGGATTTGAATGTGAAAGGTAAGAGTTAGTTGTGTGAGCTCAATTGAATTCCTTAGAGATTGTTCAGATAAGAAAAATCATCCACAACCACTGTAACAAAGAAAAATCAAACATAATTGTAAACATAATTTTTTTCTTGGTTGTGCAAGATAGCTAGTAAGGCAGGGATGCTCCTACATCAATCAAGTTCACAAAGAGTATGTCACCCTATGATCACATCAGCTTGTAGAAGACTGCATGGCCCTAGGATCACGACAGTTTGCAGAAGAGTACATGACCAAGTAATTGCCAACAAATTTTTGCAATTCCTGCTCTGTTTCTTGTCCTATGTGACTAGCCTCCTATTATATTTTCATTTCATATTTTCTACAAATCAAAATTTCGGTAACAAATATCGGATAATATAAAAGCATAATTAAAGCATTTCACATTAAACCTTGTAATAAGGCTACACAAAACTTGCTGGCCTGAATGAAATATTACATTTTCAAGAATCTTTTAACCCACACAAAGCATATTTTGACATCCGCAATAAATTAGAAAGCATTTAATAGCAAACCTGCGTAAGCCGTGTACAAGAATTCAATGCACTGAAATCATTTAACCAAAAACATTTGTCAAAGAAGTCGTCGATGACAAATTGACAAATAGGGGGCTCTCACAAGGAAAAGGAGAAAACATCCAAGATCGAAGCAATCTACTTTAAATCAAACTATGAATATGGGTTAACATATGAATAGACAATCCCACTATAAATCCTTGGCATACGCTAAATTCAGGCCCTTCTAGATAATAAAATTTACTCTATGAATTTCCATAAAAAAAAGGGTACAAGAATGCTAGAGGTTTCAAAAATCAGGAAAACATAAAAAGAGTGTGCATCACAACAATACAACAAGCTAGTAATTACTTGGCCATCATCCTAGCGATAAAATCTTCATAGAAGATGTTTCCATCAGAATCGACCTTAATTTCTCGAATCCACTCATCGAATTCGGACTACTCCAACTTCTCCCCAACACTCATAAGAATATGATGGATTTCACTCGCAGAAATATTGTCTGTGCCCTCTTTGTCAAGAGACTTGAAGGCATCCCTGAACTAAACGTGGAAGCTACCTCCCTTTAAGTTCTATTTCATCACGTCTAGGAAGAAAGGGAAGTCGATGGTGCCGCTTATCTCTTCGCATTTAATGATCTCTTTGAGCTCTGCCTAAGTGGGATTATCCCCTAGGGTTCGCATCACGGTTTCGAGTTCGGTCGCTGTTATGTAGCCATCGCGATCATTGTCGAAGAAGCTGAACACCACCCTCATTGGAGTGATTTTCTCGTCACTCAAATCCTTCCCATTTTCAGATATTCTTCTAATTATTATTGTGCCCTTTATTCACAAATCTCTCTAGGGTTACTTCAGTGAATCTCCCCTTTAGATTTGTTTATGTAAATGTGGTAAATTGTTCATATTGGAATACATAAATAGAGAGGTAATAAATAATGACCAAGATCGAGAGAAGGAACTTGTTCATCAAGATTGTCAATTAGGGTTTCAAAGGTATGCCATGAAAATTCCCATTGAGAATTCCTCGGTGAAAATGGTCAGTGAAATACTATGAAAATGGATTTGAAAAAAATAAAATGATAAAAAAAATATGAAATAATATATAACCAAGATTGGGAAAAGGAACTTGTGCACCTAATTAGGTCAATCTCATGTGTTAGGGTTTCATAGTTACATCATGAAAGTTCCCATTAAAAATGCATTAGTGAAAATGATACATGAAAAATACTATGAAAATGTCTGAGTGACAGTTTAGTGGACAATGTTCCAAAGGCATTCAAGAGTCAATTAGGCTACCTTCCTCATGGATTAAAGAGTTAAAATTATACATAGTCTTGTATATGAGGGGGGTTTGATGGCTTGTTGAAACAATTTAGGAACACTAGAAAAAGACCAAGGAGCTCTTATAGGGAATCATAATATTGAAAAGTTACTTTTTGGCGTCGATATTTTTGTTGGTGCCAAAATTTTGTTTAAACCATAGCCTTTGATTTATTTGTTTTAATTTGTTTATTGATCTGGATATAGGCATGATGTGTTGGCATCTATAGATAAGATCAACAAATTATTAACTGGGAGGCACAAAATAGGCGAATTTCAATTGATGAGATGCAAAAGACTCTTAGTTGTCGAAACTTCAATCGAGCATCAAAAAGGTCAAACGATGATGATTTTTTCCAAAAAAAATATGAATGTGATCAATTCAATAAGTTGAACACAATGGTATAAAATTCAAGACATGGTGATGCTTTGAACAAGAAATGACCAATCTCTGAGACACGACACTAACTGGACTATGACAACGTAAAAGACACAACTTGGCAAGTATGTCGAAGGGGTCATACAAAAGATTAAATGGAGAAACGAGATACATATGTGATAAGCATATTTCCATAGACACGACTATGTAAATGGAATGATTTTGCAAAAAAAATCACTAGGTTTTCCTATGGTGACATGTTTCGACACTTCAGAATTTGGAGAGTTTGGAATTAAGATAAAAGTAACTTATCACAAGATTTTCATAGCCAACTGAACAAAGCTAGGTGTGGTTGTTGCTGAGAAAGACAACAACGATCACAACTTGGAAACATAGATTGGATAGAGATTTAGAGCATACCCTATTGTACTAAGCGATGCAAATCCACTTCATGCATTAATCCTAAGCTATGACACATGAAGGTGTGTAAAATTTGCTAAATTTTAACATTGCAGATGGATTCAGAGACCCCTAGGTGTCCCTGAATCCATCTGTAGTGTTACAATTTAGCAAATTGTACAAATTCATTGTCAAAATTGTGATTTTCCATTGTCGGAGTGACACAACAATAAACGACCAATTGGTATGTGGTCATTTTTAGTTTAGTTCTTATCCCATGACCAAATTGGTCATTTATCTTGGTCATTTTTAGTTTAGTTCTTATCCCGTGACCAAATTGGTCATTTTTAGTTATATGCCTTATAATTTCCCAATTTTGGTCATTTATCCCTTGAAAATGTTGTGGTGACCAAATGTTTTGGTTGCCTGGTCACTTATCTCTCATTTTGTACTAGTGATCAATGGTAGAAATTGAAGGTATGTTAAAAGATAAACCAATATCTATATTAATTGATCCATGCACAAATATAAGTTATGTTTCACCAAGAATTGTAGAATTGTGTAAATTACAACAGAGTAAATTTGAAAAGTCTTGGTTAGTTCAGCTTGCTACATGCACGAAACGAAAAGTCACTAGTTTTGTGAAAGAATGTGAATTTAATATGAATGGTCTTATGACACATGCTTATTTAAATATTCTTCCTTTATGATCTTATGATTTATTGATAGGAATGGATTGGTTAGAAAAGCATAGAGTAATTATGAACTGCTATGATAAATCTACTATAGTTAACATTACTTCATATTGTCAAGGAAATTATGCGCTCGCGATGAAGACGCCTGGCGGATCTCTGCGGCTAGGGCTCAAACCCTAGCCGCCTCACTCTGGTTTTCGTTTGCAGGGACGCGGTCTGTTCAGGGATCGCTCGTCTCCTTTGCTGGCAGGGCCACGGATCGAAGTTTGCCTGCATTTTTATTGCTTGCGTTGCTCGCTCTACTGCGTCCCTCATTGCTGGTGGTCGCCGCCTTCCACGATGGCCCCAGACCGATTTGCAGAGATGGAAAAAGACCCTTTGGAAGCTTTCACAGCATTAGTCCGTTCGGCAGGACCTAAAGCCAAGCCTTCTCTCTCGTCTAAGTTTGTTAAGAAGATGGAGGAGATCCCCTCTCTGGAGCTATCTCCAGAAGAGCCATGCAAGCTTTCCCTCCTTCTAGCAAAAAAGGCCCTCATCGAAAAGTTCACGGGGTTATGGCCTAGCCCAAAATCAGTGGAGGCTTGGATGGAAGAACGCTGGAAATCGCTGATACATGGCAACGTTTCTCTGTGTGCAGTAGGCAGGGGCTTTTTTGTTTTCAGCTTCTCTAGCAAAGTGGATCGAGATCTAGTTTTCAGATCTGGTCCTATTTCATGGGGCCGAGGGGGCTGTTCTTAGCCCCCTGGACTCTTGATTTTAATCCCGGAGCTGAGATCACTGCAGCCCCTGTTTGGGTTAGGCTGCCTCATCTCCCCCTGCATCTATGGGGGAAAATTTCTCTGGAGGACATTGGAAATAAGCTTGGGCGTTTCCCGGACAGTGTGGAGCCGAAAGGGGATCAATTTACCTGTGCTTGTGTTTGTGTTGAGGTTAACCTCGAGAAAGGACTCCCGGAAGCCATTCAGCTCTCCCTGGGGGAATGGAGCCATATCCAAGAGCTGGACTACGAGCAGATTCCTTTTAAGTGCCTTCGGTGCCATACTTATGGTCACTTCGCAAAATGCTGCCCCAAAGCCTCAGAAGTGGCAGAACCAGCTAAAGGAGATGATTTTCAGCCAGTAACTAACCGGCGAAGGCAGCCAAGGCGAAAGGAATCACTAGCCTAGGTTCCGAAGGCCACTCCTTCAGCGGAGGCAACTCTTGAAATTAAAAACAGCTTTGAAGCACTGCAAGAAGAAGAAGCCCTAGACCCCGAAGCAACAACAGTTATGGAAGACCCTCCGGTAGACGAAAGACTTCCGGATCCTGCCCTACTTGGCTCAGTAGATGCGAAGGAAGCCAGAGCTTCAGATCCTGAACCCCCTGCCCCTGCAGGTCCGGCTGTTTCAGTCCCCTCCAGCGGCTCTGTGGGAACTATTGAACCTGAAGACAATTCAGTCCCGTCTCCACCCCTTACCAGAGGGCGAAGGACTAACAAGGCACGTAGAGAAAAGGAGACGGCTTCCAACATCTCTTTTGGATCTCAGAAAAAGCTGGATCCCTACTTTAAGGGGCAAATTTCATCCCCCTGAGTCTAAATGCTTTGCTTTTGTCTTCTACTTTGCTCACAGTTTGTGAGAATTTACCCTTGTAAGCTCCTTTTGTCATTATCTCGAATTAGCTCAAGAAACAGATGGGATTTGTTTCCCAAGACTTTCACAAGAAGGTTGGCAGCACTGTTAGAGGTCACCAACCTTCTTCAGATTTGTAACTTTTTGGTTCTGGCTTGCCAGAATGCAGATTAATGCAACCTAACCGTTCTTGTCAAACAAAAAAAATTATGAACTGCTATGATAAATATTTCTCATGCATAAACAATTTAGAAAGTAGACCTACAATAGTTAGAGGAATTTCAAGGAAAACTACTATTAGAAAAATGATGCTTAAAAAAAATATATATATATTCGTAAAGGCTGTAAATTTTATGTTGTTCGTATAATTGATGACAGAGATAAAAACGAAGAAATCAAAATAGATGATTTCCAGTTTTAAAATATTTTAAGGATGTGTTTCCGGAAGAAATTCTTGGATTACCTCCGAGAAGAGAGATTGATTTTACTATTCATTTAATACCGGGAGCATTCCCAGCTTCAAAATCTCCTTATCGTTTGAAAATACTAGAAATTAATGAATTAAAGTCACAAATTCAAGAATTGATTGATAAAAAGTACATTCGACTAAGTGATGTCCCGTGGGGAGCACGGGTGTTTTTTGTAAAGAAAAATGATGGAACATTAAGGTTGTGCATAGACTATAGAAAAATTAATAAAATGACAATTAAAAATAGATATCCTTTACCTCGGATCAATGACTTATTTGATCAATTTCGAGGAGCAACGATATTTTCAAAAATAGACTTAAAATATGGATATCATCAAGTCAGAGTTAAAGATGAAGATATACATAAGACAACTTTTAGGACCACATACGGTCACTATGAATTTGTTGTAAAGTCTTTTGGTTTGACAAATGCTCCAGCATCTTTCATGTGTTTAATGAACAGTATATTAAATAAATACGTAGATAAATTTGTAGTCGTCTTCATTGATGACATATTAATCTATTCTAAAAATCGGCAAGAGCATGAACAACATTTAATAATAGTCTTGCAAGTATTAAGAGAACAAAAACTTTATGCTAAATTCAATAAATGTGATTTATTTAAAGATAAAATTCAATACTTGGGACATATGGTTTATAAATATGGTATATCAGTGGATCCCGATAAAGTTAAAGCCATCATGAAATGGCCTGTGCCTAAAGATGTATTTGATGGGGATCACTACATATTATTCTAAATTTATTGAAGGGTTTTCAAAATTGCATATCCTATAACTTCATTTCAAAAGAAAGGTAAGAAATTTGAATGGAATGAGAAATGTAAAATCAGCTTTAATAAACCAAAATATTTATTAACAACATCTCCTATCCTAAAGATAGTAGACCCCTATAAAGATTTTTTTATATGCACAAATGCATGCAAAGAGGGTCTAGGTGGAGTTTTAATGCAAGACAACTATGTGGCAGCATATGAATCAAGAAAGCTTAAAGAACATGATAATAATTATGCTACTCATGATTGGGAGTTAGCTGCCATTATTCATGCACGTAAAATGTGGCGACATTATCTTATTGGGAGAAGATTCTTACTAATGACTAATAATGTCAGTTTAAAATATTTATTTGACCAACAGAATTTAAATGCTAGACAAGCTAGATGGTTATCCTTCCTAAGTGAATATGACTTTGAAATTAAACATATTAAAGGAAATGAAAATAAAGTGGCTTATGCGTTAAGTCGTCATGCAAATATGCTTTATGTAACTACAAGTAGCAGCTATGAAGCAGATCTGGAAGATACAATCATAACGACAACAAAATTTGATAAAGAATATAAAAAATTAAAGTAAAGGACAACAAAAAATAAAAACAAATAAAGTAAAATCAGAATTCATCCTTAACAGAAAAGAAATGTTGGTATGTAAAAATAGATTGTGTGTGCCTAATTCAGAAGAGGTCAAGTGATCACTATGTTAAGAAAAGAATTATTTTTGCCTAACATGAAAAAGGCAAAATGCATTGCTAGATGCATTGAATGTCAACAAGTTAAGGCTGAACATCAACACCCATTCGGATTGCTACAACCTTTACCCATTCCAAAATGGAAGTGAGAAGTTATTAGCATGGATTTTATAGCAGGTTTTCCTAAGAATGCTAAACATAATGATTCAATTATGGTTGTGGTAGATAAGCTTAGTAAAGAAACACATTTTATTCCTATCAAATATACTTACAAAGCTATTAATATTGTTGATATTTTAATGAAAGAAATTTTCAGATTGCATGGTGTACCTAAAGTTGTAATTTCTTATCAAGATGCAAAGTTTACTGGAAATTTCTGGAAAGCTTTATTTAAAGGTTTGGATACTCAATTAAATTTCAGTATTGCATATCATCCCCAAACTAATGGACAAATTGAAAAGGTGAATCAAATTTTAAAAGACATGCTTATAATGTATGTAATGGACAAATTTGGGAAATGGGAAGAGTGTTTACATCTTGTTGAGTTTGCATATAATAATAACTTTCAAGCCTCTGCAAAAATGAGTCCATTTGAGATACTTTATGGATGGAAATGTAACACTCCAATTTCTTGGAGTAGCCCTATTGATAGACTAATGTTAGGTCCTGAAATATTGAAAGATATGGAACTAACAATGAAATAGGTACAACACAACTTGAACATAGCTCAAGATAGACAAAAGAGCTATGTTGATTTTAACAGAACTCAAAGAGAGTTCTAGGTGGGGGATCATGTTTATGTGAAAGTGAAACACAAAAAAAGTTCCTTAAAATTGGGAAAGTGCACAAAATTGGGACCCATGTATTGTGGACATTTGTAATATTGACCAAGGTCTGGCCAGTGGCTTATCAATTAGCATTACCACCTACAATTAAAGTACATATTTTTTTTCATATTTTGATTCTAAAAAGATATGTTCATGATGCTAATCATGTGGTTGAATGGAATGCTATCCAGGTGGAACCCGAAGGAGAATTTCAGGTGGGACCGAAATGTACTCTCGAGAGGAGAGAACTTTTACTTTGGAACTGCAACATTAGACAAGTCAAGGTGCAATGGAAGAACCTTATCCCAAAAGAGGATACTTGGGAATTGGAAATTAATATGCGGGAGGCATATTCAATTCTGTTTCAGAATGATGCAAATGAAGTTTAAAATTAAGGTCAAAACACTTGTAAAAGAATTAATATTTTTAAATATTTAAATAACTGAGGGAATCAAAACTGAAGGTAGCCATTGAAGAGTGTTTGCTGACCCACAAGGATAAATGACAAGTGTCAAGAGGAAACCTATCATGACAAGACAACCTAGTAAAGGCACAAATGATGCAGGAGGAATCCTCCCTAAATATTGAGGTCATGACTCTTGTTGGAGCGTTATGAGCAAGAGGCTCATGAATGACCTAAGTCCTATGCAAATGCTATAAAGCATCAATATCATCCATTGAACAGGAGGTTCATGAGGATGAAGGGGAGAATACGTTGAGTGTTGATTCATCCAATGAGCATGAGTCTTATGATGAAGTGAGATTGTGATATATCTTGCAAGAGGGACTCTGTGACCAAGTCTTTGTCCTTGTGGTTCAACAAATAGGATCGGGGGTTTCAGAACAAGTAGTTTGGTTATTCTAGAAGTTGGTCGGAAGGAGAAACAACCTTCAACTTTGATTTTCCCCGCAAGTTTAGGTTCTATTGATTTATTTTCTGACATGTCTTTTTACTGCAACTGATATATAATGATTGCATGGCTTGGATCTAGTTTTATTTATTTATTTTCTGACATGTCTGCTTACTATAGATGATATGAAATGATTACATTTCTTAGATCATTTTTTATGTATTTATTTATGAACTATCTGTTTACTATAAATGATATCTAATGATTTCATTCCTTATAACATGTTTCATTTATTTAATTTCTAGACTATCTAGTTACTGTAAATGATAGCTAGATTGTTAAGCATAATGATTTCCTTGTTTAGTTCAAGTTCCATTTATCTTATTTCTAAAAATGCTGGTTAGTATAAAAGATATCTAAATCGTTAAGAAGAATGAATATATTGCTTAATACAATTCCCATTTATTTGATTTTGCAATTATCAATCACTGTAATGATGCCTAAGCTGTTATTTAGAATGATTTTGTTGTTATCGGCTATCTTTTTATCATTCTGCATTTACCCGGTACTATAAATGATCCCTAAACTAATATTCAGAATGATTACTTTGCTATGTATATTATTAATCGTCTTTTATCATTCGGTAAACATTGATTTCTGTAAAAAATCCCAAGTCTTTATTCAGGATGATTACAAGGTTTAGGTAGTTTTTCATAAGGTTTTACTTTACATTACTATTTTATTTTTGCTTATGCATGTTATAAAAAATGATTACCTTGATCATGCATGTTAGCATATAAGGTTTTACTATACAGTACTATTTTATTCTTGCTTATGCATATTATAAAAAATGATTACCTTGCTCATGCATGTTAGCATATAAGGTTTTACTGTACATTACTATTTTATTCTTGCTTATGCATGTTATAAAAAATGATTATCTTGCTCATGCATGTTAGCATATATGGTTTTACTGTAAGTATTCTGATTTGGAATTATATTTCCATACTTGCATGCAAGATATTCAAACATTGTTTAAGTGTATTTCAGTAAATATGTTGTTTTAGTAGGCACAAAATTAACCTAGTATGAACTAAAACTTCAGAAACTTAGTTATTAAGATGTAAAACCTATTTAGGCATCAAATAGTGTACCAATGTCTATTTATCTCCTTGTTATTATAAGCAAAGTATGTATAGGGTTTATTTCTATTATAGATTGGGCATTTGTTATATTTATGTTTATAAACACAGTTAGTGTAATTCATAACAGATGGGAAAGATAAGTCTATACAATCAAACCCTAGATATGGATTAATCTTATGTAATTATTTACAATTTAAAATCATTTTTTATTATCTAATTCTCAACTTACCTGAGCCATCAATTCCACTAGATCCGCAATGCGAGATCGTTGATTTTATCCCTTGAAAAATGCAGGGTTCCACAACCCACAATCTGTAATACAAAAGTCGGATTGCGGAACCGTAGATTTTAAACGGTCGGAATCGGTGTTTCGCAACCTGCATCCGCAATGTGGAATTCGGATTGTGGAACCGTTGAGTTAAAACGGTCAGAATTGGGGTTCCGCTATTTCAACGTAATTTTCCACCCTATGAGCATTAGCACTCTTTGGCCTTCAAGATCCTTTTCATTGACTCAAATCCATTTTTGTCCTCCAGAAAGATAATTTTTCCTATTTTTCTTCCTGTCCATGAGCTGTTCCACTTTAGCCTGTGTACACGCGATTTGTCCCACTATAGCCCGCGGGTACCAAGTAAAATGGTAAAAATCATTAGAAAAATACTTTTTACTCCCAAAAAGCGGTCTTAGGGTGACCTTTGGCCCTCCATATGCCCTGAAACGCCTCGATGTGTCCTTTCACTTTGAAAGGCTATATATTGAGCTCATATGGCATGTGGAAGGGAGGAGAAAGAGAGAGCAAGATAACTCTAGTGGATTTTTGCCGTGGTTTGAGTCTACACTCATTGAACCTTGTTGTTGTGAACTCCTTATGTTCACCTTCCAAACTCCTTTCGTAGTTTGAGTTTTCCATTCCATGGAGGATTGAAGTGGTGGAGGCACAAGTGGAGAGACCCAGATCTTGGTTCAAATTGGTTGCCGACAAGTTGTCATATATTGTACTTCTTGTTATTCATTAATGGAAATACTCACTTTCTCATCCAAATTGATATTGTGAATATTGTTAAATTACATTGGGTTATATTTGCTTATCATATCATGGATCATGCTATTGATTATGCTAATGTCTTTCACGTATTATATGCACTTGCTTGTATTTGTTGTTGAGACTAATCTGTAGGTTCAAATGTAGTGGTTGAAAGCTCAACGGGGATCTACTGTAATGTTCGACGTTTAGATGTAATTTTTTTTTTTTCTACATCATAATTCTAAGAGAATTTCTCTATGAAGAAAGGTAGCTTATAACTTTTATTTATAAGCCAAGTGATACTACCTAAAGATATACATAAGACAATGATGCATTTCATTGTCCTTCATACTAGTGAATGTCTAAACAAATCTTAAGACTCCTGTATAACTTGAATGAATGCCTAAGAATGATTGACGTACTTCTCCAAATATCTAAGGTTGGCTTCATACAATTTCAAGAGTATAGAGATCATCTTTAAAATTGTATTTTAAAGGAAAACATGACGTTTATAACATTAATTAAAAGACACTACTTGAATCCATACATATTTTAATTACTGAAGACATTCTCAATAATCTCAAGACACTATAAGATTTTCTAAATCATAATTAAAAGACATAATCAATTAACAAGACATTTTCCATAATTTCCTCAAGGACACATTTCAATGTTTATATAATCTATTTCAAGGATACATTCTTGAGAAAATTAAGAGGGCAATACAATGCTCTCTAAATACAAGGTCATTGTTGTAGCTCCATTACTTTAGTAATTTATTTAAAAGATTGGAACATGAGTAATTCTGGATTGAAGATTCGGTTGGGTTTAAATGACTCAAAATAACATTATTTAATTATGCATATCACTTCAATTCATCTAATTCATCTATGCATAATAATTCAATTATGTTTGACATATAAATTTACATAACTTTATACCTATCCTTTCAATTCTTAATTCTTTTTAAAAATAGAACGAAGTATTTCATTGCAGTTCTACTTGGAATATAAAATTGACTTAATTAATTGCAGACATTTCAAATTATATGGTTGAAATATAAACCACTCTTAGTTAAACACAAAGGAAAGGAATTTAATGATATAATAAAATTATAGGCGAGTTATCTAGTAAGACCCAACTCATCATCTAGACGCCAAGTCATCAGTGGTATTCCATGTTCATGCGCCAATTGGAGTTATTGACATGTGGCGAACAGGGTTCCCAAAGTTTGTTTTAGTTTGTTTCGTTATTAGCAATCTAACCTGCACTCTTTCTAATGCCATTTTGAAGGCACTCACCACAAATGCCAAGGTCTCACATAGATCCAAGGGAAGACCACGGGTCATAGAAATTGCTCAACACCCATTGCATTTCTTGACATGTGGCGAACAGGGTTCCAACTTGTTCCCATTTCAAGTTTTGGAATTCGACGGCGAGTAGACATCACCCTGCATGCCACAGAAGCAATCACCAAATTGCTGGTGAAGTTTTTCATGTCCCAAATTTGGCATTGGGTCACAATGGCCTAATCACATTGGCCCTATTCATTAGAGTTTGTCAAATTGATGCTAAAGGTCAAATAATTGCCAAGGAGGACAATTACTAGTTTCCAAGGTTTGGGGTGGAAGCTTTGGGATTTGGAATAATGGGGATAATAAATGATGTTTGAACATTAGAATGGAATAAATATTTAATAAAGGAGCTAAATAAATATATACAAGTGAAAATCAAAGTGGCATTTGATCATGAAGACACATGGAGGAAGTGGGACCCACATATGGCTAGATTTCCCCACTACACTTGGCATCATTCTCTCACCAATTCGAATTCAAGGTGAATGGTAACATACTTGGGGGAGTCCAAAAGGTATTATTCATTGCATGAATCATCCAAGGTCTAAATATAGAGGAAGAGTAACTCCCATGGAAGAAGAAGAGGCAATTTGGAGCTAGTGAGACACTTGGGCTAGATTCCCTAGCTCTATGACCAATGATGAAGATACTATGACACCTATGACACAAATCAGACCTGAAGGCTGAAATATGACATATATGACATGTCAGGACTAAAAATAGACTCCAATAGGGCACTCAAGGGTGTTAGGGAAGCTAAGATGCTTCCACATGTGATTTGGTGGAAGTGGGAGACTAGGAATTGTTGTACAAGTGGTGTTCTTTGGAATATCTTCCCAACTTGAGGTGGCATGAGTCTCTTGGAAGGAATTCGACCCATGGAGGACATTAGAAGTTTATAAATGTCAATAAAAAAGAATGAAACCAGATTTTGATCATTTGTAAAATTTGCAATTGCATTTGTGAAGAGGGAGAGCTAGTGGATGACTAGTTTCTTGCCTTAGCCAATTTCGAGGATGAAAGATTCCCATCCAAGTTGATAATTGGAAAGGCCATTCAGACCTTTCATTTGGAGATTTAATGGAGTATTTATTTGCAGGTGTAAGCTATAGGGCAGCTCATGGTTTCTTCTATTGCAGCTCACTCCTTCAACCATTTCCAGTTTTGATGGCATATTCTTGATCCTTGAGGGGGGGTGTTTTTGGTGAGCTATTGTACTTTTGGGGGGAGCTTCTAATGCCCCATTTATTTTGTAATATGAATTAAATACTCTGTTCTTCATCTACAGAAATTTTCAGGTCGAAATTCCAAGTAGAAATGTATAAATCTCATTTTTAATGGAAGAACAATGTCATTTCCCCACTACCTTGTTGTGAACCAATGTATTGATGATGATTTCAAATGAATGGATGATTCTCTGATGCATTTGTGATTAATGGACTTCCATGGATGTATTTTATAATTTTCATGTACTGTACTTGAGCATTTGAAGTATTTTTACTCAGTTTAATTGCATTGGGAGAAGAAATAGTGCCCTTTCCCCAAGGGTCGAATTGGTGATTTTTGCAGTTGAATGGGAGAGGGTTGGAACAGATATAATAATCAATTAATGGTGCACATGAGACCTTAATAACATCCTTAATACATTCCCTACCTCTTTTCAGAAATTTGAGTGGCTTTGGAGGCATTTGGGAAGCCATTTACAGTACTTACCCCAGGGGGATTTGAACCCCAAATTACTAGTAAAATTAAATACTTGGTCCAGAATCTTAAGAGAGTTTGCAGAGGTATTTTGGTGGCCATATATCATCCCTGAACATCATATTCAAGTCCAAATATTATTCATACACATTCCTTGAATATTTGAAGGCATTTGGAGTCAATTCGAGACCTAGAGACCAAGACTAGTCAAAGGCAAATTACTAGTAAAGTTCCCTACATTGGCCAGAATTGAAAGAGTATTTGTAGAAGTATTTTAAAGGTCCAAAGGCATCCCTAAAACACATATTTATGTTCTAATCTCATTCATATACCTTCTCAGAAGATTTGGGATCATTTGGGGCAAATTTGGGACCTAGAGATCAAAACTAGTCAAAGGTCGAACTAGGGAAAAAAAAGAGTGGAAAATTGCAATTTTAATAAAATTACTAATAAGGGACATTACAAAGTTGAAGAAAAACATCTCGGTGTGCCAAACGAGGGACAGGGTCGTCGTTTTTGGGATGGACTCATTAAAGTTTCGACATGAAAATACGATTTGTTTTGGAACTAAAATTTACAATTTACAACATCAAGGTGGAATATTACATTCTGTAAAACAAATCACTTATAAATTCGAGGAAGAGATACAGAGAATCAAGCTTGAAATTATGAACTTGAGACCTTAATCAAACTTGAATCTGCAAAAACAAGACACCAACTTGAATCTGCAAAACAAGACGCCATTGCCTTGAACCCAACGCAGCGACTTCAATATCAGTTATGTTCCTAAAATGTAAGAAAATCTATCGATTCACAATGAATGCAAACTTAAAAGAAATTCATTTCTGAGTATAAAAAAAGTAGTATCAATTCAAGTTGTTTGTAGAGATGAAATAGACCCTCAATTCAAAATTAGTCGACTGGAGGAGGATTTGGAATACTCTGCTAATAAATTCCAAAGAGGGAAAATGAGTCATGGAGAATTGTATTTGGCTAATAGTAACTTATAACCAGTAACGATGCGAAATCTCGGAGTGTGGAGGCATTTTGTTTTTTCTAATACAAGAATTCAATCAAACTTTCTGATAGAGATCAGTTTAAGACTTAATAAAGATGATTGCTAGAAAGGGATCACTACCTGAGTATGAAATCGTAATCGAAAGATATATCAAATAAAGTTAAACATAGGTTAAATGGCAGAGATTCATGCAATCTGGTGTGAAGAAGAAATTCTCAGCGAAGATTAAATTCAGAAGTTACCACAGAGTTTAGCATTGGATCCATGCGTTCAGGGTAAGGTTAGAATATTGACTAGATCGTATTTAACTGTGTACACAGTCAGTTTGCTGGTCCATTTGGAATGACAGAGTATAAACGAGAACTAAATACCAAAATAAGGAATCGACTCCTCAATTGCTATCGAGTCGAAATTAAAAGAAAATAGACAAAATTAAAATTTTCCACATGAATTGCTTCAGAATTAGTTCTGAAATAGGTCTAGAATTGATCCATGAAATAAACAATACAGAGTATGAAAGGAATCGACGTCTCGGTTGATACAGAGTCGAAAGAGAAAATAGACCGAATTAAAATTTTCCACGTGAATTGTAGATGTAGAATAGATCTAGAATCGATCCATGAAATAAACAATACGAAGTATGAAAGGAATCGACTTCTCGATTGATACAGAGTTGAAAGAGAAAATAGACAGAATTAAAATTTTCCCCATGAATTGCTTCCACAATTAGATCTGAAATAGATCTAGAATCAACTTCATGAAATAAATAATACAGAGTATAAAAAGAATCGATTTCTCGATTGATACAGAGTCGTAAAAGAAAATAGACATAATTAAAATTTTCCACATGTATTGCTTTCAGAATTAAATCTGAAATAGATCTAGAATCAACTTCATTAAATAAATATTACAGAGTATAAAAAGAATCGACTTCTCGATTGATACCGAGTTCGAAAAATAAAATAGACAGAACTAAAATTTTCCACATGGATTGCTTCAGAATTAGATCTTAAATAGATCTAGAATCAACTTCCTGAAATAAATATTATAGAGTATAAAAGAATCGACTTCCTGAAATAAATAATATAGAGTATACAAGTTAAAGGAATCCAAATAATAACTTCATATCCAAAAGGAAAGACTATTGCCGAACCTAGTTTAGATCGTCGAAGTCTAGGTCGAATGTTCGATTGAGTTGTAGTTGATCCTGTGCTCTAATCAATCCCCTTGACGAAGGTACCGACAACCCCTCGATTGACCACCCTACCGTATCAAGGTTACTCTTCTTCAACTCGAACCCCCAAGCTCATGGGGTCGTAAGAACACACAACGCAAGCTTTCTGATGGGATTCCCCAATCCCCTGAAAGTTAAGCCCAACTCACAAGAATTCACAAGGTCAATTCTCAATTTCGGTGCCCATCCAGCACTAGGGAGCAAGAGATGTCCGTCTCTCCTTCTCCTCCCTCATTATATAGCAAAGGCCTGTGTGTCGTGTGTCTGTCCATGCACATATTTAATTTAGTTTAATATTTTAATAACAATTTCTCTCAAATTACAAGTGTCTCTTCATCTCAAGTGTGCACCTAATTCCCTAAATCAGTGGGAGTTAGGTGTAGTAGAGTCCTCCTTTTGTTTTGTTTTTTATTTAGTTTAGTTAATATCTTTTAGTTAGACTTAAAGCTTTCTATAAAATCTTTTCTTTTGTAAATACAAAAATAGAGTTTGATGATGGTTCCTTTTACTAAAAACTAAAATCTATTTCAAATTTCTTATAAAATAATCTAAAAAGAATAATAAAGATTGATTAAGGTAAATCTTCAATAAAATAAAATCTTTGAATAAAAACAATTCTTTTCTTTAAAGGTCTATTTCAATTATTTCTAAAAAATGAAGCTAATTAAATAAAATCTTGAGTATAATGATTTAAAATAATGAAAATGCATCCAATTAAAATCTTTGAATAAATAACAACCTTCCTCAAAAAAACAAATTAATCAATTTTTAAAATAAATAAAATCAATCTCCTTAACTTCTTTTCATGATAATAAAACAATTAAAACAAGTAGTTCAAATTAAAGAAATCAAGAATAGAGTCTTGTAAAGAATAAATCATTATAATAAAATCTATTTAAATTAAAACCTTTGATTTGAAAGATAAATAATTCTTTTATTATTAACCTTTTTCAATAAAACAAAATCAAACAAAATTAAAATTGAATAAAACCAATCTTTTCAATTCTTTTTCAAACTAATAAAATAAATTTAAATTAATAAAATCTTGAATAGGATTATTCAATTTAATAAAGATAAAACAAAATGGAATAAGGTGTTTCTTAAATCTTAGGTGAATTTTCCATTTGTACGATTGATTAATTTCGTCCTCTTGTTCTTGCCTAGGTACCTCTTTGGTGGGCCCTTCCGACAGTTCATTTTCTTTCTTCTTGTGAGAAAAACTTGTGTAGCGATCGGGGATTCGTTATCGTGATCTATCAACTACACTTCTTGGAGACTAAGGGCTGCTGAGGGATAAGGCTCTCCTTATCGCGTGCCCTTCAACTCTCGTACGCGACCAAGTTGGTATGGCCTCTCCCGTACGACACACGCTTCCCCGAGTCAGCTCTCAAGCTTCAAACCCATGCCTCGATTGCTAATTCAGGGTCGACACTCTGTCGTCGCACCCCTATGTGTTCTTTTCGTTCTTACGAACCCTAAAATTCCATTGTGGGTCAGTCAGTAAATCGTCTTACCTGCCACTGCACACACACACACACAAAGCACATTAAATAGCGCTACACCATAAAATCATTTACCATAATACCTCTATCAGTCGAGCATATTCATTATTTTACTCACAAATTCTTTTCATCATTCATCATAATACTTCAGTCAGTTGATCATATTCATTATTTTATTCACAAAATCATTCATCATAATACTTCAGTCAGTCGAGCATATTCATTCAATCATTTCTCTTTCATAATTTCTTAATCAAGCACATAACATCTGATGATTCTCATTTCATATACTAATACTCAAGAAAATTCTAAGTTCTACATTATAGTTTAGCCGGGTCACTTCAAACTAGTGCCCTCAATAGTCAAATCAGTCGGTAGTACCGAGGTGAGCATTACATACACCCCTATTATAAAAAATTCATCCCGAAGTTCGCAATAAAAGCAAAAAAAAGTTTTTGACATAATTCAGTTGCGCCTTTCTAGGTTGCAGATTCGGCTGTAACCATTCTACTGAATTTTTAACCTAGTCGGTCACACGGTGTCAAGGTGTCGTGTTGTTGGTCCAATACCCAGAGCTGTAGCAGTGGTATGTCGCGGTCCTTGATTTTGGCCTTGCATTATTCCATTTCCCTGATTCTGTCGAGGGCATTCGCTCTGGTAGTGTGGCCCTCCACACTTCCAACATTCATTCCTTGGGCCCTTAATGATTCTATTGGTTGGTGCATTGTTCTTTCGTGATCCAAACTGTGTTGGTTTCCCAAAAGGCCTTGTATGACTATCCCGTGGCGGTGGTGGTCGATAAGGAGTTTTGTCTCCTCTACTAGATCTCCCGTTGTAGGATCCATTCCCATAACTCTCTTGTCCATAGTGTTGTCTAGGTGCAACTTGATTGCCTTGGTTATTACTCGCATAATTTTTACGGTGAGGTTCCTGGCCCGAAAGCTCTTCTTCTGCTATAAGTGCTTTTTGGACGACGTCATGTAATGTCTGTGGCGTGAGTATGTGGACCTTGTCTCGGATGCTATAGTTTAGGCCATCTTGTTTACTTTCAATTTCTCAGTTGCGATGTGGGGTGCATACCTCAGAAGTTCCATAAACCTAACTTCGTAATCCTGCACCGTCCTGCCTCCTTGTCAGAGAGCTTTGAATTCGTTAAACTACCTCTCAATGAATTCTTCAGATAGATAGTGTTGGCGAAATTGTTCTTCGAACAATTCCCAAGACACTTCGTTGATATCAATTCCTAGCTTTGGTTTCAAAGTTTTCCACCATAGCAGGGCTTCCCCTTTCAGCTGCAAAATGGGCATGTGTACTTTCAGGTTCAAGGTGTAGTCCCTCAAGGCAAAGCACATTGCCATGTTCTCTAACCAAGCTTCTGCTGTGGCTCCTTCAGTGGAACCCCAAAATTATGGAAATCTTACCTTTTCCAGTTCTCTATGAATGTTGGCTGGCGGTGGATTTTGTGGTTCAATTGCAGGACCTAGAGGTCGGTTTTCTTTGCGGTTTAGTCGGTTCATCAGTGTTTTTGACATCCTATGAAAGTTTCTCATCATGGCTATAACTTTGTCGGCAGGCAAGTTAATGGTCTCATCGTTTCTTTGTCGTGCGGATATAGGAGGGTTTGGTGGACGTTTTGCTCTTCCTTGTCCTCTCCCGGTCCTACCACTGCGGGTTCTTCGATCCATGATGGGTTTTACTGTTCCATTAAATAATTTCTATGTCAGTCCCTCAATCTTAGATTTGAAATCTTTTCCTAAGTTCATATGCAGTTCATTTTGAATGTTCACAGAATGTGTTATGGTCCTAACTAGGTTCCACCTCGCTCTAATACCAAATGTAGTGTTCGACGTTTAGACGTAATTTTTATTTTATTTTTTTTCTACATCATAATTCTAAGAGAATTTCTCTATGAAGAAAGGTAGCTTATAACTTTTATTTATAAGCCAAGTGATACTACCTAAAGATATACATAAGATGATGATGCATTTCATTGTCCTTCATACTAGTGAATGTCTAAACAAATCTTAAGACTCCTATATAACTTGAATGAATGTCTAAGAATGATTGACGTACTTCTCCAATTATCTAAGGTTGGCTTCATACAATTTCAAGAGTATAGAGATCATCTTTAAAATTGTATTTTAAAGGACAACATGACGTTTATAACATTAATTAAAAGACACTACTTGAATCCATACATATTTTAATGACTGAAGACATTCTCAATAATCTCCAGACACTATAAGATTTTCTAAATCATAATTAAAAGACATAATCATTTAATAAGACATTTTCCATAATTTCCTCAAAGACACATTTCAATGTTTATATAATCTATTTCAAGGATACATTCTTGAGAAAATTAAGAGGGAAATACAATGTTCTATAAATACAAGGTCATTGCTGTAGCTCCATTACTTTAGTAATTTATTTAAAAGATTGGAACATGAGTAATTCTGGATTGAAGGTTCGGTTGGGTTTAAATGACTCAAAATAACATTATTTAATTATGCATATCACTTCAATTCATCTAATTCCTCTATGCATAATAATTCAATTATGTTTGACATATAAATTTACATAACTTTATACCTATCCTTTCAATTCTTAATTCTTTTTAAAAATATAACGAAGCATTTCATTTCAGTTCTACTTGGAATATAAAATTGACTTAATTAATTGCAGACATTTCAAGTTATACGGTTGAAATATAAACCACTCTTAGTTAAACACAAAGGAAAGGAATTTAATGATATAATAAAATTATAGGCGAGTTATCGAGTAAGACCCAGCTCATCATCTGGAAGCCAAGTCATCGGTGGTATTCCATGTTCATGCGCCAATTGGAGTTCTTGACATGTGGCGAACAGGGTTCCCAAAGTTTGTTTTAGTTTGTTTCGTTATTAGCAATCTAACCTGCACTCTTTCTAATGCCATTTTCAAGGCACTCACCACAAATTCCAAGGTCTCACGTAGCTCCAAGGGAAGACCATGGGTCATAGAAATTGCTCAACACCCATTGCATTTCTTGACATGTGGCGAATAGGGTTCCAACTTGTTCCCATTCCAAGTTTTGGAATTCGACGGCGAGTAGACATCACCCTGCATGCCACGAAAGCAATCACCAAATTGCTGGTGAAGTTGAAGAACAACATCTCGGTGTTCCAAACGAGGGATAGGGTCGTCATTTTTGGGATGGACTCATTAAAGTTTCGACATGAAAATAAGATTTGTTTTGGAACTAAAATTTACAATTTACAACATCAAGGTGGAATATTACATTCTGTAAAACAAATCACTTATAAATTCGAGGGAGAGATACAAAGCATCAAACTTGAAATTATGAACTTGAGACCTTAATCAAACTTGAATCTGCAAAAACAAGACGCCAACTTGAATCTGCGAAACAAGATGCCATTACCTTGAACCCAACGCAGCGACCTCAATATCAGTTTTGTTCCTAAAATGTAAGAAAATCTATCGATTCACAATGAACGCAGACTTAAAAGAAATTCGTTTCTGAGTATAAAAAAAGTAGTATCAATTCAAGTTGTTCGTAGAGATGAAACAGACCCTCAATTTGAAATTAGTCGACACAGTCAGTTTGTTGGTCCATTTGGAATGACAGAGTATAAACCAGAGCTAAATAACAAAATAAGGAATTGACTCCTCAATCGCTATCGAGTCGAAATTAAAAGGAAATAGACATAATTAAAATTTTCCACATGAGTTGCTTCAGAATTAGATCTGAAATAGATCTAGAATTGATCCATGAAATAAACAATACAAAGTATGAAAGGAATCGACTTCTCGGTTGATACAGAGTCGAAAGAGAAAATAGAACGAATTAAAATTTTCCACATGCATTGTAGATCTGGAATAGATCTAGAATCGATCCATGAAATAAACAATACAGAGTATGAAAGGAATCGACTTCTCGATTAATAGAGTCGAAAGAGAAAATAGACAGAATTAAAATTTTCCCCATGAATTGCTTCCAGAATTAGATCTGAAATAGATCTAGAATCGACTTCATGAAATAAATAATACAGAGTATAAAAAGAATCGAGATGAATTGCTTCCAGAATTAGATCTGAAATAGATCTAGAATAGACTTCATGAAATAAATAATAGAGTATAAAAAGAATCGACTTCTCAATTGATTCAGAGTCGTAAAAGAAAATAGACAAAATTAAAATTTTCCACATGTATTGCTTTTAGAATTAGATCTGAAATAGAACTAGAATTGACTTCATGAAATAAATATTATAGAGTATAAAAAGAATCGACTTCTCGATTGATACCGAGTTTGAAAAAGAAAATAGACAGAATTAAAATTTTCCACAGGGATTGCTTTAGAATTAGATCTGAAATAGATCTAGAATCAACTTCCTGAAATAAATATTATAGAGTATAAAAGAATCGACTTACTGAAATAAATAATACAGAGTATACAAGTTAAAGGAATCCAAATAATAACTTCATATCCAAAAATAAAGACAATTGTTGAACCTCGTTTAGATCGTCGAAGTCTAGGTCGAACGTCTGATTGAGTTGTAGCTGATCTTATGCTACAGTCAATCCTCTTGACAAAGGTACCGACAACCTCTCGGTTAACCACCCTACCGTATTGAGGTTACTCTTCTTCACCTCGAACCCCCGAGCTCATGGGGTCATAAGAACACACAACTCAAGCTTTCTGATGGGATTCCCCAATCCCTTGAAAGTTAAGCCCAACTCACAAGAATTAATAAGGTCAATTCTCAATTCTGGTTCCCATCCAGCACTAGGGAGCAAGAGATGTCTATCTCTCCTTCTCCCCCATCATTATATAACAAAAGCCTGTGTGCCATGTGTCTGTCTGTGCACATATTTAATTTAGTTACAATTTTAATAACAATTTCTCTCAAATTACAAGTGTCTCTTCATCTCAAGTGTGCACCTAATTCCCTAAATCAGTGAGAGTCAGGTGTAGCAGAGCCCTTCTTTTGTTTTGATTTTTATTTAGTTTAGTTAATGTCTTTTAGTTAGACTTAAAGCTTTCTATAAAATCTTTTCTTTTCTAAATACAAAAATAGAGTTTGAAGATGGTTCATTTTACTAAAAACTAAAATCTATTTCAAATTTCTTATAAAATAATCTAAAAAGAATAATAAAGATTGATTAAAGTAAATCTTGGATAAAATAAAATCTTTGAATAAAAACAATTCTTTTCTTTAAAGGTCTATTTCAATTCTTTCTAAAAAAATGAAGCTAATTAACTAAAATCTTGAGTATAATGATTTAAAATAATAAAAATGCATCCAATTAAAATTTTTGAATAAATAATAACCTTCCTAAAAAAACAAATTAATCAATTTTTAAAATAAATAAAATCAATCTCCTTAACTTCTTTTCATGATAATAAAACAATTAAAACAAGTAGTTCAAATTAAAGAAATCAACAATAGAGTCTTGTAAAGAATAAATCATTATAATAAAATCTATTTAAATTAAAATCTTTGAAAGATAAATAATTATTTTATTATTAACCTTTTTCAACAAAACAAAATCAAACAAAATTAAAATTGAATAAAACCAATCTCTTCAATTCTTTTTCAAACTAATAAAATCAATTTAAATGATAATTTAAATTAATAAAATCTTGAATAGTATTATTCAATTTAATAAAGATAAAACAAAATGGAATAAGGTGTTTCTTAAATCTTAGGTGAATTTTCCATTTGTACGATTTATTAATTTCTTCCTCTTGTTCTTGTCTAGGTACCTCTTCGGTGGGCCCTTCCGACAGTTCATTTTCTTTCTTCTTACGAGGAGAACTTGTGTAGCGATCGAGGATTCGTTACCGCGATCTATCGACTACACTTCTTGGAGATTAAGGGCTGTTGAGAGATAAGGCTCTCCGTATCGCACGCCCCTCAACTCTTGTACGCGACCAAGTCGGTATGGCCTCGCCCATACGGCACACACTTCCCCAGGTCAAATCGCAAGCTTCAGACCCGTGCGTCGATTGCTAATTTGGGGTCGACAGTCTGTCGTCGCACCCCTATGTGTTTTTTCCATTCTTACGACCCCTAAAATTCCATTGTGGGTCAGTCGGTAAATCGTCTTACCTGCCACTGCACACACACACACTCAAAGCAGATTAAATAGCGCTGCACCATAAAATCATTTACCATAATACCTCTATCAGTCGAGCATATTCATTATTTTACTCACAAATTCTTTTCATCATTCATCATAATACTTTAGTCAGTCGATCATATTCATTATTTTATTCACAAAATCATTCATCATAATACTTCAGTCAGTCGAGGATATTCATTATTTTATTCACAAATTCTTTTTATCATTCATCATAATACTTCAGTCAGTTGAGCATATTCATTCAATCATTTCTCTTTCATAATTTCTTAATCGAGCACATAACATCTGATGATTCTCATTTCATATACTAATACTCAATAAAATTCTAAGGTCTACGTTATAATTCAGCTAGGTCACTTCAAATTAGTGCCCTCAATAGTCAAATCAGTCAGTAGTACCAAGGCGGGCATTACATCTACATCGAACATCCGGTTGAAGGTTGGTGTTTTCTCCATTTTCTTAGCATTTCCATTTATATAGCATTGCATTGGGGATTGAGTCATTTTCTGGTAGTCAATTATCTATTGTGGTCTGCCCCAAGCCATAGGAAGTTTTCTCTATAACATCCGCAATGCGGATTGCAGAACTGTTAAACAAATTTTTGGGTTTTGGAGTTCTACAACCCGCATCCGAAAATATGGAAGTCAGGATTGCGAAAGTAGTCAAAAGTTTAACTTGTAACTAAGGGTTCCGCAACTCGCAATCTGCAGTGCGGAAGTCGGATTGCGGAAACCTTAACTTTTAACAGTTTTAATTTTCGGAGTTCCGCAAGGTTTTGGGTAATGGTTTAAACCCTCATCTTGATAATTGTGTTAGGTTAAAAAATTATTAATAATTCTTATAATCCTAAGCTAAATACTAATATAATTATGCTCATAAAAGAAGTAAGGCTTAGAACTTTTACCCTAACATACAAATGTAACAAATGGATTGGGTTCTAGACCTTGGATGTTATTCAAGAACAAAAACTTGACATGTTTCTAACTTTGGATTAGAGTCCTGCATGTAAAGCAAGTAAAGTATTTTGTTTCCGCAATACTAGAAGTACAAAAGAATACATGCATTTATCCTTTAAAAAAAATTATATAGGTATTTTGGGGTATGTGCCAACTTCACTTATGCATGGTCTTCATGTTTTCAATGTCCGGGGGAGATCCTCCAATACCTCATCTGTAAGTATATCAAAGTCCAACCACAAATTCTTCATCTCCAAAAAAGTGCCCATTATATTGTCTTCAATTCCCCTCTTAGTTCCATCTACTTTGATTCCCATTTTTACACGTACAGTAAGCTCCATCAAATTTGGAAAATTTGGAAAATCCTTCAAATTGCACATTCCACTCTCTGTTTCGTCCACACCCAATATGCTCGGGTATACCAACAATTGTAGTTTTTTCAATGATGTAAGTTGACAAATCTAACTTGGAATCCCCTCTAAGCTGTCACAACTATCTAAATTTAAATGCTTGAGATTTTTAAGCTCTACTTTCGTACATGGCAATGGTTGTATCTTTCGAAAACCGACAAGATGCAAAATTGCAATTGAGAAAGATTGCATATGTCAGCAAGAACGCTATTGATTCCAGTGCCATTCAAATGCAGAACATAAACTAAAGCTATGTGAGTTTCCGCAATTATTTTGGAAACGATTTTATCTTGGTGTCGCTCAAATGAAAAACCCTAAGAGAGGTGAGATTGACTAAAAATCCATTTGGAACTTTTCTTAAACTTTCATTTTTAGCTAAGATCAAACTCTGAAGTTTGGGGCATCTGAAATATGTCTCTGCTATTAACTAATCCCTCTCCTGTCCATATTTCCACCAATCTCTCCACCTTGATCATTGCATCTTCAGGAAAGGAACCACAAAATAAAACATAATTATGTAAGTTACAATAATTCAGATGATCATAACTCCATTTCAATCGCCCATGGAGATCTTCATCAGTGCCCTTGTACAGAATTAGAAAATCAGGATCTACATTTTCCATTTGAGTTAAAGCAAGATGCCACCCATATGCATTAGTATTACCAACCATTGCTGCTGCAACAACATTTATGGCCAAGGGTAATCATTTACACTCTTCTACAATTTCTCTAGCCACATACTCCATATGTTTTGTAGGAGCACCACCAGCTTTGAACGCTACTCTGTAAAACAATATACAACCTTCATTCGTAGAAAAGGGTTGTATTTGAATAAAGTACTGGTCATTTTCCCCCATTCCTCGAAACACGTATCTGCTGCGAGACTATATTACCACCTTGCTCCCTTTATATTTGTCGATGGGGATGCCTAGTTCTTCTTCCATTTGGATGGATTCCCATATGTCATCCAATATATCAAAAGAAATCTGTTTTCCTTCAAACATGCAAAGAGCTTCAGTGTTTTTTGTCTAAAGAGCATTGCAACTGCTCTCAGCATTAGAAGTGCTCCCTAGCTATAAATTATTTGCCTTGGCAATACTACTCTGCAAGTCCATAATGTTAAACTTTTTCAAAATAGTGAACTAGATTACCACTTGGAACACATTACCTTGAGCTTGCAGGTGTTGTAGACGGTTTTCAACAAAGATGTCTTACCGATGTCACCCATGTCATAAATGTTGATTAATCGAAATTGATGATCTTACGCATCAAGCCATGTTTTCAGCTACATCTCAGTCGATTTAATCCCGATGCCCACATAGCCAGACTCTGGTATTGTCTGAATTAATGCCCCCTGCTTGCAGTACTGGTGTTGATGGAGCAATATCTTGAGCATTACGAAGGCTTGAAAAGTCACTTTGAAGATTTCTAAAGAGGCGATCAAAATTTGTATTCCACTCTCTAATCTATCTAGAGAGGCTAGACAGGATGGGCTTGCAGAAGAAGCAATCTACACACCATCTATGTTGCTGGGATCGATCTATCACGCCTTTTGCATCTTCAAGTGCTTAGTGAAGGATTTGCAACCATTTTTCGACGGTGGCCAGGGGTCTTCTTTGATCATGTTGAAATTGATTGCTCATAGCTCGCAAGAGGTCCTTCATACGACTTAGCTTCTCTTGCAGAAGTAGAGTGTTTTGATTCAAGTGAATAATATCATCTATGACTCAGATGAATGGAGTCATACCAACACTAACAAGTACGTTGCTTATGGTGTTGGTTGATGCTCCATTCAAAACGACCTCCATGGCTTTTGCAACGTCAAAAAATAGTTGACCAGACTAGAAGAGAAAAAAAGCATAATGGAGAAGGAAAAGGAAAACAAAAAAACAGAAACAATATGAAGAACTATTAGATGTTTGCATACAAAATAAAGGGAGGTGAGGTGAATAGGAAGAACAATCAATACTCCAATTATAGGGCGAGCCCTTCATTGTTGTTTTCATTTTCTTTTTCCTTTGGGCGTGGTTTTTTTTCCTTTTTCCATTGGGCATGGTGGAAAAAAAGAAAAAGAGAGAATGAAACAATCGACATCAGTAAATATTTGTATTGAGTGCGATAGAAAAGGAGAGATGAGAGGACAAAACACCTTGGCATTAGTGAGGAATGAAAGCAGTTGTATTGAGTGCGACGAAAAAAAGAAAAGGAGAGAGAATAAGACACCTTGGCCCCAGTATGTAAGGTTGGCAGCAGTATGCGTGTGACAGAAGACAGAAAAAGCGTAAAGAGAATAAAGTGATGAGATAACATGGAGACGAGTAGTACAAGTATATCACATAAAAGAGTTGAGAAAATCAAAACACGGCTTAGTCATTTCGTAAACCCGCAATTTGGTCATCCAAATTTCATTCCAAAAAATTAAAATTGAAATAGTATTTTTAAGGTTGATTGGTCACTTATATTGTAAGTAATATTAAATAATTTATACTTCTGTTTGAATAATTTAATTTAATTTTATAATCTAAATACCGAAACATAACTTGAAATTTCATATGAACTTCAAATTATAAACAGTAACTTAAATAATCAAAAATTTGAAATTTAAAATATAAAACTTTGAAAATGACTAATAACAAATACATTTATGAAAATCATTTACAATTTCTATATCTATCATTATATTATTATTTTTGTTTTATATATAAATAGTGATTTGTAAATTTTGGTATTATATTATACTATAAGAGAAAATTGTACATATCAGAAGCAAAACACCCCATGTCCTATTGGGTTTTGCAGTTCATGCATGAGTAAAGATGCAGTAAATAGAGATAATTAAAAGCATAATAAAGGTTTCCTAAAGTCCTAAGTTGTCATAGTATTCCCCATAGGCCAAGGGTTATGGCCTTCATAATAAAAAATGACTTATACTAAAAGCATGGAAAAGGAAATCAAACCAACGAAAAATTCATTATTCAACACCAAAGAGCGAGTAGAGCTCACCTCACAGTTCTCCTTTCCCCTAAATTTCCTAGCCAAAACATCGAGCTTGCGGTTGATGTTCTCATCTGTTGTAACTTAGTTTTTGGCCAAGCGCCAAATGCCATCCTCCATAGCAGTGAGTCGAGATTTGACAGAGGGACCCAACTGCTCTCCCTGCATGACCCTAACCATATATTCTTCCAATGCCATGCAGAAAAAGGATTTCACAATCCATAACAATTGCAGGGTCCTGTTGTGGTGGGTTTCCTTAGTTTTGGAGGAGTCCATATCCTCCACCAATTCCCCCAAATCCTTCATTAATTTATAGTTCAAAGGCCTAGGACGCCCATCATGGCATCTCATTTCCATGCACACGGAGTGCTCCTTAGCTTGTTGGATAACTCTTTGCTCATAGAAATGCATAGCCCTTTCCATATCCTGCGTGGACCTCAGCATGTGGGTTCGCGTTGGGTTGTTTGTAGTTTTGAGTTAGATAAATTAAGTTCGCACCATTTGAGGACCTTTGTGAGAGACTCCTATGCGTGAAGGAGGCATGTCACTGCAAAGGAGGAGGAGCAGAGTAGCAGAAGAAGTTGCAGAAGCGAGAGTGCAAAGACACCACCAATTAGAATAATAACCGAGGAAAGGCCACCTTTTTATTTTCTTCCTTGGAAACTTTCTCATTATGAAATATTCCCTCCCATCATGAAATGCTTTGGCATAGGTGGCCATGAAAGCCTCCATAATGAGCCCTTCAGGATTTTGTACCCATAACCAGGTGACGAGCTAAGGAAAGTGCCAAACCAAGTCGAGAGTTGTCATAAAGTGATTAAGGTCGTGATTGATAAGGTGGTGGGAGTGGCCACCTGCCCTCCCCCATGCACTTTGCTTAATGCACCATCGCATCCCCCCTACATATGGTAGCTTCTAGATGGTAGTTGTCATGGGGGTTGGCGTCGTTCATATTGATTCTATTACATTTCTCTCTAAAAGTGACTAGGGTGCAATCTGAGCATGCCTAATTGCAATCTTCTTGGGGGTGATCCACCACCAAATTTGCAAGATTGTTTGCAATTTTTTCGACATCTCTTTGGACATGAGGAGGGATGATTGCGTTGGAGGAGAGAAGGTAGGAGGAAAGAGTCATTTTTTGTGTCCAACCTCCAACTGGGGTTAATTTTGCTGACATTTTCCCATTTACAGTTTTGTATAGAAGTTGCACCATGAGCTTGGAATCCCCCTCGACTACGAGCTTGTTGTACCCCTCTTCATTGGCTATTTGGATTCCTTTGAGGAAAGCGTACAGTTCGGAGGCATTTTTTCTCTCGGTGCCCAAATAACCTACATAGATTCGTATGATTCTCCCATTGTTATCCCAAAAGACTCCTCCATATCCATACGGTCCCAAATTTCCACGACTGACCAATCAATATTGTATATATAAACATATTATCATTTAGGATTCTCATTATAACGATATAGTGTTCCTATTATATTGGAAAACTATTGTAATATTCCATGATTGATATGAAGAATAATATTAGTATGTCTCTGCGAGGACATCTATTTATTGCCCCGGGATATTAGTCTGTATGTACCGCGCGCCTTGGTCCTCAATTTTTGGATCCCTAATGTTTACACTTAGGAGATGAGTTCTGTGAATTTGTTTTTTTTTTTTAAATCAGGATTTATGTGACAAGGGATTGGCCAAGAGGTTGTGACGTCCTACATTGTGAGTTGTGCTCTAGAATGGGCGACGCATTGATGCAAGTGATATTTACGACGGGTATTTGTTCAAATAGGGTCACAACAGGTCGAGTGCATTGTGGATTGTGCCTCGGGCAAGTGAAGGATGAAATACTGAAGGCGAGGGTGTGGCATTCAAAGATTTCCAATTGCGGTGACTAGAGGTGGCGTTGATTCTATTTTGGTGGTTCTTTGTGGTGCTGGTGATTCATGGAATTATTTACAAAACTTTTCTGTAAGAAATAACTTCAATGATCTCTTAACAGAACCCAAAAATTTGTAACTTAAACATAACAAAACCATCGAAACAATAGCACTGATCATTCTATAATTTCCTTGTTTTCTAATTTTTGTTTCTAAAGATCGAACTTTATTCAGTTCTGGAACTCAAAGCCTCACATAATGTAACATACCTCTTTTACCCCCTACTTTTTGTAATAAAAAATGTAAGCTGTATACTTGTTTATGGTGAGGAGCTCAAGGCAAAGGACCCACTAGTAAACCTCATAAGTTTTGTTATTTATTCCTATGTTGTAATCTATTATATACTTAGGGAACTGAGGACATGATGCAACTTAAATGATGAGGGCACGAATCCACTAAGGGGGAGAGGTTCGTGGTTAGGAATCCACAAAGAAGCGAGTTACCAATGACCGATGTCATCATGATGCCTTAGGAACATGAAGAAAAGGGAACATGTTCACTTGATGGTCTAAAGATCCTAAGTGTCATCCTAAAATAGAGGTAATTCTTGAGTAAACTTAGTTAATATTTTTCCATTTATAGACACCTTATTCAAAATATAAGAAAGGGATATGATGGTATAGAAAATACCATGATATTACTCCTTTGTAACACACATATATAAATATAAGGATAAATGAAAATATTTTACAAATAAGCCAAAAATATAAAGGTTTACTATCTATCTATCTATCGATGTTTCCCAATCAAAAACGTTTTGCATAAACAAATATGACTAATTGAAGGATAAACAAATAAATTGTAATACTATAAATATTATCAAAATGAGATAGATATGCATATGAATATGTTTCTCACACACACATATAGAATCGACACCAAACAATGGCGCGCTCCCCATGGAAACATAATGGAATTTAAACACAAAGATTTGTGAATAATCTTGGGAGAAATCAACGTGAATTTGTTCCCTTTAAAGAGTAAAAAAGTTAAGCCACGCGTATTTAAGTATGAGGATCTCCTTGGATATTTCCTCTGGTTCATTGTCCCTTTTGACTGACCAAGAAAACTCTATTTTTGTTGCCACGTTTTTCTCTTTAGAGGTCGACCTCCACGTGGAATATTGTTAGGCGAACTCTCCTAAGCGAACGACAACTCGAGTTGTTATTTATATATGAGGAAGCAGCTTAGGAGGGAGCAAATTCTAGGTGGGGGTATGATCAGTTTCGTTGACTCTACTAATGAGAAGGGACGGCTCCTTTGGAGCCATATCCCTGTCTTTCTTGGTAAATTCTACATGGAATTTATTTAAAAGCCGGGCGATCTCTAAAACAGGAGGGTCAGCCCAAGATCCAAGTATTATTGACTGCTCATAACGTTGACAGAGATCATATTATGAATGCGGCTCATAGTATGCGATTTCTGTATACAAAATATGTTTATCTCTGTAGATATCCTTGTTCAACACATACAGGATACATGATATTTTCGAAAAAGGTTTGATACCCGCACTTACCATGTTTTTATATAGAGTTTCCTTTTTTCTTAGATGTTGAACAAAGTCATTTTACTATTTAGATCCTTTCCTGAGAGAAACGCCTTAAGCAACCTCTGCATATTCTTTTAGAGTTTAAATTCTTTTCTGCTTGAATGAATCATATTCTACAATCTATGCCAGATTATATATATATATATATATATATATATATAAATCGACCATATAGATTATACTCTGCTTTGATATTATGAGATTGATCCTACAATTCCCGTATTTGTTGATATAGTTGGTATTCTCTACCTTTCCCATCGCATCCATCTGATGTCCGTAATTTTGGTGATCTTTGTCGATTGCTGCTTTTCAATAATAAATCAAATACGCTAAAGAAATCTCTGTCAACCAATGCCCTCTGTATTAAAATATTGGAATGAGTTAAGTTAGATCAATGGTGATCCTTGCATTTTGATATTCTGACCTCTGCATATGGATATTATCCGACTGATTATATATATATATAATCTGCTGTGAATATTGATGTTGTTCACTACTTTTACCACTCGATATTTTAATTCATAGGTTTATTGCTGGTTGAAAGGCGTGGTGTATGGTTAGCCCACTTTACCTTCTCTATTTTTAAAGTTGTATTTAATATATATATATATATATATCTATCTATATATATAGATTACACTATTGACTTAGCGAAGGGCTATAGAGGGGTGAAATTCCTTAGCTCCATTTATGGAATTATATTGGGTGAATAATTTATCTTTTATTTTATTTTGGGTTCTAGGAATCCTGTGACCTTCCATGTCTCAGTCATACTCATAGCACATATGCTTCTTAAAGTGTAAGTTCGGATAAAATAAGTGGAATCTAGTTAAGGGTTGAAATTATTACAAAGTGGAGGAAGTTATTTTTATAAATTAAGTGTCGAGTAAAAAATGAGCTATTCAAAAAGGATATTGTGAGTTTTTGTGCTTGACAATGGTAAGGAACCTTACTGAGAGACCCTTAGTACCTTAATCTCTCTAGTGGATTCATTTCCAGCTTAAGGGTGGCCTCTCGGTGGTAGAAATATACACCGGACGGAGAGCCAAATGGTTGGGAGGAAAGTTGTAGTCATGTCCACTGTCGTATCCATCTACGAAATTCAGATAAGTGTTCTACATTGATTTACAATGATATTCTTGTTTTATAAAGATCTATTTGCAAATGTGTTATGATGATTCTTTATGGTTGATCTTATGTGAAATTATAATGTTGATTGAAAATGTTTATTGTTATGATCCAATGATGTATAATGACCATATTAGGACTAAAAGTATAATGTTGAAAAGTGAACTTAAGGATTATAAATGTATAATGATTTGTACATAAACTTATTGATAAGTACAAAAAAATTATGTTGTTCGTAAGTATATTAGATATGAAGATTAATTCAAGATATTTGAATTCAAAGCATCATATTGATTAGAAGGGTGGAAATCTTATGTATGTAAAAGCTAAGCACAACAGATCTATGAAACGAAGACAACAATCACTAGAGATGTTGGTTGTGGAGCCTGATCTTCCAGTCTCATAGATGATGTTGCTTCCGCCCCTGAAGGAAATTTTTGGGTTGTTTCGCCAACAGATTACAGGCCCATGGTTTTGGGTAACCCGTGGTATTTTCCCTTTATAAGAAAGACATTGTAATATGGCCAGGGTTGATGTATTAAGTATTATGCATTGTAAAGATCTCTGAGATCGTGAAGAGAGACCGTGAGACAGTAAAGAGGAAGTGCAGCGGATGTGCTGCAGGTTGTATCCCTTCATTTGCTGGATGGTATAATAATAAGGACTGGCAATTTCATTGTGGATGTAGCCCATCTTGGGTGAACCACGATATATTGGTGTCTCTCTTGTAATGTGTCTGTGTGATTATATTTGCATTTATGTTTATTGTTATTGCTCTACGTCCTATTTTTCTAACAAGAAATGCATGCGACAACTAATATGTCAAAACATTGATATAAAAGGTTTGCAGCAGATCATGCATTATCGTTAACTCATAAGATTAATTACAATGTGTAACAATGGCTACAATAAGCTAAGCAATTCGAATTCCAAAGAGGTCATTCGAATTGAATGCATGAGAGTGGCTTACTTGGTAGTTAAGACCACTCGGCACATCAGTGAACCACTTAACTACCATAAGACTAACTCAAACTGACTATGAAACTATCTAACTAAGTCTAATTGATTTATAACTCAACTGATTTCCCAAAAATAGGGGAGGGTGCCTTTATGTCTGCAGTTAACTGAATAGTAGGTTAAAATAACACCAGATGAAGTCAACTGGTGTAGTAGGGTGCCTTCTAGTCTCTATTGGTTGAATAAACTAGTAAATGTTGTCAGTTGGACTGAGTAGTGCGCATTAGTCATGCAAATCACCCCCTGAATGGTGTAGGAGGATCAGTTGATGGCCTAGTTGGCTCCTAGAATGTAGGATGAGGCCCAATTTACTAAAACTGTGATCTGTTGATGATGTAAGCACATGATTGAGTCAAACTACTTAGGATAAGTGGAAAATTAAGTTGTGAGGCTCAAATAAATGATGTGTGGTTGGAAAATGCTCCAGCACCCCCCCTTAATCTAATCTAATGTCGAGGAGTAAATAAAAATACTAAAAGGGCCCTGGAAATAAATTCCATAGGTCACCGAGTACAAAAATAATCCAAATAAAGAACAGTCCATGAACCAAGGAAATGGAGAAAACCTCATGCGAAAACCCCCCCTCAAATTGGACTGAAGCACACCAAAGGATTAATTGCCCCAAACTCAAGTAGGTGTGATGCTTGATCATATGTCTGGAGTTATATTCCTCTTAGCAAGAAGTGGATCATGCTTCAAAAACATGTGCTTGTATTCTCCTTCAGTGGATGCAAGCAAATATGGAGGCTTTCTGAACTTGCTCTTCATACCGAACATGGTGAGAAAAAATCCAAAAATATGAATATCATCCTGGAACCTACAGTTCAAACCAACTTAGGTAGGATCAGCTTCAATCAGATCTAATTTCTCTTGAAAATTGAACTTTTGACCAGTGGAAGTTAAATCAGCTCCAAGAATTGATAGATGGTTTCTTGTGATCTCCTTTGAACCAAACAGGGGTGAGATCAAAACCATGAAATCACCAAAATGTGCCTGAGACTTGAACCAAAGCAAATCGTATTGTCCTCCATATTCAATGAAACTCTGAGAACATGTGCCAATGATCGAACATAAGTACATAAGAAGCATGTGATCAAGGAGAGCAAATGCATCACCTCCAAACTCTGATTTAACCTCCAAAACATTCAATAGATCATCATTATGCACACCATAAAACTCATGTGAAAGAGAGGATTTAAGAATCTCTTCAGATTCTAGAGTATGAGCTGGATTATCTTGCTCATAATTCGAAATAGAAGGCATTGAGAACATGAGTGTTGAATCTGCAACTTCTTCTTCATCTTGAAGAACTTCATCATGAGATATGGTTGAGGCCGAGACATAATTAGAGAGAACACATAAGGAGGTATCACTGGGATTGTTCTCCAAATAATTTGCACCAATCTCTTCATTCTGCTTTCCAAATGCTTTGTCCAGTTGGACCCATATTTCACTTGGATTTTCAACACTTTTATTGAGGTAGTGCATACTAGGAGACATAGCAATACACATTTCTCCAAAGGCTCTGTCACAGTCATTTAGCCAATCATTCTCTTCTTCATACAAAGAAAAATCTCTCATAACACCAATACACATGTCAAAAAGACCTTGTCTCTTCAGATATGCTATCATCTTTGGTTTCCACTCATCATAGTTGAATGGTGAGAGAGGAGTAATTGCTTGCAGATACATCGAAGATGTTGTAATATTTTTGAGAGAAACTTGCAATCAAAAACAACAAAAAATATTTAGGTCGAAAAATTGCACTTTTCAAGTTGCATCACACCCGGCATAGACTATCAAGCAAGCTTGAAGAGTTGGATGCACAATATCCAGGAATTATGTGGAAACATTTCGGCTTCTGGTGCAGAGTTGGAATATTTTTTAGCAAACTTGCTCAATATTCATATGTGTTCCACATGCAGAAATCACTGGTGCAGAAGTGCAGAATCACTATTGCAAAAGTGCAGAAGTGCAGAAGTGTAGTAGTGTAGAAGTGCAGAATCACTAGTGCAGAAGTGCATAAGTCCAGAAACACTGTAGAAAATTTTCCTTGTCCTTCCATGGCTCTAATACCATGTAAAATCTAAGCACAATAGATCAATGAAACAATGACAACAATCACTAGAGATGCATGCGGCAAATAATATGTCAAAACACTGATACAAAAGGTTTGCAGTAGATCATGCATTATCATTAACTCAGAAGATTAATTACAATGTGTAACAATGGCTACAATAAGCCAAGGAATTCAAATTCCATATAGGTCATTCAAATTGAATGCATTGGAGTGGCTTACTTAGCAGTTAACACCACTCGGCACATCAGTTAACCACTTAAATATAATAAGACTGACTCAAACTGACTCTGAAACTGTCTAACTGATTTAGAGGTCAACTGATTTCCCAAAAATAGGGGAGGGCGCCTTTATGTCCATAGCTAACTGAATAGTAGGTGAAAATACCACCAGATGAAGTCAACCAGTGTAGTAGGGTGCCTTCTAGTCTCTAGTTGGATGAATAAACTAGTAAATGCTATCAATTGGACTGAGTAGTGTGCATTAGTCATGCAAATCATCCCCTGAATGGTGGAGGAGGCTCAGTTGATGGCCCAGTTGGCTCCTAGAATGTAGGAGGAGGCCCAGTTTACTAAAACGGTGATCTATTGATGATGTAAGCACATGATTGAGTCAAAATACTTAGGATAACTGGAAAATTAAGCTGTGAGGCTCAAATAAATTATGTGTGGTTGGAAAATGCTCCAACAAGGTATGAAGTTATATTAGGTCCATATGAATTCAATAATCAATGGAAGATTTAAAGGTATTATGCTAAGATAATGTTATTACATCTAAAGTTGGGTTGAGTTTATTTATATTTTAAAAAGGGTAAATAATCCTTGACCAAATAGACATAGTCATAATATATCTTAGTACACACTTGGTAGTTAGTGTTGACTTTGTTAGAAGAAAGTATAGGTATTCAAGTATACTACAATGGTAAACTAGGATCCATTAGTTATGGAATCCATCTAGAATATAGTCTAAAGCATTATTCTACTCTGAAGTACAAGTAGTTAAAATGAAATTGACGTTACCTTATATCTTAGTTATGTACTAGGTGTGATAAGTTATAATAAGCTAACTAAATAGTTATTTATTTTAATTTCGTTGAAGGTAACATCTTCTTAGTTGGAGGAAATAACCATAGACTTATGCCATAGTAACTTTAACTAGGGATAAATATCCAGAAATACTTCTATAAAAGATTTTTTTAACAGATTATGGTTTGAAATTGATAGAATGGTACAATTTACATATTATGTGGTGGTAAGAAGTGAGAATCAAATAATGTCCACATGGATTTTCATGAAGTGTGTCTGTGTTGCTTTTAAGTTTTAAGAAGAAAGAATATGAAGGACCCTTTAAGATAAGAATGTTAAGGGTAACTAAGAATTGTTGAGCAAAGGCATAAATAAAATAGTATGAAATGTCATCGGTGTTGCATATGATTTTAGTACTAATCATGTCGTTGAGATGTTGTGGATGATAGCATGGGACTAGTAGATAAATCAATATATTCGATAGGACAAGCAAGTAGTTTTGTACATTTTATTATGTCTCTAATGAGATCTCAAGTCTTCTATGCTAGTCAAATAGATTGCATACATAGAAATGAACTGTTTACAAGAATGTTTATGTTATACTCAATGTGACTAATATATTCAGTCTTGTTTAGACATGTTGATTAAGGTTATTAAGGATAACATAATTATTTGTTGGATGAACGAATGAGAGGAAAAAAATTTATACACCATTTCCTCAAAATCGCACCGAGGATTTCAGGATCTTACATAGTGGTATCAGAGCTGAAGTTGCAGCACTTTGGCCTATTTGGGGTCAACATGAGGCAAGAGAATACAAATTTGTTGAACTAACAAATTGAATCTGCTTTTATAGAAGGAAAGGATGAAGGAATGAATTAGAGGGACAAATCGTCATGGTTCTCCAAGAGGTAACCAATAAGAAAGGGAGATTGAATTTGATGAAAAAGGAGTATGTGAGTCTACAAGTAGGTACTTTCATTATGATTTATTTTCGAAGCATTATGTTTGCAAAATTATTTATAGAATTTGGGTTAAAATTTTATTCCGCAAGAAGTACAGATGTTGCTTTAGAATTATGGTAGACAAGGCTATCTAGATGATAAGATCATAATCTTACAATTTCAGAGAAGATGTTTGAATTGTTAAATAAAATACCCATTATAAATTGACATTATAGAAAAGATTGTATACTTATCAAGGGATAAGATACTATAGTCCATGAGAAAAATATAATGATACTATGTGTGATCTATGCTATAAAAAGATGAATAGTTATATTCAGATGAGTAAACATAATGATAGTATGTATCTGTATTGTACCAATGTTGTATTTCATATGAAGGAATTGTGTGTGAATTAAAAAATAATAGCACCTTGAAATAGTCAAGCTATATTGGAAGATGAGTATATTATGTGCAACCTATTTTATGATGATTTCATGATTTAAATTTCTAGCTAATCTGGCATGGTGTGGCCATAAAGAAAATTGAGTGATATCAAATGTATGGAACATCATATAAGATTTCTTTGGGTCTTAGTAAGCTGTTGAGAAAAACCTTAAATTAGTATGGATCTTCCTCTTGTGAGCAATGAACCTATGAAAGTGTTATCTCATATTTTTCCTTGAGGGGCTACTTGAAAAGTACTTATCCTTTATGTTAGTTTATTGATGAACGTTGATTCATATTGAAAAGAACAATAAATGTTATGTACTAACATTGCAGGACTATGTCCATGGTTCATGAACGATGAAAATAATAATCAAAATGGAATGATCACTCAGGAGTGATGAATTTTAAATGTCTTATTATATTTTGGTTATAGGAATATATGGAAACTAAAAACCACGATTAGAAAAGGATTTCCTAAAAAAATTTACTGTATCACTTTAACAAATTGACTTTTGGTAGATTTACAATATCTATGTGATTGTTGACTAAAAAGCAGTATAAATGGTTGTGCATAAAATAGAGTGATTGGAATTCATATTGCAAAAATTCTAAATGCATATCAATGCTTAAAGACTAATGTACAATTATAGTTAAATATTCAAAACGTATGAAATATTGATGAGTAAATAGGTGAACCTATTGTTGATCGATTGATGATATTATGTTGCAACTAACTGTGAAGTTCTAATGGATTCTAAGGACTTGGTCATGGAAATGAATAATAAAGTCACGATGACAACCAAGTTCATGTGTTGCATGTTGTGATTGATAGCAAATGAATAACAAAAATGATATGATCATTATTAATGAGTCATAAAACGAAGAAATACAATATCAGAAAAAGAAAAACACCAAGCTAAAAAATTGATGATCCAGCTCTTCTTTGCTAAAATAATTTCCTAGAGTCAAGAAAGAGAGCTTGAGTGGAAAAAAATTTCCTAGACTCAAGCAAGAGAGCTTGAGTGGAAAAATTTCCTGGACTCAAGCAAGAGAGCTTGAGTGGAAAAGAATTCCCTAGACTTAAGCAAGAGAGCTTGAGTGGAAAAATTCCTGGACTCAAGCAAGGGAGCTTGAGTGGAAGAGAGAAAGAGTCAGTTATCATCAATGGAAAGACCTATGCACAAAAATTAAAAATAACATCTGGAAGACATGACGTTGTATGATTTTTTTTTAAAAGGAAATTTTTTTACTAGCAATAAAAAAAGGAATAATCTCAAAAGCTTAAAGCACGTAAGACCACGCATAAATTGGTGACAAATCTCAAGGGAGATTTATGTGTTCAGTAGAGTGTTGTTGAAGTCCCAAAACTCAAGGGGGAGTTATGTGTTCAACAAAATGTTGTTGAAGTCTTTCATCCCCTGATATAGCAATGAGACATAGGGTAAAAGTTGGCAAGTGAATGGGCTATTGACTTCCCTGATGTTTAAATATTATGTATGCAAATAAAATACTATAGGTAATGCAAAATTCATCCAAGGACGAGGATGAATGTCGAAGTCGAGGTTTATTACTTAAAAATATTGATATAAATGTTACTAACTTGCGAATGAGGGGAATTCCTATCGCAAGTTAAGAATCCAAGAGTTGAAAGGAAGCGACGTCCTCCAAAAGATAAAGTAATTTTTTACTTTACCTATGCATTATTCTCATTTAGGTTGAAAAATGATCATGTATTACATTGTCTTATGGTAATAAGAGAACACATTTCAATGAAAGTAAATTTTTCATGAAAAGCGTTCTGACTTAAAATTGAGAAATAACGGTGCATTTATGTTATACTAAACAAATTTGGAAGACCTTGTATGGTTATGTAAATATGCAGGTTATGAAAGGATGAGGAAAAATAGCCACATGTAGGAAGCATAGAAGTTCGAAGATGATTAAAGATCAAAGATGAAGAAATAACAAGACTTCCAACACCGAGGATGGTGTTATTTTAAAGGGGGGAAGGATGTAACATCCCTCTTTTACCCCTACTTTTTGTGATAGAAAATGTAAGTGGTATACTTGTTTATGGTGAGCAACTCAAGGCAAAGGCCCCACTAGTAAACCTCATGTTTTTTATTTATTTATTCCTAAGTTGTAACCTGAATTCTAGACTTATGGGACTCAGGACATGATGCAACTTAAATGATGAGGGCACAAATCCACTAGGGGGGGGAGGTTCGTGGCTAGGAAGCCACAAAGAAGCGAGTTATCGATGACCGTTGTCATCGTGATTCCTTAGGAACATGAAAAAAAGGGAACATATTCACTTGATGGTCAAAAAATCCTAAGTGTCATCCTAAAATAGAGGTAATTCTTGAGTAAACTTAGTTACTATTTTCCCATTTATAGTCCCCTTATTCAAAAGATAAGAAAGGGATCTGTAGGTATAGAAAATACCATGATATTAATCCTTTGTAACACACACACACATACAGATATAAGGATAAATGCAAATATTTTACAAATAAGACAAAAATATAAAGGTTTACTATCTATATATATATAGATAGATAGATAGATGTTTCCCAATCAAGTATGACTTACTTATTTTCTTATAGAATGTGACTAATTGAAGGATAAAAAAAAAATATTAATACTATAAATATTATCAAAATGAGATAGATATGCATATGAATATGTTATATATATATATATATTGACACCAAACACTGGCGCGCTGCCCATGGAAACATAATGGAAGTTAAACACAAATATTTTTGAATAATCTTGGGAGAAATCAACATGAATCTGTTCCCTTGAAAGAGCAAGAAAATTAAACCATGCGTATATAAGTACAAGGATCTCTTTGGATATTTCCTTGGGTTCCTTGTCCCTTTTGATTAACCAAGAAAACTCTACTTTTGCTGCCACGTTTTTCTCTTTAGAGGTCGACCTCCACGTGGAATCTTGTTAGGCGGACTCTCCTAAGAGAACATCAACGCGAGTTGTTATTTATATATTAGGAACACTAGTACAAAATGAGAGATAAGTGACTAGGCAACTAAAAAAGTTAGTCACCACTATTTTTTCAAGGGATAAACGACTAAAATCGAGCAATTTTAAATAATCCAACAAAAAACAACTAAGATAAATGACTAATTTAGTCGCGGGATAAAATATATGACAAGATAACAAGTGACTAAAATAAAAATGACTAACATAAATGACTAATTTAGCCATGGGAATATAAATACGACTAGCCATTCACGAGAAAATTGAAATTAGTTACTAGCTAATAGTATAATATATATCATTTTTTAGTTTTACTTTTACCAAAAAAATATTAAACCACCTCTCAAGTTGTTGTCCCATGTCCTCTCTCTTCATCGTGAAAATATTCTTCTTAATTAGGTATTCATATTTACTATGTATTTTATTTCCTAACACTTTCCTAGTATTTATATAAAAATAGGAAGCATCTGCATGTGTATTGAACTCCCTGAAGATATGCATGATAGAGACATCAGGAAAGGACTTAAGCAAAAGATTAACATGAGCCATCCAATATGAGAGCTCCATCACCTTTAAAGAGCACAAACCTTTCTCACAATCAACTATAAGTTTAGAGCCACCAACAATATGGTGTAAAGAAATATGCTGAGAATTGGAAAAAAAGAGAACATGCCAGAGCGCCAATAGCTCTCCTCTCGTATTGGTCCCTAATCAACCACAATTTAACCATAAATTAAATTTCTCTACATAAACCACTTTCCAAAAAATCATTCTTACTCCCATGAAACCATTTGACCTTGCAATTGCACCACTACATGCGGCCAATACACAAATTATCAAACACATAACAAAGTAACATACCCTTTCTCATCACATTCATGAGCACTGATATTATTCTATTCTCCACCATTTATGATAGCAAGTTCACCATGAATCGACAAAAAATCCACAAGTTAAAGTGACCGTTGATGATATTCCTTTGTACCCTCCACTGCTTGGAATTTGAATTGAAGATTCCATAACCCAATAGATTGTGATACTTTGAGTAGCAATCATAGCCTTTTTGAAGTTAAATAAGTTTGTTTCAACATGTATTTAATGTTTTTAGAATCGTAGGACATAATACATATTATGTCGCTTCATCTTGGACTCATGGACATGAGCGTGCCCTTTTTCTCTTTACAAATCTATTGCATAATCGTTTATGCAATATAAATGGAATATCAAATATAACAACATATTCATTGAAATCCATGTCATAGACTATTTTGAGTGCAATTACAACAATTTATTAAATCCACCATGCACACAATAGACTATCACAATATCTATCTTAACCCGTATCAAATCTTCCATAATAATAAATATTAACACCTACAACTTGAATTCCTTTTTTTCATTTTGTGTTCATCACCATGATACACAAACAAACAACCTAACCACCTCAAAAAATCAAGTATACCAAAAAAAAAGAACCAAACCACCTCAAAAATTAAGTGTGCCAAAACACGAATGTGGCATGAATTTCATTTTCGTTAACACGACTAAATACCATTCATGTGTGCTTATTCACGATTAAAAAGATCAATATCGTTAACACACTTTAATTTATCATTTGTTAATAAGATCAATATACCTCTCTCTATCCTCTTTGCCGGTTTTGGATTATCCTACCTTAGCTTGGTATTGTAGGGCATGAAGCGGTAGGCATTACAAAAACCTATTTTTCCAAAAACCTCACATTTCCATGCCCACGGTCCAAGAAGGATATGTCAAGTTCAATCCCTGACTAGAAGTGTTGAAGGATCAAACCCATCAAACAATGGCAGGCACTTGAATTCCAAGTTCCAAGCATTTTATTCATATATTTACATCTTTGCATTTTTTTTTTTTTTTCTCGATTCAAACACGATATATGTTGCTAAAAAGGAAAACCTCATGAAAACCATACTTTAAAGGATGAAAAACCCATTAAATACAATAATAATAACATACAGGGATGTCATCCTTCAGAGATGGAGGAAATATGGGGGGAATGATCTGCCCCGGTTGCTTATGTTCAGATTTTTTATTTTGTAGCAGAGCCCCCAGTATTTCATCTAATGGTCATGGGCAGGGGGCTATTCCCATGCCCCTGCATCATTTTCATTTGTTAAATGTAGGTTCATCACTGTTTTTCCCATGATCCTTCCTAAAATCTATGCAATGCAATATCTTATGCTTTCTAACTTTATCGGTGTTGAATAGCCATGAACGTTTGTACCAGAAGCTCTACGACTCTTTAAGCCCAAGGCTCAGTAGTGGAGAACTCAACTGACCTTTAAGAAAAATAAATGGAAGACTGCCAAATGAAGGAAAACCCTGCAAATTCTGACAAATGCGGGGAAAACCCTTGGAAATACAAATTCTTGGGCTGTGTCTTGTGGTCATGTGGACTGCCATGCATGAAGGATCACAAAGAGTGCACTCAATGCACAAGGAAGCGAAACTAATCTTTGTTTGCGACCCTTTCCCAGTTTGATGAAAATTGGCTAGTATCAGGTCTCATCCTTTCACCCATTAATCCTCAGTTATTGTTACATTGCATGTCAATTCATACATACAAGTCTAACTATTATCTGAATAGGATGCATTTTTTTCTCTTTAAAAAATAAATAAATCAAATTACAACCTGTTGGAGGAACCTTTGAGAATGATCGAAGCTTACAAGCAAAGCCAAGCTCCTTTGGGTGACAACATACATTTCTTGAGAAGACCCATGAAATATCTTAAAACCCAAGCCAAGAATTGCAAGACAAACATTTTATTTCTTCCGGATGGAATGTCCAAGAACAAACCCAATTGTCTCATTATCATACAATTAACCGAGGCACCTTTCCCACTCCATCCCCTACCAAACAATAATATCTTTCCCACTACATCCTTTCATATACAATACTAATGTTGTCTACAATGAAGTGGCCATGTATTTATCTAGTTCATTCAAGCTAAATAAAAAACAAGGGAATTTTTTAATTGTAATGGCCATGTTCTTCATTAATATCTTGTATGATACGTTGAGTTGAGTTTTAATCCTCCAACTTGTTAAAGTATAGGATCTCTAGGATTAGGAATGACACATAAACCCTATATTAATATGTTTCCCGTTGAATTTCAGTAAGGCTTCCTTACAAAATTTGAAGTAAGTTAAGACCTATAAAGTATCGTGTGGATTTATAGAACTCACTAGGGGATCTATTAATGCTTCGGGACTTATTGTCAACCATCTCCATTAAGGTTAAATTTATCTTGCCAAGGGCATTCTTGATCATTTTCCTCTCATGATCTTGCAAAATTTTATGTGGGACCATGTATAAACACATTTGCATGGCTACCTTCCTCTTACTAATGAGGTAGTACTGGGTTTCAAAGAAATCCCTATATTGAGTTGTGAACTCCTTTTCAATATCTTGTGACATTTTGATGCAAAACACTGTGCATTTTATGGTCACTATATTTAGACATTCTTTTTTAATAGACAAAGTTTTAAAAACTTCCTTGGTTCCCTATGCCCAAAATTTGGTGAAAGAAATGGGCACAGAGTTGACTTCCTCTGGCACATCTCATTTCATCGATCTTAAGAAAGTGATTGAGTTTGGTAGTTTGAGCTCCCAAATCATAATAAGGTGAAGAATATAGGTTTTAATTTAGATCATATAACTTGTCTTTAATTTCCTTAGGATGCATTTTCCTCACAACTACAATATGTTTTCCATAGCCCCTAAAGAAGGAAAGAACCTAATTGATGGCATCACCTCATTGGCTAATCCAACCTTTAGTTACTTTGGGCCTATGGATAAGACTCCATATTTGTTTGAATCATATTGATGTAATTATAGTTATAATTATAATATAGCATAATTAATATTAATATAATATAATTAATATTAATATAATATAATTATTTTATTCTAATATAAACATTTAAAAACAAAATATAATATAGTTATTCAACTTTATATTTCCATTTGTAAATACTAATATAGTTATATATGTAAACCAAATCAACCATATATATATACACACACACACCAAACAATCAAAGTCAATTAATTTATTTTTAGAAGCAATTAATCATACTATACAACTAACTACTTACCACTAATTACTTTGAACTCTAGGATAAGGGTTTTGGTGCCACAAATTTTAGCATTGTGTGGAGAATGATTTTTTCAGAGTTTTGGCACCATGAATTGGGTTTTTATCCCGCCTTCCAACCAATTCATATGGAACATAAACATCCATTCCATTGATCAAACTAGGGCATTCATTAAGGCAGCTAGGGTATATTGAGCTCTGCAACAACAAGAAGGTTTTGACAGTCGTTTAAGGAAACCTTAGTAGCTTCCATAACCACCCACCTTCCTCCCTTCGTTTTGTCTGCAAGTTTTACGGGCTCCTGAGGCAAGAATTCTTCTTCAGCGTTGAGGTTTGGAGGCAGTGACAGGCCTTTCTTGGAAGCAGTGGTAGAATCCCTTTCTTGATAGCTCCAACATATCATAAATTCTGTAAGTTTTCCCTAAGTTTTATTTGTATACATGTTTCTTTTTATGTTGAAGTTTTGGGGAACCCATGATCTTGCGCATAGTAATAAAGGAAAAAATATACAGATCATATTTACTAATCTTAAACTGTAGTGGTGCACTTAACAAAGTAGCTTCTATTTTGCAACTCTTTCCTGTATGTACCATATATGTTTATGGTAGAACTCTTAAGCATATTATTTCTTAGAATATTTTAAAGAGCTTGATAGCCTCCTTTTCTAGATCATTAAATCACTGCATGTATTTTTGACATTTGGAAGAGCTGGATGATGATGACCTTGTAATCCTCACATTAGTGAATTTCTCTATAAGATAGGATGTTGCGCTATATTATAAAAAACTATTAGATCTGCAAACTATTGGTGTGTGTATTAACATCTTCAGTGTGAGTCTTGTAGCAACGGTGAATGAACTTTGTAGGGTTTGCAGATGTTGCAGCCACTCCTAAATATGATCCCATTTTCAACTCTCCACATTGCTCCACATCTAATATCTTTGCAGTGATTACATCACTATGAGCAGAAGCAATGTTGGATGCTTCATTTGCAGGAACACCTGTACAACAACAGTAGTCATATTAGACAACTAACATCTACATAATTCTAATGAGATATAACTTCTCCATATTCACCAATGGTCATCAAATCTATAACTTTGTAGTTGGTTTACCCTTTAATACATCCTCCTGCAACTAGCAATAATGAAATTTATTTTTTCTTAAAGTTAATACTGGATGGGTTCGAATGAATAATAAACTATTTTCTTCGAGATGAAAACTTTATAGAAAATAGAATATATTCAAACAAAATTAAGACGCCTTGCTTGGATTTCTGAAATATGACTTGGATTTCTGATGTTTCTTAGGTTGTGGGAACAGGTTCACCACCGTCATTGGAAACGAGTGTGCGTTTGAGTTTCACTGTGGATGGGTGGGATTCAAAATGACCAAATCAAAGTAGTGAGGAGGACTCATCCTAGGATGGAAATTCAATATTTTGAATAATCCTCGAAGGAGACCACTGACCCTCCATTTAAAAAGGTTCTTACCCATCACACATCAACCAATATTTTGTCCAAACACAAGAGACTTTTTCCTGGAAGGCCAAAAGAACCATTTCCTAGTGCAATAAAGTGGAGGTGTAGTAGTTTCTTTGTGAAGAAACAAAATCTATCACAAATTTGAACGTCCTGGAAATGTTGAAGTAGGGAAGAGACATTCCTTAGAGAAGGCGCCGATGTGCAGACTCCATAGATTTGGGGCATTGGTAGAGGAGCTAAAGAAATTATTATCTATAAAGAATCAAGTTACCAGAGGTAATTTTTCCTTGTATTTCTTTTCTATAGGATAATTTATTGTACTTTTCAATCAACTGAAAATAGAAGAACACTGAACAGTCATAAAGGAAGGTCCATTGTTTTATGGTAATCCTGAATTGGGAATGAAGAAATGGTTTTTTGAATTCAGTCTGGAAAAGGGATTTGTTCACGATCCCAATGCTTGTGCAACTTTCAAATTGCACTTTATATTTCTGAGGTAAGAAAGTTATGAATTAAATTGGAACAAAATTGGTATATTTTGATAGGTTCATCACCATAAGAAAAATTTGTAACGATCCAGACATGGCAAATTGTGTCAATATTTTTCTTTAATGGATCTTACCAAAAAATGCGCAGTGGTAATTCATTTAATACATGAACGACTTCTTTGAAAGCAGATTCTGGACTATGAAAAATGCTATGTTTAGATATAGGAATTGTCATATGCCCATGTAGTTGTCAGTGGGGGTTTTCCGGGTCAATGAAAGTGGAGGGTTTTTATTGCCTTCACCATAGTGTGATTTCCCCGAGTGACATGTTTCGCCCCTTGTTAAGTTGGGCCATAGGTCACGCAATCAACTACAAAACAGTGTCCCATTTCATGATATGTAGTGGATGGTCGTCAATCAAAGCATAAAGAAATCTTTCAATACCTTCCATATGGACAAGAAGGACTTCTTTGAAAGCAGATTCTGGACTTTGAAAAATGCAATGCTATGTCTAGCTATAGGAATTGTCATATGCCCATGTAGTTGTTAGTGGGGGCTTGCTAGGTCAATGAAAGAAGAGGGTTTTTATTTCCTTCACCAGTGTGATTGCCCCAAGTGACATGTTCAATCCTTGTTAAGTTGGGCCATAGGACACACAATCAACTGCAAAACAACATCCCACTTCGTGATAGGTAGTGGATGCTCAACAATCAAAGCATAATGGAAGCTTTCAATGCCTTCCATATCAACATGTGGTTACACATTGCATAATAAGAAGGTACAACAAGCAACTGCCAATAAATTAGGCGATGTTGATGACTTTTACAAAACAAATAAAATCCTGGCTTGGGTTGTTAAAGAAAAAATGGACAAGTTGGCCAGCTGCGTCAACTGAATAAATTCTAACTGCAGATCCTTCACCAGACTAGTGAAGAAAAAAAATTGAATGTAGTGGGTGATTAAGGAAATAAAAACAAGGAAGGGATCAATACAATCAACTCGAAAAAAATCAAGAGAACGAACAGGTAAGGGAAAATGAAAAATCTGAAATTGAATGAATTAATTACAAAAAGAAATGGCTAACAAGAAACAAGTGGAATCAAAAGAGAAAATGGAATAACACATAGAGACATCAAAATAAGAAGATGAAAAAGGAGAGTTGAATGGAAACCAACATAGTGCTTTCAGTTCAAGTGAAAGACAAGTATAAAAAATGTTGCTTCTAAGAAGGAAAACAAAATTAAGCTGACCAGGTCGGTCTAGTAAGGCCTGCAGGTTCTCCGCGATCCCACCAAATCCGAATAGAATATTCAAGATAGTTCCATACATGACTAGAAAATGAGCAGGCCAGTAGGATGGAGCAGGAAAGGTGATTTTGATGGAATACATGACCATCCTTCTCTTGCAAAACCTTAGAAAGAGAACATGCATATGTATTAAGGTCAATGAAAATCAGAGACTCAAAGCAGAGAGGTTATTAGGAAGGACTAGCTACTTTCCTTCATCAATGTGTGCCAAGACTGCTTTCAAAATGTCATGCAATATAATATAATTTCCCTATTATTTGGACAAGAAAAAATCTTAATTTATGGAATTCTATTACTCACTGCCATTTTAGAAAATATGGAAAGAGACGGTGATTTCATTTGCAGAAGTTAATATGATTGTGACTCTGCATGGGAGGCAGACCAATTGAGGTAAAATCTCATATTCCTGTTTTTTGAGTCATAGATAGCTTGCAAGGCATCACCCATACCAAAACTTTTATCAATCCGGAAGCTAGCTTCGGCATGCAAGTCTCTGGGATGGTGTGTATGTTCTGTGTCATGTCTTACAGGCCACCTTTGGCTTGCAGTTCACTGTGGAAACTCTTTGAGAAAGCTTCCTGCATGTTTGGTTGCTAGGAAACATGAGATGCCCTAATAGTTATGTATCCAACATTACATCCTTCATTGTCACTGGAAATGCATTACATAGCAACTGATCAAACATAAGGATAACATAACTAAGCTAACAATCTGAGTTTGAATTGTACAAAATTTCTTTTAACTCCATTACTACCCATCCAATTTTGCATGTTCCCTTCACTGAAGTCATTGTTTTGTACATTCCAATCTACATTTTTCATCATTATATACAAAGAGATTTCTTTGTTTCTCTAGTAGTTATGGTTTGTATGCAAGTGGATAGGGTTCTTTATCCAATCCTATATTTACTAGAGCATCTGTAGGATAATTTTATCACCATCCAAGTATTGGACCTACATCACGCATGTCTATTGATTTTCAATCAACTTTTATGCTTAATTTTGGTTTGTGTTCAAGTTCATGTGCATCAAATCTTAGTACATAAGCATATTCAAATGATCTACATTTATATTCTGAAAATTTTGTAGGTATTCCTTGTGCTCCAGGTTCTGCAAGTTATGTCCCAATTGGATTTCAGGTTAGGTTTTGCTCTGCTTATGTGCATATAAATCCGATGAGTGTTTATTAAATATATGAACAACTATATCTGGTGATGATTTTATAATACTGTGAGGATGGTTACATATAAATTAATCTCCTGATTAATGTGAGTTTCGTTGCTTTTATTGTTTTCGGGAAGTCTAATTTAGAGCGCAAAGAGGTTAATTGCAAATGATGAAGTTGCGAATTCTTTCTTCTAATTGAGGAAGGTAGTTGAATCATATTTAGAGAGCACAAAGAGATTTAATTGCAAATGATCAAGTTGAGAATGTTGTTGAGGCTTCTCTCTTGCCAGATTAGTCATCTAATTGTTATATGTTGATCCTTTTGATATGTACTTCTCTTACCATTTCTATAAAGGGAGAGTTGTTCATGTATGACACCATGCTTCATGCCATTCATTCCATTGTAACAATATATTATGTTAATGTACTTTTCAACATGTTTGTCAAGCTCTCCTTTTGTTGTAGGATTTTACACCCAGAGTTATATATTTTATATATATGTTCTCTCTTAATTTCAGAACTTGTTTTAGCATTTCAGAACCCTAGAGCAGATTTTTCACATTTTATGGTTTTATTGAACAAAACCAATGTTGTTATCTACAAGTTAATGATGGTAATTATGATAAGGCCATTTCTATATTTAACCAGGAAAGTCATTCTCTTATGTTTGGATTCCGGGATTAGGAGACAATCCAGTTTTAACTTCATTTTGTATTTCTTGATGTGAGTATCTATTTATGTGACATGAAGATACTTAGGGATAATTTGAGTTCTCATGAAGCACTCATTGGAAGAGGAAATGCATATGTATTCCAGAGAAAGCTTGAAATAGAAATTATAGATTTTTTAAAGGTGGAAAAACTTCATGTGTCTTCCATCAAATAATCCATCATGAAGAAGAGAATAGGCCTTATGAAAAGGTATGCCCTCAAGTCCATCCAATGCTCCAAAGGTGCCAGCTGAAAACTCCCACAGTGCTGAAAATCATAATCTGAAACCTTGTACAATATGCGGTGTAACAACTAGAACATAACCTCTTAGGATTCTTTTTATAAATGGAAAAATAAGTTTTACAAACATCAACATTGTTAATAATGTCTTTCAATGTCTTTGTTGGAAGTATTTAATTTAGAAAATGTGCTGGTTTCTACAGAGTGGTTGCAGTAAAGAGGCACTACCCATTTTAAAGAAAGAGCTTCTTCGTGTAATTAATATTGAGCGTATTCATAGAGAAAAACTTTGGAGAAAGGGTGTTGTGAGAGGATCTAGAATGAATTCTCCAAAGCATATTGAGCATGTTGGTGGCACTAAAGAGGTACATTTTTAAACATTTATTTTCAGATCTTGCTTGTTGGGATGGGTTTCTTAGTTTCTTTTTTAAATTGGCTGCTTGTTTATTTTTCTAATCAAAAGTGATCTCATTGAATTTGGTTGAAACATCTTTCTGCAGGATCCAGAATGTATCATATGCCGCTATTTTCTACATCTTTCTTGTTGTTGTATGCAGATGTCGATCGGATGCTTTTGTTTGTCTACAGGTACATTGTCTCAGTAATCTGTTGTCAGTGACTTGCCAGGAATAATTTTTTCACTAGTCCTGTTTACAGTTTTGGAACTATGAATTCTACTCATTGCTATATAATTTATATTGCAACACAACCAGAACAATAGAGAATAGGTCTTGTTTCAGTTAAAGAGTGATGAGTGATAAATTATGTCTGATACTACCAACGAAATATCCTGGAGGTTATTCCTCTTTACTTGTGGCGGCATTACCATATGACTTGTCCCTGTTCGAGTGACTCAGATATTTTAACATAAAAAAATTAAATATCAAATTTGATTAACCTCTCATTGATTGCATTTGATCCACGACATCAAAGAACTATATCCCACACTTTATTTGTTGTTTCTAAGCAATTTCTTAGAGTCAACAGTGCCAATGATAATTCCATTTTCAGTTAAGCTTTTGCCTGGGCCTGGACATTTGTAATTTATGGGTACATGCATTCGCATCACTAACCCATCTTTGTAACAATTTTTTTGAGGCTCCAGGATTTAAAATCTTGCCATCATCTAAAGCATATGTATCGAGCAAAGCCTTGTTTTCTCTTTTTACATGGAATTCTTTCCTAAGATGCAGCGTAGCCTTGAAAGAGGGTTTTCGACAAAATGAATTCCCCTATACTCCAGAATAGAGCGTCTTAGATAGAGTCATCATTGTGACATCTTGCTTTTAAGGAGATTATATTTTCTATTTTCTATGAAATACTATTGAATTAACTCCATTTATTTTGTATTGCAGGATGGCAAGTCATCCTGCCATGAATAGCAGCGGACCTGCTACTGTACAAATGAAAGGGCAGCCTGTTGTTCAAAAAAGTGGTTGTTGCTCATAAGACAATTCCTAGAATAATTTTTGTTGCAACTGGTTTTGAAGAAGTGAAGTTGAAGATAATTGTATGTATTTTGGATCTCAGATAGGCAAACGTCTCTAGCTGTCGAGAGATCAACAATTGATAGACAATTAAAACAAATTTATTGCAAGTTGGATCTTGTATTCTTTTATGTTTGTGAAGGGCAACAGCTTGCTTTTGTTCCTAATAATTTGTACAGCCATGGATTATTGTACTCATGCGTAGTTTGTAAGATCATTCTTCTTTGAATTTTCATCATTATCACAGTTGAACTGCTATATCTTAGAATTATTTTAGTACTTGAAGCATTATTCTTGAATATGTTTGACATTCATTGTGTTCCCTTGTAACATTTGTTGGAATATCATCATTTTCAAGCAATAACAACTTCTTAAAGGGTGCTAGCTCAATGGTAAAGCACCTGCCTAATTATAGGTAGGAGATTGGTGGTTCGATTCCTCTATACCCTATCATAAATTAGTGACTAAGAAAACGACTAAATTCGCATATATACAACTATTAGTGGCTAATTTCTAGTACCTTATAGCACGACTAAAGTTTAGTCGTATTTGGCTTAGTCATTAATATTTTATCATCTAGTAGTTTATTTAGTCGTATATTTGGTCATTAATTGTGACAATCAATGAATAAATCAATGACTAAATCAGTGAATAAATCGGTGAGTATCAATGACTAAATCAGTGAGTATCAATGACTAAATCAATGACTTAATCAGTGACTATCAATGACTAATAAGTCAACCAATTAATGACTAGTGAAATACGACTAGAGATAAGATAGTGGAAATCGGATACTATTAGTCACCGACTCAAAAATAGTCATTTATAGTCGAATTTTAGTCATTAATTTCTCATTTTGTACTAGTGGAAGCAGCCCAGGAGGGGGAGGATTCTAGGTCGGGAGATGATCAGTTTCGTTGACACTATTAATGAGAAGGGACGGATCCTTTGGAGCCATATCCATGTCTTTCATGGTAAATTCTACATGGATTTTATTTAAAATCTAGGTGATATTTAAAATAGGAGGTTTGACCCAAGATCCAAGTATTATTGACTACTCATAACATTGACAGAGATCAGATTAGGAACGCAGCTCATAGTATGTGATTTTTGTATACAAAATATGTTTATCTCTGTATCTATCCTTGTTCAACACATACATGATGTGATATTTGCGAAAAAAGTTCGATGCCTGCACTTACTATGTTTTTATATAGAGTTTCCTTTTTTTCTTAGATGCTGAATAAAGTCATTTTACTATTTAGATCCTTGCCTGAGAGAAACGCCTTAAGAAACCTATGCATATTGTTTTAGAGTTTAAATTCTTTTATGCTTGAATGAATCATATTCTACAATCTATGCCAGATTTTATATATATACTCTGTTTATAAATCGACCATATAGATTATACTTTGCTTTGATATTATGAGATCGATCCTACAATTCCTGTAATTGTTCATATAGATGGTATTATCTACCTTTCCCATCGCATCCATGTGATGTATGTAAGTTTGGTGATCTCTGTCGATTGCCACTTTTCAATGCTAAATCAGACACGCTAAGGAAATCTCAGTGAATTGATGCCCTCTGTATTAAAATGTTGGAATGAGTTAAGTTAGATCAATGGTGATCCTTGCATTTCGATATTCTGACCTATGCATATGGATATTATCTGAACTAATTTTGTATATATATATATATATATATATATATATATATATATATATATATATATATACTCTGTTGTTGTCACAACCCCAATTTACTCAATTTTTTTAAGGGTGAAAATGCGAAGTTGGGTAACACTTTCGTGAGAACCGAGTGCCCAAGAAACATAGCAGGAGATATTCGGACGAATAACCGTCGTTATTCGGTCGAATAACTATTAAAGGTTCACTGTTTAAAATAATGGAGACCTCGAAATGCGTGCGATGCAATGCCAATCGGGAAAATTGTCCCGTGTTTATTTGTTTATTCGGCCAAATAATTATTTGGACGAATAATTATTCTACATAAAAGCTCAGCTGCGGCCTTCGTTTTTCATTTTTTCGGCCTGTAGCTGCTAGTCCCCGCTTGCAGCTGTTAGACCCTGTGCTTGTTTCCTCCACCTACACGTTGTAGTGCCCCTAGACTACTGTAGACATTGAGGGCACTTGCTTAGTGACCCGACTGTTTGAAACATTAATAAAATAATACTTTGATTTTATTTTGAGTATATTTATGATTACGATTGATTGTAAATCAATAAAATAATGATCTATGTTTGTGAGAAATGTGTGTAGCAATAGGTGAAACGGTTCACCGAAGGACACACAAAGGAATATAAAGGGTCGTAGAGTACGGGTAAATCACACATAGGGGAAGCGACGATGATGTCGACTCCCAACAAGAATACCACGCATGAGCAGATAAGCATTGATCCGCTTGCTCAAGAGGAATGCGTGAGGGCGTACGAGGTGGGCCACGACGGATTTGGTCACGTACGAGTTGAGGGGCTCGCAGTGAGAACGAACTCACTCCTCAGCGCCATTAGTCCCTAGATAGCATGTAGACGGAGGATGGATGGTAACGATTCCTAAAATCCCTACAAGAGTTCCCGCAAGTCAAAACGGAAATATGGTGGCAGAAGGACCCAACGATGAGGTACCCTGTCGAGAACGGAAAGAATGGACGCAAGGACCCAACGAGGTGGTACCATGTCAAGGAATGGAAACCGTGGATGATTGGACCCGACGGAGTGGTGCCATGTCGGAGAATTAAAAATTAAGGAACCAGGAGCCCAACGACGCGGCACCGTGATCCTAGTGAGTTTGGTGGTTAAATTAAAATGCATAAAAACTTAGGAGAATAACTCTAGATTATTACTTAGCAAATGCATAACAATAGCTTATACATTTGCACATGAATAGTTATTTTTGTTGAGCATTTAAAATAATAGAAATTATTATTTAGGAGCAAAATAGATTAGACACCTAGTCAACTAAAAGCCAGGAGTTGATTAAAATATCTGGGGGACAAACTAGAGCAAACTTAGGGATGTAGGTGCACTTCCCAGAAAAACTGACACTTGGATGGGTGAGTGTTTTAATTAATTAAATAATTAAAAATATTTAGTTATGCATGAAGCGACATGTGTCGCAAGAGATTTCCCTTTATAAGGAAGGCTTAAGGAATGGGTAAGGGCCCATAATTTGGACGATTGTCGTAATTTTCGAATGCCTCAAAGACTTGCTACTATCTAAGGGTTTGGCTAAGAAATCCTGGTGGGAAGGGAAACCCAAGCTGGATTTCTGAAAAACGTGTGTGAGCTCTACGACCCAAAGCTCGGGGGAGGCCATGCGATTGAAAGCAGGAGCCTATGGTTGGGTGGCGGAGCTAACGGTTGCTTCGCCTACGGATAAACGAGCTTTGCTGGTTATGGTTATGGTTTGTTTTAATTTGCTAGTTATTCATTTATTTAGTTTATTTATTCAGTCGTTATGCTTTCTAACCTCTTTTGTATCGAGCGGTTGAGTTTCAGGTTAAACAGGAAAGACCCTAGAGGAGGGGCATTACATTTGGTATCAGAGCCGGTCGAGCCTTGAGGGCATCGAACTCATATTATTTAGGGGTCTTCGGTAAACCATGCAAAATAAGGAGTGGATCAACAACAGCTTTACCAAGGACTTCATCAACAGTTTGAGCAGCGATTCAACAGGTAAGCGTTCGCTCAAAATGTTATTCATTTTAGTTATTCCATATTAGATGAATAATTACAGCTTTAATACACTGAAACTTCTTTCGGTGATTACGGATCTGAATTTTACTTCTACTGTAAATGAGAAAATCGCTGGGTATTTGTATTATACGCATTCTAGATTTCAGCATTTTAAACATTGTAAAAACCGTTGTATATCATACCCTGGAATTGTGCAATCAAAATATTTTAATTAAGAAAAGTCGTTGTGCATCATATGGTAGACATTCTGGATCTGTACATTCGAATATTTTTATGAGAATATCGCCGTGCATGGAATACTGCATTGTGATCCTGTGCATGTGATTTATTTTGAACTGAGATTAATGCTGTGTATCGGAACGTTTGCATTTCCGATCTCTGTGTTATGAAATCTTTAACATATGAAAACGTTGTGCTATGAAATTTTGCGGATTGTTCTCTGTTGCATATGAATTATTTAAGAATTGTGAAATCGCTGAACCGTGATCTTAATGGATCTGTAAGTCGACCTTTGGTCATCATTTCTGCATTTCTTTTTTTTTTACCTCATTGTGTTTACCCTTGCTTGACCGCGAACTAAGGCGTTTGGGTAAGATCAATTGAATACACGCAGCAGTGTATTTCTGGGGTATTTTCCTATCCTGTCTATCTCTCGGCTTGATACAGTATACCCTTTTTGCCTCTGTATTCACAGTTGAACCAATTCTATGCCCCCTTAGATACTCGGCATCCTCATAGGGTCTGCCTTTAGTGAATGGCGTAGCTGTTGTCTAGATCTTGTATGTATCCGGAGCGAAAAATGACACCGCTTCTTTCTTGGGCCTCTGCGTTGTAGTTAGCATAGATCTCTCTGCTTTTTAGCTTTACGATCAATTCGGATAGGAGATCTGCTCTGTATAATTGTTTATTCCTAAAAATGTCTTTTTTTTTATTTATTTATCTTTCTAGTAAAAGATATGCTCCGATTACCTGTAACATAGACCCTGTCTTATAGAATAGATCGATCTCTTTAATTAGTTATTTGCGAATAGGATATATGTTCCTAACCTTGGATGAAATCCAAACCTTTGTGTTATAGTCGCAGTTGTGTTTATTAAAGAAAACTCAGAGTATTATTATACAGGGCCATGCTGAAAAACGTGGACCCTGTACAAATCTGGAATTTGAGATCAGTGCATATAACACTCCCGATTATAACTGTTAAAAGGGCAGATATGAATCTTACTCCGTTTTGTTGGAGTTAAACCCTGGCGCGATCTCCACTTGAACTGAAGATGCGGTAGGCAGTCACCAAGTTTGTTATGGTGATGTAAAAGCCATCACTTGGTGATCTTCGCGATTGGCGCAATATAACTTCTGATGTGAAGGAGTTGGAGTGACGGAGATAGTTACACATGAGCAGACGCCAGAGGAGAAACCACCGGGATTTCGCGGAAGTAGAATCCATCTATGAATTCGTCTTTGTAATTATTCAGTGCATGAGTTTACTTAAATTAGGGAAGCTCTTTACACGTGGAGTGATATATATATATATATATATCTTGTTCGGTCTGATCCCTGAATGTTGTACACTGAAGTGAATTTCACACACTAAATTCTCCCCTCCTGAGTTTAAGAATTCACCATTTTATATATACTTATGGTGTGACACCGAGACCGCCCTTGTTCTATAGAGAAGATTTAAAATTATATATCTATATATATAAGAATTCTGTGTTACATCGAATCTTCCCTGTTCTTGTTAAGGGTGAGTCGGCTGCCACGATTACCAACTAAGATCTTAACAATAATAAATCTTCTCGGAGTTGTGCAAATCCTTGCGATTGTTTGTGCCCAGATATTATTTAAATTCCTGTACCCCCTCAATGAGTTCAACGAGTTCGTAGCTGAGTTGTTGGTATTTAGAATGGCAATATCATTGCCCTACCTACAATCCACGATCTTTCTGTTAACAAGCGGAGTTTAACTAGAAATTACACTGACATGTATCCTCATCCACCGTCAGTAATCCAAACTACTTGACCTCTGTCGTTTCTTTTAAATACGACCAGATACTGAGTCTACCTCTAAATCGGACGTGGTGAGGTTAACCAACCTTTAGTCACTCATTAACCTAAACTCTATACGTTTTCCAACTGGCACCTTTGTCGTGAGTTCCAAGTTAATGAATGTCTTTCAATTTCAAAGATATAACCTGGACGACCTACCCTAACCCCACGCTGTACCTGAAAGAAAATTTCGATGTTACCGGCAGCTGGAGATCGCTGAAGATCATAACCGATGGACAAGATCTGCGCTTATGGGACATTACTATTTCAAGTCCAATACTATCTTTTCCATTGTGTATTATGTTAAATTAAAATAAAATTTATGATGAATTCGATGAGTCGCCAAGCCTTGATTAGTTGATAACCTGGTGGCATTCATTCTCCCACTCTTGCCTCGATATCGAAGAGCTATTTATGCCTTAAATATTGGGATCTATACATTATACAAGTTATGTAACTTTGCGAAATCGATAACCTAATATATATGTATGCGTTCTAGTAAATGCACATTGCATGTATACAGCTAAGTTATGGCATAGGCTCATAGATATTTTTAAAGGTTCTGTGTTCTCCCATTCACAATTGCAAATCTCATAATTTATTTTAATTTTGTATTTTACAAACCATCTGGAGTTTCCAGATTTCCTCATCATGGATCGATTGGATATAAATCGTTCAACTCTTAAAATATTTGTAAAATTGCCTTTAAAAACGGTGAGGATACAATTTGGAATTAGCTGGGCGTCTCTAGATCTCAGCATTTGAATTATAAATTACTCACTCTGTAAAAACTGAAGACTGATTAATGTTTCCGATCTATTATCTTGATGACATTTTATTTAATGTAAATTATCTGTGAGTCTTTATTTGATTGACGTTTATCCAGATCTGATAAATCGATTCGTAATTGACAACAAAGATCCTCTGTGTATCTAATTCAAAGAATTATCGGCGTTTTCAAGTTATGGTAAATCAATTTTGTACTGTTGTTCTGTCTATGGATTTTGTAATTTCTTGCCTTATCTCCAGACCAGTGATAATTGAAAGTAAGTTCCTCCTTCATTAGTCGCTGGAATGATAAAAAAATAATTCAAACCTTCGTTGCCTCAGGACCCTTGCAGTCGAGGCGAGGTCGTATTCTCACCTATGTCAAGGAATAGAGAAAGTTTCGTTTCCTTGCTGAGCAAAACTCTTAGTGTAATGTATGAAATACCTATTTCCAGAATTACTTTATACTATAGGTCGAATGGGGAGACTACTGAGTTGTGATCATTCCATTACCTGGGTTAAGATGATTAACATTTGTGAGTAGTAGGTGTTACCTAGAAGTTTTAGATATTTTTCATATTTTATTTATCAATACTTGAGATTTATGTTTGTTTATAATTGGAATTATATTTCCGGTATTTCGTAACTCCGTTTACACTCACTAGTGTTCCCACGACCATTATATCAGGAGTTGAATTGGGTTTAAATTATTCATTCATATTTTGCTAAAGCTTGGTGGTACATTATGCATTTAGGCGTGTATGAATTATTTGCTAAATTGATCGACTGGAAATGATAAATCCAGATCTATAGTTATTCTGTTTGTACTCTGTATTCGAATACTCTTACGGTGAATTTTTATTTAAAACTGTGTTCTATTTCATTATTTTATTAAATCTTTGTTTTCCCATTTCGTCGAATGAGAAATGCGTTTTTTAGATTCCAAAACCATGATGGAGTCTTGGTGTACTAGTCCTTAAAATTTCGGTGTTTTATTTTGCGATTTGGGGAATGATTATGGTTTTGTGTTTGACTGTAGTTGATCTTCAAAATTTCTGTTCATCATATTGGCGTTTCTCCCCGATCTCATAACCCATTTAGTAAGCTAACCCTTTAAAATTCCTGTACCTTTATTTCGAAATTTTTAAACGGCATTCTAGATTTCTTGATGTGAAATGTAAAACTTGATTTTAAACCCTCTGTATTGATGTGTCGGAAACTATTTAGCATTTCCAGAAATTGTATCATGTTGCTACCAGGAAGGTTACACCGAGATCGAGCCTTTGTCTTAAATAGGTTAATTTCCAGAATTGTTCGTCTTGTTTCTCTGCTATAGTAAGTTTAATAGATATCAAGTCTCTGTTTTGCATAGCATCCCAGGTTACGTTTTATTCCTTTTCCATGGGAGTATCCAAACTTTGTTCAAACCCACGCTTATGGTCTCACTTGCCCTGGCAATACTTGAACACCCACATCAGTGCTGCGATAACCAGCCTACCCAAGTTTTAATTCCTAAACTGTAAACACCGCCTAGCTCATGACCATAGAAGCCATATTGGAATTTGTTACAATGATCACGATAATCACGCTGACTTGATGATGTCTTCCACGGTCAGTGGGGTTACTTGTGCGATCACGAAGTTAATCCAACCGCATTAGATGGGCTACATTCCAGTCGCCGAGATATGCTTAGTTCAACTTCACTTGAAATCTACGGATTGCTTCAGTAGCAGGTGGATCAATGGCTACTTGCTGTCGATTACCATTACCAGGGAGTGGGAGCAGGTTGGAACTTGATCGCCACCTGTCGAGAATTCCAAAAGGAGCATGAGCAAGGTATGCCACCAGCGACTTGGCATCCAGATGATGAGTTGGATCATATTGGTGAACCCAGCTGTAGTCTAAGTTATTATTCTCTTCCTTGTTTTTTTAAGAATGTTTATATTTCGAAGCTAAGAATTGGAATGTCGTACATTTAAAATAAGTCCTTTTATATTTCAATTAGAACATAAAAATGAAATGCTTTAGTATGTTTTGAAAAACAAAAAAAAAGAAAAAGAAGAAAGAATTGAAATAATGCGCATCCATTATGTTAAGTTATGTTTCAAAAGAATTGAAGTGAAATGTTCTACTTATGATTTGTAAAAAAAAAAAAAAAAAAAAAAAAACACCTAAAATGCATGGACCCTACATTTGGTACAAAGGATCATTTAAAATTTGTGAAGAGTATCGATACTGAGTAAGGTAAATTGTTTACCTAGTAACATGCATAATTAATATATGTCGTAGGTATCATATCTATAAGATGTCGAGAAAAGAAAACAAAGCTTGATTCAACTTAGTTAAGGTTGAAAGGGAGAGAATTAAAGTATAAAGGATTAATATGTTTTCTAGATCGAAGTATGTAGTTTGTTTAAGGAAAGTCCCTTCACTTCTAGAATTATTTAATTCAGTTAGTGGGGAAATGGTACAATAGATATAGGTTAACTTCTATGATACATTGATCTGAGAAAAGTAGTTTCATTAGTTGAATTATATGAATTACTGATTATTTATATGTACACTTCACTCATTTAGGGGAAAAATGAAAAGAGTTATTAAAACATATATAAATTATGTTTAATTTGTGGAAGGTATTTCTTCTCATTGAGATATATATACTTTGTATTAATAAGGAAGGGGACTTTCATAAATGCACTTCTATAATCAAATTACAATGGTTATGTTTCATTAACATGACTTTTATATTATTGAGATTACACTCTCTATTATATACATGTATGTGTATCAATATAATGTCTTTTTAAATCTTGTTGAGAATGATTCTTACAATTAAAAGGACTACATTTAAATAGAATGTAAGACATAGTTGTTGTGGATGTATCTGAGGATCGATGACAAGTAATGACCATATATGAATTTAAGAAAGAAGTGCTTAGATAATTTTGAAGGTGGGATGCTTATGATTTACTATAAAGAAGGAATGAATATAATGTTTAATAACAGGAGATTGTGACTTATGATGAGCAATGCATGGAGATCGACACGGAAAATAAAATAAAATAAAATAAAATTAGAGCTGCGGTTTTACTTCTTCTCCTTCGGCAAGGATACTTCCAGCTTCTCGAACAGACGATTTCAATTCCGGTTACAATTAGCGATGTCAAGGGAGAACTGTTGTGGGGATTGCTACACTATGAAAGGTACAATTTAGTTATATTACCAATTATGCGGTTTATACTTATATGAGGATAGAAAAGAAGAAATGAAATTTTATTATCAATTGTGGATATATTGAAGAAATGAATGTGAAAAGGAATTGAAAAACTCACCGTGGAAGCACATGAGACTTAACTTCGGGACAAAGTTTTAACAAGAGGGGGTGTATGTGATGCCCGCCTCGGTACCTTAACTGTTTAGAATAATGAGGTACTAGTTTTGCAATGAACTAGCTAAGTAAAACACGAACCATTTGAATTTACTTTGAAAATGCTTGAACAACAGTAATAGAAACTATTACATTACTTAATAAATGAATGCTCGAGTTAGGATGTGTCTTAATAAGGGAGAATCACCTGATCATGTGCATGACTATAGTTGATAAATAAATTAATGAATTGAATTATATGTGTGGACTGGGATAATTGATTAATCAGTTCTTGTTTAAATGCTTAGCCTTGATTGGTCAAGTCAAAGTATAGTAGGACAGCTACAACCCTAGCTTTGTAACTTGGGAGGACGCAACTGAGATGCGTCATAGCTTTCCGCATTTATTCTGAACTTCGGGACGAAGTTCTAAATAAGTAGGGGTGTATGTAGTGCCCCTAGACTACTGTAGACATTGAGGGCACTTGCTTAGTGACCCGACTGTTTGAAACATTAATAAAATAATCCTTTGATTTTATTTTGAGTATATTTATGATTACGATTGATTGTAAATCAATAAAATAATGATTTATGTTTGTGAGAAATGTGTGTAGCAATAGGTGAAACGGTTCACCGAAGGACACACAAAGGAATATGAAGGGTCGTAGAGTACGGGTAAATCACACACAGGGGAAGCGACGACGATGTCGACTCCCAACAAGAATACCACGCATGAGCAGATAAGCATTGATCCGCTTGCTCAAGAGGAATGCGTGAGGGCATACGAGGTGGGCCACGACGGAGTTGGTCACGTACGAGTTGAGGGGCGCGCAGTGAGAACGAACTCACTCCTCAGCGCCATTAGTCCCTAGATAGCATGTAGACGGAGGATGGATGGTAACGATTCCTAAAATCCCTACAAGATTTCCCGCAAGTCAAAACGGAAATATGGTGGCAGAAGGACCCAACGATGAGGTACCCTGTCGAGAACGGAAAGAATGGACGCAAGGACCCAATGAGGTGGTACCATGTCAAGGAATGGAAACCGTGGATGATTGGACCCGATGGAGTGGTGCCATGTCGGAGAATTAAAAATTAAGGAACCAGGAGCCCAACGACGCGGCACTGTGATCCTAGTGAGTTTGGTGGTTAAATTAAAATGCATAAAAACTTAGGAGAATAACTCTAGATTATTACTTAGCAAATGCATAACAATAGCTTATACATTTGCACATGAATAGTTATTTTTGTTGAGCATTTAAAATAATAGAAATTATTATTTAGGAGCAAAATAGATTAGACACCTAGTCAACTAAAAGCTAGGAGTTGATTAAAATATCTGGGGGACAAACTAGAGCAAACTTAGGGATGTAGGTGCACTTCCCAGAAAAACTGACACTTGGATGGGTGAGTGTTTTAATTAATTAAATAATTAAAAATATTTAATTATGCATGAAGCGACATGTGTCGCAAGAGATTTCCCTTTATAAGGAAGGCTTAAGGAATGGGTAAGGGCCCATAATTTGGACGATTGTCGTAATTTTCGAATGCCTCAAAGACTTGCTGTTATCTAAGGGTTTGGCTAAGAAATCCTGGTGGGAAGGGAAACCCAAGCTGGATTTCTGAAAAACGTGTGTGAGCTCTACGACCCAAAGCTCGGGGGAGGCCATGCGATTGAAAGCAGGAGCCTATGGTTGGGTGGCGGAGCTAACGGTTGCTTCTCCTACGGATAAACGAGCTTTGCTGGTTATGGTTATGGTTTGTTTTAATTTGCTAGTTATTCATTTATTTAGTTTATTTATTCAGTTGTTATGCTTTCTAACCTCTTTTGTATCGAGTGGTTGAGTTTCAGGTTAAACAGGAAAGACCCTAGAGGAGGGGCATTACACACGTTGACCCCATCCCCGCCTGTTGGGGGACCCCGCGTGTTGCTTGACCCGATCCCCGCCTTTCTTTCCCCTATTTCCTGCGTTGTGGAGATCCTTTTCGCCACCCTCTCGACGTGGAGTGCGAAGTTGGCAGCCTCCAATTTGCAGGTAAACTTTGTCAATTTCGCATTTTTTTTTTTTGATATGTTAATGAGTTTTTTGGTTGTTGGCAGGTTTTGGTTTCGGTTATTTGGTGTTCGGATTTGTCGTTGGGTTTCGGTCATTGGTGTTCGGCTTCGTCGTCGGTGTGTAGCTTCCATTGGTGTTCAACATTTCTATTACAGGTAGGTTACTAATACCAATTAACCACTTTACTGTCATTTATCGGTGGCATTCAACATTTCTATTCGTTGGTGAAAAAAAATATGTTCATGAACAGAGATCTATGTTCATTAACAGACCCGGATGATCTTCATGAATAATTATTGTTGTGTGTTGATTATGTAAACACATGGATATAGTAGTAATCTTAATGATATAGAAAGGTTAAAACTTTTCACCAAGACTTTACTTCTTTATTGGGAAAGCTTCGATTAGTCAGGCTAGAACTGGAGTGTTGTTGTTGTTTTGTTTTGTTTTGTTTTTTTTTTTTTTTTTTTTTTTTTTTTTTTTTTTTTAGTTATAAGAGTACAGTATGCGTTTATTCTATTTATAGTAATAGATTTATTTAAAGGGATAAATTAACTAATCTGATCATAAGGGATAGTTGAACTAAGATATCTAGGGGTTCTAAGGAGTGAAGTTATATTTATCTAACATGAGAGTATTGATTATTTTGCTTATAAACGGTATCATGAATAGAGTTCATGAATAGAGACAAATATGGCCTACTTCTTCCTCTTCCTATTTTATATCTTTTTCTACATGGAAAGGCTTTTGTTCCCCTACCCTAATCTCATCGACAACCAAATTATGGTAATTTTATGGTAGATTGTGCGACCGGATATAATTTTTACCTAGCTTCCAATCCAATTAAATGGTAAGACTGTATTAATTGATGTCATTGTTTTCACAATCCCCCTTTACTATTACTTACTCTTAGGACCTGATTATGTGTTGCCATAAATTTTATGGTGTATTTTTATTTTGTGTTATGTCATTTCCACATGAATAATGTATTGTTATCTTAAATAAGCGGTCATTCTATGATCCTCAACCACCTTTGTCCTATAGTAATGTCTTATATGTGTCCCATTTCTAGTATGTTCCTATTGGACAAGCCTTTTTCATAGATCTATCATATTACCATCTCCACAATTTGTTAAATCTCCAATCCCACTAAGCATAAGCCTTTTCTACATGAATAACCACCTTCTATCCACTTAGGCTTGGATATTTAAAATGCACCTTCAACCTTGATGGTAACAAAGCCCCTTCCTCCCCCTTAGGTGTGAATGACATATGTCCTCTTTGACCATAAAATTTAATGAGGATTAAATTTTCTTATAGGCCATGACTTTGTTAGATACTACTTGGGATAATATCCACCTTGGGTTTCCTATTAAACGTCTTCATGGGCCGCATTAAACAGAGTTCATAAACTTGCCTTCCCTATGTGTCGTGTGGGCGACCTCAAAAATATAGAGTTACATTCTGCAACATTATTGTTACCATAATTCTTCCCTCTTTCTCAAAGCCTCTCAAATCATTCCACCATCTAATGCAGAAGCGTTATTGAGATTGTAACATACCCATAATACTAAGGACTTTGTGGAGCAACTTGCTATAGTGACAAAAATTTGATATATTAAACATACCCAAAAATATCACCTCTCCCATGGCTCTATTTACAAAACTCCAATGTAGACCATACCAACCCGACAAGATATTTTTATATTATCAAGGTCAACAACTATTAAAGAATCCTAAATGTATACAACATGTACATAGGATTTTTTGATTCACCTAATACTAAGGTTTGGTCTACAATTAAATCTCAAGAGGGAGATAGTTAGATATCAATAGAGAAAATATATGTATATAAAAGCATTTATACATACATAAATTGAACCCAACAGAAAACTACAAGGACTTATACATCTTCTCTTTTAAAGAAGGAAAGAGTATATACATCGATATGAAAATAAACCATTGAGTCCTTTATAATGTATACTCCTTGATAAAAAAATGCAAAGGTAGATTCATAAGGATATGAGAAATATAGATCTATTAAAGTATCCATCAACATTTTCTTTTAACCGTGATTAGCTTAGTTTCTTTAGAAGCTAGGTCGTAAAACCTTTATGAATTACCATTTCGTTAGCAGCTATCAAGTACTAAGCTTGTATCCATCAGAAAACAATCACACCAGGAAGAATTTTAAAGGTGTCAAACAGACCAGAGATGGATCCTATCCATCCAGAGATTGAATCAACTGTAAAGCTTTTATCGAGGCTTAACACTCTACCACACTGATTGCGCATTTAATTTGCAACCTAAAATAATGAGGATATACCTCTTTGGTGGGACTTTCTTAAATTACGTAAACACCTAACCCAAAAAGGTACATGCTTTGTAAAAATACATCTTATAGAATCCTTTTAAAGGAGGATCACCCTCGGGCAGGTTTGCCACATGAATATCTTCCTTGCTCAAAATGCATATGTAATTACACTCTTCATTTATGTTATATCATTTTATTGCGTAATTACCTGTATGATAAGGTGAGCATGAGTTTCGACCACTTTAAAGATATTTTCCTATAGAAACTTTTGTTCATTGACGGAGTTCATGAACAGTAGTATAGAAAAATATAATTTAATTAAATTATTTTAGTAGTGTTAATATTCTTAATGTTATTATATTAGACTTGATAGAACAATTGTTAAGGGCCTAAGCTAATGGTACTTTAATGGAACATGTATAATTTGAATATGTTATGAGTTGATAGTTGTGTAAATGTAGATATCATATCAAATGGAAAGAGAGGAGTCTTTGAGGCAAAAGCGTAGGAGGTTATCATGGTCATCAGGAATTGGTGTCTCAAATGATAATCAAAGGTTGTCGGCTTCACCTCGGGATTCAAGCTTATTGCATACTTCACATTCATCTGATCATCAGCAAGGCCAAATGGGTACAGATGATTCCCCTGTATCTTCTATGGGATAACGTCGATCTCGACCTTCTGTTGGTATGAACATTTATGTTTTAATACATGTATCAATTGTATTTTTGTGTGTTAAAAAAGTTTGTACATGTTTACACACAACTGTGTTTTTATTTGAAGCAGAGCAAGGTTCGGAAGAGGCTCATAATTCTACACAGAGGGAGGAAGATTGAGCAAGGGGGACAGATGTTGAAACAGATGTGGGTGTAGAGCAAGGTTCAGAAGGGGCTCGTTATTCTACACAGAATAACGAAGGTCAATCCAGGACGACATATGTTGAACTAGTTGTGGGTTGTACACCCATAATGACTTATCCATCTAATTTACCCGAGGAGCTTCCATGGGAAAGTGGTTTTCAACAAACAACCCTTAAAAGTTGTAGATCTCACTATGACAAGCTTCAACATGATTTTTCTAGTTTAGATCTCCCTCCAGAGAGCAAACAAAGTCTAGATATTGTTTTGCGATCATTACAAAAATTCATTGAGGTATATGAGGATCTTGTACCAACGACGAATGGTTTTGTTGACTTGATGCGGAGGAGAAAGGCACAAGTGATGGGTCCGGAAAAGTGGGATGTTGTGAAGGAGAGAGTGACCAAAGAACAGGCCAACTCAATGTTTAACTTCAAAGAGGGCCTAAAGAGAAAAATGTTGAAAGTGCAATATTTAAGCACCCTGAACTTGCACATCTATTATATGATAGGTTCCTTGCAGCCTATGGTCGGTTTCCATGGAATGATGAGGTTCCTAATTATTTTGCCTGATTTTTTTATGCTGATTTGTTTTTAAAATATGAAGCCAGACTATACCGATATTCATTCTAGCTTTTATGGAGTTGGAAATGGGTGAATATACAATCGAAAAGGTGCTCTTAGAGATCCCACAACTCTTCGACCTCCACCTCAGATATCTCACCCAACCAGGCTTATGACTTTAAAATCAGAGATGGAGCCCACATCACAACTTGGGACAACTACAAGGCATTCTGTTGCCGAAGGTTTAACGTCGACGTTTGTAGGAGTTGATGTGGGATTGGTTCGAGAGAGGGCTCGATCCATTATTCGTCAAAAGTTTGTTTACAAAACGAATGATGAGGTAGATGGAATGAGCATTGAAGATCTTGGGGCTTATGCTAAGGTTTGTCGTGATATAGCTTCAGATGTCCTATCCCATGACACATTGAGTATAAGAGAGGTTTGTTGTTTATGTACCTACAATCTATTTAATTGTTTTATTCATTTTGAATTGAACTTTTTGAACTACATTATATCTATGGCATTATGTATTTTTTGATGTATAGTAATAAATATATTACATAAATTTTTATTGGTTGTAGTTTTCTAGAATGTTGAATGAACATGATTTTTGAATCTCCACTAGTGAAAATCTAGAAGAGCATCTTAGAGAGGTATATTTATTATTTACATATTTATATTTATGTTTGAAAGATATTGTCTGTTTTTTTTTAATTTTAATTTATTTATGTATCTTATTGTTAATGTCAGTTATCCATGCAGGTTCATTTAGATTCGAACTTTTTTTATGATTTTCCATCTCTTGTGAGCTCATGATTTTAATTTTTTGTTTTGGTTTTAAGTTAATTGCTTAATTTTAGTTTATTTTTCTTGCACAATGTTTTATTTATTAACAAAATTTAAATTTTAGGGAACAAGAGAACATATGGAAATTGGTGGTGAGGATATAGGTTCTTTGATGGACGTGGATATTGGCACTATGGTAATTTTGTAAATAATTGAACTGTTATTTGATATAAGTTTAATATTTTAATTTTTTGAATTTAGTTTAAAATTGTTTAAATAATTTATGAGATTCATAATTTGCTTTTATACATGTTGCAGATTGGGTCTCTTTGAGGAAAATGGAAGACCCCAGTGGAGGATAGTAGTGGACTTTCATTTATAGAATTTGAGGTAATTTTGTTAATAATTGAAGTGTTCTTTGATATAAGTTTAATATTTTAATTTTTTGAATTTAGTTTAAAATTATTTAAATAATTTATGGGATTCATAATATACTTTTATACATGTTGCAGGTTGGGTCTCTTCGAGGCAAAGGGAAGACCCCAGTGGAGGATAGTGGTGGACTTCCATTTAGAGAATGATTTGTATTGCTCTTTTTTTGTTGATATATATATTGTAGTTGTTTTGGACATCGAGGAACTTTATTTTTGGATTATATCTATGTACATTGAACTCACATGTTCAGGAACTTTTGTTTTGGATTATATACATGTACATTGAACTTACATATTCGGTATTTGTTTTGAATGATCTAACTTTTGGGGGGGCTAATTATTTAGCATATTTTGTGTGGTAAATGCTTAGAATATGATTTTGCATGATTTTTATGAATGTATGTATTATTAAATTTGTATGTACAAGTTACAATTTTTTTTCAAAATGATAGTCAATTTTATATCTAGTTAAATAATGTTCAATTTTGAAATGGTTTTAAAAGATATTAGTACACATGTTTTAATGCTTAAAGTACTTTATTTTATGAATAATATAAATTCCATGTGTGATTGTTGTTGGAGCCTGTTTAGATCACTGTGTGATGTAGACCAACACTATTTAGCTGATGTACCTTCTTTTCGTAATTTTTCAGATTGCAAATTTTATGTAAAGTAGACATTAACTATTTGTTGTTTTAAATTAGTTCATAGAATATAGTGTTTTGCAGTTTGCACTCCTGAATATTTCTTTATTGAGTTTCAGTATATGCTAGCCTTAATTTTTGATAGGTGCAATCTAAAGCTACAAGTTTTAAGACCTGCAGGATCTAATTCTTGAGTGCCTTAAGTTTTGATAGGTGCAATCTAAAGTTACATGTTTTAAGACCTGCAGGATTTAATTATTGAGTGCCTTAAGTTTTGATAGGTGCAATCTAAAGTTACAAGTTTTAAGACCTGTAGGATTTAATTCTTGAGTGCAGATTTGTAGTATTGACAATTTTTGAGTGCATATATTTGAATTTTTGAGTGCAGATGTATAAATTTATGAGTGCAGATGTAAAAAAAATTGAAATTTTTTTAGTGTAGATGCAAAAACAATTGAGTAAGATTTCAATCTTCTTGGTTGTATTTTAATATATAATCTTGGTTTTAACAACAAACTTGAATTTCATATAAATAATAACTTGAATCTTATATAAATGATTCATACTTTCAATTTTTAACTAATGATTCATATGTTCAATGTTCAGCTACACAACACTTTTGTAGTTGGTGAACTATAGATGCTGCTGAAATCATGGAAAATGGGGATTTAATGATTTTTTGTTTTTTAATCACACGCAAGGATTCCAGGATTGTGAATCTTATGCTAAATTAGAGCAATGGATTTAGACAACAATTTGATGATTTTTCATCGGTTTTTTGTAAATAACCATTGCTCTAATTTAGCATAAGCTTCACAATCCTGGAATCTTTGTTTGTGATTAAAAATCAAATGATTGTTATATCCATTTGCCATGATTTCAGTTATGCGAACTTAACTAATTATGTTCGATTTCATCATCATATAAAATTAGATCTTCATATAATCTAGATCAAATGGAACTAAATGAAACTATATTGTCAATAATTCAAAATAAGATCTCCCTATAATCTATATCAACCCATTTGTAGAGACCCCTCCTGTGGGATCCTCAATGTAGGGACCCCTCCTATAGGATCCTCACGAACTGAACCTAAAACTCAACAACTTAATACAAAATAGATTAGATACCATAGTTACTAGAGAAATAAAATAAATTAACCGAGTAACTTAGCGAATATAGACAAAACCATAACCTGTCGACCGTAGGTTGTGATCGTTGTCAAAAGGGAAGTTGCTATTAATCTAGTCCATCTTATGCATTGTCGTCCGCGTCTTCCATAGGATCCCTCCAACAAAGCTTGATTAACCATTGGTGAAGAAACCGTTAGCTTCTCCACCCAACCGTAGGCTTATGCTTTCAATCGCATAGCCACCCCTGAGCTTCGGGTCGCAGAGCTCATATACACAATTCTAGAAACTCCAAAATGGGTTTCCCCCTCACTAGAATTTCCATCCAAACCCCAATAGCAGCAAGTCACTCACTATTTCATAATTAATATATCCATCCAAGAACTGGGCCCTTTACCCATTCCCAAGGCCTTCCTTAAATAGGAAAATCCCTTGCGACACATGTCGCTTCATGCAAAATACTCCATTTCTTAATATTCAAAAATTAATTTATCTCACATAACCAAGTGTCAAGTTTTCTAGAAGAGTGCACCTACTTTCCTAAATTTACTCCAGTTTGTCTCTAAGATGCTCACTCTAAATTCTATTATGTGGGTGCATGTGGTGTTAATTGAGAGTTCAAGCCTAGGATTCCACTTTGCTCCTAATCTAGTTATTTTTATTATATTAAATACTAAAAAGTATTTTCATGTGCAAATGCCTAAAAATAATCATTTCTATTATTTTTAATACTAAAATTTATTTTTATGAGCAAGTGTTATGAATGCAATTTTATATGGTTTTTATGCATATAGTTTACCACTTAATCAATTCTAGGATCTAGGTGCCACACCGTTGGGCCCATATGTCCTTTATGCTCATGTTTCCACATGGTACCACTCCATCGGGTCTAGTCATCCATTGTATCCATTTCTCGGCAAGGTACCACATCGTTGGGTCCTTGCGTCCATCATTTCCGTTTCTCAGCAAGGTACCACATCGTCGGGTCCTTCTGCTGATATATTTTCATTTGATTTGCGGGAACTTCATGTAGGGATTTATGATCCATTACCTTCAATCCTCTGTCTACACGCTATTGGGGACTAATGGCGCTGAGGAGTAAGTCCGTTCTTACTGTGCACCCCCCAACTCATACATGACCAACTCCGTCGTGGTCCACATCGCATGACTTCACGCGACCCCGGGTTAGCGGCTAAGGGATTTTGAACTCGGCCGTGGGATCCGTTGGAAGTCGACACCATCGTCGTCCTTCCATGTGTGATTTATTCGTACTCTACGACCCTTTATTTCCTTTGTGTGTCTGTCATGGAACCGTTTCACTTGTCGCTACACACATTCTCAAAAACACATATTAATAGTCCTATCCTCATTCATCATAATCATTTTATACATGCTAATCGTTAAGCAATTACAATTTACTCATAATATCTTGTTAATCAATAAGGTATTACGTCACATGTATTTCTTTCGTTTACATCACATAATTCATCATCCAGCTAGTCAATAGACAACATGCTATTTTTTAGATTAGATAATTACTCACTTTCATAACTGCCATACAATTCATTATTTTCATTCATCAATTGTCGTCATACACATACTCAGTTGTTCTTCAATTATTCAGAAATATAAAATCAAATGGTTATTTTATTGAAGTTGGATCGAGCCAGATCACTCGATAAGTTCACTCAAAGTCTACCACAATCTATGGGCACTACAGACACCCCTACTTAGAGAGAACTTCGTCTCGAAGTTAAGTCTCATAATATTTCCATGGTGAGTTTCACTTTCTTTTCACATCCATGTAGGGTCCCGATAGGTTATTTTTTATTTTTTATTTTCTTTACAACATATAATAGTTCATTAGTTTCCTTTAAAACATAACAAGGGACTCTTAAATTCATCTACTCATAAAAGTGGGTCCCATTTAATACCTTTGGAAAAATTCTATACAATAGGTATATAATGTGGTTTCCCATCATATACAAAACATACTTAAAATTCATTCCTTTAATAAATGTAAAGACACACCAAACACTTTTCTCTCAACCTACATAATACGTAATTTCTAATTCAATGCATTAAATATATAAATATAAATTAAAGGCATTGCAATAAACTAAACATATGAATTATAATTCAATATAATTCTTTCTCTCAACCTATATAATACGTAATTTGTAATATAATACGTAATTTGTAATTCAATGCATTAAATATATAAATATAATTTAAAGGCATTGCAATAACTAAGCATATGAATTATAATTCAATATAATTCCATTGAACTGAATATATAAATTATAATTTAAAATCATTCAATCATTTTACATTATGGTCTCAATATAAAAACAATTACAACCATTCCATACTTTTACATTATGGTCTCAATATATAAATAATTACAACCATTCAATCCTTTTACATTATGGTCTCAATATATAAATAATTAGAAGTCCCACACTTCCCTTTCTGCCATGTATACCATAGTAATACAGTAAGTACTAATTCACTGGAGGTCGTCGTTCTTAGCATAAGCATTACCTGTGGTTTTGTTCCACCAATTGCGCCATTATGAACTGAAGTAAGATTAATTTAACAATACTAATTGACACAGCAGAAATCAAATGTAACTATGTAATTAAACTCCTTTCCAATACTTTCGCAAAAAGCAAGACTGGGACGTCCTGATATCGAATGTAATAATCATGGTTTCATATGCATCTTAGAGGGGTTCGGTATCAATTCCTTTACCAAGATTTAACTAAACCCAGATCTAAATCTGGTTTCATGGAACACAACTAGGTTGTGAAGACGTTGAATGCACAAATAAGGAGAATGATTTCAATTGCAAGGCTTTAACTAAATGAAATAACTGTTGGACGAATTTCGGGGATATCCAAAATCAAAATGTATAGGTTACCAGGAGAATCTGCTAACAAGAAGGGCACAACACTGCATAAATTAATTAGTGAATTAACTACCTTGTCATTCTAGCGTTGATAGTCCCGAAGTAAGAGTGTGAGATAGGTTAGTCTAGGAGTTGCGTGAGCATTCTCAGCCACTCTATCTTCCGTACTGCGCAGCCAAATTCGGCCTCACAGCGGTGCAGAGGATGGGTGTTGGGCTTATTTGAGAAATAGAATTCGGGTGTTTCCAGTTTATAAAAGCTTATTCAATGCAACCAGAACAGAGGTTTATACTGGAGATTCAACAAAGAACGGTGTTGTGAGCAGGGCATAGACTCAGGGCGCTGTCACAAAGAATCATGACCAAGTAAATCAGGGATCGATCCAGGTGTTTAGGGAAGAATAAAAATCAATAATAAGGGCAGTTTGAAAAGATCCGCGCATGTACATCTGAAGAATGGGTTTAGTTATTATCATCTGACAGGAAATTAATAAAAGCAACAGAAAAATTAAATAACAAGGAACAGCGTGATCGCTTCCCCTGCTTAGGCGATTTAATAGCCATCACAGCGATGAAATGGAGCCTTCCAATCTGAGCGTTAAATTCTCCTAGAAATTGAATAAAGAATGTACAAAGAATAATCTTACCCAATTTGAGCGATTTTGAGTTTAAGATCTCACAGAAGTTGAATAATGAATGTATAGAGTGTTTTTGGTTAAAATTTTCTCACATAAATGAATGTGCACGATGAATCCTTCGTATCTGAGCAGATTTGAGTTATAATTTCTTTCAAAAATTGGAATAAAGAATGTACAAAGAGATAATGAAAAGAGAAACCGCCTAATCATATTTACGTTGAAGTCAATGCAGAGATTGATCAAAAATATTGGAACAGAGTTCCAAGGGTGGGTTCTATCGTAGTATCTATGCATTGTAGAGATCCGCAAAAACAATTGAGTAGATTTCAATGTAGTAAGAGCTTCAATGACTTAGGCATAAAGCTCAAACTTTACAGGGATTTAGTAAAAGACGCATGCAGCATTCATTGATTAAACGAAGATCTGGAATTTAAGTATAAGATGGAGATCGATTTCACGATTTGGACGCAGACTCAGACTGATCACAATTTAAATAAAAATTTAGGTACATCGTTCGATCTGAATGCTCAGAGCGTCCTCATAATTAAATAAAGATATAGAGATAGATCTCAATCTGAATACTTAAAGCGTCATCATAATCCAATAAAAAATATTGAGACAGAGTTCGATCTGAATGCTCACCAGAATTGAATAATCTAGTAAGTAGAAACAGAATTGTGTGCACCGTGTTTATTCTCCATCAATTCATAGAACGATACATGAATGGAAACTATGATTAAAATTCCAATTGATAGAACCCAAAGATTTAGCGAGGTTAAGATAATACAGATCTACTTTTATTCCTTTCGTTAAAACAAATACATAAATACTTTTATTTGAACATCCCATAACTCTTTTAATTTTGTACAAGCTAAATAGAGTTTTGAGTAGATAAAACCTGTAGGGATAGCATCTCCAATCGTAGATCTATTGCCTCCAAACACCACAGCTCCTATACCGCCTTTGACCTCCATGAATCACCGATGGACCCCCAAAAAAATATGAGTCTGGTGCCTTCAAGGATCGACCGGCTCTGATACAAAATTAAGAGACCCCTCCTGTAGGATTCTCAATGTGGGGACCCCTCCTGTAGGATCCTCACGAACTGAACCTAAAACTCAACAAATTAATACAAAACAGATTAGATACCATAGTTACTAGAGAAATAAAATAAATTAACCGAATAAAATATAGACAAAACCATAACCTGTCGATCATATATTGTGATCGTTGTCGAAGGGGAAGTTGTCGTTAATCCAATCCATCTTGTGCATTGTCGTCTGTGTCTTCCATAGGATCCCTCCAACAAAAGTCGATTAACCATTGGCAAAGCAACCATGGGTGGAAACGCGAAGGTGGGTAACACTTTGGTGAGAATCGGCGGGGTAAGAACTCTAGCGTATGTTATTCGGCCGAATAACGTTAATTATTCGGCCGAATAATTAACGTTATTCGGCCGAATAATTAACGTTATTCGGCCGAATAATATAGTATTTATTCGGCCGAATAATCTTTAACGGGCCACCGTTAAACATAACGGAGGCCTCGGAATATGTGCCATGGGCTAGCCGGACGGAGCAAACTCACGGCGGTGGAAATAATTGTTCGGCCCGAACACTTGTTCGGCGAATAATTATTCGGCCGAACACTTGTTCGGCCGAACAAGTGTTCGGCCGAACAAGTGTTCGGCCGAACAATTATTCGGCATAAAAGCTCTGTCCCGGCCCCTCTCCCGTCACTTTCGTGGGATCTCGTGGACCCCTGTTGTGTTGGTAGTGGCCCGTCTGCTCCGGCACCCCGCTGCCCTGTCGCCCGTTAGCCACCCTATTGGTCGACGGCGTGTGTTGTCGACCTGTAAGCCTGCGTGTAAGTCCAGCGTTCGTCGTTGTTTCGCCTCTCGTTGTTTAGCCACCTGCACGTAAGTAATACTGTCTGTTGCTTGCTGCTTGCTGCTGGTAAGTGGTGGTGTTCTGGTGCGCAGGGAGGATTCGGCAAAGACGTTGCTGCTGGTATGTAATATCGTGTCGGCTGGTATGCAATATTGTTTGCTGCTTGCTGTTTGCTGCTTGCTGCTGGTAACATATGTAGCAGATTTGGGCTTGTAGGGCTTCACAGCGCGGGGGTCGAACGTCGTTGAGAAGTTGCGGGTGGTGACAGATCGACACGGCGTTTGCAGTGGTTGAAGGTATCGTTTCGTTTTTCTGTTTTGTAGATGTGTATTTTATTGAAGTGTGTTATCGCTATTTTTTGTTGCTAAAATGTTATTGATTTTACGCAGGTCTCCCAGTTCGTCTGCTACGGCTGCTCTGTTTCGGGTGGAAGAAATTTTATCTGCGCTGTCGTCCGAAAGATTTCAGGTCGCGCTCATTTGTTTTGGCTGCGTTTTAGAGGTAAGGTGGATAAATCTTTCTAATTCCCGTTTATATAAATTGTTTTCGATCGTTTTGTAATTCCCATATTCTCTGTATATTGCACTCTGTCCAACTGGGCAGAGGCCATGGGCTGCAACAGGACAGAGTCCATGGACTCTGCCCAGTTGGACAGAGTCTATGGACTCTGCCCAGTAGGATGGAGTCCATGGACTATGTACAGTTGATTGAGTTCTTGGAGTTGGTCGAATTGAATGTCCAGAATGTCTTAAATTAAAATATGAAGAGGAGTATTTAAATTTAAATATAAAGAAATTTTTTGAGTACTTTTTTAAATTGTTGTATTTGGCTGTGTTTAGAAAAGAAATTAACATTAATTTTAATTTGAAAGAACATTTCTAAGTTGTATGTAGGCTTGTTTTACTTAAGAACTCTGTCGACTCGTCTAAGTTGACAGAGTTCATGAACTCTGTCGACTCGTCTAAGTTGACAGAGTTCAGAGATTAAGATATTAATTATATTACCAACTTTGGCAATAGATAGTTCAGATACAAACAAATTTCAGATAGTTCAACTCTATTTTTGGTAAAACAACAATGTAAATGGACTTGAGGTACAAGGAAACTAAAGACATGAATAGATTTTAATTTATAAGTATTATAGTAAGTCTTATGTAATTTAACAATGATGACATGAACTCTGTCAACTAAAACATGTTGACAGAGTTCATGAACTCTGTCAACATGTCTTAGTTGACAGAGTTCATGAACTCTGTCAACATGTTTTAGTTTAGCTTAGATACACAGTCTATTTTTGATAAAACAATAATTTAAATGGATTTTATGTAAAAGGGAACTATAGACATGAATAGGCTTTAATCTAAACTATAGTAAGTTTTATAAAATACTAGGTGATGTTATGTCAGAATGGTTCGAGTTTTATTCTAGTAAAGGTGGTAAATTGGTATTGTGTTTTCTTTTGTTTGCAACATGGCTGACTTGGAGAACATAATACCAAGAATTGTTACCATTATTAGATTGAAATTAAAGATCATTGTCAAACGAGGCCAATTTGAGAAACATGACATTTAACTCAATCATAATACTTGAACAGTAATTTTTTTTTTGTTCTATGGAACAATGAGATTATTTGTAGATATAATTTATGTCTAGAGTAATAAAATTTCTGGTTTAAATTTGTAGTTTAAGAAACTGAAAACGATTATCAAATGGCAAATTTTGAAAACATAAAACATGAATTGTCAATTTTTATTTTATTGTCAATAATGAAAATATTTTCAAGACTTAATTTATGTTTCAGATATTAAGTTATGTATTAAGAAGGTGAGAGAGATTCATGATTTATGCTTTAGGTATTAAGTTATGTATTAAAAAGGTAAAAGAGATTCATGATTTATGTTTTAGGTATTAAGTTATGTAGTAAAAAGGTTAAATAGATTCATGATTTATGTTTTAGGTATTAAGTTATGTATGAAGAAGGTAAAAGAGATTCATGAACTCATACACATAAAAAAAAAAACCATTATTTAGTACTTAACTATATTGGTTCCATTCATTTTAAACATCAAAAACACCTAAAAGATTGGTACATTAATTCATCATCTAACAATATTAGCTATATTTTTTTTGAAAATTGTTAGATGATAAATTAGGTAAATCTAGGTACTTGTTAAATAACTTAGTCTATTAAGTAGTTGGTTTTTAGAGTTCATAGAATTAACTTGTAGGATTTGAATATGTAATTAGTTGATTCGTCTTTAGGTGTAGGCATTATATATCAAATGGAAAGAGAGGATTCTTTAAGGCGAAAGCGTAGGAGGTCTTCACAATCTTCTGGCGTAGGTGGTACGAGTGATAATCGGAGGTTGTCAACCTCTCCTCGGGACTCTAATTTATTGTATAGTTCACACCGACAAGGTGAAAGGGGTACAAATGATTCCCCTGTATCTTCTATGGGAGAACGTCGATCTCGACCCTCTATTGGTACATATGAATATCAATCTTTTAACATTTATATATGCAAATTGTTTTTTTGAGAGTGCAAAATTTGTAGTTGTGTTTAAACTAGACTTTGTCATTTGAAGCAGAGCATGGTTCGGAAGATGCTCCTAATTCTGTAGGGAGGGAGACAGGGCAAACAAGGGAGACGGATGACGGTGCAGAGCAAGGTTCTCAAGAGGCTCACCATTCGGCACGAGGTGATGATGGTAGAGCTAGGACACAATATGTTGAATTAAATGAGGGTTGTACACCCATTACGACATATCCATCTGATCTACCTCGGGAGCTTCCATGGGAAGGTGGTAATCATCAAATGACTCTTGAAAGATGTAGATCTCACTATGAAAAGTTGCAAAATGATTTGTCTACTATGGATCTTCCTCCGGAGAGTAAACAAAGTTTGGAGATTGTCTTGGGATCATTGCAAAACTTCATTCAAGCATATGAGAATCTTGGGCCGACTACAGATGGTTTTGTAGATTTGATGCGAAGACGAAGGGATCAAGTGATGGGTCCAGACAAATGGGATGTTGTGAAAGAAAGAGTGACAAGAGAGCAGGCCAAATCAATGTTTAATTTCAAAGAAGGTTTGAAAAAAGAAATGTTGAAAGTGCAATATTTCAAACATCCTCATCTGGCACACTTACTTTATGATCGGTTTCTTGCTGCCTATGGTCGTTTTCCATGGAACGATGAGGTTTCTCAGTATTTTGCTAGATTTTTTTATGCTAAGTTTTTTTTAAATATGAAGCCAGATTATACTGATGTTCATTCAAAATTTTATGGAGTTGGGAAGGGTCGAATATATGATCGAGAGGGTGCACATAGAGATCCTGCAACTCTTAGACCTCCGCCCCAGATATCTCGTCCACCTAGGTTGGTGGCATTAAAATCAGAGATGGAGCCCACATCTCAACTTGGGACGACAGCAAGGAATTTTGTTGGTGATGGGCTATCATCAGTATTAGTGGGAGTAGATGTGGGGTTGGTTAGAGAAAGGGCTCGTTCTGCTATTCGTCAAAAGTTTGTTTATAAAACTGATGATGAAATAGATGGAATGAGCATTGAAGATCTCAGGGCATATGCAAAGATTTTTCGTGACTTAGCAGCAAATGTTATATCCAACGACACATCGAGTTTGGGAGAGGTTCGTTGACTACATGATATGATTTGATTTGAATTAAATATTTTATTTATCTTGATTTTATTTTTTTTGTTACCTTATCATAGGTACATTATGTAAATGTTTAAATTGGTTGCAGTTTTCAAGAATGATGAACGAACATTCTTTTCACATTTCAACTAGCGAAAATGTAGGGAGAGAGGTACATATTTATTATCAACATATTTGTACTTATGTTTGAATTTGATATATATATATATATAAATTATTATTTTTTGAATGATAATTTAACTGTGTATTTTATTGTTAATTTGACTCATCCATGCAGGTTTCTTTAGATACCGACTTTATAAATGATTTACCATCTATTGTGAGCTAATGTTTTTTAAATTTTTTGTTTTAGTTTTAAGTTTTAATTGGTATAGTAATTTTTTTGGTTTGTATTATATGTTTTATTTATTAATACAATTTAAATTTTAGGGTGGAGATATAGGTTCTTTGCTTAATGATGCAGATATTGGTAGAGAGGTAATTTCATTGATTGCTTTAATTTTGCTTTAATTTTGTTTACTATTTTAATATTTTAATTTTTGTGGATTTAGATTTATGAGATTCATAAATTGATTTTATATATGGATTGCAGCTTGGGTCTCTCAAATCTTTTGGAGGCAAAGGAAAAAGTCCTTTGGAGGATGGTGGTGGACAAGCATTTGGAGAATTTGATGTAATATTGTTAATATTTGAATTGTATTTTGATATATTAGTTTAATATTTTAATTTTTTGATTATAGTTTAAGTAATTTAAATGATATGAACATAATTTTTTTTTACACATGTTGCAGGGAGGGTTGAGTCCAGGGGGAGGCTTGAGTGGAGGAGGGGGAGGCCCGAGTGGAGGATAGCACATACATTTTAATTTTATAGTTCATGGTGTCCACTATTTTTTGTTGTTGATATGCATTTAGATTGGAAACATTTGTCTTGGACATGTTGAGGAGGTTTATTTTTGGACGAGATATATACATATATGGATGTACATTGAATTTGCATGTTCATGATTATTTTTTTGGAGATTATATACATATAAATTTTGAACTTACATATTTCGTGAATCATGGTTTTTAAATGATTTCTAAGTTTATTTTTGTTTATTTGACATATTTGGTGTTAAATTTAGTTTAAAATATGTATTTGCATGTTTGAATGAATGAATATATGTAAAACTGAATGTTAAGAAACATGACATTCTTGAATATTATTAAGTTTAAGAAATGTTATTTAGGAAGTTTAAAAATGGATAAACATATTAGGTTTAAAGTTCATAAATGAGGAAGTTTTGATTGAAGTTTAAAAAATGTTATTTAGGAAATTTTTAAAAGTGGATGTTCACATATAGGTTTAGAGTTTATAAATGAGGAAGTTATAATTGTTCGACATGAATGAATGATAAGATTGAGTGTATTAAGAACAAGAATGTTAGGAAGTTTAATAATTTGTTAGAAAGTTTTGATAGTTATATGGATCAGGTAGTTTAAAAATGAATGTTGTCTTTGAATGTTAGAATGCTTAGAAATGTTAGTTTTTATACATATCGATGAATCAGGAAGTTTAAAAGTGATTACATTCAAACTTTAGAGATGTTAGGAAGTTCAAGAATGTTTGAAGTTTTAATGAAAATATGGATGAAATATAAAGTTTAAAAATGAAATTTAAGTAAGGTTGAATGTTATTTTCAAGGATGTTATGAAGTTTTAGGAATGTTAGAAGTCTATAGAAATATGGAAGAAATAGAAAGTTTAAGAATGTTATATAAAGTTTTAGAGAATGATAGAAGTTTTGATAAAAATATTGTCTTTGAATGTTAGAATGCTTAGAAATGTTAGAAGTTTTCGTACATATCGATGAATCAGGAAGATTAAAAGTGATTACATTAAACTTTAGAGATGTTAGGAAGTTCAAGAATGTTTGAAGTTTTGATGAAAATACATGGATGAAATATAAAGTTTAAAAATGAAATTTAAGTAAGTTTGAATGTTATCTTCAAGGATGTTATGAAGTTTTAGGAATGTTAGAAAGTCGATAGAAATATGGAAAAAATAGAAAGTTTAGGAATGTTAAATATAAGTTTTGATAGAAAATATGGATGGATTAGGAAGTTTTAAAGCAAATATATGTTAAGTTCAAATTTTGATATAATGGATTTTTAATTAATTTAATTTTTATTTACAATGTTCAGGTACATTTGATGCGGCTGAAATCATGGCAAATGAGGGTAACGGTGTTTTGTTTTTTAATCATAAGCGAAGATTCCAGGATTGTGAAGTTTGTGCTAAATTAGAGCAATGATTTTAAACAACAATTTGATGAATTTTCATTGATTTGTTGTAAATAATCATTTCTCTAATTTAGCATAAGCTTCACAATCCTGGAATCCTTGCTTGTGATTAAAAATCAAATGATCGTTATCTCCATTTGCCATGATTTCAGTTATGTGAATTTGCACAAGCGATATTTTAAATTAAAGATTTGGGACGGAGAACTTGGTGACAATTTTAAGACATCTATTTAAGATCATATTTATGGTGAAGTATGTATTAAAGAAACATGTTCGATGGATTAAAATAATACAAAATTTAATAGGTCTTTTTGTGATTTTTTGTTAGTATCAATCAATCAAAAGTAAAAATTCGGGGCGGAGTGGGGATAGCCACATCCGTTATCTCATCCCTTAGTGGTCTAATAGACATATGGGGACCCGAATAAAGTACTTTTGAATTTTCAAATTATATTTGAATTCATTTTTAAGCATGTTAAAGTACAACCATTTAAGCTTTTGTGTTAGTGGTCATTCAAGAAAATATTCATAAAATTTCAATGAAAAAATAAACCATTTAAGCTTTTGTGTTAGTTGTCATTCAAGAAAATATTCATAAAATCTCAATGAAAAAATATACTGTGCACAACAATTTTGATAATTGGACAAAAAATATATTGCACACAACAATTGATATGGACAAAAATATAGATCAATTTATTTTTGATATGTAGTTAAAAACATCGCAATGGAATACCATCTTCAACTATCCGTTCATGGTCACATATGGATAGTTTCCATTTTTTGGTTTTTAACTGTTTTTTTTATGGAACTTGTATCAATTTTATTCGAGATGCACATACTAAATGACTATATTGACAACATATAACATCGGGTTCATAATCTTGAAAGTAGACATAATTTTTAGTCATATGCGTCTGCTGAAAAAAGTAGCCTTTTAAAATGATGGATCCTCTTTCGTATGTAAATCCGTTGTCGTTGTAGTCCTCCAATAATTTCATTTTTCCTTCAGTGCATCGCATCAAATAATATTTGACATTTTCGTTGTTGTCTACAGGTGCAATCACAGCGAAAACATCTCCTGTGCAAGTTATGATTGGTGTTAGCGTATTTAAATGAATTGAATTGACTACTTATGGCGAAGGATTAGAATGAACAATTGATTAAAAAGTCAAAAACAAGTTTATTACCTTCTCTTACGAGATCTGAAATTCTATCGCCATCAGACGATATTGCTATTTCTTCTGATTCTAATTCTTCAACACTTGCCAGTGGCATTTTTCCTTCTGGATTAATCTCTGTGTGTCTCCAAGCTTTTACGTAGTTGTTTGTTATGTTTTCACAAACTTCTGTAGACTCGACATTTTCAATGCAAATATGACAAAAGCATGATTGCTTTCTACTGTCAAATGCAAACACGTTGTGAAATGATTTTGTTTGAATAGAGTGAAGATCTCTAGTTCCATGTATGGTGCTAGCGTCATATGGTATTGATCTATTTATATCTTGGACCCCAACAAGCCAAAAAAACCTACACAATAAATAGTGTACATGTGTACTTAAATGTTAGTACATATACATTTTTTTTAATTTTAAGAAATAATATAAATTAAAAAAATAGTGGACATACCTGCGCACGTCTTTTGATTATTGATTATAATCATGGCTTAGATTTAATTGACACCATTGGACAACCTCTGCAGCTGAATGAAACCGTGCTGAATAATAGTTCATTTGCCATCTTCGAAGTGCTCTTTTCACGCATGCTCCTGCACCATCATGCTCACCTTTTCCATGCCCAGTTTCAAAAAAATTCCAGCGATGTTTAATGTTCAGCGCTTTATGAAGTCGACATAACCAAAAAAATGATCGTGAAGATTTAAATTGACCCGCACATCCATCAGACCATATCCAATGCTCTTTGAATTTGACTTCGCGTTTTTTCAGTGAGTCATAGAAAATATTTTCTATACAATGTTGGACAAAATGTGTGTCGTGTGTACGATCATCGCTGATATAGAAGTGATATTCTTTAATCACATCTCGATTGTCACATGTGCTTTCAATGCCATCGATATCCTGTTGAGAATGTCTATATACAACATGGACAAATATCGAAACTTGGTCAGAGTGATAGTATTCACTCTGTATTTCGTTTTGTGCAGCAAATGTATAGTTTTCAGCAAAATCAACCACCGACAAAATTGTTCCGGGTGGAAAAATTTCACGAGACTGTTTGAATTGAAGATCTTGCCATCGTGCTCTATGTGAATGCTGGGTGTATTTATAAATTTCGTTTTCAAATTTTTTGAGAAAATCTGTGACGCATATCTTGTCTTCTAGCAAATCAATTCTTTTGGAACGTGAATCACTAGAACTTGTATTATAGTTGATGTATTCGTATCTCTTCCAATCAACATTTACATTTGACAACGATTGATCATTATCGATAGGGTATTTATTGTGGAATAACACCAAATTTCCACAATGATGACAATGTTTTCCATTGACACATTTCTTTGAATAAAATACTTCATCGTGATTTCTCTCACATAAAATTTGAGATATGAATTCACGTATCGTCGGCGGAGGTGGTGAATATGTCCAAAACATTTTACCAAATTCAAGAAACGTGTCATAATATAACTGAAATTGCACATGATAACGGCAACAACATGTATCACGTATAATTATAGGTCGAACATACCATGGTTTTTGTTGCACAAATGTAGTGATTGATATATTAATTCCACGATGAGCTTCCTTGAATTTATTGCACAATTGTACTTGTGTCATGTCCATTATATGTTTTGGTTGGCTTTCATATACATTTCTTGATATTCTTTTGCGTATCACATCTCTTGCATTTGGTGAAACTCGAGCATGTTCCAACCAATATTCTCGTACAATATCTTTAACCCCTGCTCCTAATCTATCTTTGTAAGGTTGTCTACAAATAATTGCCCAACAAGCAAGTTCATTATTTTCATCTATTTGCATTCTGAATTTGCTATGTTTGTATAATGTTTTTCTTGATGTTCCAACTGCTTTTGCTAGTTCTGTTGTCAAACGCTTTTGTTTAGTACTAGCTGAAAGAATTGCTGTATGAATTGCTTTACGTGCAGCACTGATATCTTTCTTCCTGGATTTTCCAAATTTTTTTATTGCATCGCCTATATTTTCCATCACATTTTGTTTCAATTTCGACTCTTTTGTTACTTTGTGAATACCCAATAACGATGTAGCACCTTCTAATTTCTTGGACACTAATAAACATCTCAAAATTTGTGCTTGTCCTGCTATTGAGTAATCTTTGAGAACTTCATCATAAAATTTTGTAGCACGATATCGTGCAACATATATTGGTAGTTTTTCTCCATATTTGTCGCAATCAATGTCTTCTAACATTTCATCATCAATAGTAAAAGTACCTATACATCAAGTTAAATTTAATTTAACATATATCAAAAAATAAAATTCATTATAAAAAAATGAATTTGGAAAATATATGATATATACATACCAGGTTCAATTTCTGGATTTTGAACTTGATCTTCAATATTGATTTCATCGACATTAGCATGTAAATCACTATTTACATCTTCTACAATGTTCTTTTCAACTTCAATTTGTTCTTCTTGTACTCTATTTTCAATTTCCATTTCTTCAACATTGTCATGTAAATCTGTATTTATATCTTCAATAGTTCTCTCTTCCGTTTCAGCAACCCTTTGTTTTTTGGCAATATATCTGAGTTTTTGTTTCTCTCTATTATCATCATCATCACGTTTACGATCAGCTTTTCTTTTACGATTTCTCTTATTGCCCATGGTTGTTTAATCTATAGACGATAAATTAAAGAATCATGTTACTTTATAGTAAAAACAAATAAATTAAGATTTAAAAACATTTACGGAATTTATAAAAACATGAACTGAAATTTACTTTACCTTTTAAAAATTTTGTAAGAGTCTTTTGAAGAAGATTTCTTTGGAATTAACTTTCCTTTGAAAAAATTCTCTGAACAAAAATCTTCTTTGGAAAATAATAAAAACACCTTGTGCCAAGGAAGAAAATAAAACACGTTGTAAATAAATCTTTGTTGTAAAATTCATTCCAAGAATACTTTTTTGAAAAAATATCTACGAAAAAAACCACTAGAAAAAAATACTTTCAATAAAAACTTATTTATAAATATATCTGGGAAAAAATCATTGTAAAGAAACAACTCTTTGAAAAAAACCCAATTTCAAAGAAATAAGAAGTACAAAATTACTTTGTAAAAAATCCTTTGCAAAATAAGATAACTATTTGAAAAAACTCCTTTCAAATAAATAAGAAGTGCAAAACTACTTTGGAAAAAAATCATTTGCAAAATACCTTAGCAAAACAACTATTTGAAAAAACCTCTTTCAATTAAATAAAAAGTGCAAAGCTACTTTGAAAAAAAAACATCCTTGCAAAGAACCTCCTTGCAAACATGTCTAAGAAAAGAAATATTTTGAAAAAACTCCTTGCAAATATCCCTTAAAAAAAACACTTTCAATGTGTCTTTTGGAAAAAAGAAGAAGAAACATACTTTGTAAAAATCTCTTTTTCAAAAAAATGTTTTCTTTGCAAATATACAACAAGAAAATAAATATTTGGAAAAAACTTCTTACAAATATGCCTTAGAAAAACATTTTCTTCAATGTGTCTTTGGAAAAAAGAAGAAACATACCTTGTAAAAACCTCCTTTTGCAAAAAATGTCTTCTTTGTAAAAATGCAATAAAAAAGAGATATGTTGGAAAAACTCCTTCAATGTGCCTTTTGTAAAAAAGAAGAAGACATAGCTTGTAAAAACCTCCTTTTGCAAAAAATGTCTTCTTTGTAAAAATGCAATAAGAAAAGAGATAGTTTGGAAAAACTCCTTGCAAATATGCCTTAGAAAAAAAAACTCCTTCAATGTGCCTTTTGTGAAGAAGAAGAAGAAACATAGCTTGTAAAAATCTCATTTTGCAAAAAATGTCTTCTTTGTAAAAATGCAATAAGAAAAGAGATAGTTTGGAAAAACTCCTTGCAAATATGCCTTAGAAAAAAAAACTCCTTCAATGTGCCTTTTGTAAAGAAGAAGAAGAAACATACCTTGTAAAAACCTCCTTTTGCAAAAATTATCTCCTCCTTCCGAAATTAGTTTGACAAAAAAATGCGAAGTTCAAACATGCGAAAATAATGAATTAACTTTACGTTTATTTATATGAGTATAAATTTTTTTTTATTTTTTTTTTTCCGGCCGACGTAATTTTTTTTCCGTTTAGTTATTCGGCCGAATAACCTTCGCCATAAGTTACGGCGCCGTTACGAAAAAAAGTTATTCGGCCGAATAATTATTCGGCCGAATAATTATTCGGCCGAATAATTATTTCGGCCGAATAATCTCTGAAACATGACCGATTCAGATCTCTGCAAAAATTTCAGGTTTCTCCATTTTCGGAAGGAGAAAACCACCTCTTACACAACAAAACGAATGTCGGACTTCATACCAGTAGATTCATCATTGAATCTACTTTACGAGGGTATAAATTTTGTTGTATATAGATAAGAACTGATATTTTTTAAGTTTTATATTTATAACATGTGTCGAGTTATGATTCAGCTCTTTAAAAAACAGCGAAAAGAAAAATCCATAACTTTGTAAATACAACACCAAAAAAATCGAAGAAAATGTGGGTCGATTCATTGACGTGTCTACTTCAAAAGGGTGGTCGTAGATTTTTTGATTTTATAGCGGATTGAGAGAAAAGTGGTGCAACAAAAAGGTTGTTGAAAATCGACTGAGTTTCCCCATGGATCGACTTTAAAAAAATATAATAATTAGTATAGAGGTCCATTGGATGCAAACTTATAGTCAGACGTTAGTACATTGTGTGTAGATTGTCGTAGCATTTTCAGTTTTTGCAAAACACAAGTCTAACAACGATTTTAGTGGTGCAACAAATCATAACTCTTTTGTAGTCTTTTCATTTTATAAGAACACACTGTCAAACATTTGCGAAATCGACATATCAAATCTTAATAAAAAAAATTGAAAAAATTATGAGTAGAAAGCTAACATAATTCTACAAAAGTTTTCTTTTTACGGCAAAGTGAAATTTTAAATAAAAATATCACTTTTGTTCGCCCGAAGTTGGAAGACATGAAAAAAACAGAATTATTTTCTCACGAGACCCCCCAAAATAGACACCCATCTTCATTTTTTCACCCCCATTATATTCGCCACCCAACCGTAGTCTTGTGCTTTCAATCGCATAGCCACCCCCGAGGTTCGGATTGTAGAGCTCACACACACAATTCGATAAAATCCAAAATGGGTTCCCCCCCCACTAGAATTTCCAGCCAAACTCCAATTGCAGCAAGTCACTCACTATTTCACAATTATGATCTCCATCCAAGAACTGGGTCCTTTACCCATTTCCAAGGCCTTCCTTAAATAGGAAAATCCCTTGCGACACATGGCGCTTCATGCAAAATACTCCATTTCTTAATATTCAAAAAGTAATTTATATCACATAACCAAGTGCCAAGTTTTCTAGAAGAATGCACCTACTTTCCTAAATTTACTCCAGTTTGTCTCTAAGATGCTCACTCTAAATTTTATTTTGTGGGTGCATGTGGTGTTAGTTGATAGTTCAAGCCTAGGATAACACTTTGCTCCTAATATAATTATTTTTATTATTTTAAATACTAAAAAGTATTTTCATGTGCAAATGCCTAAAAATAAATATTTCTATTATTTTTATTACTAAAATGTATTTTTATGAGCAAGTGTTCTAAATCCAATTTTATATGGTTTTTATGCATAAAGTTTACCACTTAATCCCTTCTAGGACCTAGGTGCCACACTGTTCGGCCCATCTGTCCTTTATGCTCAACTTTCGACATGATACCACTCTGTTGGGTCCATTCATCCGTTGTATCCATTTCTCGGCAAGGTACCACATCATCGGGTCCTTACATTCATCCTTTCCGTTTCTCGGCAAGGTACCACATCGTCGGGTCCTTCTGCCGATATCTTTTCATTTCACTTGCGGGAACTTCATGTAGGAATTTAGGATCCGTTACCTTCAATCCTCCATCTACACGCTATTGGGAACTAATGGCACTGAGGAGTAAGTCCATTCTTAGTGCGTGCCCCCCAACTCGTATGTGATCAACTCCGTCATGCTCCACATCGCATGACTTCTTGCGACCTCGAGTAAGTGGATAAGGGCTTTTGAACTCGGCGGTGGGATCCGTTGGAAGTCGACACCGTCATCGTCCTTCTGTGTGTGATTTATTCGTACTCTACGACCCTTTATTTTCTTTGTGTGTACGTGGGTGAACCGTTTCACCTATCACTACACACATTCTCAGAAACACATATTAATAGTCTCGTCCTCATTCATCATAATCATTTTATACATGCTAATCGTTAAGAAATTACAGTTTACTCATAATATCTTGTTAATCAGTAAGGTATTATCCCACATGTATTTCTTTCGTTTACATCACATAATTCATCATCCAGCTAATCAATAGACAACATGTTATTTTTCAGATTAGATAATTATTCACTTTCATAACTGTCATACAATTCATTATTTTCATTCATCAGTTGTCATCATACACATACTCAGTTGTTCTTCAATTATTCAGAAATATAAAATCAAATGGTTATTTTATTGAAGTTAGATCCAGCCGAATCACTCGACATGTGCCAACCAATATTTATGTAAAATATCTTTAACACCTTCTCCCATTCTATCTTTGTAAGGCTGTCTACAAATAATTTCCCAACAAGCAAGTTCATCATTTTCATCTATTTGCATTCTGAATTTGTTATGTTAGTATAATGTCTTTCTTGAAGTTCCTATTGTTTTTGCTATTTGTGTTGTCAAATGATTTTGTCTAGTACTAGCTGAAATAATTACTGTCTGAATTGCTCTACGTGCAGCTTTGGTATCTTTCTTCCTGGATTTTCCAAATTTTTTATTGCATCACTTATATTTTCTATCACATTATGTTTCAATTTTGACTCTTTTGTCACCTTGTGAATACCCAATAATGACGTAGCACCTTTTAACTTCTTGGACACTAATAAACATCTCAAAATTTGCGATTGTCCTGCTATTCAATAGTCTTTGAGAATATCATCATAAATTTGCGTAGCACGATATCGTGCAACATGTATGGATATTTTTTCTCCATATTTGTCACAATGAATGTCTTATAACATTTCATCATCAATGGTGAAAGTACCTATACATCAAGTTAAATTTAATTTAACATATATCCAAATATACAATTCATTATAAAAAATTAATTTGTAAAATACATGATATCTACATACCAGGTTCAATTTCTGGATCTTGAACTTGATCTTCAATATTGACTTCATCAACATTAGCATGTAAATCCCTATTTACATCTTCAAAAATGGTCTCTTCAGCTTCAATTTGTTCTTCTTGTACTCTATTTTCAATTTCCATTTCATCAACATTATCATGTAAATCTGTATTTATATCTTCAATAATTGTCTCTTATGTTTCTGCAACCCTTGTTTTTTTGGCTTGATATCTGAGTTTTTATCTTTCCTTATGAGCATCATCATCACGTTTACGATCACTTTTTCTTTGGCGGTTTCTCTTACTTCCCATGATTGTTTAATTTGTAGAGGTTAAATTAAAGAATCATCACTTCATAGTAAAAAAATAAAATTTTAAGATTTAAAAATAGTTACGAAATTTATAAAAACCTGAACTGAAATATACTTCACCTTATAAAAATATTGTAAGAGTCCTTTGAAGAAAAAAATCCTTGGAAATAAATTTCTTTTGAAAAAACACCTCGAAAAGAAATAAAATATTTCATTCCAAAGAAATAGAAAACTCCTTGGAAAGAAATCTCCTTTGAAGAAAAACTCTTTGGAAAGAAATAAGAACTCCTTGGCAATAAATCTCCTTTGAAAAAACCCCTTGGAAAGAAATAACAACACCTTTTAAATCTCCTTTGAAAAAACCCCTTGGAAAAAATACCTTGGAAAAAATACTCCTTTGAAAAAACTACTTGGAAAAATACCTTGGAAAAAAAACACCTTTGCAAAAATACCTTGGAAAAAAACTTCTTTGAAAAAACTACTTGGAAAAATACCTTGGAAAAAAAAACATCTTTGCAAAAATACCTTGGAAAAAAAACTCCTTTGAAAAAACTACTTGGAAAAATACCTTGGAAAAAAATCAACTTTGCAAAAATACCTTGGAAAAAAATCAACTTTGCAAAAATACCTTGGAAAAAAAACTCCTTTGAAAAAACCCCTTGGAAAGAAATAAGAACTCCTTGAAAGAAATCTCCTTTGAAAAATCCCTTCAAAAATGTTTTATAGAGACATCTACAAAAAAAAAGATGCGAAATAATGACTCTATTTATTTTTATTTATACAATTATAAATAATCTAGTATCTTCTTTTTTCTCGGTCGACGAAAAAAAAATTGTGTTTTGTTTTTCAGCCGAACAACCGTTGTTATTTTTAAAGGTTTGGTAACTAAAAATAAGTATTCGGCCGAATGTTATCTGAGACCTGAAAACATCACAGTTCTTCACAGTTTTCAGGTTTCTCTATTTACGGAAGCGAATAACCATCTGTTACAGTGCAAAACGACTGTCGGACTTGATATCGTTAGTTTAGTCAATGAATATACTCTCTGTTGGTATAGATTTTTTTGTGTGTAGGTGAGACCTCATAATTGTAAAAAAAAAATTGTGAACATGTGTTCAATTTGGTTTCATCTTTTTCAAAATGAGGTGAATTAAAAAATTCATAACTTCAAAAATACACCATAAAAAATTGAAAAAAATATGTTGCAGTTAATTGGAGTGTCTACTTCAAAAGAGTATTCTTAGATGTTTTAGATTTAGTGTAAATTGAGAGAAATGTCCCATAAAAAAAACATGTTGAAAATCGACAACCTTTCCACATTGGTCGAATTCAAAAAATATAATAATTAAAATATAGATCCATTGGTTACAAAATTATACTCATGCAGTAGTACATTTTGTGTATATTGTCGTAGCATATTTTGTTTTTGCAAAACACAAGTTTAACAATGATTTTAGGCCTGTCAAAAAATATGACTATTTTTTAGTCCCTTCATTTTATAAGAACATAATGTCAAACATTTTCCAAATTGACATATCAAATCTTAATAAAAAAATTTGAAAAAATTATGAATAAAAAGCTAACATAATTCTCTAAAAGTTTTGTTTGTTTGTTCGTTTTTTTTTTTTTTTTTTAAATTCTGAAAAGTGAAATTCTAAACAAAAATAACACTTTTGTTCGCCCAAAGTTCAGAAACATGAAAAAATCAGATTTATTTTCTCATAAAACCCCCCAAAATAGACACCCATCTTCATGGATTCACCCTTAAAAAATTTATATGTACATGTTCACGACAGTAATTCTTATGTCGCAGGTATGAAATAGGAAGAGGATGCAGTGTCACTCTACATCGCCTATTGATAAGGTATAATTTGTATTTTTGTACTATACAAGCATCAAATAATAATTGCGAAAAACGAGCCAGCCTTAGCTTAGCGCATTCATCTCGTGTAACAATAATAACTGACTAAGATACTGTCGTAATACATTAAGATTACTATCGATTTCTTATGTAGCTTTTATTAAAAACTCTTATATGTTAATCTAGTTTAATGGTTAAAGCATAAACCAATTTATGCTATCAAGTTGGTTATGTTGTTAACCTTCCAGATTAAGTGGAGAGTCTTACTTATGGTATTGCTACCATAAGTCGACTTCATCCATGACTTATATCTAAGTATGAATCATAACCATCATGCTTGTCGAGCTTCATGTATTGTTAACCAAAGTATTTGTAAGTCATTTAAACTTCATATAGCAAATGCCCTAGTATATATATAAACTAGCCATACTTTATATAACATATGCCAATATATTGAAATCTAAACAACCAATGTATGGTTAATAATAACTATTCAAACTTCATGCATCAAATGCTAATGTAATGAAATATATCTATAACGAACCAAAGTATGGTTACTAACCAATATAGAGACTATGCATATATCTTAATGCATGCTCTCACGAGCTATGTTAAATCAAAGGTTATGAGCTTAAGCATAAACAATACAATTCATAACTAAGTATGAATGCGGCCATATGAAAGTTAGCATGCCATAGTCTAAGCTATGGTTACGGGATTCATTACCATGAATATGTGATTCGAATCTCGAGCTCACAGTTGTAATGCATAACCGGGATTTGAATATCGTTAATTAAGATCTTGTATTAATTCGAAATATGTGTGTATTAAATATGAAATAGACTCAGCATTCATGCATGGCCTGTCTTCATTATCGCAGGACCATTGGAGATTGCCAACTCGACTGAAGGTTGGTAAAGCCATGTGATGGATTAATCATCGTAACAAGCATTGGCTTAGCCTCCTTTGCATGGAAATGCTATGAGGCTTGATCGCTATCCTCTGGATCATAACTGGTTTCCTCCAGGGTTTAGTTGAGCTACGATGTAAGGTAATGTTCATTTGTTCTTCTTCGACAGTGCAGGGTTATGCTGCGGCGATGAAGGGTGGCTCTATATAGAGCTTACCCAACCCTGCTATCACCATGGTGAAGAGTAACAGGCTTAAAGGTTGTTACGACCTCTCTATGCAGATATTATGAGGACTTTCCCTCCAGACCGCCAGGTCTTTGGTGTTCACGGTTTGACTCTATGATTTCGCTTGTTAAGCGTTGGGTGTTTTGGGCTCTTTTAGATGGTGTTAAAGGTTAAACTTGAATCCCGATGAGATTTGATGGAAGCCAATGCTAACAGTGAGCAATGGAGCTCTCAGCATCTATGTTCGTCCTTCAGGGTAAGTAATGAAATGTTTCACCCTTAACGTTATTATTATGTAAAGCCACAATGCTATCTGTAACTTGTCTTTCGCAGAGGTTTTGCTTTACAATCAGCTACATATTTTGAATATAACCATACTCATATTATTGTGTGTTTTGTAGGTGGAACATGCTACACTGTTGATTATGGGGACACGAAGTCCACCATAAGTCTGGTAAGCATTCTTCCACTATCTCATTATGGTTTATTTAATACCCATTAATATTTATATCCTAACTACCCGTTAACACTTGCTTGCAGGTGGTCTCGTGGATGTGGCTATCTTTTGGGCGTTTAAGCCGGTACACGTAATTGGAAAAACTTTCACCTGGGTATGTTATTTGCTTACTTTTTCAAGCTTTCACGTGTGATGAGACAACCACAGTGACTTGATTACAGATTGACTTGTTTATTCACCGAGACGGTCGGCTCTGTTAACTATTTACCAACTTGTTAATAAAGAATTCCTATGGGATTGTGCTATTTCTTGTGTTAATGAAAACTTTGAATACTTTTAACTTGTGAACCCTTACGGCTCTGTATGTGTGGTTTTGAACCCTGAGTTTGTTTTTATGGATTTCTCCATATCTAAATGCAATGTAATTAAAAGAATGATGCCCTTCAGCATTCAAACCTTGCGTTGATTTTATGAAAGCCATTCAGCTCTGTGGCTTAAGTCGTAGTTTAAATAAAGTATTGAATTATTATTTATATGTGTCGACCTTACTCTTTATGTGGCCTTACAGCTCTGTTAACCTTTTGTTAACCTAGCTTATTGTTCAAACAAGCCTCACAACTTTGCTCTGAACCTTTCACCTATGAATAATTCGTATGCAAAGTAAAACCTAAGATTCATACGGATTTGTTTAACCAATGGTCATCTACAAAGATGAAATCGTAACATATATTTACTTGTTTAAATGCTTACTTACTATCTTTTGGATGCCTTATGGCTCTGTCGTTTATCAATAAATTATTGTCGAGCCTCTCGACTCTGTAATGTTAATGATTTGATGATTCTTGTGTTCAATCTGTGATTACTTGGCAATGTGAATGTAATAGGTGTTTGAACAAAACCGTAAGAGTCTCATGACTCTTTGATAGCAATGTTATGCTTTATTTTTACTTAGATTAATATTATATGAGCTTCACGCCTCTGCTTATCTATGAGCACTTGTATGTAATTCGTAATTGTTTAATAATCTGTTAATTCTTGAGTTCCCATACTTAGTGGCCTTTAGGCTTTGTATAAAGATATGATTGGAAACCAGAATAGAAACTGTATTTGTATTATATATATATCTTGTATTTATATGAAAACTCTATTTTCATATTATATGTTTATACTGTAATGAAATGTTTATTTTAAATAAAACCCCTAGTTCTTTTTAACAATTTATTGATAGTAATTAGAGAACATAGATAAATTATTATCTATAATAATTATATCTATAGCAATAATTATCAAATTCTAGATTTAAAGAACATTGATAACAAAATAGAATAGGATACTATAGATACATAAACATAGGAGACATATTCTTCAGAATTAAAATTTATAGAACATCTATTCAATATAAAATACAATTCTCATAATAAAATTCATTAGCAAAACATTTAAATAGATAAGGTACAGTTCATTATTTACTATTAATTTTACACATTAAATACTAAACAGGTAGAAAAAAATGTACATAATACTATTTAAAACAATACTAGAACCTGACTGAAAGAACAGACTGAATCCAACATGAAGTTCGTCGTTCCTCCCAACCAATCTTCCAGAACAACCAAACTTACTTGTTCTGAAACCCCCGAGCCTGTTTGTTGGACCACAAGGACAAAGATAGTTGAAGCAACCCAAAACTATCACTCAGTTCTCCTTCTCAACTCAACAAAATAATTTCCCTCTTCCATCCAAGCCTCCTGCTTGTCTGATGGGAATTGCTTAATAAAACATTGCTTAGGACTTAGGTCTGTCATGAGCCTCCTTCTTTAGAACCTCCATCTGGAGTTCTGACCTTAAAAATAGGGATGATGCCTCCTGCACCTATTGAGTATTAATTAGTGGTTTTCACCACTATGGGCAATCTGCCCAACACATGCCATTCCTCCTTGTGGGCCAGCAAACACTCTTTCAACAACTACTTCAAATTGGATTCTCTTGTTTTATTTATTAAATAATAAAAATAATACAATATTCTCAAACAAGTGTCTTTGACCACACTTGGTCAAATAATTGTTCAACAACAATTAAAAACATCAATAAAAAGTATTTAAACTTTAACTAACGTTCTAGGGGTATTACATACATCCCCCCTAAAAAATAACACCGTCCTCGATGTTATTCAATCTTCCATCGTTTCATCTTGAAATGGAATTGGATATGCCTCCTGCATTTTACTTTCCAATTCCCAAGTAGCCTCTTTTAGGATAAGATGCATCCACTGCACTTTTACTTTCCCAATAATGCAGTTTCGAATGATAATCTCCCTCCTTTCGAAGATGCATTCTGGTTCCACTTGGAATTCCCCTTCCGGTTCCACCTGAATAACATTCCAATCCGCAACATGAGTAGCATCATGTATGTATTTCTTTAACAAAGAAACATGAAAAACATTATGTACTTTTACCATAGGTAGTAATACTAACCGATAAGCTACCAGTCCAATATGGTCTAATATTTCAAAAGGACCACAATACCTAGGTGCTAGTTTAGCACACTTTCCCAATCTTAGGGAACTCTTTCTTGGATTTACCTTTACATAAACATGGTCTCCTACCTGGAACTCCCTTTGAGTTATTTTTACGTCAGCATATCGCTTTTGTCTATCTTGAGCTACTTTCAAATTTTGATGCACCCGTTTCACGGTTAGTTCCATAGCTTTTAACAATTCGGGACCTAACATCAATCTATCAACTGGACTACTCCAAGAAACTGGAGTGTTACACTTTTGTCCATAAAGTATTTCTAATGGACTCATATTAGAAGAAGCTTGAAAATGGTTATTATAAGCAAACTCAACCAAATGTAAATAGTCTTCCCATTTTCTCGATTTATCCATAGCATACATTCTAAGCATGTCTTCTAAAATATGATTTACTCTTTCAATCTGTCCATCAGTTTGAGGATGAAAAGATGTACTAAAATTCAGTTGAGTATCTAACTCTTTAAACAAAGCTTTCCAAAAATTTCCTGTAAACTTTGTATCTCTATCAGAAACAATTATTTTAGGCACACCATGTAATCTGAAAATTTCTTTCATAAATATATTTATGAAAGACCTAGATTTAATAGGAATAAAATGTGTTGCCTTACTTAACTTGTCAACCACAACCATTATAGAATCATTATGTTTAGAGTTTCTAGGAAAACCTGTTATAAAGTCCATATTAATGACTTTCCATTTCGATTCTGGAATTGGTAAAGGCTGTAATAAATCTGTTGGATGTTGATATTCAGTTTTAACTTGATGGCACTCCATGCATTTAGCTATATAATCAGCAGCTTAATTTTTCATGTTAGGCCAATAAAATTCTTTCTTCAACATAGTAATCATTTTCTGATATCTAGGACGTCCTGAGTAAGGTGTTTGATAAATTTCATTCATAATTAACAGTTTTACATCTACACAATTAGGTATATGCAACCTATTCTTATACATTAATAATGTATTTCTACTAAATTTAAAATATGTTTTTACTTGTCGTTCTTCATTTTCTATTGTTTTTACTTTTATTTTCTAGTATTCTTCATCATTTCTTGTTGTTGTTTCTATTTTAACTTCTCAATCATTTTCATAACTGTTGTTCGTAGCCATAAACAACATGTTAGCATGACAACTCAAAGTGTCTACTACCTTATTTTATTTTCCTTTAATATGTTTTATCTCAAAATCATATTCGCCTAGAAAAGACAGCCATCTTGCTTATCTTGCATTCAAATTCTGCTAATCAAAAAGATACTTTAAACTTACATTATCCATTTTTAGTAAGAAATATCTACCAATCAAATAATGTCACCACATTTTTAATGCATGAATTATAGCAGCCAACTCCCAATCCCAAGTTTCATAATTTTTTTCATGTTCTTTTAATTTTCTTGACTCATAAGCCACAACGTAATTATCTTGCATTAATACTCCTCCTAAACCTTCTTTGCATGCATCTGTGCAGATGGTAAATTATTTATAAGGATCTGCAATCTTAAGGATAGGATTTTTTGTTACCAAATGTTTTAGTTTGTTAAAACTTTCTTCACATTTATTATTCCATTCGAATTTCTTTCCTTTCTTTTGTAAAGAAGTTATAGGATAAGCAATTTTTTAAAATCCTTCAATACTTTTCTGTAGTAACCGGTTATTCCCATAAATGATCTTATATCCGACACATCCTTAGGCATTGACCACTCCATTATGGATTTTACTTTAACAGGATCAACTGATATACCTTCCTTAGTTATTACATGTCCTAAGTATTGAATTCTATCTTTAAATAAATAACATTTACTGAACTTTGCATAAAGTTATTGTTCTCTTAAAAGTTGTAGCACAATTCTTAAATGTTCTTCATGTTCCTGTTCAGTCTTAGAATAAATTAATATATCATCGATAAATATGACTACGAATTTATCTAAGTATTTACTTAACACATTGTTCATTAAACACATAAATACTGCTGGTGCGTTTGTCAACCAAAAGGACATTACGACAAATTCATAGTGACCATACCTGGTCCTAAATGCAATTTTATAAATGTCTTCATCTTTTACTCTTACTTGGTGATATCCCAATCGTAAATCTATCTTAGAAAAGATAGTTTCTCCTCTGAATTGATCGAAAATATCATCAATTCGGGGTAGAGAGTATCTATTTTTAATATTCATCCTGTTTAATTGTCTATAGTCAATACACAATCTCAAAGTGCCATCTTTCTTTTTAACAAAGATTACTGGTGCTCCCCAAGGGGACACACTTGGTCGTATATAATTTTTGTCAATCAATTCTTGTATCTGAGATTTAATTCGTTTAACTCCAAAATGTTCATTCTATTAGGATTTTTCGAAGCTGGTACTTCTCCTAGTATGCAATCGATTGTAAAATCTATCTCTCTTTTAGGAGGCAGTCCTGGAAATTCTTCTGGAAACACATCCTTAAATTCTTTTAATATTGGAATTTCATTTATATCAAGTTTATCACTTTTATCTCTGTCATCTAAAACGTGAACAACAAAAACTTTACAACCTTTCCTAATAGATCTTTTCATTTGCAAAGTAGAGATTTCTCTTATCAAAACCTTTCTAGCAATTCCTTTCACCAAAACAGAATTATTTTCTTCGTCTTTGCATGTAAAAGATTTTTCATAACAATTCAAAATAAATCTATGTTTCTCTAACCATTCCATTCTGATTATCATATCATATGATCCTAAAGGTAAAATATTTAGATCTGCATGTTTTTTCAAGTCATTCATGTAAAATTCACAGTTTTTTACATAGCTAGTAACTTTCCTTTTTGTGCCTGTAGCTAACTGAACCATGATTTTTCAAATTTACTCTCCTGAATTTTACATGAATCTACCATTCTAGGAGATATATAACTTAGAATTGCACCTGGATCTATCAACATAGAAATACATTTTCCTTGTAACATACCTTCTATTTCAACCATTGTTGATTGATGTTCTGCCTGTCGATTCTCCAATGTTGCGGTGATCCTTGGTATACTTCTGGCCACATCACCTACTGTAGCATATTCTTGTATAGAATGTATATTATTAACAATCTTTCTCTATTTTGGACAATCTTTAAAGTAGTGTGGTTCGCCACACTCCCAAAATTGTAAAGGACCTCTTGGATTATTAACTCTGTTATAAGTAGTAGATGTATCTCTTCTTGGATTATTAACTGCATTTCAAGGTCTGTTTCTGAAATTATTACTTTGATAATTTTTATGATTATTTCCAGCACTTTTGAAAAATTTATTAACTATTTTCTTTAGATCAAAGTTCTTTCATTTCCATGCTAGTAAATTATCTCTCTTGTTTTTATTTTGATCAACATAGAAATCAGCTTTCCTCATTGATTCCTCTAAAGTTTTAGGATTATCATACTCAATCCTCTCTTTATACATAACAGGAAAACAACTTAGAAATATTTGTACATTTGGTTTCTCTTCAGTGATATAAGGTACATATCATAATAAACTTAGAAACTTGTTGTACATTTCTTTCATAGTTAATGTTCCAAGTTTCAGATCATAGAATTCTTTATCTTTCTCTTCATAATACTATTCCAAAAAATATTTTCTTTTAAACAGCTTCTTGAATGAACTCCATGTGACATGATGTTATTTTATGTTCTCTACCTTTTTAATATCTTATCACCATATATCTACTTTTCCGAACAGATTATAGATAGCCATCCTTGCTTTAAGTTCTGAGGAGTAATTATAAATCTGAAAATATTTACACATTGCGGACAGCCATGTTTCAGCTTATTGTAACATACCCATTACTTGAAACATTTTATGTTTGAGAAAAACATTATCTTAACTTTTATTGCAAATTTTTATATTTGGCTAAGTGGCCAAGGATGACTGTAATTGCACAATATTATTATTTAATAAAATAAAATAGGAGACACTCACCCAAAGAGATTGTTGAAAGAGTGTTTACTGACCCACTAGGTGGAATGGAATCTGAGGTAGAAGGAAATGGACAAGTGGCAGCATCAGGAACTCAGTAATTAGATGTTGTTATGGGACAACTCCCTTGAATTGTGGTCAAAGTTATCTGAAAGATTGGACTGCAGCTTGAGGCTCATTTATTTGGAAACTGACCACTAAAAGACCTAGGCATCTTTATAAGCCATCGAATTTGAGTAGATGCTCACACTTTTTCTATGAGAAAATTTACCTTGTGGTTTTATTGTATGCACACAAGAGATTCGAAGAGGGGAAGCTATGTTTTGAGTTGTATTGTAAGTATGTTTCACTTATGTTGAATGCAGAGTTACCTGCTGACTGCAGAGGTTTATTTTGAGGTGAATGCAAGTCTCCATTGATTGTTGGAAGTACAACCTGAGTGCCTTGTTTCTACACAGAATCTTCTACCTAGTGGTTCAGTAAACAGGCTCAGGGGTCCAAAGGAGAAACTGATATTGGCTGCATCTTTTGGAGAAGGTTGGGAGGAACATGCCTCTTTGGGTGTTTGTCCACCCTATCTACATTATCATGTTCTACTTGTTATTTCATTTCCTAGTAGTTATAATTTATTGCTTCTATAACTGTTGATTTATTTGTCGAATGATGTTAGTTATCATCATTCAGATGTAAATTATTGAAATGTTGAATTGTATATTATATTCTGTAAAAAGTTAATGAAGTTTTTGTGATAGAGATAGAATTAAATGCTTCCCTACATTTTTCCACACACTGTCCTTGGTGTCGTGCTCTAGTACAGGGAAGAGTGTTTAAAAATAGATCTGAATATTGATGCACTGTAAATAGATTTGAATGAAAGATTGAATGCATGCACATAGAACTATCTACATTATCTTTTATTTAAATAAGCTTCTAGAATACAGGATTTTTGTTAAATAGCATATACTTTATAAACAGTATGCAAGGGACAAAGTTATGTAATATTTCTTAAATAGTTTCATTCATAACAGTAAATTTGCATTCCTTATAAGAGAGAGTGTTTTAGGATTTTAATACTAAAACCATGCATTCATCTCTTTGTATTTAATCATCACTAATAAACATAGAAATTTTAATAAAAAGGAACAACTCAGTTCTTAGCTATCAATACAAAATATTTCAGTATCACACTATATTCACACAAGACCCTAATAACGTCAAACACATAGTTCAGATCTTCTAACTGTGATTTATGATTACTGCAAATAGATCAAAAAACAAACTCGTTGTATAGGCCTCTTTAGATCAAACACCGAATCTCAACATTTCGTAAAAGAGTTTAGGTATTTAACTATTTTTTTTACTGGTAATAGAATATGCTATTACCCTACTACAATAGTTATACATTTAATTAACTAAGCTAAATGATTAGACTGTCATATTTTCCAAATCTCAACCTAAAATGCTAGTTGAACAAACCATACAATTTTATCTTTCATCTTATAGCAAAAACAAAAGAGAAACGTACACGAAGATTGTTCCACACAGACCAACTTAAACCTTACACAACGATTTCAAAGTTTCGAATCATGTATTGCTTATACAACTGAGGAAAACAAAATAATATTGGGTAGGGTTTCACAACCAACATGATGGCTATAATCTTTAAACATTTCTTACACATAAATCTTTTCATCAGGGTTACCGAAACAAGACGCATTGCCTATGATAATAAACTGTATTAACACAGTTACGTTTTCTTTTTGTAAAGTATATAGGATCTCCGAAAAACTGAGTTCAATAACCAAAGAGTATTTATATACATTCTAACTCATAGTTTTTCACATGACGAACCCTGCAAACCCTTTTATCATAAAAAAATTCCAAAATCTATCCTATCAACTTAACAACATTATTTACTTTCAAAGTACACAATCGGCAGCTTCATCCTTTGAAAATGCAGTAGCTCAAAAGGAAATTAACATAAGGTCTAGAGATTCGAAACCCCAACTGTAACCTTAAACAAAAATCAAGTTTCATATACCATGAACCGTTACCATTTCATGGAAATGTCGAGGGTTAATCCCTTCAACAAACACTGTAAACTCTTATAAATCAAAATGTTACACAGTAAAACATTGAAAATCCCACACAGAGGCAGGTCGAGGATTCTATCCTCCCTACTTTTTCCTTACAGCTTAAAAATAATATTACAATGCTGGTAAAACCAAGCTAAAACCAAATGACGATTATTCGGCTAAAAACCAAACAAGGATCGACACTCTTTCCAGGATGCACCTACAGGTGATCAGCGAGGCTTAAAAGTTTTTAAGTGCATATTCCACCATGTTTCAACCATAGGAAGTCAAATCCAAGGAGCACCTGTCATGTAAACACATAGAGTGGTTAAAATATAGAATACAAAGTTAAAAACCTAATTACTTACAGTTACAACATTATTAACTTTCGTGGAAGACAAATAAAGAAGCTACGACTTACATGCTAGAGTTAAACTTTGCCTCTGAACCGAACATTGTTACATTCGATGAGAACCAGGACCAAACACACTTCTGGAAAATTCAACTCATAGAGCTCACTGTGAACAAAATACAAGTCACAAGTCGAGGTATCGAACCCTGGGGAGGTGCATGTCAAATCCCAAAATTTCCAAAAAATTTAAAATTTTTAAAATAGCATGTAATATGATTAAATACAGTCAATTAACTGTTTTGATTAGATTAAATGAACATAACTGTGTCTGAAGTATCTGTTATTGTACTTAAATTTTAAGATGGATTTTATTTATAGTTACTGATCGTTTTCTGTTCTGCAACCTCAAGGGGGGATTGCCATAGCAGACTAGGCTTACTTAGCTTCCAAGCTAATGCATCAAATTGTCCCTCTCTTACAGATATACAGGTAATGTGCGGGTCGCTATATTTATATCTTTAAAGTATTATAAATCAGTTAGTTGTACCAATTCATTCCGTAAAAAGTCTAAGCATGTTATCCAGATTATCAAGTGTTTAAAGGTATAACCTTTCCTGTGATCTTCTTTAATCGTACTTATAGAGGGTTAGAAACTACTAATTAAATATGATAGCTATGTTTCTGGAGTATCAATGAATTAAACAACTTGGTGAAATAAATGTTCTTTTGATGATACTACTGTATGGCAAAAATTGCTTCATAATTAGCACAGTGAAATACAAGCTAAGTTGAGTAAACTTATCGAGCATTAAGGATAACAAGAGTCTACTTGTTGTTACAAATATCTGAAACAATTAAGTAATTGTTATTGTATCGTAACAGTAAGTGAGAAGGTCTAGAGTAACCCTACTCCAACTTATGAATTAAGTAACTGGAATCCTACCATTGAAAGTCACCTACAGAAGGACTGGCAAGTCCTATTTCATCTGTGCACAGCTATCGCAGATAGCATTATGGTAGCATAATGTAACAGCTAAATCCTATATAGCTTACAATACACCCTTTTTTTTTATAATTTTTATAATGCAAATGAATTTTCTCTATGTATAGAATGCTTCAAAACTAAATCTTAAAAGATGTTTATATTACATGGTTTAGTAAGTCCTAGTTTTGGATCGATACAAGGCAAGAATTAATGGCATTCTTCTAATGTTGTGATTGTTAAAAAGATGATAGGTAAGTTATAATATTGCAACCATTTTGAATAACCAAGCAATATTTCTGTTATCCGTGCCTTGGTTTCTATTTGGCAACCATAATGAAATCCTCATTGTAATCTTGAACATTATTGACAAGGTATGTTTTTGTCTTATAATGTTTGTAGGGCGATGTATATATGTTCACTAGGCAAACATCGATGGCATTGTTTTAACATGAATTATATGGTGGTTTAAAATATGGTGTCTCGACCATATTAGAATATCCATGCTTATGATTAACTTTAGGGTTTGGTGTACTCACGCTATAATTTTAATTGAAACACCAACGATTGGAAACTCCTCATGGAACATTTGATCGTCGACCCACTGCATGGAAAATATTAAAGTGATACGTGGTGCCTTCAAAACCAAGTGTTGATGGTATAAAGTGTTGACTCAACCCTAGCTTGGCATTTCTCCATCGCCTTCGGGCTTGGTCTCTCTGAGAACCCTCCTGCTCGAACCTTCCTGTAACTGTGCTGGGTGACAGCTCCTATGTTGTTTCGCTCCTTCGTGCTTGTCATCTGTAATGAGTAGGGTCGTTATACGTTGTTATTGGCGACCAAATGGTTGTTAGAAACCTAGGGTTCTTTCTTTACTACCAACACTGTCTTTGTCACGGCTTGACTGTAATTCCTTGATTTGGCTCTGTTAAAGCTTCTCGAATGGGAGATACCCCATGCTTCTGTCAACTCGTTTGTTCATTCAAAAGTAAGGGTGGTGTATTACACTTTCTCTACTCGGGAGTATCAAGCTTTTTATGGTGATCGAGATCCTGTTAGATTGCTGGTAAGTCATTATTTTGATACTTCGTTATTTTAGTTAAAAGATTAAGTTTAACAAAATTAAGTTGTAACTGATACCCCTCCGTGGTTACAGGTTCTGGCCCCTCTCAGATGCGTGGATGTTACAAGCTTCTGCAATGGTGTTCCGGGTAAGCCTGGTTTATACCATGGCATTTTCCTTCTTGCTGGTTGTTAAGGCGGTTAGGGTTTGGATTTGGAAAGAACCACTCTGTGAACTATCTATGTTTTGTTTAGTCCCGTAACGAATTGTTACCACAAGTCCTTTGACAGGTTAACCCTGTAACGTGAAGGAAAATGTTATGGCTTTGGCCGATTGTAAATTATTTTCTTGTTTTTAGTAAAATAGGTTTTTCTACAGAATATTTGATGTATAAAAAGAAGAGAAGACAAGGCTATGAGCCTGTCTGATGAAGAGGTTACGGCCTCGTGGTTTTAGCATTGTACTCGTAAAGTTTGGCTCAGGGTTTTTACCCAGGGTTTGAAATTTACTTATTATAAAGGTTTTGCTTGCACAACAGGCTTGTTTATTGGATGCCTTTGTTTTCTTTTGTTCTAAGCTATACATAGTAGTAAGTAATTCTTTAGTTTTTAAACCACTTATACAGTGGATTTGTGTCTCGGCTGTAAGTAGAATAACATCTTAACTATTTAGCCTTGGTTTTACTTTTACGTTTTTCCTGTGTAAATTAAGCTTTTATAATATGACTTGTTACAGACATTTTGTATATTTAACTGGTGTGTGGGGTAGGTTTTGATTTTCTGAGTTTATGTAAATGCTTCTATTAATAAATGGGCTGCAGCCGTAGGTGAAATCGTTGCTTTGATGCTTTAGAATTTATTTTTACTTGTAATCTGTACTGATAGGGTTCAAACTAAATCTTAGGGTTGTGATGTGTTTTAGTTGTTCTTTCTGTTACTTCGATTTCGACTCTGTTGTTGTTTGAGTGTAAAATGGAAAATGATAATTTTCTACTGTTGAACTCGATAAATGAACTAGATTACTGTTCTGCTATTTCTTTGGTTTTAAAACAATACCTAAGTTCTATAATTAAGACTCTATCGACCAATGAGAGTCAAGTGAGTGATATTATGATAACGTTAAACTCGGCAACAGGGTTCTGTTATTTCTTTTTGTTTTCAAAACATTAACTAGATTATTTAACAATGATAGATTCTTTGTAATAACTTCCTGCTAGGGTTTGCTCAATAATCTAATTGTTATGTAAAGACTTGTTAAATCTTAATTAGGGTTTGTTTATTAATTTAATTAATAGACTACGGCTGGTTAAATTTTTGTCTAGGGTTTATACTAAAAGAAATAGATGTTTGAACTACGGCTACTATTCTTCTGCAAATTATCGATAATGATAATAACACTGTAACTATTATAATTAACTAGGTTTAAAATTTCAATAATAGACTATTGATTACAATATTACTATTGTACATCATGCATTAAAATTACCTTATCAGTAGGATAGTAATGATATTAAGAAATGCTGAAACACATTAACTACACCAAATCTATCTACTACTACTCTGATATACTATTTTACTAACAATTACTCTTCAGACATTTAGAAATAAATTCATCATACATTTATTTAGACTTAACAAACATAAGGAAGTAAATGACAGAACCTGTTTCTGTGGACAACAACAACAATGGGAGGTTGTTCCTCCCTACCAACTCCTGGAGAGTGCCCAAACAGCACTTCTCAAGACCCCCGAGCTTGCTCTGGTCTCCCTGGCTGGAACTAGGTGCAGCAAATAATTCACTCAGCCCAAACAGCTACAATGGAACCAAGTTACTCCAGCATTCCTCTCAAACAACTTCCTTACTGTATATTTCCCTTTTCCTCAATGGGGCTCCTGAATAACATTCACCTGAATGTATTCTCCCTCCAGAACAATTCGAACCCCCAGCTCAGTTCATTGAGTACTATTTAAAAGATTGCCTAGGTCTTTGTTGGGTTAACTGTCATTAATGAGACACCTGCTCTGATTCCACTTTCTTGGGGAATCATGACCCCAAAATATAGGGAAGTTGCCACCTGCAACTTAGGAAGTGTTTGAGGATGCTGCCACTTGTCTTTTGCCTTTCCACCTAGTTCCATCCACCAGTTTGACCAGTAACCTCTTTTTAACAGCTCTCCCATGCTGTTGTCTCCATAATTTATTTATTAATAATAAAATATTCAGAATTACATTCCATTTCTAGTGACTCTGCTGAGTCATCAATTCCTACTTAGCATTAAATTTAACATAATGTCTCAGGAATATAATGAAATAATTACATAATTTTTACAAAATTGGGGTATGTGACAGTGCATCCAAAACACTTATGCAAAACCTAAGAAATCGCAGTCCTGCCGGCCTCTCCAACACCCCACTCCCAACAAAATGAATGCCCAGGTTATGCCTTCGACGAAATAACTCCAAAGCAGTTAGGGTGTCACTCCTTCTAATAAACACGACGTGAAGACTGCCACGGTGGATGCCAACAGGCATTCCACCAAAACACGCTTTTATTGCACTTTAAAACCTATAGCTACCATCTTACATGGAAAACTGCCATCACAATCAACATTACGAACTTAGGGGTTTTGGTCATCAACTTGTATACCATTATAACTATAGCATAGTTTGGCTACGTGTTTTCCAAGGTCAAATCATCATTGTTTAAATATCCAAATGTGACATAGAGTCTCTTGTTTTAATCAAACTTTTGTACATAGTATATTGACCATAAAGTGCATATCAATAATAGTGCATAGCTATCATTACAACGATCTTAGGACTTTAAAACGCCAACATATAGAGTAATTTAATAGAGGGTAGATGCATATAGTGTATAGTTTGTAACTATCGGCACTTTCAAAGTGGTCATGATAATACTATCACATAGGTTTATGCATATACTGCATAACATCATAGGTTTAGAAGCATAGTGTTAGCACAAAAGCTTAGGTTATGATTCTTTTCGTACATAATTGCATGGTATAATTCATAATTATAGAAGTTTAATGCATTTAGCCTTGAAGGCCAATCTAAATACTTTCTATTATGACTTAGTATAATACAAGCGTAATAGCAATAAATACAATTTCCAAGTTTTCGAATATGACCGAAAGTATATAAACAACTTGAATATAATTGAAGATCAAACTAGAATGGATCTCACCCTGAATATACTTCAATTCACTCTAATTCCTTTTTATATAACATTGAAGGATAACTGAAGTTAAATAGGACCTCTTTATACACTTCGAAAACAGTATCGCTCTTACATGTGATCTGTGATAGAAGTTAAAATGCTTTAGCTAAATAGATAAGTAAGCCTCGGGGTGCCCTTAGGACCCCTTCATCATCAATAAGAAAAATAAACAGTTAGCACATATAAATGAAATCAATAAAGTATTGACATCTACATAAGTAACCATAACTGATCTAGGATGCATGATTGAGGTAATAACATCCATCAATAGCATATTTTAGACACAAACACTTTTCACGTATTGTGTAATACAATATACACACATAATCGACGTAACATGTATGTATAGTGTGACGTCTATTTAAACAAACAAACACTTATTATATTTCCGCACAGTAATTATAGCACTTATTGTTACTCTAAAAAATTTTAAATTTTTGCGAATTTTTTGGATGTTACACGTGGTATTAGAGCACGGTTCAAACTCTAGGCCTGAAATAGGCTCATGCGCGCAAAACAGAAAAAGAAGCCAGAAAATTTACTTACTAACTTTTATTCAAATTTGTTTATGTATAGAACAGCTTGACATTGAATTTGCAGGTATGGACATACCAAAAGAATCAGCAGAGAACAGATCTCCTCATAATGAACGTAATAATAATGAACATGAAAATATTAATGAAGAAATCTACGTAGAACTGAATGATCAATCATCTGAATTATTATGTACTGTTAAGGACTTAAAACTTAAATAAGAAATGCTAAGAAAACGAAAGAATTTTAAGAGCATAGGAAGAATTAAACCAGATTTTACTGGAAAAGTATCATCAAGATGAAAAACATAAGAGGACAGAAGTAAAAACTGAATCTGGAACAATGTCCTACAAACACAGAGATAAGAAAATGAAATGCTATAAAACTGAAAGTAACTCTTCTTCCTCTGAATCTAATGATAAAACTTATTGCAGAAAATATAACTCTGATCAGGACAGTAGTGACAATGATTGTGGTCCTAAGAAAAAGTGTAAACATTATGAACAAATTTCAGGGGAATTTAAAAAGATAAAACCTACAACTTTTAATGGAGAAAATAAAAAGGGAGAGGCAGCTGAAGCATGGCTATCCGGTATGAAGAAATATTTTCAGATCTATGATTACTCATCTCAATTAAAAGCTAAGATGGCCATATACAATCTAACCGAAAGGGAAAACATTTGGTGGCAAGATATCAAAAGAGTTAAAATCCTTAAGGACAAGAATATAAAATGGAGTACATTTAAGAAAATGTTTAAGAAAAAGTTTTTATCCGAACAGTATTACGAAGATAAGTCAAAATAATTTTATGATTTAAAGTTGGGTTCTATGACTATGAAGGAGTTATGTAGCAAATTTCTCAGCTTGTTAAGGTATGTACCTTACATAGATGAAGAAAAACCTAAGATACAAAGGTTTCTAAGCTATTTACCCTTCAACATAAAAGACATAATTGAATACGATAATCCTTCAACTCTTGAAAAAGCCATGAGGAAGGCTAATTTCTGTTTTGAACATAATAAGAAAAGAGAAGGTGTATCGAGTTGGAGGAATAATAAACCAAGTAATTATGAGCATAAGAAGAAAACTTTTAATTTTAAAAATTCTGGGAAAAAAAAAATTTTCAATAACAGAAATTTTCAGAATAATAATAATTACATAGGTAATGCACCACGGAATTTCATAGCTATAAGGAATGTGCCTAATAATAATAATAATACCAAAAGTGTTGAACAAAGACCACCTTTAAAGTGTTATGACTGCAATGGACCACATACCATAGCAAACTTCCCACTCAAAAAAAGGACAGTCAGCAAAATTCACGCCATACAAGTGGAACCGACAGTTGGTGATGTAGAAAAACCATCAAACTTCTATGGTCGAGATCGAAGGTATGATACAAAACAAATTTATTTCCATTTTAATAGATCCAGGTGCAAGTTTGAGTTACATATCACCTACTTTAGTGAAAAGTTGCAAGTTAAAAGTAGAAAATTTTGATAAATCATTGTTAGTTCAGTTAGCAACAGGCACCAAAAGAAAAGTTACAGAGTTTGTCAAAAGCTGTGATTTACTTATGAGTCATTTAAAGACGCAAGTTAAATTGAATGTTTTGCCATTAGGATCATATGATGTATTAATTGGCATTGACTGGCTTGAACGGCATAGGGTAATACTTAACTGCTATGAAAAGTATTTTACTTGTTTGAATAATGAAGGAAACGCTAAACCAGTAAAATGAATCCCTAGGAAAACATTTGTTAGACATATTTCTGCTTTACAAGCAAAGAAAGTTGTAAGAAAGGGTTGTAAAATGTTTGTTGTGAATGTGATTAATGACGAATATTCATCTAAAGAAGATAAGATAAAACTGGAAGACATACATATTCTTAAGGACTTTTCTGATATATTCCCGGAAGAAATTCCAGGACTACCTCCGAAAATGGAACTTGATTTCACCATTGAGTTAGTGTCGGGTGCGGTACCAAACTCAAAGGCTCCTTACAGAATGAATATTCTGGAATTAAATGAACTAAAATCTCAGCTAAAAGAATTAATTGATAAGAACTAAATAAGGCCAAGTGTGTCTCCTTGGGGAGCATGGGTTATCTTTGTTAAAAATAAGGACAGTACCTTGCGACTGTGCATAGACTAACGTCAACTTAATAAAATGACTATTAAAAATCAATATCCTTTTCCCCACATTGAAGATCTATTCGATCAGGTACGCAGAGCAGAGATATTCACTAAAATTGACTTGATACCATCAAGTTAGAATAAAGGATGAAGACATTTTTAAAACTGCTTTCAGAACCTGTTATGGGCACTACGAGTTCATAGTTATGCCTTTTGGGATAACTAACACACCGACAGTCTTCATGTGTATAATGAATAACGTTCTGCATAAGTACCTAGATAAGTTTGTAATTGTGTTCTGTGATGATATTCTAATTTATTCAAAAACTAAAGAAGAACATGACGAACACTTAAGAATAATTCTGCAAATTTTAAGAGAACATCAACTTTATGCTAAGTTCAGTAAATTTGACTTTTATAAAGATAAAATACAGTACTTAGGTCACATAATATATAAAGACAAAATTTATGTTGACTCAGATAAAATAAGAGAAATTAACGAGTGGCCTATCCCTAAAGACGTAACTGACGTACGGTCATTTATAGGGATAACAAGTTACTACAGAAAGTTTATTGGCGGATTCTCCAGAATTGCGAATCCCATAACTTCTTTGCAGAAGAAGGGAAAGAAATTCATATGGGATCAAAAATGCGAAGAAAATTTTAAGAAGTTAAAAGAGTTATTAACAACATCACCTATATTAAAAATTGTTGATCCTAATAAGGACTTCGTTGTATGCACTGATGCATGCAATGATGGACTTGGTGGGGTCTTAACTCAAGAAGGTCATGTTATTGCTTATGAGTCTAGGAAGCTAAAAATCCACGAAAAGAACTACGCAACTTATGATCTAGAGCTGGAAGTCATGATACATGCACTAAAAATGTGGTGCCATCACTTGATTGGAAGAAATTTTTCACTAATGACAAATAATAAAGGCTTAAAATACTTGTTGTATCAAACAAATCTTAACGCAAGGCAAGCTAGGTGGCTATCTTTCCTTGGTGAGTACGATTTCGAGATTCAACACATTAAGGCTAAGGAAAACAAAGTTGTTGATGCTTTGAGCAGAAACACCAAATTAAATTTTGTGGCAGCAATCATCACATTTAAGACAGATCTGGAAAATCAGATCGAAGAAGGAATTAAGCAAGATGAAAATTATCAAAAATTACATGGTAAAGTTGCTGAACATTTATCTAAAAATTTAATAACAGATTACAGCATCAATGAAAAAGGTTTAATGACTTATAAAAACAGAATTTATGTACCTAATATGTCAAAAGTCAAACTGTTGATTTTGGATGAAGTTCATAAAAGTCCTTATTCGGGACACCCTGGTTATCAGAAAATGATAACTATGCTAAGAAATGATTACTTTTGGCCCCACATGAAGAATGAGGTGGCTGAATACATAGCTAGGTGTTTTGAATGTCAGACAATTAAGGCTGAGCGTCAACACCCAGCTGGCCTATTGCAGCCATTACCAATTCCAGAATGGAAGTGGGAAATTATAAGTATTGATTTTATAACAGGTTTACCTAAGAATCAGAAACAGAATGACTCCATAATGGTGGTTGTGGATAAACTTAGTAAATCTGCTCATTTTATTCCAGTTAAGATTACTTTTAAAGGTACTAACATCTTTGAAGTGTTTATGAAGCAAATCTTTCGCTTACATGGAATTCCAAAGGTAATTATTTTTTATCGAGATTCCAAGTTTACTGGAAATTTCTGGACAACATTGTTTAAAGGTCTAAATAATAAATTGAATTTCAATACTTCTTTCCATCCACAAACTGATGAGCAGACTGAAAGGGTAAATCAGATTTTAGAAGACATGTTAAGAATGTATGTTAAAGATCAACCAACTAAATGGGAAGAGTATTTGCATTTAGCTGAATTTGCTTACAATAATCATTATCAAGCATATGCTAGACTTAGTCCATTTGAAATTTATATGGAAGGAAATGTAGTACTCTTATTTCTTGGGATAATCATGTTGGCAGATTAATGTTAGGACCAGATTTGTTAAGAGAGATGGAACTAACCGTGAAACAGATATAAGGCAATTTAAAAATTGCACAAGATAGACAAAAAAGTTATGCAAATCTGAAACGAACTGAAAGAGAATTTCAGGTTGGAGATCATGTCTTTGTAAAGGTAAAACCCAAGAAAAGTTCCTTTAAGCTTGGGAGTTGTGCTAAACTAGAACCAAAGTACTGAGGGCCATTCGAAGTCCTATCAAGGATTGGACTAGTTGCATATCAGTTTTCTCTACCATCCAACTTCAGAATACATAATGTTTTTCACATTTATGTTTTAAAGAAGTATGTGTACGATGCTACTCATGTGCTGAATTGGAATGATATACAAGTGGAGCACAAAAGAGATTTTCAGGTGGAACCAAACTGTATCCTTGACAACAGGGAAATTATGCTCTAGAATCGTACCATAGGGCAGGTAAAGGTGCAATGGAAGGAACTTAGCCCTGATGAAGCTACCTGGGAATTGGAAAGTAATATGCGGACAACATATCCAATTCTCTTCTAGGGGGCTCTGAGCAATAATAAGCAACATCGAGGACGATGTTGAGCTTAAGTGGGGGTGTTTGTAACATACCCATTACTTGAAACATTTTATGTTTGAGAAAAACATCATCTTAACTTTTATTGTAAAGTTTTATATTTGGCCAAGTGGCCAAGGATGACTATAATTGCACAATATTATTATTTTATAAAATAAAATAGGAGACACTCACCCAAAGAGACTGTTGAAAGAGTGTTTACTAACCCATTAGGTGGAATGGAATATGGGGTAGAAGGAAATGAACAAGTGGCAGCATCAGGAACTCAGTAACCAGCTATTGTTATGGGACAACTCCCTTGAATTGTGGTCAAAGTTCCCTGAAATATTGGACTGCAGCTTGAGGCTCATTTATTTGGAAACTGACCACTAAAAGACCTAGGCATCTTTATAAGCCATTGAATTTAAGTAGACGCTCACACTTTTTCTGACGAGAAAATTTACCTTGTGGTTCTGTTGTATGCACACAAGAGATTCAATGAGGGGGAACTATGTTTTGAGTTGTATTGTAAGTCTGCTTCACTTCTGTTGAATGCAGAGTTACCTGCTGACTGCAGAGGTTTATTTTGAGGTGTATGCAAGTCTCCGTTGATTGTTGGAAGTACAACCTGAGTGCCTTGCTTCTACACAGAATCGTCTACCTAGTGGTTTAGTAAACGGGCTCGAGGGTCCAATTGAGGAAGTGATATTGGCTACTTCTTCTGGAAAGGTTGGGAGGAACGGGCCTCTTTGGGTGTTTGTCCACCCTATCTACATTATCAGGTTCTACTTGTTATTTCATTTCCTACTAGTTATAATTTATTGCTTCTATAACTGTTGATTTATTTGCCGAATGATGTTAGTTATCATCATTCAGATGTAAATTATTGAAATGATGAATTGTATTTTATATTCTGTAAAAAGTTAATGAAGTTTTTGTGATAGAGATAGAATTAAATGCTTCCCTACATTTTTCCACACACTATCCTTGGTGTCATACTCTAGTACAAGGAAGAGTGTTTAAAAATAGATCTAAATATTGATGCATTGTAAATAGATTTGAATGAAAGATTGAATGCATGCACATAGAACTATCTACATTATCTTTTATTTAAATAAGCATCTAGAATACAGGATTTTTGTTAAATAACATCTACTTTATAAACAGTATGCAAGGGACAGAGTTCTGTAATATTTCTTAAATAGTTTCATTCATAACAGTAAAATTACATTCCTTATAAGAGAGTGTGTTTTAGGATTTTAATACTAAAACCATGCATTCATCTCTTTGTAGATCATCACTAATAAACATAGAAATTTTAATAAAAAGGAACAACTCAATTCTTAGCTATCAATACAAAATATTTCAGTATCACACTATATTCACACAAGACCGTAATAAGGTCAAACACATAGTTCGGATCTTCTAACTGTCATTTATGGTTACTGCAAATAGATCAAAAAACAAACTCGTTTTACAGGCCTCTTTAGATCAAACACCGAATCTCAACATTTCGTAAAAGAGTTTAGGTATTTAACTATTTTTTTACTGGTAATAGTGAATATGCTATTACCCTACTACAATAGTTATACATTTAATTAACTAAGCTAAACGATTTAAAGACTTTTGTATTTTCCAAATCTCAACCTAAAACGCTAGTTGAACAAACCATACGATTTTATCTTTCATCTTATAGCTCAAAAACAAAAGAGAAACGTACACAAAGATTGTTCCACAGAGACCAGCTTAAACCTTACACAACGATTTCAAATTTTCGAATCTTGTATTTCTTATACAGCTGAGGAAAAAAAAATATTGGGTAGGGTTTCACAACCAGCATGATGGCTGTAATCTTTAAACATTTCCAACACAGAAATCTTTCCATCAGGGTTCCCGAAACAAGCCGCATTTCCTATGCTAATAAACTGTATTAACACAGTTACGTTTTCTTTTTGTAAAGTATATAGGATCTACGAAAAACTGAGTTCAACAACCAAAGAGTATTTCTATACATTCTAACTCATAGTTTTTCACATGACAAACCTTGCAAACCCTTTTATCATAACAAAATGCCAGAAGCTATCCTATCAACTTAACAACATTATTTACTTTCGAAGTACATAACCAGCAACTTCATCCTTTGAAAACTCAGTAGCTCAAAAGGAAATTAACATAAGGTCTAGAGATTTGAAACCCCAACTGTAACCTTAAACAAAAATCAAGTTTCATATACCATGAACTGTTACCATTTCATTGAAATGTCGAGGGTTAATCCATTCAACAAACACTGTAAACTTTTATAAATCAAAATGTTACACAGTAAAACAATGAAAATCCCACACAGAGGCAGGTCAAGGATTCTATCCTCCCTACGTTTTCCTTACGGCTTAAAAAGAAGATTACAACACTGGTAAAACCAAGCTAAAACCAAATGTCGATTATTCAGCTAAAAACTAGACAAGGACTGGCACTCTTGCTAGGATGCACCTACAGGTAATCACCAAGGCTTACCAGTTTTCAAGCCCATCTTCCACCATGTTTCAACCATAGGAAGTCAAAGACGAGGAGCACCTATCATGTAAACACATAGAGTGGTTAAAATATAGAATACGAAGTTCAAAACCTAATTACTTACAGTTACAACATTATTAACTTTCATGGAAGAGAAATAAAGAAGCTACGACTTACATGATAGAGTTAAACTTTGCCTCTGAACCAAACATTCTTACATTCGACGAGAACCAGGACCAAACACACCACTAGCAAACTGAGCAAAGGAAAGACTCATCTCATAGAGCTCACTGTGAACAAAATACAAGTCACAGGTGTTAACACCTAAAAAGTGCTCACTAGCTCATTTCCTTATTCACATGACCCATTTGTCCACTTTTCCACCATCTGAGCCTCTAAAGCCAACAAAAGGTCACCAAAAGACCTTAGTACACCCCTTTTCCCACTCAAAAAGATTATTTTTCCTAAAAAAACATAAAAAACCCTCAAAAAGGGTACAAAATTCCCAAAATATTAAAAAGGGAATAAAAATATTAATTTTATTCAAAAAAGGAAAAAGGAGGGAAAAGTACCTAAACCATGTTGGTCAATACCATTGGTTTCCACAAAACCACAATGGTATTCCCCACCACTAAAACCTATAAAAAGGTGGTAGGGGCTCCTCATTTCACATCCATCCATCTTCCTATTCTCATGCTGCCAAAATCTCCCTTGAGCTTTTGGCCATTGTAGCAACCTTGGAGAAAGGACCCTTTGGAGTTTGGAGCTGCTCATCCTTGGAGCTTCTCAACTATCTTCATCACTTGGAGGTATTATTATTGCAAGCACTTGCTTGCCCCCATTTTCAATACAAAATTATTTCTTATATTTCTTGTTCTTGTTTTTTAATTCAAAAATGCACATGCTAGTTTAGTTTTACTTTAGATTTAGTTTACATTGTTTTTGCTTAATATTGAGACTGCTGCTACTAGTTAGCAGGTGCCCATATCACTAAGCTTGGTTGCAAAACCAAGCCAACAGTTTTTGGCGACTCCGCTGCTTTCGAATTTTAGATCTCACTTTTGCTTTAGATCTTAGTTTTTGATAGTATTAGTTAGTTTAATTCATAGATCTGCCACCCTAGACAGCAGATCCATTGCTGTTCTAGATCTTGGCCCATTTCTTTTGCCATTAACAGCCCGAAATTCTCAATTTTCGGGTTCGTTTTTCGGCGTCCGCATACGGCTTTCGCCTCGCGGCTTTTTGCCCAACAGTCGCGCGGCTCATCGCGACTGCGCGGCCCTTTTCCGCGCGGTTCACCGCGGCTTCACGGCCAATTAACGCGCTGCACATCGCGGCTTCGCGGACATTTTCCGTGCTGCACATCGCGACTGTGTGACGAAATCCTGCGCGGTCCATCGCGGCTTCGCGGCTAAAATCCGCGCTTCCCATCGCGACTGTGCGACAGAAACCCGCGCGGTCCATCGCGGTTGTTCTGTCAAAACCCGCGATGCCAATTTTTTCCATTCGGCCGATCCGTTTAAAAAATTATTTTTTTACTGTATTTTCTGCCCACATAGCCCATTTTACAGTACTAAAATTCCAGCATTGTTTAGAGCCTTAGGAAAATTTTACTATTTAGAATGCACATTTGAAAAAGTCTTTTTAAAAAAATTTCAGAAATTGAAAGAAGGATTTATTTGCATTTCATCTAGATTAAAATTTTGCTGTTTACTTCTTTCATATTTTGCCCATAGCAATTTTTGAAAAAGAAATCCATTTATTTCTTAAAGAAGTCATATTATTTGTTTTCCTATTTCAAAATATCCTTTGTTTTTTGAATAGTCTTTGCAAAGCATTTAATTTCCATTTATTGAAAAAGTCATATTATTTGCTTTTCTATTTCAAAAAATCCTTTGTTTTTTGAATACTTAGCATTTACTTTTTCAATTTTAGTTTAAAATATCACACGTGCACCCACTCAAACACATAATTTAAACTGAGCCTTAAAACTTACCCTAACTTCAACCCACTTTTAACCCCACTTGGGGAACATTAAAAGAACTTTGTAGCTAGGTAGTATTGAGGGGATAGGTGTTCCAATAACACCCCTCAGTTATTACATCTGAGACATAGTTGTTGTCCATTAGGGAACCAAAATCTCCTAGTATTTATTGACACGATCATAACCAGTTTATCGGAAGGCCTCTCCCCTAGGAGGGTTGAAGTCGCGAGGATGGTTCTGGAAGTCTGAGTGGAATACCGAAATCCATTCAATAACCGAAGGCTACCATTCGCAGTTCTCGGGATATCCCTATATGGGGGTATTGCGGTAAAAGGACCAAACGGCAGATTTACCTTTTCTGGACGTGTCATGAACGGAGTATCCTAGTTGCCATTCTTTAGGATTGATTACCCGGTGTCCCTCCCGGTAGGGGGATATCTAGCCATTGACTCAACACTCAATATTGTCTGACTTGGATTTCATCACCTTGCAGAGAATATCGTTTGTTGGTTCACAATACTTTTAGTTAGGTGTTTGCATGATACAATCCACCTTTGGTCTAGTAGCACCTATTTTTTCTAGAAGTTGTTTGCATGTTGGTACTCTGACCATTTTTTTTTGCATCCCTCCACTTATTATAGCACAGCTGCTATAATAAGTGCCTTTTTGAGGTTGATTTTTTGGCCTGAGAGCCTTCATTTCCACTCCCCTTCTTGCACCCTTGGTTGCATTAAGGTTTTGAGTTTTTTATACATTACCATTTTACATATAAGATTTTTTCACAAAAAACTTATTTCTCACCATTGAGAATTTTAGACGCTCTCGTCGTCTTCGGGGCGAACTCCCAGAGTTCAGTCTACTTGGCTCGCCACATCACCGACGCCGAGCCTTACCCCTTGACTCGACACCTCGTCGGTCAAACAGACAGTCATCCGATTCTAACATGCCTCACTTCATAGTTGATTTTGAGGCAGAATCCGAAAACCCTACCAAGTTATTGCTAACCAACCTCATGGCTGGGACACAATTCGACCCACTCTTTACCAGCACCATAGGTGATGCATCCATAGACCCTTCTACTGTGGTGCCATCCATGGCAACAACCACCCCCCTGGGTATGCCTAATATGGGGGACACTCCATTTTTAGGAATGACCAACACAGGACCACCTCCTATTACGGGTATGCCGAACATAGGGGTCACACCCCCTCTCACTACAATAACCCATATCCCAGGAATCCCTACTGCTATTCCTAACCCCGGTGTAACCCATGTTGCACTTGGAAACGCTGGTCCATACCAGACCACAGCTATTGGAGGACACATACCTTCAATACCTAGCATACCTTTAGGCGCTACTGGACCCCTACATCATACCACCATGACTAGTCATGCCCCAGTCACTACACCACATCCATCTACTAGCTTACCATACATGGCGAGTCTGAACTTACCAGACTTAGCCAGGTTAACTAATGATCCTATCAGACACGACCCTGCGTGGCCTCACATGCCAACCAAACTCCCCTCCGACATCCTTAAGTTTGAGGGCAAGGCAGGAGAGGAACCCCAAAACCATATCATGTCCTTCCATCTATAGTGTTCCTCCAACTCCATAGTGGACGACTCTATCCACCTCCGCCTGTTACAGCGCACCTTCACTGGCTCTGCAGCTAAGTGGTATATCGAGCAACCCCATGGGACGCATGCCACCTTTACCTCCCTTGCCTCGACCTTCCTGCAGTTCTTCCAGTTACCTGTCCGCTATGATGCGGGAGTCGAGATCCTACTGTCTTGCAGATAGAACACGGCCACCCACATCACTGACCACATTCATGAGTGGCGTCGATGTCGAAGCCTCTTCAAAATCAAGTTAGATGACTGTATCTTCTTAGATTGGTTTCTAAAATCCCTCCTCCCTCTCATTGCCAAGGATGTGGCATCCGAAAGACCCTAGTCTGAAGAAGAAGCTATCCTAAAAACTCAGGAATTCAACCTAATTTACGCCCAATCAGGCTATCTCTATACCATCATACCAGACGCCCCATGAGGCGATTCGTTACACGGTGACGCGCCGGGGGCATCACATGCCGCTGATGGTATTATTGGCCAAGTCACACCGCAAATTAAACCTTTTAGCATGGTGAGCACCATAAATGCCCCCGACCTCTCTAGGGCTACATCTAATTCTGGAGTGACAACTTCCTACGCTCCAACGAATCAGACTCATCCCACTCATGGACCCTCTTGTCCACAACATTGCTATGGGCATGCGCCATTGGCATATGCACCTCCCACATACTATAACCAACCTGCCACCCAGAACCCGATTCAGTTCCCGCCACAACCAATCTATTACCATCAGCAGGCCACACATGCTCCTGTTCACTCACAAGCCCCAACGACTTATTTCCCACCACAGGTAGTCCTTGCTGCACCACAACCTCCGATCGCTCAGACTTATCCTCCAAACAACAAAAACGCTACCCCCGCCAACCAAAACCCTGATCGACCACCGAAACAGGGTAAGAACCCCAATTTACGAACAAACCACCCATGTTCCATATGCGGGATATACGGCCACTATACACACACTTGCCCCCATTTGGGGCGAGCACACCAACTGTGGTCTGATGACACCCAACGCCAAGGGCACGCGGAACAACCAACGCCACCTCCTCAACCACAACCCATGGTTCTGCAGAATCCTTTTCCCACACAAGAAATGGCGAACACTCATCCGTTGGATCCTCCTCAAGGAACCACAGCACCACAACAGCAAATCACATATGCTGCACACACAAACCAACCGATGGATTCATGTAGTCATCATCTCCTTATGATGTCATCATCCGACATGAATCTCCAAATGCGTCGAAACCAATCCACCCCCACTGCACCTAAAAATCTTCTCCCCATGGTTGAACAACCTATTTGTGGTGCAACTACCTCGTTTGTTTCCTCTGTGGGACCCGGTTTTTACTCAGACGCACCAATGACCTCAACATTCCAATCCATTCCACCCCCGTCACCCGCGCCCAAAGTATCTGACCTATGTACCCTGTCCCACAATACACAAACACCCAACGATCAACCGTCCTTGTTACCTAAACCACCATTGGTCCCTAGTCACATTGGTGTTACACCCATCCACACAATCCCCTTTATATTCCCTCCCTCGGGCGTAGTAAGCGCTCCGGTTATGGCTACCCTCAGTCTCCCCGGGTTAACATTGGGATTACCCGTGTGGTATATTTCGCCTCCAGTTCCCCCGCCGACACCAAATGTCATCCTACAACTGGTGCAACCCATTGTCACTTCTACCCAACCACCTCCCGGTATCACTACTCCTTCGTCATCGACGAATCCCCCTCCACTCATCAGGCCCACTAGGGGCAGAGGCCCACAACCATACACTGCGGTACCACCACCCAACGCAGTTAAACCTCCCCCCGTGTTCCGTGCTCCTCCTAAATGCTCGTTGTGTGATGAGTTAGGCCATCCAACCCATCAGTGTCCACAGTTACCTGCATTACAGGAACACATGCAAATGCTTGACGATGACCCCAACATCCCGGTTGTCAAAATCGACTCAAACCCCATGCCTCGTGACAAATCACTGCGTACCAACCACCCTTGTGCGATATGCGGTATTTACGGCCACTATTCACATCACTGCCCCGATCTCCCAGATTACAGAGCAGCCTTGTACGAGATGAATAACGTTGACCTCGAGATATCCCCTCTTCTCATTGAGGAAATTCATCCCCCACCATCTTCCTCCTCAGAAGAAATTAACACCATTTACACGATTTCCACTGGATACCCCTCTGTCCGGTCGACCCCTTCCATTGATCCCTTTGACACACATGTTCAACCCTTTCAAATCGACGAGGAAACCACATGTCCACAACATGGGGGCAGGCCCAAAACCTTGCTTACTCATCATCATCGTGATTCTCGTCGGAGACATTGGGGGCATCCACCCCACAAAGGGAATCCCCCATCATCATATCATCACTTCAGTATGCCACCACAGCCCACAGCCTCATGGTATAACACCCCGCCAGCAGTTGCTCAATGCCCTATTGATCTCTCTCTGAGACAACATCTGCACCACATTGACACCTCTGAGTTAGGGGACATAATAGATTACCTCGACCCCGGGATAGGGGGCGTGATCAATAGTTTTGAACCTTCCCCATCATCTCTATCTCAACACCTCAATGAGCCCATCGTTAAAACCAACACATATGTGATCCACAATCACACACCCCATGCACATAGCATGGGGGTAGGTCATTAACCCTGCTCACTTTTTCATATTCGTGATCTCAACCATTTTTTAGGTCACGTGTCACTTGTATATTTGAGTTGATTTTATACACATAGTATTTCCCCCCGCGGGTCATCATTTCTCCCCACCACTGCATCATTGGCTTGGTGGGCTCACCTTTATTTGTAGCAATTTTTTAACCTAGCTATTTGCTTTGACCATTCCGAATTCCTTATGACCTCCGTTTTTCGCACCATTTATATTGCCGAATTCAGTTTTCCGCGCTCGTGATGATGCTTGAGATCATTTCTCGCTCTCACGCCCAGATTTTTCGGGCATTTTTTCCATGCCCCCTCGTCGCCTTGGTTTGCGTGCCACATCGGCTGTCGTCCATTTTTTACGAATCTTTTTTCGCCGGATTCAGTTTTCCGCGCTCGTGATGATGCTTGAGATCATTTCTCGCTCTCACAACCCAGATTTTTAGGGCATTTTTTCCATGCCCCCTTGTCGCCTCGGTTTGCATGCCACATCGGCCGTCGTCCATTTTTAGCGAACCTTATATCGCCGGATCCAGTTTTCCGCGCTCGTGATGATGCTTGAGATCATTTCTCGCTCTCACACCCAGATTTTTTTGGCATTTTTTCCATGCCCCTTATCACCTCGGTTTGCGTGCCATATCCGTCGTTCTCCGTTTTTGACAATCTTTATATTGCCGGATTCAGTTTTTCGCGCTTGTGATGATGCTTGAGATCATTTCTCGCTCTCACGCCCATATTTTTTGGGCATTTTTTTCCATGCCCCCTCGTCGCCTCGGTTTGCGTGCCACATTGGCCGTTGCCCCTTTTTGACAATCTTTATGTCACCGGATTCATTTTTCCGCACTCATGATGATGCTTGAGACCTTCTCTCGCTCTCGTCAATCCCCTTTTTGTTCGGTATAATTTTATCCCTTTTTCAGGCTGAGCAATCCCTTTTACGAAAAAGGCACTTAGGGAATTTTTGTTAAGCTCTTTTCTGACTCCTAAAACAATGAAAAGATCGTCGAGCAACCTTGCTTCCTTTCATGCTCGCTAAACGTATCTGAAAGGGCGTCTACCTGGTATAAGTTTACCCCTTTTCCGTACCTTGTAGACTAATTACGAAAAAGGAATACTCTAGTCACATCGGCTAGAAGAGTTCTCCATTTGCATCATTTTATGCTTTTTCGGGCCTTGGAGACTAACTTACGAAAAAGAACACCAATGGAGTCCACTTACCACTTTCAGACTCTCTAAACATGAAAGCGACCACGAGCAATCACCATCCTGGGCTCGTAAAACCAACAGGACAGTAGTCACAACCACTGCAGAGTCTTCTTATCGTTTTTAGACTCCTTAAAAATGAAAGCACCAATGAGCACGAACAGTCCTGGGCTCACAAAATCCACAAGACAGTACCATTTCAGAGCACACTTTTATACCTTCTTGGAGCTCATTAAAACTACAAAGAAGGACCCAATGGTGCTTCTCGGTACCACAACAGATCACGTCTACTCATAGGGAAGCTTCCCCATTTTGGTCGCCTTTATTCAGAGTATTCTGCAGTATGTCACCCTGAGAATCCCTCGACAGCACCCATCAGCTTGACCCCCCCCAGAGTCAATACATACCCTTCAGTCCTTAAAAGCTATGATCCCCACACCTACAAGTCAGTTCCTTACGCTGCCAGGTCAACCATGTCATCATGCTCTGAACAAAGGAAGTTTGAGTCTACCCACTATATGAACCCAGTTATTTCCCATCCCCACAAGTATGTCAGTCCTACCATCAGTACTACCACACTTCAGTTCTACACCTCGCGCTCCTATCAAGGAAACATCATTGCCTTGTTAGTTGCTAGTCTCCCTCTGTCGATGACAACCACATTTATTCCAGAGGATAGACCTAGAGGTCCCCATGTCTTGGACTCATCACCATTTATGATGAGTACCTACGAATCATTTCGAGAGGAGTCCTCAGTGCCTCTCCAAATGGTTGTTTCTCACATGCTCGACTTCAACACCTTGATCGCATCATTGAGACTTGCACAGGATATTGGTCCTTTTAGTTATTAGTCGAAGACCCCGGATACCTCCTGACTCTTCCACATGTAAGAGTCTACTTACGGAAACAACCAGTTACATTTTTTCTATAGATATTCGGGTTGCGTATGGCGACAGTATTCAGATGTACCCCAGTTTTATACTCCCTTGAGTATACAGCTACATATACTTCCCAGAGATGGCTCACAGTCATTGAGTCCCTACAGATGTTGGACACCTTCAGTTTCAACAATTCATCAGTTATTCCAGTGTATCAGTTATTGAGATCAGTCATGATATGATCATGAGTAGATCCCAAAATGATGTCCCCTCTGGACCCTTATGATGTACCAGCAGATTTTTTATGTATTTTCTCAGGTCCCCCTTCTTGGGACTAATTGTTTATTTATGTCTTGATACAAGCATGGGTATGCCCGCCTCGTCCATTATCAGAGACTATTCCTCATTCATATTGAGGCCATGTAATATTGTTTATTTTTTGCAGCTTCCAAGGGTCGCGGATCCAGTCTCCAATCGGTCTCTTCTCCTCCCCAAACCCCAGAAAAATGACAAAAGAACTATGATGTCTATCGGCCATACGATGAGCTCCTGCCCTCACATATCAGGGGGCAATCTGTTAACACCTAAAAAGTGCTCACTAGCTCATTTCCTTATTCACATGACCCATTTGTCCACTTTTCCACCATCTGAGCCTCTAAAGCCAACAAAAGGTCACCAAAAGACCTTAGTACACCCTTTTTCCCGCTCAAAAAGATTATTTTTCCTAAAAAAGCATAAAAAACCCTCAAAAAGGGTACAAAATTCCCAAAATATTAAAAAGGGAATAAAAATATTAATTTTATTCAAAAAAGGAAAAAGGAGGGAAAAGTACCTAAACCATGTTGGTCAATACCATTGGTTTCCACAAAACCACAATGGTATTCCCCACCACCAAAACCTATAAAAAGGTGGTAGGGGCTCCTCATTTCACATCCATCCATCTTCCTATCCTCATGCTGCCAAAATCTCCCTTGAGCTTTTGGCCATTACAGCAACCTTGGAGAAAGGACCCTTTGGAGTTTGGAGCTGCTTATCCTTGGAGCTTCTCAACTATCTTCATCACTTGGAGGTATTATTATTGCAAGCACTTGCTTGCCCCCATTTTCAATACAAAATTATTTCTTATATTTCTTGTTCTTGTTTTTTAATTCAAAAATGCACATGCTAGTTTAGTTTTACTTTAGATTTAGTTTACATTGTTTTTGCTTAATATTGAGACTGCTGCTACTAGTTAGCAGGTGCCCATAGCACTAAGCTTGGTTGCAAAACCAAGCCAACAACAGGTCGAGGTATCCAACCCTGGGGAGGTGCCTCCAGAACACTTCTGCAAAACCTAAGAAATCGCAGGCCTCTCGGCCTCTCCAACACCCCACTCCCAGCAAAATGAATGTCGAGGTTATGCCTTCGACAAAATAACTCCAAAGCAGTTAAGGTCTCACTCCTTCCAAGAAACACCATGTGAAGACCGCCACGGTGGATGCCAACAGGCATTCCACCAAAACACGCCTTTATTGCACTTTAAAACCCATAGCTACCATCTTACATGGAAAACTGCCCTCACAATCAATATTACAGACTTAGGGGTTTTGGTCATCAACTTGTATTACATTATAACTATAGCATATTTTGGCTACGTGTTTTCCAAGGTCAAATCATCATTGTTTAAATATCCAAATGTGACGTGGAGTCTATTCTTTTACTCAAACTTTTTTACATAGTATATTGACCATAAAGTGCATATCAATAATAGTGCATAGCTATCATGACAATGATCTTAGTACTTTAAAAACCCAACGTATAGAGTAATGTAATAGAGGGTAGATGCATATAGTGTATAGTTTGTAACTATCGGCACTTTCAAAGTGGCCATGATAATAATATCACATAGGTTTATGCATATATTGCATAACATCATATGTTTAGAAGCATAGTGTTAGCACAAAATCTTAGGTTATGATTCTTTTCGTACATAATTGCATGGTATAATTCATAATTATAGAATTTCAATGCATTTATGACTTAGTATAATACAAGCGTAATAGCAATAAATACAATTTCTGAGTTTTCGAAAATGACCAAAATTATATAAACAACTTGAATATAATTGAAGATCAAACCAGAATGGATATCACCTTGAATATACTTCAATTCTCTCTAATTCCTTTTTATATAACATTGAAGGCTAACTGAAGTTAAATAGGACCTCTTTATACACTTCGAAAACAATATCACTCTTAGCTGTGATTTGCGACAGAAGTTCAAATGCTTTATCTAAATAGCTAAGTAAGCCTTGGGGTGCCCTTAGGACCCCTTCATCATCAATAAGAAAAATAAACAGTTAGCACATATAAATGAAATCAATATCAAGTTAAATCAATAAAGTATCGACATCTACACGAGTAACCATAACATATACCAATATATTGAAATCTAAACAACCAATGTATGGTTAATAATAACTATTCAAACTTCATGCATCAAATGCTAACGTAATGAAATATATCTATAACGAACCAAATTATGGTTACTAACCAATATAGAGACTATGCATATATCTTAACGCATTTTTTCATGAGCTATGCTAAATCAAAAGTTATGAGCTTAAGCATAAACGATACAATTCATAACTAAGTATGACAAAGACCATATGAAACTCAGCTTGCCATAGTCTAATCTATGATTACGGGATTCATTACCATGAATATGTGATTCAAATCATGAGCTCACACTTGTAATGCATAACCAGGATTTGAATACCATTTATTAAGATCTTGTATTAATGCAAAATATCTGTGTATTAAATATGAAATAGACTCAGCATTAATACGTGGCCTGTCTTAATTATCGCAGGACCACTGGATATTGCCAACTTGGCTGAAGGTTGGTGAAGCCATGTGATGGATTAATCTCTGTAACAAGTACTGGCTCAGCCTCCCTTGCGTGGCAATGTTATGAGCATTGATCACGATCCTTGGGATCGTAACTAGTTTCCTCCAAGGTTTAGTTAAGCTACAACGCAAGGTAATGTTCATTTGTTCTTCTTCGATAGTGCAGCTGTTATATTTTAATCATTTAATTAATAGATCTATTATATTAACTGAAAGAACAACATGTACAGCATATCAAGCATAAGACACAAGAGACAAGAGACACAAAACATTTCACCGAGGAAAACCAAGAAGGTGAAAAACCCCACAACTTCCTCAAAGATAGAATAAGCATCAATACAAGGATCACCATGATCCACTACAAGAAAAAAGGTCATTAGTGAGGATCCAAAAATGTCACCATAAGCTCATTGGTGATGGTCAAAAGGGGCCCCGTCACCAAAACCTGAGCATCGCCAAAGGCACTGTCACCTTAAGTGGAGGGTATGTGGTGACATTCAAGGTCCGCCACTAATAATTATTATTATTCCAGGTTGTGACTGTCACCAATCGTTATGAAGTGTTGGTGATGAACCTATTTTGGCCCTCACCATTTGATGCATATATGGTGACAATCAATGACCGATCATTGGTGAGGGTTGACACATGTCACCATAATCTCATCGATAATGGTGAAAAAGGAGGACGTCACCAAAATTTGAATGTCACCAACGGATGTGTCCCCAAAAGTAGAGGTGGTGTGGTGACATTCAATGTTCGTCACTAATAAGGATTATTAGTGACAAATAGTGACCCTCACCAATTTATATGAAGTTTTGGTGATGGAGCTAAGGGCCTCCATCACCAAAAAATTGAACGTTGCCAATGACATATGATGAGGGCCTTGCAACGACCCTCACTATTGAGGATATTTCCATTAACATATAAATGGTGACAACCTCTACGATATTGTCACCGCTTTTCATTTTGAAAATCTTTTAATGACACAACATAAAGGACCGTTTCCATTTCAATTAAAATTGTAAAAAAAATAATTATAATGGTCCTTAAAGGATAACGGTGAAACGTCACCATTGCTTTCCACAATGGTGACAATCTTTGGTATGTATGAAGATGGATAGTAATAATACATTCATAGATCAGAGCTAAGAAAAATCTCATAAAAAAATATTCTTGCCTTATTTATAAATGTATATCCATATCGTCTAAGCCTTAATCTTTTGTTCTTTCTACAATGGTTCCCACTAATAATGATTTGTTATCCCTTCTTCTAGTCCTTTTGACTCATTGTGGTTTCTTGTGGACATTACTATATTTCTTTATTTCTATTTTGGAAATATCAAAGAGGCAATGGGATAATAATGTATTCTATGAGATGAGAATGCCAATATATATACTGCCAATATACTTGTTAGTAAATATGTGGCAAGAGGTGACCCATAGCTATGGCTTTCAACAAAGCTTAGGGGTAGGCCTCATACCCTATGCCACATAGATCATACACCCCCAAGCCCAACAAACAATTGCTTAGAAGAGAAGTATGTCCAATCATTGTTGATAGAGCACCATCCTTGTTGTTCTGGGCGTCTTTTCAATTCAGCCTACATAGATTTGAAGGGATAGTTTTATGTTGTGTTGACTATACCTTACAAAGGCATATTTCTGAGTTTGTTGGTTGTAGTTTACAGGGGCAATTTTCTGAGTTGTTAGTTGTACTTGGAAAGGGAAAATTTATGTTCTTGTTGGTTGTACTTTACAATCATAGGAATTGTTACCTTGCATGGATTAGTTTCAACAGGCCTATAAACTTGTTTGCAAAAAATAATGCAGTAGGCCTATAAATATTTAAACACTAAACTATGGTAATTAAAAATGTTCTCTAACTACGATTACATCATGCCTATTCAAAATTTCTAGATCATAATTCTCTTGGCCATCATTATTTACGATTTGAGCAAATCCTAGGGACATAAAAATTTACTATCTAAACTTAGTTTCACATGTTCCTTCAAAAGAGAATTTTGGATAATGGATTCAATATGTTGGAACTCATTCCAGTATATTGATTAAAAGACATGCATGTACCTGCTATATAATTTCATGTTGACTAACCTGCCAATATTAAAGACCTCTTTGCAACAAATCAATATTAACATAATTTTTTTCATTGTAGATTGTATATGACATCTTAGGTACATATGCCCCAAACTGTATGGTGTGTACCTCCCAAGCTGGTCAATGTAGACCCCCTAAGCCACAGTGAAAATGTGGGGACGTAAAAAAGTAGAGAGACACATTTTAACCCTAAGATTTGCCAACAAATAATCCAAAAAAATTATGTGGAGTCCAAGATATATAATAAATTAAATGGTTTAGTAAAGAAGGCTATGCAAAAGATAGAGCCTCCGTCTTTAATCTGTATTTTTTTCTCATTGTAATACTTGAGAATTTTCTCTTTATAATTGTCATGTTCCAGAATCCAAGCATTTGTTTCAACAGGTATATAAACGTGCTTGAATAAACAAAAAAGTAGCATATCCTGTGAATTATCGGTGTTATCTCAACTTGCATGCATTTTTTAATTCACATATATTATATATAACATAAATGTAGAGCACCTATAAAAGTGCAAAATTCCTAGGATTCATATTGGCATGAAATTACACATTTTTTTGTGGAAATGCTTCAAGAAACTTCCTCTAATGGGTTACATAGGGTAGACTTTCTTTGCTTACCTGCCCAATATGAGGTATAGCTATACCCATCAAAGTTGCTTGGGACTATTACCCAGCCTCATCCCTTTTAAACTCATGTCAGTCAAGTGGAGCAGGTCACAAGCAGAATGTAACCCTAGTAGACGGTGATGACCAATGGCCTCCTGGAATAAATTGAACATTTGGTTATTATTATTATAACATTTTACTAATTTGAAAAAGCAAAAATATCACATTGTTATAAGTAAAGTAAATAGAACTGATTCACTAACATGTTTACACAATAACTAAAATAGATATCTAAGCTTTTTTAAGCATATGGAAACAAGATAGGAAAAGATGATATAAATTGTTTTACCAACAGTTTAATAACATATATCTACAGGCTTGGCCTAAGCCTGTAAGATGAGTTGTTTTTTACACTTACATATGCACAAATGGAAATCAGACATATGGGCCTTCTTTGGAATCATGTCACCCAGCTCATCCTCCTGTTTGTTCCTCCAAGTTCGTTCTAATGTTAACTGAGGAGCGGATTTATTGCAGACTGGTCACAGAACAAAGGAAGCATAGTTTATGCTTCCGTTGTGATGAAATGTTAATGAAGGTTAATGGAAACTAAACAAGCACTATAAATCAACACTATTGACAACAACAAAAGCACAAGAAGCTATTCAAGCAACTTTTTTGAACTCCAGCGAAAAGCATGAACCATACCTCAGTCATTATTTCTGCCCGTTGCTTGATAGTGACCTCATTATTAGGATTGCCAACATTGAAAACAAGCCCTTCCTAGTCATATAGTATTCTAATTCATTCACCCTCCCTTAATGGCCATATCACATATAAACACTTCCCAAAGTCACAAACTTATTTTGACTAAGTGCATTCAAAAATTTGTAAGAAGCATACCCCTTAGTTGTCCAATTATACAACTCAAGATCCTCACTCTTTATTAGCTATTGCATGTGATGATGATAAATATCACCATGTTAGAAATTCTCCATTTTGTTGACCATATTCTCACATTCCAATGTCCTTTGTATGTACCACATGCTCCACTCAACTACACTCAACAGATTTTAATATTTGCCACAATGTGAGAGGTAAAATTGATCGCATTACATGTATATGGCAGCTAGCATAGTTGATGTAAGTAACACCAAGTTACCCACCACATGTCTAACCATTACTCATTAACCAAATTAGCATCAATGTTGGCTAAAAATTTCAACTCTACTGTTGCAGATGCAAAAGCTGATTTGCACTCCAACATGTGAATATTTTCAACATCTACATAGATAAGTATCACTTTTAAAAAACTTGGCCTTTGCCTTTAGAGCCTCTATTAGCTTGTTAATTTCCATGTCCAAATATTCTTTTTATTTACAAGATACAACTCACATTGCAACCCCTATGATCGATTTTTAGACCATCCACTCATTACATCCAGCCAACAAATCCACCATCCAAATTATATGACCATGGATGTAACTAACCTACATATATCCAAAATTGTTTTAGGAGCAAACTTTCCCTCAATCTTTGTGAGTGTTTTGTTTCACTCATCTTTTCCTTCTTCCCAACTTCATGTCTACAAAGGCTATGCTTCCTTAAAAGTGCTTGAGAGGTAGTGGTTACAAATTCATTTCTAGGATATACAAATGGAAATTAAGTTGTTTGACTCATTGGTGAAACCTACAATCTGAAGTGTTTGATAAACTTGTGTAATACTGACAAAATATAATAATAAAAAAGGAACAAGGTACAATGAACATTGCCATCTTCTAGAATCTCCAAACTACTACAAAGATGCAATCATGTTTGTGTAGGGTGGTAGTCAAAACACTAACAAAATCCATGGACATAGACTCCCAAGGACTGAAGGTAACCAAGAAATGCATATACAAACTAAGCTTCTTATTTGCGAGTTTGCTTGTGGGCTTCTATAGGTGTATTATGGAGTTTTCCTTTTAGCAGCAATTATGGATACTAAGTGCCATAGTTGAAGGGAAGCTACCCCATAGATCTAAAAGCAGTCTAAGAGGCCATTTGCGTGTTCTCTAATGAGATTTTACTACCATCATAGAATAATCCCCTGACCAGCATCTAAATGCCACGAATTCACTATCAAGAGCCATTTTATGTTTTGATGAATTTAATAAAAGAAAAGTGCCAAATGGTAGTTTGATTTTCAAACTATTGTACACCCATATGGAACGGTGAAGAAAACATTGACTTTTGGAAGCCAAGGAGGAGCCAATGCTTAGTAACAACTCTACATTCGACAATCTAGAAGATGTGACTTCACTATTTAGCAGTACAATTAACAGCTTCCTGCAACTAGAGTCTTATTTTGTAAAAGTGAGCTCCCATCCCACATTGCAAATCCAAATTTCCAGCACAGTTCAGAATTTTGAATGGAGAGTAACTGATCAGTTACGCTAAAGTGGCTAAACCATATCTATTGGGAGTGAGAATGAAGAGGGGGCACAAAGTGGGAAGTAGGAGCATGAAGCACCAATTTTCAAAAGACTCCAAGAGCAAAGCATGTTTTATATAATAATAATATATATTTTTATATGGTTTGATGCATATATATTCAAGAAAAGCATTCATATCGATGAATTAGGTGCAGAAAATATGAAAACATTGTAGATTACTAGCAATCATTAAAGCATCAACCATGTAGTACACAAATAACATCAAAGAACTAGAAGCTATAACTTACAGCATTGTCATCAAACTATCAACCATAACATCAACCTTCAAGTTTCAACAGAACATTTGTCATCAACAAACTGTAAAGATAACATCAACCACGAAATGAAATAGGGAATCATTACCAAAGAATTGTAATATACAATCAACAGTTCAAACTTCAATTCTCATCTAATGTTTAGAAAATAGACCGTTTCTAAGTTCTCGGATCTAGATTCAAAACTGGAAAAGACAAATAATTATACTAAGATTTCTCAAGGCTCTTGCCACAAGAAATTTCTAATTTCTTCTCCCATCATCTAGTAAGGAAAGGCTTACTATAGTGACAGATCTATTGCAAGAAGGAAATGCAGAAGACCAATGCTATGGATGGAAATTGAGGAAGGTGAAATGGCCTATAGTGAAGTTATATGCCAAGAATCTCAAGCACAAGTTCAGTGTTTGGGTGAAGGAAGAAGGAAAGCTTAAAGCAACTGAGCATGAGGAGGAAGTTCACATCACTTGTGAGCCAGAACAAGGAGTATTCCTTGGTGAAGAGGAAGAAGATGCTGATAAAGAGTTTACTGATAAACTCATGAACTTGTCAAAGAGTTCATATCAGTATGAGAAGGAAGAAGAGGATGTCGATGAGGGGTTTTTTGAATACCTCAAATATTGGTTTGCAGAAATAGATCAACATGGAACGTTGGAGGTGAAGGCATCAACTGAGACTGAAGAGCCTTGTGTTTTTAATACTAATGAATTGTGTTTAACTGCAGGTTGCACAAGTGGAAGAAAAGGATAGTTGTTGAATATTGTCCAACATATTGGAGAGGATGAAGATAAAGGAGAATTTGAAATCACATGCATATGGTGGAATGTCTATATTGTCGGTACCATAATTTGCCCCATTAAAATTTTTGGATTCTGGTAGCACACATGTAAAGAGTCACCCCGGGTTTTCGCTACCAGAATGTCGATTAGCATTTTCGCTAAATCTATTAGTGTCCTAGTCGGCTTGGTCAACCTTTCTTCATCTCAAATATTTAAATCATGTGGCTTGTTCTTACCTATTGGCATTTAGAGTTTCATTGGTCGTAGCTTAGCCTTCAAGCTTTTCCTAAGCACCAGGCAAACTGTCTGTGCAAAAATGAAAATCCTTTCCATAAAAATCATTTTTCTTTATAGAATCAAATTAGAATTATTATTACAAAATAATAATAATTTTTATAATTTGATTCTATTAAAAGGTCTTGGATTTAAAAAATACATATTAAAAAGGTTTAATTATTTTTATATACCTTTTTAATATAAAGCTTTATTTATATTCTATTTTAATATAAAGCTTTCAAAAAATTTAAAGACATTCATAACCTTATGTTAAGGTCTTTGTACTTGGCACGTGAAGCAAAAGATATTGGGTACTTTTAACCCAATTTTCATTTCAAACTCAAATTCTAACTCCACGTTAAGCCAAACTCTCCACCAGCCGTCACACCAATCCAACAAGCTTCGGTCCACATGACCATAGTGTGTACCACGTGTTAGTAGATGATGCCAACCACTCTATATTTACTATATTATAAATATTTTGCTCCTTGCATGTGAGATAGTCATCACAGAATACAAAATAAAATATTGAGGACGTTGGTCCACATTGTTGGGTTCATTCCGTGTGTTTACAAAGCCTCTACATTGCTGCGTCCATCCTATGACAAGCACCCAAGTCACCAAATGGAAACTGTATTGAGGAGAGTTAAAATGGTCTTTTGCCTTCTTGAAATCATTTATAAAGATTGTTTGAAGATGAAGAGCCAGGTTATTAATTGAGACCTGTCAAGCATCCGAGTACAACCATCCACTTGACAATTGAAGACTGATACACTTTTATAATTCATTCGTCTCTATCATTTGAATATTAATTGGGTGGAGATCGAGCTTCGAGTATCAATGTGGAGGTGGAAGTTGAAGAAAAATGTTGAAGTTTGGCTATATTTGTCAAAGACACTCCAGCTAAGACAGTAGTTGTTACATGTTTTATTGCTAGTATTAAAAAATGGCTTCCAACAACCCTGAAGAGAGATGAAAGTGAACTTTTTGCGGCAATCGTGGGAAATTTATTTGAAGTTGGGTGAATTATAATTTGGTCAAATGTGGATGGATATATAGAGCAGATCCTCGAAAGTTAGTGAAGCTATGTTATTGAAAACACTATCCATCAACAATATAACACTTGTAAATGTTGAAGGAACTGGAATGGTTGGTGTTGCTAATACATCAAGTACAATTTTTGGTTTAGTCAAGGATATTAGTGCAAATGTTATCAAATAACACTAACTGCTTGAGGATAAGCGACAAGTGTGGAATGTTTATGGATATTGCTCGAAGGTGCAGAGCAGAATGCCAATGTTAAGTCAAGGTGCAGACCAGAATGCTAATGTTAAGTCCATGTTTAACTAACAAAAAGTGCTCAAGTCATATGCCAAATGTCCGATGGAAAATGTCAGGAAAGATGGCTACTGCATGATTCGTCATTGTCAGCAAAGGAGTGTCCAACAGTTTAGGAGGACATGATCAAGTTCCAGATTTTAAGGGATTTAATTTATTTTCAAAATCAAGCAAAGGAGTGTCCAGTTAGCATCATTTCAAGATTTCAAGGAAAAAGATTTGCAAGTCAAGGATCATTCACAGATTTTAATCGGGCAGTTTAAATGACAATTTTAGCATTCAGTGTGAATCATTTTCAACTAAGGGATCCTGGATAGATAAGTTATAAGTGGGAGAGTATTTCATTCAACACTTGGCAGCAGGGAGAAAATTAGATTCCCAGGAGAGATCGATTCCTCTTTTCTCTTCCCACAGCAAGTTGCTATACATAATAATGGCTACATGCTTCGGCATTGAGTGTGGATCCAGTTCATAGGGCAGATGTTCGTAAAGTGCATTATCCTTACAGTGGATTTCTATCAGAAACTCCTATGTGTTTGACTCTTTCACTGATGATTGGACTACAGAAGTACAAAAGCAAAAATGCCTCCTCCCTTCTATTGCACTCGTAAGGGTTGGATAACCTTGTGAAAAATTAATTAATTAAACCCAATCCACACATTAATAATGTGTGTTTTGTTTTTCCACTTCCTCAAGGGATATATATGCCTTGGATGGCAAGAGAGGCACTCTACTTGGACCTGCAAGAGTCTTTCCTAGACTTCCACCTAAAAGGACAGCAGGCCCCTGTTTTAGGGCAGCAGGCCCCTGTTTTGCCACAATATTAAGAAATGACACCAATAGTGCTATTTAACCGTAGTTAGTGACTTACGGAAATGGATATCACATGAATTTTTCCAATCTATGATTGCTGTATTTTTTTCCAATTTATTCTCTGTCACCTATTCCATACATCAGGGATAAAGGTTATGTTAGTAATCTAACATTCAAGAGTTTCAGTGAAGGAAAATTGAGGCGAAATTTTCCCATTGGACTAAATTTGAGGTCCTAAAACTAAGTGGGAAAATTCTTTACACTGAGATATTCTAAACTTTTGTCCAAAAAGTCACCACCTTCTCCGTGCAAAACTGCAATAACCATTTTCCCAAAGCTTGTTGAAACTGTCATATCCTTTCACAAGCATGGGACAATCAAACTCTTACCCAATAACAATATCTCATAAATATTTATTGATCATGAATGTGGGTTTTCTCAATATCAAGTATCAAATGTCATTGAAATCAAGACAGTGTTGTTCAAATTAAAATATTCCCAAACATCGCAAGAAGCAGTGCAGCTACTAAGAGAATCAAGAGTCAACAAATATTAGGTATGGAAGATCATTGCTAAAAAATAGCATGTTCTTTCTCCCAAAGATGATCAGTAGTTGAAGCCCAAGATTGAGTTTCTAAATGCATTGGGTCTCACTAAAAAGGACAAGGAAATGTCATATAAAGAAACCCTACATATCTTGACAGTAGTATAGACAAAACTGTGACCCCTAACATCCAATATCTTCAAATCCTGTTTGGGTCAAGGGATAAGGGATGGATTTTTCTTAGAAAAGATGGATCTGTAAAAAGCATCCTCTAGTTCCAGTTGAGAATCTTATTCAAAAATCTTGAAGCAACATAAATTTATTAGGGGCCACTCAATTCATCCAACTTTCAGACAATGCAGTCCATGAATGGATGAAACCTTTAGTTCCTAAAATGTCACCAAATGTAGCACATAATACTGTTTTTTTGGGGGTTTCCTTAAGAGCAATGGAATTTTAGAGAAACGCGATGAGATTTTGTCAGCTTATTATTGAGAAACTTTTGATAGAAGAACTGAATGCAGAAAATATGTTGAAGAAGCCAAAACCAACATAGGGATATTTCATTGAAAGACAACTTATCTTGTCTTTTCTTGTGAGCAACGACAATTTTGACCAAGCAAAGAATTTCAATGTTTCTGACATGAAGAAGTGTCTGATTTATGATAGATTTGATGTTACTTTGGCTAAAATAAAATGTGGGAAAGCAGACCTTTCACTGGAGTTGCAAGAATATTATCTACAATGGCAAAGAAAGTTTTCTGATTTTAAGCTTGGAACTCTACTCTGAGGCCTCTCTGATATGATGGCCTTACTAGTTACACATATATGATGGCTGTATGGAAAGATAGGGGGGCCTACGAAACACTATGCCAGGTGTTGATGCCAGCAGAGCTAGAGCTAAGCCTAGGCGAGCGAAGACCTCGTCGTCAGAACAGCCACATTTATATATGTGGTTCTATGATATCGGCATGGAGAATTTGCACCTTGAACATGAGTTAAAGCCTTTGTTGAACTTGTCTAGTTTAGGATTAGATCTACTAACTTAAATCTAACCTGCAGACTTTTGTAAGCAGCCATCTCTACTCTACCAGGTGTACCTTCATTCCATTAACAACATGGAAAATACGTTGACCTTGCCCATAGGCCCATATCTACATTTTTCACATCTAAACTACTTGAAAAATTGTCTCGAAATTACAGGGTTTATGAAAATAACTTCCCCGAAGGATCCCCGTCGGAGGAACTATTTCTTATAAACAGTAGCCGCGTGATAAAGGGCCAATAGCCTTATTATATCTATTGCCCATACTGAAGCTGATATCATCATCAACCAATGTGTCAAGAGCATGTTGTATATCATTTCTCAGTCTGTGTGAGTGATCCTATAGCAGAGATATATTCGATCCGTTCTTGATTAGTTGATTTAATCCATCACCCTTATGTGTTCTTGAATAGATGCTTTCATCCATAACCCCCTATCTGTTATTATAGAGGGAGTGGGGTACTTTTTCCTGATGATATGTCTAATGCCACGTTTTTAGGTCGTTACCTTAAGGAAGCCCTCGGCACTGTGAAGACCTTCCTGCAGGGAGGCTTTCTTTTTCATTTAGGGGATAGGAACGCCTGGCAAAGGAATGAGAGCATCTCGTTCGTTTCACTCTGGTGGATATGGATCTCCAATGGTTTAAGGGTGAAACAAAAGTTGGATCGTTTGTTGGTTAATCTACTCGAACAACTACTGGAAGAAATGCCTAGAGCTTCTTTATGTCTCCATTCTTTCTTTGAACAATAGCCTCCCCGAGAAAGCACCAGCAAACTTGGCTTAAGAATTTATTCCAATTAAGATTATTAGAGCAGTTTTACCAGTCTGTTAGTGATGCAGGAGCATAGGCTCAAGAGGGTGAAGTCATTTAGGACTTCACAAAGTCAAGGGAAATCTTAAGGAGACCTAGGGTCTCATACACTTGTAATATTGTTTTGTTTCATAAAAGTTAAAAGTTAAATAAGAGTGGATAAGGACTTTCTCCATCCTTCCACATGTATTAGTTAGAATAGAGTTAGTAGTTAGATGAGTGATTATAGTAATTAGTTAGTGATCTGTCAAGTGAGTCATAGGGATTAGTTGAGTTCAATAAGGAATCTGTTCCTTTTATATAGGATCAAGAAACAGAACTGAAGATCTATTTAATACAGTTTCGATTATCTAGTTTGGGAGCCTTTAGTTGGCTTACAAAGCTTTGGTTAGCTCATAGAGTTGGAATAGCTCAAAGAAGCTTGCAGATTAGATCAAAAGGGGAAGGAGCTCGGAATTCAATTCCTGGAGCATATGCAAAGACTGAGAATCTTTGATTGTATTGATCTATTGAGGAAATTCAAGCTCGAAGAGGCTTTTTGATATTTTGAAGTTGATTTTCTGTGTATCAATTGTGAAGCTTGCAATCATATCGGATGAAATTATTACTCTCTACAGGAATCCATAACTTACAGGCATAATTTGCACATACAATTAAGGAATCGTCGATTGTTTAAAGTTATATTGAGTATAATTCTTGTTTTTCCATATATTCAAGACTGGGCTAATGAAATCTATGTGATTGGTAAGAATCTATGGAGACTATACAAGGATTTGCAGGCTAAGAATGCGCAGAGGACGAAGGAGTGACTTGCACATAGTAAATCGACGGTATCTGTACATTGCAAGGCAGATCCGCGGCGTAGGAGAGATTGATTGTTAGTTTGTAAGCTCAACGGAGGAGACCAAGAGTGAAAGGATCGATGGAGATTTAACCTTAAGTCGATATCGAGGAGAAATGTTGCATGTATGTTCACGAGCCGGGCAATTCAGAGACTTGTTCATGGTAGAAGTATGAAGGATTTCACATCAGCGAGTTTATGAGGATTAACTTGGAGATTGGACCGGAAAGTTTGACGTGGAGTGTTTGAAGATAGAGGGAGGTTCTCGTTGCTTCCGTGGACACTACCAAGTCCATATCGTGGACCATAACCCACAGGTTAAGAATATGAGGGACCCTTGGATCGGCACTCATCAGTCAGGGAGGGTAGCCTTTTCCAGTTATTAGGGCCGGAATAGTAGTTATGAAAAGAATAGGAGTTCATGACTGGGTTTTTTCCTGAGAACACAACAGTAAATATAAATCATTTGCTCTTATCAGGATTATAAATTACATAGGGATGTTTACAGGTAAATATTAAAGACATTCCACCAGTTATTATTATAGCTGTTGTAGTTTTAATGATCTTACTAATTGCTCCATACTGTACAGAACCAGACTGACCTGTCGCATCGCTCTAGCCAGAGATTGTAACAGCTCTTCCTACTCATCGTTATAGCTCTAAAACCGTGTACAAGAATGCAAATTCCAAAATTTCTAGGTGGAATGGGGATCGTAATTCTTTCTACTTCCCAAGGAATTTGGAGTGACCACATTTTTCTCAGGAATGTTTTCAAACACTTTATGTGCATCATATATTCTTCCACTCTTTACATACATATCTACAAGAGTGTTTCCCACAAATTCATGGATATGAAACCTACTTCTAACTACATTATTGTGAACCGCCTTCCCCAAAACAATGTCTGGAAAATGGGAACACACCTGAAGAACAGCAGCAAATGTAAACTGATCAGGATAAAATCCAGCTTGTTGCATCTCCAGAAAATGTACGAAGGCATCCTAGCGAAATCCTTGTTTGGCATAAGCACTAACAATTGCAGTCTATGCAACCACATTTGGTTCCTGCAACTCCTCGTCCAAAACCAGGCGAGCCTCCTGCGTTTTTCCACAAGGCATGCACAATGAAAAGCAAATGAAAATCCCCAAATTTTCAATGGAGGGAAACAACGTTTTTCCACACTAGGTATGCATAATGAAAATGAAATGAAAATCCCCAAATTATCAATGAAGGGAAACAACGTTTTTCCACACTAGGTATGCATAATGAAAAGGAAATGAAAATCCCCAAATTCTCAATGCACGGAAACAAAAATTAATATCGTAGAATGAAAATTTAAATTCAATATAACAATGGCATGGCACTTTAAGGTTAACCATTTTATAATTCTTTCATGATCATATATTATATTAATGAGATTTCATTCAAAATCTCATGGGAGACTTGTGGCATAGGTGATTTTTCTAGGAACCAAATAAATCCAATTCGATGCAGACAAGAAGAGTTTAGTTGCACAAAGAAATAATAAGGATAGTAAGGAATGAGAAACTATCCATCTTTATTTAAAATGACCCAATGCAATACTCTAGAAACTTACCATAGGGTAAGCTACAAACTCAACAAAAAAAATGGTGTCTTTCCACTTGTGGGCTTACAAAAAAATAAGGTGAGGACCTTCCAACTCAAATCTATTACCACCCATCCTCATAATTTGGGAACCAATCCTTATTCACAAATGAATGTGGGAGGATAACGCTAAGGCTAGACAACAATGAGAAAACCTTCATCTATTAAATGATAATGTAATTCCCTAGGAGCCTACCATATCCCGAGTTGTAACCTCAATAAGACGTTGGATCCTTCTCCACTACAAGATTGCAAAGCAAAAAATCAAGGAAATTCCAACTCAAACCGCGTACCAACTATCCTCATAATCTTGTACCAATTCGTGTTCACCAAGGAAAGTCGGTGGATAGCGCCACAAGAGTTGGATTGTAATGGGAAACTCTCCACCTTTTAAAAGACATAGTATAATGCCTTAAGAAACCACCATAGGCTAAGCCAAAACCTCAACAAAGACAATGGATCCTTGTGGCATGTAGTATTGCGAAGAAAAAAGGTGAGGGTCTTCCAACTAAAACCCGATATTGCTTATCCTTGCGATATTGTAATCTCGCACCAATTTTTGTTCACCAAGGAAAGTGGGTGGATAGCACTAGAGTTGGATCAAAATGGGCTTTAGTTCAATATCTCATGTGAGTTTTTCCATTTCCCTTATGAACCAAAGCAATCCAAGTAGAAGCAAAGAGGGAGAGAATGGTCAAACAAATAAATAACAAGTACAACAAGGAATCATGAGCAACCCCCCACTTTTTAAATGACACGATGCAGTGCCCTAACCTTCTATCATTTAATTCATGACCTAAACAAGAAAATGGAGACTTATTTATTATGGTCTTGTGAAGAAAAAAAGTGAGCAACTTCCAACTAAAACTTCTTACCACCCCTTCTTGTAGTCTAGGAACGAATCCATGTTCCCTAAGGGGAATAGTTAAAAATAAGGAAAAGGATCGACAAATTTGTAACATGAGATTATCTCTTGAATGCTAAAGGAATGGATACAACGTAGAAACTTTCCATTTGAGAAATAAAAGGCCACATCAATAAATATCAAAGACTCACACAACCAAATATGTTGTGCAAGTAAATAGAATGGCCATACATAACATTACAACATGTGAAAACAATCTAACACACTGACTAATGGAAGAAGTGATCTCTAAAAGGTTAAATGGTATTTGATAACTTCCAAAAATATAATTCGATGTTAGGGGCATGTTGTCAATTATGTAAAGAATTTTTTGTGTTCCCACAATAGAGAATAAGTGATACCCTAGACTACTAGGACTAACAAACCAACCTAGGTATTTGTTAATTTTCATTCTTCTAAGCTAATGTGATCTCACAACATGTTTGTTTAACTGTGAACTCCACACATATTTGATAGCGACTATATTTGGTTCCATTGAGTTGAATCTTGTTTGACTCAGATGTGGCCTCATTTTTTAGTTTGACAAGTGGACTTTTACTTTTTCACTAGTAATAGGTTATGTGCATTCACTTACCTAGAACCACAAAGTGCCTTTTTAATTCAAGAATTCTCCACACTATATGTTATGTGGTGGTCTAGGGAATTATAATGGTCCATAACCCAATAATAAATTGGTATGATAAATTTGAACCCTAAACCATGGTGTGGTCCAAGATATCCATTATTGGTATTATAGATCTTAAAATTACCAACCTATCCCATTTGTAGATGAAATATTCCCTCTATAGAGATTATGTGATGTCTCAAGGCCTTATGCATCACTCGTGAGCCACAAAGGGAATCGTTACATCCTAAAAAAAAATATTTTGACCTTGAACCATGGCATGGATTGTGAGAACCATACATGGTGTTCAAAACCTTTAAATATGAACAAAAACCTTGGATTTTACCTTTAGGATGTCATGGGTCTTGTAAACCATCTATATTGTGCCTCTCCTTAAAATGGTGGGCATATATCACATGTAGGATAAAAAAATTGTATGTAGGTATTATGTGATAGCCTAGGTATTATATCAGGTCCTAAATTTAATTCAGAGACCATGGTCCAGGCCATGAGAACCATCCTCAATATTACAAATATTGAAATGACCGCCATATCGTGGTTGTGAGGTAAATTAATTATGTGTGGGGCCCTACACATGGACCATGAGTCATACAATAAATTTAACCATGAACCATTATCGATTTACATAACCTATAAATATCAAACCATGGTTGGTTTATTGGTTTACAGAACCATGGACAAATCACCAACAATAATGGCGATGACGGTGATGATAATGATGATCATGATTACAATAAAGACGATGAGAATGACAATGATGTGATTATATGATGATGAGGATGAGTATGTTGATGATGAAAATGATGATGATGATGACAATGAAAATGGAATGAATGATGATTATGATGACAATTATGTTGTTGATGATGGTGACAATTATGATGATGTTTGTGATGACAATGAAGTTGATATGATAACGATGATGATGATGATGATGATGATGACAACAATGATGATGATGACGATGACAATAACGACGATGATGAAAATGATGAATACAATGATGACGATGGTTATGAAAATGATGATGATGGTGGTGGTGGTGACAATGACTATGGAAGGCCCGTCCCTAATATTTTTGCTATGGAAGGCTCTTTCCTAGCCAAAAGAATCTTTCCACAACTTCTTTTTCTATGAAATTCGGCACTCACACATTATTGCATGTTGAAAAATAGTTTCCCTACCATCAATTTCCTTCGCTCTGTCAGCTACCAACATTGCTACCTTATTCCATGAAAATGAAACTAGGAGGGATTTTCATAAAATTTAGTGCCCATGCCAATTTTGGGAATTTTTGGTTATTTATTGTTTATTTATGGTAATGCTTTCTTTTTAGTTTTTAATATAGCTTATTTATTGTTGGTTATTTATTTATCTATCTATGGTAATGCCATTCAAATATGTTGTTGTTGTTATAGCTTACCTCGAGTTGACTTAATATCAACAAGATCTATAGGCATGATGATGGTGGGAAGGAGGTGCTTTAGAAAGAAATATATGTTTAGAAAGCATTATTTATATACTAAGATCATTGCTCCTTTAAGTATTATTTATATTTAAATGTTATTTATATTTAGAAAGCATTGTTTATATACTAAGAGCATTGTCTCTTGTTTTCAAGGTAAATGGTCTCTATGCTAAGATCATTCCTACTCAGGCCATTCCTAGAAATGGTTTCTAAGGACATTATTTATATATTAAGAGCATTTCTCCATATTTAGAAAGCATTATTTATATATTAAGAGCATTGCTCCTTACTTTCAAGGTAAATGGTCTTATCATGTCCCCCCCCTAGTGACCTTGGTCACCACTTGGATCCTCCTATCCCTAGGGGTCTAAGTTCATAATTAATTGATAAATTAATTATTTGGGGAAGTTTTGAGGCAATTACACCTTATTAATTAATTAATTACTGGATAATTAATTAATTGCTAAGCTAAATTATTTATGAGATGTATTATTTTTATTTAAATAATTATTACTAATAAATATGCCAAAAGGTTGATGACTTGGCCAGGAAATTCAAATTGGTAAGTGAGCTAAACTTTCCTAAGTGATGGAGTCTCAGAAAAGCTAAGGAATCTAATGGAGACAAGTTGGCAAGTTGATCCAAGATGGAAACTTACAAAAAAGATGGCAAATCAGACAAAAGCATAAAAGAGGAAAGCAATAAAGGAGAAAGAAAACAAGAAAAGCTATAAGAAAATATTTAGCAACATCCAGAAATATTCCTAAGGGCGCACTTTCTAATTTGAGTGAGGAAAGACAAAAAAAATGGAATGTTTTTCTAGTCAGGAGTTTCTAATCCTAGCAAGGAAGGCGCCTTTCTTCATCCACACGTGTGGATGGCTTGAGGAGGAAGTTATCTCTTCTATTTAACTAAGTTTCTAACTCCCTTTGTCACTTTTGGGATCATTTTAGAATTTGTGAATGAGAGCTCTGAGCTTCTCAGTTGTTGAGTGGTGTGCCTCAACCATTACTCTTGGGTGATGTGCCCCAAGACTCTATGAGTTATCTAAGAGTGTTATGCAGGTCGAGCAAGTTATATTACAGCCAATAATCTTCAGTACAGTTCAGCCATGAAGTCTTAATATCATATTGAGGAGGAGGCTACATTTGGAGAAGAATTGCAGCTAGTTTTAGTGGAGGTTCTTTAGCCGAAGAAGATATTCATGGAGGAGTATGCCCAAGACCTTTAGTGAGCTCTGAGATTTGTTATCAACATATATTAGTGGCTGCCATGTCCAGAGGTTGAGTTCAAATCTGATTGCGTATTCATCTCTCACTTCTCTAGCTCGTACAGCCAAATCTAGAGGTGTTTTCACTGGTGGAGTTAACCAGTTGAAGGAGGGTGCATCGATAGAGTTTTGCAGCAATGGCTACAGACAAATCAAACCATTGATATGCAGAGATCATGATCAGTACTTCAGAACAGATCCCCTGTAACAAATCTCTTCTCTTTTCATATTCTCTATCAAATGCACTGTAATTTCTAGCTTGTAAGGCAATTTGTTTGAAGAGAAAGACACTGGAATAAAAATGAGGGTTCTGTTATGATAAATGTTTTATATTACTGTTCATATGAGTATATCAGAGCTGAAAAATATTTATGAACATATATTTTAATAAGGAAATCCATTTATTCAATCAAAATCCAAGACTAGCTCATTGCAAGGTTTTTCTAGACTAGTTTCACTGATTTCTTTGTAAAATGAAATATGTGCATACATTTGACCTCCCGTTTGTTGTAGTAGGTTAATAACTTAATATATTAACCATATCAACTCTTAAAACCATAATTTGGAATCCTATGCCTTATGTTTGGGAAGCCATCAAAATTCCTAGCTCGACAATCCCCGTTAAGCACCTATCACACAATTCTTCCCGAAATTTTCCCAACCTGCTCAAGTATCTTCCTGAACATATCCAGCCACCATTGGAATGATATATACACTATCACTAACTCCCAGAACCCCTACCTATCTACTATGCATATGCCAGCTACCCAGGAAGCCTCGAAGTAGGCAATGGACTAGCTCTATTGCTGAAAAGTGAAAGGCATTGGTACATGGTGCATAGGACATATCCAATATGCAATTTTACCTGATGCTACACCTAATCCCATATATTTTCCAGAATTAAACTCTCATCCCACCATCCTCAGTCTTTTAGCCTAGTACACCTCACTTACTCCTTGCACGGTTCGAAGAAATTGGCAGAAATTTGACTAGTAAAGTTTAAAGAAAATAATCGGAGTTGAGTTAATATTCTGGTTAAATTGTTCCAAGGATATTACAGTGGTATCAAAGCATGGTCCTCTGAACCTGCTCGTGTTTTGGTGATGAGCTTAAGAAAAACCCCTAGCACCAAAGGAAAAGGCCCCAAAGACACTAGGGAAGAAGAGGTAGATTCTACTGAAGGAGAAATACAAGGGAATAGAGACATGTCTGAACAGGAAGCTAATGATGATTTTAGACAACTGCTTATTAAAATGGTTAGAGGGATACAAAATCTAACACATACTGTGGCACAGAATGGTCATGAAACTAAAGAAATCCTTAGTAGACAATTTGCACACAAAGAGGCAAAAGGGAGTGCTAGTGGTTCTCACCAGGGTGAAAGAAAAACATTTGGAGAAACCATTTTTTCAAAGAATGGTCCACACAATAGGCCTAGAGATTTTAAAATGGATTTGAAAATTAAACCTCGACAAACCATGCCTACCTTCTTTGAGGAAAATAAAGAAGCACCCGGTGCACCTATAGCTACCTGTGAGGAAAGGCATGCAGTATATCTGACCTTGAGTGATGAGTGCAAAAGAGATCTTACTTTCAAATATTTTTCTGAGATTTACCTTAAAAATCAGCCAAGGGGATATAATAGGCAGCCAACAAGCAATTTTGAGTTGAGGAATGCTGCAGGTAAGGTCCAGATACCTTACTTTGATGGGACTGCAAAATGCAATGCTAGTTCCTGGGTGCAGAAACTAGACATATATTTTCAGCTGCATCCCATGGTAGAAAAGGATGCCATCAAGATGGCAGTTTTACATTTGGAAGGAGAGGCCAGTTATTGGTGGTTCCATGGCATGCGAACCTTGGGACATGATTTAGTTGAGTCTTATGAAGATTTCACCAGGAGGTTGGTGGAAATATTTGATAGAAGGGATCCTGAGTTGTCTTTCTGTGAGCTGGCACATTTGAAACAAACCAGCACACCAGAAGCATATATATCAGAATTTCAAAAGTTGGCAGTGATGGTCACTGATATATCAAAACCTAGGTTGATGCTACTGTTCACAGAAGGATTAACATAACCTTTGAAAATCTTGGTTAAAGCCTATCGACCAGCCACCTTGCAATAAGCTATGAGCATAATGAGGGATCTGCAAGATGCAATCCCAAGAACCAGATACCCACCTAAGTTTAATCCACCTGCAAAATTTCAGAATTCAAAGCCACCATTCAGAAATAATTCTGCCATGAATAAGAAAGAATACTCATTCCAAGATCGGGATGAGTTAAGGAGGAAAAAGCTGTGTTTTTCCTGCCAAGAACCATGGGTTCCAGGGCACAAATGTGCAAAAGGTAAAGCTCACTACATAGAAGTATTTTCTGAAAGTGATGAAGAGAAAATGAGTGCAGAAGTACAAGTGGAAGAACCAGTAGAAGAAGGGTATAATACAGCAGAAGAAGAAGAACCAACACAAACATAAGCAAAATTTGCAGTTTTGAGTGGAGTTCCCCGCTACCACACTATGAGATTTAAGGGAGTAGTGCAAGGGAAGAAAGTTTCAGTGCTAGTCGATGGGGGGGGCACACATAATTTCATTGATGCAGCCATGGTGGAGAGAAGAAAAATCCAATCTGAAAATTTGGGGGGTTTCACAGTTATTATTCTTGGTAAGAACAACACTATGCAGTGCAACAGATGGATTCCCAAGCTGCAGGTAACTATTGGAGACCATACTATAGCTGATAGTTTTTACATTGTTGATGTTGCTGATACTAATGTTGTGTTAGGGGTACAATGGTTGTTCTCACTTGGTGATCACGTGGTAAATTATAGGATTCCCCAAATGTGCTTTAAAGATACTGAAGGTAAGCAAGTGGTTTTGAGAGGTGTTAACACCTACCCAAAACAAGTGATTTCTGCACATCGTATGAGATCTGTTTTAAGGCATGGAGACATAGAGTGGGTTGCTGAATGTTTTATCTCTACCAAAGGAACCACCATTGATGTGTCACAACATCTTGAAGATATCCAAAAATTGCTACAAAAACACAAAAAGGTGTTTGAAGATCTGCCGCATGGAAGGCCTCCTGATAGGGGTATTGAACATTGGATAGAGCTGGAACCTGGTACTTTTCCCATAAAATTCCATCCCTACAAACACCCCAAGAGATTCAAAGATGAAATAGAGAAGACCATCAAAGATCTTCTTGAGATGGGGTTCATAAGACCAAGCTAAAGTCCCTTTGCTTCATCAGTGGTTTTGGTCAAAAAGAAAGATGGAACAATGCGCATGTGCATTGATTACAAAGATTTAAATAAGAAAACCATTAAGAATAGATATCCTATTCCAAGGATTGATGAGCTGCATGGAGCCAAGTATTTTTCCAAGATTGATCTTCATTCTGGTTACCACCAAATCAGAATGAAAAGTGAAGATGTGCAGAAAACTACCTTTCGGTGCCATTTTGGGCATTTTGAATTTCTGGTCATGCCTTTTGGCTTGACAAATGCACCAGCAACTTTTCAGTCTTGCATTAATAGAATCTTCAGCAAACAACTCCGTAAGTTTGTACTTGTATTTTTTGATGACATTCTGATTTATAGTAAGACATGGGAAGAACATTTGCAGCACTTGGATAGTGTACTAACTCTACTTGTAGAACAATCATTTTATGCCAAACTATCGAAGTGTGAGTTTGGTATGAAGGAGCTCCTCTATCTTGGCCACATCATTGGGCAAGAAGGAGTCAAGGTACACTTGGAGAAGATCCAAGCCATCTTAGATTGGCCCAGCCCAAAGAATATAACTGCTCTAAGAGGATTCATAGGCTCATGCACATACTACAGGAAATTTGTGAAGGGATTCTCCAAACTCACTTCTCCCTTGACAGACCTTACTAAGAAGGGAGCTTTTTGCTGGAACGAAGAGGCTGAAAAATCTTTCAATATAATGAAGGAAGTTATGAGCAGCTTCCCAGTCTTGGCACTCCCAGATTTCGGCCAACCTTTTATATTGGAGTGTGATGCCTCGGGTGAAGGAATAAGAGCAGTTTTGATGCAGAATAGACACCCGATTGCTTATGAGAGAAGAAAGTTACAGCCCCATGAGAAGCTGTACTCTATCTATGATAAGGATATGTTAGCCATCATGCATGCATTGGCTAAATTCAGGCAGTACCTGGTGGGAGGTAAATTCATAGTCAAAATAGACCACAACAGTTTGAGGCATTTCCTAACCCAAAAGGAGTTGAATGACAGGCAGAAAAATGGGTAAGCAAAATTCAATCTTATGATTTTGATATTGAATATAAGAAGGGTAAGCTTAATGTAGTTGTTGATGCCCTCTCTAGGAAGCCTATTTTTTCTTTGCTGCAAGTGCCTACTGACTGGAAGGCACAACTAATTAAGGAATATGCAGAAAATCAGTTTGCTAGTGAATTGCTAGATAGAGTAAATCAGAAAGATCATTACCAGGTCATCAATGATGTCATCTATTATAAGAACATAATTTTTTTAACTCCTGAATCTAAGTTGAAGGAGCAAATTTTGATGGCTTCCCACAATGCACCAGTAGCAGGCCATCCCGGTATTTTCAAAACTTACCAGAAGTTAAGAGAAAGGTTCACCTAGAAGGGCCTCAAGGAGGATGTTCTAAGGCATGTGAGTGAGTGTACTGCATGTCAGCAGAACAAGGTTGAGCGCACTCGTCCTGTTGGTCTCTTACAACCTTTGCCAATTCCTGGACAGAAATGGGAAAGCATATCAATGGACTTCATGACAGGTTTGCCCAAATCCTAGGGAAAAGACAATATTTTTGTAGTAGTTGACAGATTAACCAAATTTGCTCATTTTTTTGCTGTCACATCTACTATTTCTGCTAGTCAAGTTACTGCACTCTTTTTTGGGAAGTATTTAGATTGCATGGGCTGCCAAAAATCATAATCAGTGACAGGGATAGTAAGTTTACCAGTGCCTTTTGGCAATCTTTGTTCGAATTGGTAAATACTAATTTAAACCTCAGTACCAGCTATCATCCCCAGACATAAGGGCAAACTGAAAGAGTTAACCAATGGCTGGCAAACTGAAAGAGTTAACCAATGGCTGGAAGGGTATCTTAGGAACTATGTTACAGGGCAGCAGAAGGCATGGGTCAATTGGTTACATCTGGGGGAGTTATGTTATAACACCACATTCCACATGTCCATTGGAATGACCCCATTCAAAGCTTTGTATGGGTATGAGTCTGCCACTTTTGTAGATCTGGTTTTTGGAAACTGTAAGGCACAAAAGGAAAAAGATTGGCTGCAAGAAGGCCAGGACATCCTCAAAGCATTGAAAGAAAATTTGCAAGTTGCACAAAATCAGCAGAAAATTAATGCAGATAAGAACAGAACAGATTGAACTTTCCAGGTAGGAGACTTGGTTTATTTGAGATTGCATCCATACAGGAAAACCACACTTAAGACAAAGGGGGCTGAAAAATTATTGCCAATATTTTATGGGCCCTACAAAATAACAAGGAAATTGGGTGAAGTAGCCTATGAGTTGGATCTTCCAGCAGAGAGTAAAATACACAATGTCTTCCATGTGTCCTGTTTAAAGAAATCCTTGGGCCAACAAGTTAAGGTTTCATAAATTTTTCCCCCCCTTAATGATGAAGGACATCTAGTCCTAGAACCTGAAGACATCTTGCAGATCAGAGAAAGGAAGCTGAGAAGTAGAATTACTAAAGAATACCTGGTACAATGGAAAGGTCTGCCTAGTGAGGATGCCACTTGGGAAGATGAACAGATTCTGCAGCATCCTGGTTTGAAACTGCTTGAGGACAAGCAGTCTTGGGAAGGGAGGACTATCATTTCCCCCCCCTAGTGACCTTGGTCACCACTTGGATCCTCCTATCCCTAGGGGTCTAAGTTCATAATTAATTGATAAATTAATTAATTGGGGAAGTTTTGAGGCAATTACACCTTATTAATTAATTAATTATTGGATAATTAATTAATTGCTAAGTTAAATTATTTCTGAGTTGTATTATTTTTATTTACATAATTATTGCTAATAAATATGCCAAGTGGTTGATGACTTGGCCAGAAAATTTGAATTGGTAAGTGAGCTAAACTTTCGTAAGTGATGGAGTCTCAAAAAAGCTAAGGAATCTAATGGAGACAAGTTGGCAAGTTGATCCAAGATGGAAACTTACAAAAAAGATGGCAAATCAGACAAAAGCAGAAAAAAGGAAAGCAATAAAGGAGAAAGAAAACAAGAAAAGATATAAGAAAATATTTAGCAACATCCAGAAATATTCCTAAGGGCGCACTTGCTAATTTGAGTGAGGAAAGACAAAAAAAAATGGCAAGTTTTTCTAGTTAGGAGTTTCTAATCCTAGCAAGGAAGGCGCCTTTCTTCATCCACATGTGTGGCTGGCTTGAGGAGGAAGTTATCTCTTCTATTTAACTAAGTTTCTAACTCCCTTTGTCACTTTTGGGATCATTTTAGAATTTGTGAATGAGAGCTCTGAGCTTCTTAGTTGTTGAGTGGTGTGCCTCAACCATTACTCTTGGGTGATTTGCCCCAAGACTCTATGATTTATCTAAGAGTGTTATGCAGGTCCAGCAAGTTATATTACATCCAATAATCTTCAGTACAGTTCAGCCATGAAGTCTTAATATCATATTGAGGAGGAGGCTACATTTGGAGAAGAATTGCAGCTAGTTTTAGTGGAGGTTCTTTAGCCGAAGAAGATATTCATGGAGGAGTATACCCAAGACCTTCAGTGAGCTCTAGGAGTTGTTATCATAAAATATTAGTGGATTCCATGTCTAGAGGTCGAGTTCAGATCTGATCTCCTATTCATCTCTCACTTCTCTAGCTCGTACAACCAAATCTAGAGGTGTTTTCACTGGTGGAGTTAACCAGTTGAAGGAGGGTGCATCAATAGAGTTTTGCAGTAGTGGCTACAGCCAAATCAGACCACTTATATGCAAAGAGAATTATCAGTACTTCAAAATAGATCCCCTGTAACAAATCTCTTCTCTTTTCATATTCTCTATCAAATGTAATGTAATTTCTAGCCTGTAAGGCAATTTGTTTGAAGAGAAAGACACTGGAATAAAAATGAGGTTTCTGTTATGATAAATGTTTTATATTACTATCCAAATGAGTATATCAGAGCTGCAAAATATTTATGAACAGAGATTTTAATTAAGGAAATCCATTTATTCAATCAAAATCCAAGACTAGCTCATTGCAAGGTTTTTCTAGACTAGTTTCACTGATGTCTTTGTAAAATGCAATCTGTGCATCCATTTGACCTCCCGTCTATTGCAGTAGGTTAATAAATTAATATATTAACCATATCATCCCTTAAAACAAGAATCTGGAAGCCTCTGCCTTATGTTTGGGAATCCAGCAAAATTCCTAGCTCGACAATCCCCGTAAAGCACATGTCACACAATTCTTCCCAAAATTTTCCCAACCTGCTCAAGTATCTTCCTGAACATATCTAGCCACCATTGGACTGATATATACACTGTCACTAACTCCCAAAACCCCTACCTATCTAGTATGCATATGCCAGCTACCCAGGAAGCCTTGAAGTAGGCAATGGACTAGCTCTATTGCTGAAAAGTGAAAGGTACTGGTACATGGTGCATAGGACATATCCAATCTGCACTTTGACCTGATGATGCACCTAATCCCATATATTTTCCAGAATTAAACTTTCATCCCACCATCCTCAGTCTTTTATCCCAGTATACCTCACTTACTCCTTGCACGGTTCGAAGAAATTGGCAGAAATTTGACTAGTAAAGTTTAAAGAAAATAATTGGAGTTGAGTTAATATTCTGGTTAAATTGTTCCAAGGATATTACAGGTCTCTCTAAGGACATTATTTATATACGTTATGGATGTTTTTGTTTATTTATATAATATAAAATTAGAAATTTAATAATCAAAATAAAATTAAAATTTAAAAAAATGATAAAAATAATATTGTCATTACATAATTTAAGACCAAAATAAAGATTTACAAGGTTCATATGCCTGACCATGATCTCCTTAGACCAAAATTTTTTCTAAGAGTAAAAAATATATTGAGCCTAAGCACAAATTTGATCACTCAATTGAGTAACAAGAAGAGGGGCCTCCACCTCCCAATCCTTCTAATAAGTAGGCACATATTGATTCATCTTCCTACCATCTTAATGTTGTGGAGAAAGTCCACGTTGTTGACAATTCTTTATGACCCATTAGGTCATATCTATGCATAGATAATTGTAGGTATCATCCTCCATAGATGTAACCCTATGACGTTTCAATAAGTTGAGGAATGCATCGAACACCAAAAAGAGGTCCTCGAACTATTGAAGGACAACTTAGTGTTAGCGCAAAACAAGGAAAAACAACAAGCAAATCAACATTGCAATGAAACGCAATTTGAAGTTAAGGATTTGGTATTTGAAAGGCTACAACCATGCAAATAGATGCCCTTCAAGCAACAAAAGGGCACTGAAAACTTGTGACACCATATGTAATGTCCCCTCCTATCATACCAGCATGATAGAGAGGATCATTGCTAAAACTGGGCATCTAGCCCCATACTCAGTAAATAAACATTCAATTTAAAAGAAGATGAACATATGCAAATGCATAACCATTTGAAAACACAGCGGAAGTAAATTCATTTAACACATCCACATACATTCATAATCTTCATCAAATGATAATTGCAAATTTAACACAAGAGAATACTTATCTCAATAAGGTAGTCCCAAGCAACTGGCTATGCAACTGCAACATTCCACCCAACCATAGGCCAGTTGTGCTTATCAACCTCTTGATACAACTGCCACCCCCCGAGCTAGGCATGATCTCTACAAGGAACCAAGGAACATCAGACTCACACATAGCCAAGCATACACCAAGATGAGCCAAGCCAATCTGCAATTGGGTTTATCAGGCTGCTAGGACATGGAAGGGAAGAATTGCTAAGCTAGTGAGCTCAACCACAGAGCTATGGGTACCTCTCCCAAATCTATTCAGCTTGGCACTCACAATTCCTACACACCCAATCACAAGGAAGTATTCTCTTCACTGCCACACAGTCCCTCAAGCCATACCTTCCTTTCTAGTGCTCTCAGGGTGTGCATAGAAAAGTAGCCAGCCCTCTTGATCTTCTTGAGAGGTTACTCCCTACACTTGGTTTATCAAGCCAATTCTATCCACTACCACTCCAGTTTCTTGCTCACAGGTTCACATCAAAACAAGGATGCACATAACAGCAAAACTACACTTGTTGAGCATGAGAAAAACGTTACAACAGTGGGATGCATGAGATGGGGTTTCTTGGGCTTTAGAAAAACGTGGGTAGACTCAAAACATATGGCAACTGGAAAATTTGACTGGGAGAGCAAAACCCATTCCAGAAAAATGCCCCAGGGGCAAAAACAACCTCTCCCTCAGTCCCAATTCGCGTCCCTCCTTCCCCAGCTGTTGCACAATCCAAAAACGAGTTCCTGGGCATGGAAAAACGCAAGGTTATGGTGAAAAACGTGAGGATAAATTCCAGTGGGCTCAGACTGCGTGAGAGGAAGAACGTAATGGGTGAGAAATTGCCTTAGGCAGCATTTCGTGGGGGTTTTCTTGCCCAGCAAGCCAAAAATACGATTTTCAGGTTGGTGGCTTGCCCATGCACGAAAATTTGACTACCATACTTCTCCAATCCCAAGACATTAACTACCCCAACCAATCTTTGGAAGAATTAAATGATTGGGTGCATGAGACAAAATGGGTAGTTAAGAGTTCATAGGTTTTCCTATTGACACATGGGCTGACCCTAGTGGCTCAAGGGTTTGAATAATTTCCCTCCCTATTCCTTGTAGAATCATGCCCCATCTCTTTGTTGCATTGCATAGCTAGTTGGGGTTGTTCCATTAAAATTCGTATTTACATGGTGTCTTATTTACATTGTGCCCACCTATTTTTAATTGCCGATACAAAATGCTAAGTCAATGGTGGGGCCTTGGCCTTGAGCTCCTCACCATGATCAAATTACAATATTTACATAATTTACGATTTAATACAAAGGGGGTCAAAATGGGGACATTACACCATATAAAGTCCTAGTTCATAACATTTTCCTCAAGGGATTAGGGCCCATGCATGAGGCCCTAGTCCATAACATCATCCCTATGTGGGGGATATTTGGCATATATGCAAATATGGCCATTTCAAGCTCTATGAGACCAAGAATGGATATCATTGATTAGTCCATATTTCAAGTCAAAATATAACGTCTAAGGGTAAGGGGCTCATGGTTCATGTGTGATTCCCTAGACCACCACAAAGACCCTATATACAACATAGGGACTATTTAGACAATGAGTAAGACATGTTTTCCATTTTGAGGTTTGGCACACCAAGTATGGCTATCAGTCCCTAAGCCATGGTTGAGCTAATTTCCCACGATCCATGATCGAGGAAACAACATAATGCAAATGAAACGACGAGACACCGACACCCTCAATGAAGCCAGTCACATGGGTCGTAGTCGTCTCCCACCCCAGATCTTAGTGGGATCCAAACTCCTACACCCGCTGACTGAGGTAGCCGCATTGTGTGGATGGAATGGCGAGGCACCACTTCCAACAACAAATGCGGCTGCATGGGTCATGCAATTATCCCCCAACCCACAAAGGGGTATCGTATGATACTCTCTTGTTAATGATCCTACCATAGATTCACCTATGGTAACCTTGTTATGACTTCTCCTTCCTCTAAATGATAAGGTTCATTAAACCTCTCATGGCATTGAAGGCAGTGAGCCACCTTCGTTGACATGATCCAAACAGTTCACCAAATCATTCAATCAGTAGGAGCAATGAGTAGTGTGTACAAAGGGTAGGGACATAGTCAACATGAGCTGATGACACACGCTTACTAGGAATTCCTTGTTGAATACCAATAATTGCAATGGTATAAGAAGATTTCCCAATCCTCTCAAACCAGGGAGAAAAAGCCATTGGTTGCATTAGTGTAGCACGCATGCAACCCATAACATATAAGGGAATCACATACTTGTTATTGTCTCAAACTTCCATGGCCTAGATGGCCATAGTCCCTCTAAGAATCTATCCATGAAGGGGAACCTTCGTGTAGCTAGTTAGCAAGTTAGTCTCGTTCATTATTGGAATTAACCGACTTGATTATGTCTTAAATAATTTGGTTCCTACACATACTAGTGGAACTTCATCTAAAGGGGAATTGCTAGTGATAAACCTAAGAGGATTGAGTCAAGTGTTGACTCAAAGGCCAACTAAGTAATTCTCATTACTTGAGGAAAATGATACCCCTCATGCCACTGATAAAATTGAAGAAACAAAGCAAAGAATTGAAGACACAGTAGGCAATTAAACATCACTTTGATGGAAATTATTATGTTTATCAAAATGGAAGGCATTTACTTATTAACATAAGTGAGAAAGAAACTAATAAAATTATAGTGTCTAATGAACAAAGAATGGATAGTGTCACGTGTATAGTGTCTAATCAACTAACAAAGTTGTATTTCCAACCAAATTAGTATTAGTCATATAAAAAATATAGGAAGAAACACTAACATTTGGTTCATCGTCAATATTATCACGAGCTCGATCAGGACCAATGTCATGTTTTTTAACCTTGGTGCCATCATAGAATTCAATGTCATGCTGCTAACATGAATTTGACACTGCTCTACAAGATCACTTTTCGTTGTAACCCCAAGAGGTAGAAACTACCCAAAAAGAAGATCAATGGAGGAGTTGGTCTATTTACCCCTTTAGGTTGAAGGAAAACTAAATTTGAAAACCTACATTCAATACTAAGAAAGGTGATTGTAATGACCCTTTTTCAAAATTCTATTAAAATGCCAATTTTTCCACTTTTTCCCCAATTTCGACCTTTGACTAGTTTAACTATTTTGACCTCCAAATCAACCCAAATGCTCCCAAATCTTTTGTAGGAGTGTATGAATGGTATTTAGAATTGAATATCAGGTTCAGGGATGTTTTATGGCCTTCCAAATACTGCTGCAAACTTGGTTTGTATTCTGCTCAATATATGTAATTTTGACTAGTAATTTGTGCATCAAATCCCCCCCGGGTAACACTGCAAATGGCCTTCCAAATGTCTCCAAACTCCCAAAAATTTATGAACATAGGTATATAATGTGTTAAGCATGTGATTAAGGTCTCATATGCTCCATTAATTGATTTACTACTGTTCTAACTCTCTCACATTCAACAGCAAAAACCCCCAATTTGACCCTTGGGGAAATGGCACTATTTCACCTCCCAATACAACTAAACTGAGTAAAAATGCTTCAAATGCTCAAGTACAGTACATGAAACTTGTATAAGACATCCATTGCAGTATATTTATCACAAATATATCATAGAATCATCCATCCATTCGAAATAATCAACATTATAGTGTCATACATCAATGCATTGGGGAAATGGACATTGTTTGCTCATTAATCAATAGTTTTGCATACAACCAGTGGGTATTTCGACCTGAGACTTTCTGAATATTAATAACAGAGGATATGAAGCTATTACAATCAGAAATATATAATGAGAAGCTCTCTCAAGAAGCACAAGTGCTCACCAAAAATGCCCTCCCTCAAGGAGCATGAATATGCCTTCAAAACTGGAAACGGTGGAGAGAAAGTGCTGCACTAAAAAAAACCATGAAACTTCCTATAGCTACTACCTGAAAATAAAAACTCCATTAAAGCACCATGAAAGACCTGAGTGGCCTCTCCAAACACCAACTTGGATGGGAATCTTTCACCCTTGAAATTGGCTAAGGCATGAAACTAGTCATCCACTAGCTCTCTCTTCACAAATGCAATTTTTCTCAAATCATCAAAATCCATTCTAATACTTCATTTCTACATTTTATAACCAACATTAGCCTTCTAAGGGTCGAAATCCTCTCAATAGATTCAATAGATTTCCATTTAGGAAATATTCCACATTTGCCACTTGTCTCCTAGTTCCAACCTTCCATCTTCTCCCAAATTCGATTTTGAGTCTCTTTGGCTTCTCCAACTCCCAAATTCGCCTTCCTTGAGCCTATTTTTGGTGCTGACATGTCATAGTGGTCAGATGTCAGAGGTCAGGTCTGCAATTTGTCGTAGTTGTCATAGATTCTCCATCATTGGTGTCATAGGGTCTAGGGAATCTAGCCCAAGTGTCCACAAACTTCCACTTTGACTCTTTATCTTCCATGGAGGTTACCAATCCTTCCCAATTCGACCTAAGATGCTCAATGACATGTGTTATGACTTACCAACTCACCCAAGATTGTTCACATTCCCATTAATTCGAATTTGCAAAAGAGAGATACCATGTATTATGAAAAATCAAGCTAGTGTGGGTCCCACCACCTCCATATGTCTCCAAAACCACTTGCCACTTATAATTTATCTTGAATTTATTTATTCACCATATCTATTAAAAGCTTTAACCCCTCTAATGTATAAATATCATTTATTAGCTTCCTTATTACCATCCCACATGTGCCCATCCAACCTAGGAAACTAGTAGGATTGATGGGATTGTCTTACTATGCACTTATTTGAATGGGGACATTGCAATGATCATATAGGGACCAAGAAGAATTATTGTTTTATGGAATATCACACAATTTGAGGTGGTTTTATGCATATAGGAGATGCTCGAAGAAAAGGGGGTTTGGATATGAAGGGTTTGAGATAATATGCAATGGAGAAAAAATGTGTTTCACATACAACAAGAAAGGATAGAATAGAACTAGAAAATAGAGAGAATGGTGTTGTTACCTATGCCACTGATGAAGCGTGAGGCAAACAACATATGCCCCTTCATGATGAATACCTTCAACTTATATGTAAAACCCATTTGATCTTTATATCAACTGATATCACCTGCTTCTTCTATTTAATTTTGGCCTCCATATTTCGGTTCCAGTGCCCTGTTTTCCCTGGGGTGGTTTTCGTCCTTTAATGTGACTATTGATAGCAACAACGACAAGAAACAAGCCTCCAAAATGTGATTTTTTGGTCACATGATTCCTGCTCCACATGTAGCAGCTCAAATTGGTAAGGTAGGAGAGTATATCATAATATATGACACCCTATTTATTGTGGCATCACATAAATACGTCAATTAGTGGTTAGGGTGGCTTAGTGGTTAGAAAGGGAGGTCCCTCACATACGTGGAAATTTTGGTGGATGTAAGCATTGGTGTGTTTGTGAGAGAGTTTTGCATCGTTGATGGATGTATTTATCCTGTATTTGTGAGAGAAGGTGTTGTATTGTTGGTGGATGTGTGAAGCCTTAACATGTTTATGTTTTAAGGTGTTTGAAGACCTAGTGAGTTTAACACATCGGTAAGTGGATATTAATGAGATATTTTCATTTTTTTTTATGATTAAGTATTATTTTTCCATATTTGTCAATGCTATCTTGTATGTTCTCACCAAACCCTTTCATATTTGAAGGAGAAAACTCGGTCTATGCAAGTTAAAATATATATCAATCTTGGTTTTATGCATATAATATAAGTTTCTTCTTTCTTATTATTCATTCTCCAAATTGTTGTTTTCAACTAGAGATAAATTTGTATGCATCAATTAGTGACCTATACCTACAACCTGCACCAACAAAACCCATGACCTTGCAATATGAGTATATGGGGGTTTATGTATCTAGTAGGATGTGGAATGAAATTACATGATGGTTGAGACAATGTGTGAGCATGGAAAAAGAAAGGGGGCATGCAAATTCTTGAGATGTGTCAATAATTAATGATACTTGAGCTAGTTCCACCATCCTAGGAACCCAAAGAGATTTAGGGAGTAAGGGCCTTACCCTAGTTGAAATATCGAGTTAGTAAATTAATGTATGGGGCCATCATCTTTGAATAAGGTCCACTAGGTAGTTGGAGTGTGGTTAATTTATGTAGAGGGTCATCCTAATGGAATATAACACACTAGTTAGTTGACACTCTTTAAGGTGGGGACCTTTAGTGGTTAAGGTTTTGGTAGTGAGAAATATCTATAAAAATAGGAAGTTATGTAATGTTTTTTGAAGGATTATTAGTGTATTGGATCTCTAGATCCATTAGAGATGTCATGTGTGGTAACTTGAAGCAATATTAATGGCTCTTGATCCCTATAAGATTTCTTTATAAATTAAGGCATTGGATCCTTCCCCAACCATGTATATGTCCTTGAGATACATATGTGGATATAAAACATCCTAATGGATTTGATATACACATTTGGAAGCCAAACATCCCCTATATATGTCCTATGTGGTGGTTTTCATCCTCCTTGCTAGCCCTTTATTCCTAGGTGTGTATGTTTAGGGCCTATGTCCTAGGTTTCTTACATTTACCTTATCTAGATCCAAGACTTGTATATGGGGATTAAAACCCCATAAAGAAAATATTATCCCCATATAATGGACATGTATCCCTATTATCGGTGAATTATTGTGGTTTGAGTCCTTGAGCATGGACCTCAAGCCCTGGAACCTTCCCTCAGGAGCTAAGGCCCAAGTTTCATCCTTGAACATTTTTATATTCTAAGATAAAAGTTTGGTTCTCCAAACCTGCAAAAAATGTTTGTATCCCCACCTATAAACTCAATATTCCCCATATAGGTGTGTGTATCCACTACCCATGTCTAGGGTGCTTACTTAGGTTTATGAGTTATACAAATAAGTTAAGGAATTAGTTTGTGGGGACAATGGACCTTATTCCCCCAAGATACTTACCATAACTATCACTTTGGTCCACACAACCTTGTTGTGTTAGGGCTACTAATTTGTGTGGTAACATGTAGGATAGTCCATTGAGCTACTTATAGTATCGAATAAGCCCAAATACCAAGCAATGGATTTTGTTTATGTTGGTTTCACTCCATTCATGGAGAAACTAAAAATCAGGGAACAAAGGAGTAACATCTCTAGAAAATTGAACACCTGCAAGGTGTAGGAATATTAAGAAATAGAAACCTCAAACGAAACTTTGAATTTGACCATGCAATAGATGCATTCAAAGAAATAACCAAGAAATTTTGGAAAGGTAAAAAACACATTTAAAAACAAAAGTAGCTTGACGAGATAAGTATTGATCCCTATCCCACATGAATGAGGTATCAAATATGATACTTTATTATTATATTGGAAATTATTTCGTCCTTAAAGTATAGCATGGCGTGATGAAACTCAAGCATTTGTTCAAAATACTTGCAATCTTTCAAAATTTTAAATTGTAACAGTGGTCAATTTTTAGATGTTTCAAAAAGTAAATAAGTCCATTCACAAATACCTTTTCTAACCAAAATTCAAAAGGGGATATAAGTTGATACACAAGCCTTTTTAACAAAATTTTACGACCAATAAGAAATTTTGGGGACAAGGAACATTTTTTTATAGGTTCCAAAAGTTACAAGAAAGAGTATTAGTGAGGTTCATTAAAGGATCATCACTAGAAGTGTCACCAAAAGATAGATTTGGAAACGGGCCTTTAACAACCGTCACCAAACATGTCATTGAAAAAGGATTTGGCGACAAACCTTAATGGAATGTCTCCAAAAATGATTACAATGATGATTTTTAAGGTCCGTCATCATATGTGACATTGGTGATGACCCTTTAACTCTCATCACAAGCATGACCATCACCAATGCGTATTAGTGAGGGCCACTAAATGACTGTCACTAGAGGTGTCACCAAAGAGAGAATTGGTAACGTGCCTTTAAAGGAATGTCTCTGAAGAAAATTACAATGACATTTTTTTAAGGCTTGTCATCATATATGACATTGGTGATGACCCTTTAAGGTCCGTCACAAGCATGACCCTCACCAATGACCTTTTTTCTTGTAGTGATCAAAACCAAGAGATAGATATCTTTAGCAGCATGCTCCTCCTCCACTTGTGCACACCCTTCTATTCTCTCACTAATGTGAAGTGAGTAAACAAATTGAATGTGTAAAATGAGAGAGACACACTCTCTATTTATACACTAACTTTCACTTGACCTTTACTCAACTAGGTTGGCCTCAACTTAACCACTTAACATAATGTTGACTGGGTCGACCCCTACTAGGGTGGTCTAATAACCCTTTGACCCACTTGACTCATACAGGGCCGACCCCATCAAGGTGGTCTAATAACCCATCAAGTATAAGTTACGACACTTACAATATAACTTGCGACACTTGCGAGTACACATGACGACACTTCCAATCGGAGGAATAATACATATCCGTTGGGGATACAATAAAGTACAAATGTAATACACAAGTGAATGTCTTCCGAAGTTACAAATACATCAACACTCCCTCTTAACTAGGAAGGTATTCTTTTGACACAATTCATCAATACATATAGGCTCAAGTCTTCAATTTTGGAGCTGGATCATCATCACTGGATCACGGAGCATCATCGTCACTGCTGTTGTACTCGTCATCTTGATCACTGGTGCTATCTCATAATTCTTCTCGTCATAGGAAGTTCTACAGAGCTAGCCCTTTTTCATGCTGGATGTAGGCCTAGCCTCCTATAGGTCTCCATCATCTCTACGAGCAAGCCATCTAGTAGGTACACCTCAGGACTGATTACACTGCCTCTACAAAACCTGCAAGATCTCCCAGGACTGATCATATGCCACCACAAAACCTGCAAGAGCATCTTAGGCTGGATTACATGCCTCTGCAAAACCTGTGTACCCTACTATCACATCATCATCTTCATATCACCTCATAGTCCATGGAGCACAACCCTAATGCACATCACACAGAACTTACACTCACCGGCATGGGAAGACACACCTCAACCATCCGTGAAAGGCTCGACACTTATATCTACACCATGGGAAGACACACTTCAACCATGCGAGAATGGCACCGCACTTATATCCATAGCCATGGGAAGACACACTTCAACCATGCTAGGAATGGCATAGCATTATATCATAGCCATGGGAAGACACACTTCAACCATGCTCAAATGGCCCAACACTTATATCGCAGCCATGGGAAGACAAACTTCAACTTTGCTCGAATGGCCCCAGCACTTACATCAACGACCGTGGCAATACAAACTTCAACCATGTCGGAATGGCTCCAGCCCTTACATCAATGACCATGGCAAGACAAACTTTAACCATGTCGAATGGCTCCAGCCCTTATATCAATGACCATGGCAAGACAAACTTCAACCATGTCGGAATGGATCATGTGCATCTGTGTCTCCAGACTCATCACTTCCCCTTGGAAGGAATATGGATCTGAAATACACCAAGCCTCTCTTTGAAGTTCTCAAACTTCACTCTGGCCAGCAGCTTGGTCAACACATCGGCTATCTGCTCGTTCATCGCAACATACAGGAGCTTCACTGCTCCTCTCTGCACCATATCGCTAATATAGTGATATTTGATCTCGATATGATTCGACTTGTCATGGAACACCGGATTCTCAGACAACTTCACACAACTTTGGTTGTCACAGAAGATACATGTAGCATCCAATGGGAGATCAAATAACTCAAAAAGTAGCTTCTTAATCCATACTGCCTCACAACTAGCCGAACAAGCTGCAACATACTCTGCTTCGGCTGTACTCAGTGCTACGTAGGACTGCTTCCTGCTAAACCAAGATATCACACCTGATCCCATACTGAAGCAGCACCCCGAAGTGATCTTCCTATCTACAGCACTTCCTGCCCAATCTGAATCAACCTAACCCTCCAAGTTAAACTTTTGATTCGCATCATACTTGAGCCCATAGTCAACTGTACCCTTCAGGTACCTCAAAATATGCTTTGCAGCAATCAGGTGAACATGTCTCGGATCTGTCAGGAACTGGCTCAAGGTGTTCACAACAAAGAAAATATCTGGTCTTGTATTCGTCAGGTACATCAAGGACCCAATCATCTAACAATACATCGTGGCATCAACTAGCTCAGATGAAGCATCACACAGAAGCTTCAGGTTCGATGCCATAGGTGTGGCCATGGCCTTGCAGTCCATCATCCCAAACCGCTTCAGGGTCTCTACTGCATACTTCCCTTGTCCAAGGAAGATTCCATCTGCACTCTGCCACACCTCCATGCCTAGAAAGTAATGAATCATACCCAAGTCCTTCATCTCAAACTTGACAGCAAGCTTCCTCTTTGTGTCAGAAATCAACCTATCCACATACAGTAGTAGTATCACTGGATTTCCTTCCTCAACCTTGTAGTAAAGGTTGGAATCTGCCTTACTCTTGGTAAATCCCAAACTGGATAGAAAGTTTTCTATCCTCCCAGGGCGCTATTATATGATAATTGCACAACCTGTCCATGGCCACAGAGTATCATCTCGATACTCATCATACATCATCCTGATGTACATCATCACATGATCAACCTGATCATCGTCATAGCATCATCCTAATGCATATCATCACACAGCGCTTACATCCACAGCCATGGGAAGGATCCTCCTATCACCATGCTTGGAATGGCTTCTGCAAATGTGTCCCATCACTTCTTCCTCAAAGTATCTTCAATAGATAGTTTTCTTGAACTTCGTTGCTTGGAACAAATGTTGTAATCCTTCTTTTGTAGGTGATTGTACACAATCTTTCCTATAAGTCAAATTCAATTGCATGATTAGAAACTTCTCATAGTTTTTCAAAAACACATTCTTATGCATAAAAACATATTTCATACAGTCATGCATCTATCTTAGACAATGCTTCAGTACAACATTTATCCATCTCCCGTAACTTTCTAGATGCCTTCCATCTCTACCAGAACATTTGTTAAGAGTGTGCACAACTCCCAACATGTTAGCAAAGAGGTTTCATTCTGATAAGTAGCAATGGATTATTGTACAGTACCATAGGCCACTTACCCATTACTTGCATATTAGTAGTATCTTGTTCATTAATGCAAATTTTCTAATATGCATAATATATATCCTAAATCTAGGAACATAAGTATGACTGGAAATCATCATATATATATATATAATAAATGACAATTCAAATACTTATCTTTGTTTAGTTGTTGGGTGGACTCCCTCTCAATCTTTGCTTCTTGGAGTGTGCTCCCTCGTGATCTTTTCTTCCTGGATTATCTGTCCTTGAACTTATATTCATCCTGGACGACTATGTATGCTTAAGTATGCACTAGTGTCATGATTGTGTCATCCTCGAGATCCCATACATAATCATACATTCATTAGTATAATCTCAATACTATCAAAACATTATGATTCTAAATAATCTTAAATATGTATGGTCATTATCATTTCACACACAGGTAATTTATCACAAGCATTAGTATTCAAGGTTTCAATGAGGACTTCTATTACTTATGCATATTCTTATTGACCATAGGACTCCTCTGGTTAGTCATATCATCAATCAAAGTAAGAAGCATAATATGCATAAACTAATGATTACTTAAACTTCTAAATTCAAGAATAATCATTCATACAAAAGTATGAGATCCTAACACAAGGTAGGATTCTAACTTGATATAGGAAAAACATACCTGGTTATCATGTTTGCTAGTTATGTCTAACATACCCAAACAATGTCTTCTTGTTCTCTTCAATGACTTGTGCTTAGTAACTTGCATAACTCATAAGTTAACCATTGTAGAACCAAATTATACATACCTCGTAAGTAGAGCTTCTATAATGGCTATGGATGAGTCTTTGTCTTCATGCCACCATGGTCATATGTTCTTGATCTAGAACTTGGTCTGTCTTTCTTGATGTACCTGTCATGTTAGTGGACAACATCAACCTCATACAGCATCATGGTGCATTAGTACAATCATAAGTGTCATAACCCTAATCAATGAATGTCTACAAGCATTCATACTTTTACTAAGGTGATGAGACAAATCTAAGATTAATCACTATTGTACTAAACTTAATAATATGAAGACAAACATATCATAAACTCAATCATGAACAAATTTCAAAACATACCTGTATCTCTTCAAGTCATACCTGTCGGGATTGCTTGTATCCTTCTCATGTAAAGCCTCAGCCTCATCTCCCTCTGGAACTGAAACTTGTTCACTTATGCTGGTGTCCAATTCATTCTTTTCTAGGATTAACCCAATCCACTTTGATTTGCTGAAACTGGATTTGGAGCTGGATTAGGGTTTGTCAGAGAAACCCTAAAAATTCAAACTTTGAATTTCAAAATTCTGAATGGATGGAAAGATGTGGCTTGTTGAGCTGATCAAGCTGGTATACTTCAATTTTGAAAACTGCAAAATTTGACCCCTCAAAATTGCCTTTGAAACTTCTGGATTCACTAGACAGGACCCCAAACTAGGGTTTGATAAACCCCACCCTTCTTCCCAACCAAAAATTTTGATCCAAATCTCTAAGCTTCGATTTTTCTGAGGAGCTTCTAGCCATGGTCACGGACTTCAAAAATTCCAACTTTTGCAGAAGCCCTAATTTTCCATCTTTCCGATCAAAATCCCAAACTAGGGCTTGATCAAGCCTGGCCTTCTGATCAACCAAAAAATTCAATCTTGGTCTCTAAATTTTGATTTTGATGAGAAGCATTCAGTCGTGGTCTCCGATTCCAAAAATATCAGCTTTCTCCGTAGCCCTAAATTCCCGCAGCAGTGATAAGCCAAGAATGAAGGTGCTCAGAATTTAATTTTGTTTTGAGAGAAATATGCACCTTATTGTTTATGGTTCATATCTGAAACTACAAATCCACAGGGTCTGAAACTTTGGCCTATGGTAGCCTGACCTGTCTTCTTTCCAACCCCACAGGTCTGACCTCAATTGGATAAAACAAGAGAGAGACTTGTACGGCATGCCACGTGCACTAGTTCAACTTAGGCCTCTAAAAAAATTACCTGAGAAACTATAGTCCATTCTCTACCTGTCACTTTTTATGAAATTTCATTTGGAGCTTCCTAGCCCAAGTTGTGACCTTTTTTCCTAGGTCACCTATTTATGACTAAGATCTGGAAGAGGCAGAAACCCTAGATTGTACAGATCATAAATCACAAAGTACAACAAATCTGATTCTGTGCTTTGGACACAAGGTACATGGGGATGTTATATACAACCTTTAAAGGTTTTAGATCCTGAACCTTCTCCAAAATGAATTTATAGCAAAAGTGATACGATGACTGGTTTTTTCTATATCAAGCCCTAGCTTCTGATTTGTCGCAAGTGCAACAAGTCTCATAAATGCCATAGCATGCCTTCCTTCGGGATAGGTCTGATGCCATGTTAGATTTTCATGATTTAATTAATAGATCTAGGATCTTAACTGAAATAACAACATGTACAACATATCAAGCATAAGAGACAAGAGACACAATACATTTCACTGGGGAAAACCAAGAAGGTGAAAAACCTCGCAACTTCATCAGAGATAGAATAAGAATCAATACAAGGATCACCATGATCAAACCCAAGAGATATATATCTTCAGCAACATGCTCCTCCTCCACTTGTGCGTACCCTTCTCTTCTCTCACTAATGTGAAGTGAGTGAACAAATAGAATGTGTAAAATGAGAGAGACACACTCTCTATTTATACACTAACTTTCACTTGACCTTTACTCAACTAGGTCGGCCTCAACTTAACCACTTAACATAATACTGACTGAGCCGACCCCTACTAGGGTTTTCTAATAACCCTTTGAACCACATGACTCATACAGGGCCGACCCCATCAAGGTGGTCTAATAACCCATCAATTATAAGTTACGACACTTACAATATAACTTGCGACACTTGCAAGTACACATGACGACACTTCCAATCAGAGGAATAATACATCTCCATTGGGGATACAATAAAGTACAAATGTAATACACAAGTGAATATTTTCTAACGTTACAAATACATCAACAATAGTGTTATGCTGCTGCGATGAATGGTGGCTCTATATAGAGCTTACCCAACCCTTCTATCACCATGGTGAAGAGTAACAGGCTTAAAGGCTGTTACGACCTCTCTATGCACAGCTCATGAGGGCTTTCCCTCCAAACCACCAGGTCTTTGGTGTTCACATTTTGACTCTGTGATTTTGCTTGTTAAGCGTTTGGGTGTTTTGGGCTCTGTTAGATGGTGTTAAAGGTTAAACTTGAATCTCGATGGGATTTGATGGAAGCCAATGCTGACAGTGAGCAATGGAGCTCTCGGCATCTATGTTTGTCCTTCAGGGTAAGTAATGAAATGTTAAACCCTTAATGTTTTTATTATGTAAAGCCACAATGCTATCTGTAACTTTTCTTTTACAGAGGTTTTGCTTTACAATCAGTTACATATTTTGAATATAACCATACTCATATTATTGTGTGTTTTGTAGGTGGAACATGCTACACCATTGATTATGGGGACACGAAGGCCACCATAAGTCTGGTAAGCATTCTTCCACTATCTCATTATGTTTTATTTAATACCCATTAACTTTATACCCTAACTATCCGTTTACACTTGCTTGCAGGTGGTCTCGTGGACGTGGCTATCTTTTGGGCGTTTAAGCCAGTACACGTAATTGGAAAAACTTTCACCTTAGTATGTTATTTGCTTATTGTTTCAAGCTTTCGTGTCGGATAAGACAGCCACAGTGACTTCATTAAATATTTACTTGTTTATTCACCGAGATGGTCAGCTCTGTTAATTATTTACCAACTTGTTAATAAAGAATGCCTGTCGGCTTGTTCTATTTCTTATGTTAATGAAAACTTTGAATACTTTTAACTTGTGAACCCTTACAGCTCTGTATGTGTGGTTTTGAACTCTGAGTTTTTTTTTACGGATTTCTCCATAGATAAATGCAATGTAATTACAAGAACAATGCCCTTCAACATTCAAACCTTGTGTTGATTTTATGAAATCCATTCGGATTTGTTGATTAAGTTGTAGTCTTAAGAAAGTATTACATTATTGTTTACATGTGTCGACTTTTCTCTTTATGTGGACTTACAACTCTGTTAACCTTTTGTTAACCTATCTTATTGTTCGAACAAGCCTCCAGAGATGTTCTGAACCTTGCGACTGTGAATAATTCGTATGCAAAGTAAAACCTAAGAGTCATACGACTCTGTTTAACCAATGGTCATCTACATAGATGAAATCATAACATATATATTTACTTGTTTAAATGCCTACTTACTATATTTTGTATGCCTTATGACTCTGTCGTTTATCAATAAATTATTGTCGAGCCTCTCGGCTCTATAATGTTAATGATTTGACTATTCTTGTGTGCAATCTGTGATTACTTTGAAATGTGAATGTAATAGGTGTTTGAACAAAACCCTAAGAGTCTCATGACTCTGTGATAGCAATGTTATGCTATTGATGTATATGTAACTTCGGAATGTATTTCATCTATGTATTTCATATATATTTATTGTACCCTTATTAGAGATGTGTTATTACTCTATAAGGAAGGGTCGTCATGTGGATTGACAAGTGTCGCAAGTGTGTGTACTTGCCGACGGGTTATTAGACCACCATGTGTGGGGTCAGCCCTGAAATATATATCATATTGTGGATGTACCTAGCTAGACAAGTCGGCCCCATAAGGTCACTGGGCAAATAGGTTAGTATAAATAGAGATCAGGAGATCTCTATTTAGATCATTCGAAAAGTCATATCTCTCTCACTCAAAAAGTGGTGCACTAGTGAGGAGGAGGATCATCTGCTACTAGGAGACTATCTCAGTGTATTTTGGTTGTACTTTGGTTGAGTCATTGCTCTCTCTATCTCTGAGGATGTTGTGGGGTTTTTCACCTTAGGGTTTTCCCCACGGAAACTCTGTGTCTCTTGTCTCTCATGCTTTTGATTCTTGTGATGCTTGTCATGATTATTGTGATTGATATGCATTGATATACTGTATGTGTTATTCTCTTAGTGAATATCCTAGAGTATTGTGAATTAATGCTCAAAATTTAACATGGTATCAGAGCTAACCTGAGAAGAAGACATTTTGTAGTGACGGAAACTTGAGTTTCTTGTTTATTGGGTTTCTCTCCATAGATTTTGGAAAAGCAGTATAGTAGATTAACTCTACTCATCAAGGAGAATCTATCTGTCCAATCAGAATTCAATTCTGAGCATTTTCATATTTGGCCCTAAAAATTAGGGTTTCCCCAAAATAGGAATTTCTGAAATTTGAAGACATAGCTGGAAGCTCCTTGCAAAAATCGAAGTTTAGAGCTTCGGATCGAGATTTTTGGCTGGGTAGATCTCCGGGAAACTCAAACCCTAATTCAGGGCTCTCCCCAGTGAACCCGGGAGGACAAAAAGGAAAATCTGAAGGGTAAAGCTTTGCTGATCTCAAATTCTGAATACACCAGGCTGATCAGCTCATCAAGGCACATCTTTCTATCCTTTCGAAAAATTGAAATTTACATTTTGAATTTTTAGGGTTTTTCCGACAAACCCTAATCCAGGACCAGATCCAGTTTTCAGCATTTCAAGTGGTAAGACCTAAATCTTTTCTATTTCCATTTGAAGTTCTCTTTAAGATGTCTCACCACACCAAGCTTGAGGATAAGCTTGAAGGAGCTGATAACTTCCGAGCTTGGAAGTATAGGATTGGGTTAATCCTGGAAGAGAATGAGTTGGAATCATATGTAAAAGAAGACATCCCTATCCCAGAGGATGAAGAGGCTAAGGTATTGCATAAGAAAAACTTGGTCAAGGCAAAGAGAATCATTGCTGATTCTATCAAAGACCATCTCATACCCCATGTGTCTTCTCTAAAGACACCCAAGGAGATTTTTGACTCTTTGACCAAGCTATTTGAAGGGAAGAACATAAAACGAAAGATGACCCTACGGAACCAATTGAAAGGAGTAAAGTTTCAGAATGGAGAAACCATTCAATCTTATTTTTCAAGGGTCTCCCAGATCAAGGAACAACTAGAAGTAGTGGATGAAATGGTGGAGAATGGTGAAGTGGTGATGACCACTCTAAATGGCCTACCCAGGTCATGGGATTCCTTTATTCAAGGAATTTGTGCAAGGAAGAAGTTTGTTGAGCCCAGAATTAGCCCTTTTTGACCATCATTTATCATCTTCCCTTCCCTTGTCTTACACCAATTACCTTAGCAATTCGACTTATTGTCCTTATCTTATCCCCCAAATTACCAAGGTATGTCCGATTATTGTTTTATTGTATTAATACTTATGATTGTGATGATTAAAGCTGTGCATCTCTTAATTTGTGCTAACATGATGCGATTTATGAAGGTAGTGAGACAAATAGACTGCAGGAAGATCGGAGCTGAACAAGTCATGAAGGAAGGGACGTTCATTGCTTGTAGAAGGTTCCTTGGGGCTCGTATCGTCAATCAAGGCACAGTCGTGACGGGTCAGCTGTAACAGAAATGGCTATCTTAAGTATGTCACTGCTCGAGTCCAGCTGTGAGCTGGAAGGACCGCCACTCTTGGGGCAATTAATAACTCTCTTATATTTGGATATTTTAGTTCTGCCACGCATTGTAACAGCTAGATTATTTAAGGCGCCTGAAGATCAGAGATCTTCATGGCTGCCCAATTATAGGTTTAGATGTTGCAAATTGTATGTATATATATGGGGAATTGCCTCGACCGAGGGGTTGGACAGCAAACAATTAAATTATTTTGTATTAGCAGCCAAGCCAAACTGTATACTCATTCTTCTGTTAATATAAGGGGTTACTTCTGAGTTAAGAAGAGTGTTGTTCAACCAGCGTCTCTGTGTGAAGACTGGGCCCATCTTCCACAGAGATTGCTGAGTTAAATTAGGATTTCATCTTTCTTGTTGTGTGATGTTTTGTTCTTTCTTTTGTGCGCAGCAGCAATACTTGTTGTGTGGATTTTTCAGTAAAAGATTATAATTCTGTAAGATTGGTGAATGGTATAGAATATCAGTCGACTGAGTCAGGTTTACTTTACACATTTCAATTTCTGTTCACACTACCGTGTTCATCCTATAGTTGAGACGTGATCCCAGAAGTTCTTATAAATTGGCTTTCCTGTTATGTGTTGATTTATCTTTATTTCACAATTCAGTTTCTTAGAACAGTTGCTTCAGTTCCTTTCATTTGAATTTTAGAGTAATGTTTAGTTCATGTTTTATGATTTCCAGCTTGACCAGATTAGACAAGTGATTATTTTAGAATACGAATGAGATTTCCTTTCTGCAATTGTTGATTAGATCTGATATCATTTCTTCCTGGTGCATAATAGAAAAGAATTATAGTATAGCAATTAGAAGGCATTTGGGATTGCATAGATTCTTGGGATGAATATGGATGATAGAAGGTAAAAGTATTCACTTCTAATGGTTTTGTGTTTAAGCATATATTGTGCACTTATCCTTTGAAATAAAAAGACTTTCTCGGGTTGACAATAAATTTCATATGCTCTGTATGTTTGATATTTAATTATCTGCAAATAGAGTGCTTGACAAAGTTGATCTCGTTCAACAGATTGCGGGAAGAATGCTCTCAAGAAGAAGCTAGGCTTGTGGCCCGAGAAGAAAAGATGCGAAATGAAGATCAAGCTCTCACAGCACATGCCAAGAAAGGCAAGTCCAAGAAGGAATCATCTCATAACAGGAGATTCTCACACCACCATTATCATAAAGATAAGAAAGATCTCAGATGCTTCAATTGCAATGAGAAGGGACAGTTTGCTTCAGATTGTCCCAAGAAGAAGAAAGACAACAACAACAACTTCAACAAGAAGAAGAAGAATAACAAAAGAAGATATCATGCTCATGCTGCCGAAGATGATGAACCCCCAAAGAAGAAGGCTACGACAGAAAGTGATAGTGATGATGACTCATCAAGTGAAGAAGAATATGTTCTAATTTCTGCTCTCACAGGTACTATCTCCCATGGTGGTAATGATTGGTTGATTGACAGTGGGGCTTCCAAACACATGATTGGGTTTAAGGAATCTTTTGTGAATCTATCTAAACATGAATCACCCCATAAGGTTAAACTTGGGGATGATTATCAATACCCAATCAAAGGAAGTGGTGAAGCTTCTTACAAACTAGATTCTGGAAAATCTATGAAGATGAAAGAAGTTTTTTATGTACCTGGGCTCAAGAAGAACTTACTCTCCATCTCTGCATTGGATGCAAAAGGTATGAGGGTTGCATTTGTGGATGGCCAAGTCCTAATGTGGCCAAAGGGAAAGAAAATAGATGATGCAGTAGTGATTGGAGAGCAAGAGGGAGGTTTGTATAAATTGAAGGGACAACCTGAACATGCCATGGTACATGAATCCATGGAGCCAAGTGAACTTTGGCATAGAAGACTTGCTCATATGCACTATAGGGCACTTCCAATTGCAAGCAAGGCTGTAGAGGGTCTTCCTGAAATCAAGACCAAACATGAAGGTGTTTGCAAAGGATGTGCAAAAGGTAAGAACATTAAGAAGGCTTTCCCAAGCAGTGAAAGCAAGGCAAAAGACATCCTGGAAATCATCCACTCAGATGTATGTGGTCCTATGTCATCCAGTTCTCTGAGTGGGTATGTTTACTATGTCTCATTTATTGATGACTTCTCCAGGAAGACTTGGGTATAATTCTTGAAGAACAAAGATGAGGTGTTTGATAAGTTCAAGGAATTCAAAACCTTGATGGAGAATCAAATTGACAAGAAGATCAAAACATTCAGATCTGACAATGGTGGAGAATTCACCTCAGGTGACTTCAAGAAGCTTTGTAGCGATTCAGGGATTAAGAGGGAGTTGACTGCTCCTTATAATCCTCAACAGAATGGAGTTGTAGAAAGGAAGAACAGAACAATCATGGAAGCAGCAAGGGAAATGCTGCATGACCAGGATCTACATATGCATCTATGGGCAGAAGTAGCTAGAACAGTTGTATATGTGTAGAACAGAACACCCCACAAGATATTGGACAACAAGACACTAGAAGAAGTCTTTTCTAGTAAGAAACCTGAAGTCAGCCATCTTAGAATATTTGGTTGTCCAGTATACACTCATGTCCCAAAGGAAAAGAGGACTAAACTAGATCCTTCAGGAAAGAAGGGTATCTTTGTGGGTTACAGTGAAAGCTCGAAGGCTTACAGAATATACTTTCCAGGGTTCAAGAAGATTGATGTCAGTAGGGATGTAACATTTGATGAAAACTCAGCATTCATCAAATCAAGGAAGGAACCTATCGAAGTTTATGAAGAACCTAAGGAAACTAGATTTCAAGACACTACCATGACAGAAGCAATTCCAGAAGTTGTGCGTGAGTTTGAAGATCCGCAAGAACCTATAGATACACCCCGTGAGGATAACTCTCACAAGAGGAAACCTGCATGGGCTAGAGAGCTCATTCAAGATGTAGAAAGATTTGGCATTCTAGAAGAAGAACATAGAGCAAAGAAAAGAACCAGATCACATAACAACTATGTTGCTTTACTCTGTGACATTATGAACAAAGAACCTTCCAGTTATGAAGAAGCAACGGAAAAGAAAGAATGGAAGGATGCCATGGTTGAGGAATACCAATCAATAATGAAGAATGATGTTTCGGATGTTGTCCCAAGACCTAAAGAGAAGTCTGTTGTGACTTCCAAATGGATCTACAAAATCAAGCATGCTGCAGAAGGTAGTGTAGAAAAATACAAAGCAAGATTCGTAGCTCGTGGCTTCTCTCAGAAAGAGGGAATAGATTATGAAGAAACTTTTGCACCTGTAGCCAGGTATACTTCCATCAAAACAGTACTTGCCCTGGCTGCAGTAATGAGATGGAAAATACACCAGATGGATGTCAAGACTGCTTTCTTGAATGGTGTATTTGAAGAGGAAGTATATGTGGAGCAGCCACTCGGTTTCAAAATACATGACAGGGAGTCATATGTGTGTAGATTGAAGAAAGCCTTGTATGGCTTGAGGCAAGCTCCTAGAACTTGGTATGGTAGGATGGATAGTTTCCTATCTAGTTTGGGCTTTACCAAGAGTAAAGCGGATTCCAACCTTTACTACAAGGTTGAGGAAGGGAATCCTGTGATTCTACTCCTGTATGTGGATGACTTATTTGTAACAGGAGATGACAGATTGATTGCAGATAATAAGAGAAAGCTTGTTGCTGAGTTCGATATGAAAGATTTGGGAATGATGCATTATTTCCTAGGTATGGAAGTGTGGTAGAGTGCAGGTGGGATCTTCCTTGGTCAAGGGAAGTACACAGTAGATATCCTGAAGAGATTTGGGATGATGGATTGCAAGGCCATGGCCACACCTATGGCATCAAATCTGAAGCTTCTATGTGATGCTTCATCTGAGCTGGTTGATGTCTCTATGTTTCGTCAGATGATTAGGTCCTTGATGTACTTGAAGAACACGAGACCAGATATTTGCTTTGCGGTGAACACATTGAGTCAGTTCCTGACAAATCTGAGGAGTGTTCATCTGGTTGCTGTAAAGCAGGTTCTGAGGTACCTGAAGGGTACAGTGGATTATGGGCTCAAGTATGAAGCGAATCAAAAGTTTAACCTGCAGGGTTATGCTGATTCAGATTGGGCTGGCAGTGCTGCAGATAGGAAGAGCACATCTGGGTGCTGCTTCAGTATGGGATCAGGTGTGATCTCTTGGTTCAGCAGGAAGCAGTCCTATGTAGCACTGAGTACAGCTGAGGCAGAGTATGTTGCAGCCTGTTCAGCAAGTTGTGCGGCAGTATGGCTACGGAAGCTACTGTCTGAATTATTTGATCTCCCGTTGGATGCTACTGGTATCTTCTGTGATAACCAGAGTTGTGTGAAGTTGTCCGAGAACCCATTGTTTCATGACAGGTCGAAACACATAGAGATCAAATATCACTATATCAGGGATATGGTGCAGAGAGGAGTTGTGAAGCTCTTGTATGTTGCGACGGACGAGCAGATTGCAGATGTGCTGACGAAGCCACTATCCAGGGTGAAGTTCGAGTACTTTAGAGAGAGGCTTGGTGTTCTTCGGATTGATGACACTTCAAGGAAGAAGTGATGGACACATTTGCTGAAGCCATTCCAAGCATGTTGGAAGGAGGATCCTTCACATGGCTGTGGATGTAAGCGCTGGATGATGAGCATCAGGATGATGCTCTGGTATGATCAGTTGGATCATTTTTATATGTATGTATGCATCATGTTGGATGCTGGATATGATCAGTTGGATCATTTATATGTATATGTATGTACGCATCATGTTGGATGCTGGATATGATTAGTTGGATCATTTATATGTATGTATGCATCATGTTGGATGCTGGATATGATCAGTTGGATCATTTATATGTATGTATGCATCATGTTGGATGCTGGATATGATCAGTTGGATCATTTATATGTATGCATCATGTTGGATATTGGATATGATCAGTAGGATCATTTGTATGTATTTTGTATATGCATCATGTTGGATGCTCGTACCATGTATCTGTATATGTATCAGGTGGATCATGTATGGTGATATGTATCATGTATTTGTATTTGTATCAGGTGGATACACTGTATGATCAGGTGGATCATGTATGATGATATGTATCAGGTAGATACTTGGTATGCATCAGGTAGTTGCATTGTATGATCAGGATGATCATGGATGACGAGCTTCAGGATGTTGCTTTAGATGACATGCAGTAGGATGTTGCAGTGATAATGATCAGGATGATCATGTGTACATCAGGATGATGTAAGGTGAGTATCAGGTTGATACTCTGTGGCGGTGGAACAGGTTGTGCAGATAAGCATGTAATTTGTGCCCTGGGATATTTGCAGATAGTCTTTCGAGGTTTTGCCTATGGCATGTAAGTTGTACCCTGGGATATCTGGCAAATGCTCTTTCGAGGCTTTGCTTGGGAGGACATATAATTTGTGCCCTGGGAGATCTGCAGATAGTCTTTCGAGGTTTTGCCTATGGCATGTAATTTGTGCCCTGGGATATCTGGCAGATGCTCTTTCGAGGTTTTGTCCTATGGCATGTAATTTGTGCCCTGGGAGATCCGATAGGTTGAGCCGTGTGCTCGTAATCAGTCCTGGGATGCTCTTTCAAGGTTTTTCTATGACCACATGTAATTTGTGCCCTGGGAGATCCGATAGGTTGAGCCTTGTGCTCGTAATCAGTCCTGGGATGCTCTTTCGAGGTTTTGTGGTGACCACATGTAATTTGTGCCCTGGGAGATCCGATAGGTTGAGCCTTATGCTCGTAATGAGTCCTAGGATTCTCTTTCGAGGTTTTGTGGTGGGGTCACATGTAATAAGTCTTGGAGATCTGGACAGAATGAAAAAGGCCTCAGATGCTCTTTAGGGTTGATCCAGGTGGATATCGGTGGCGGCCCACCTCTTCCAACTGGCTCAAAACAGTCTTTTGGCAATTTTGGTAAATTACTATTTTTAGCAGTTTTTCGGGTCCTGAACTTCCGAAGCCGTTTTGAGGCCCTAAACAACATTTTTTGGCGATTCAGGGGACCAAATGGTTGCCAACGGCATACATTTGGGCCCAGTCAAAAGTTGTAAATCACGGATAGAGTCGGAGGCAGAGGAGCGGCTTTCCACTCACAGATGTGGGTGAAGAGAATTCTCTTACACTTTGTTGTGGACAACGGCAGCCAGAAGAACCTGATCTCAACAGAAGTCATCAAGAGATTGGATCTACCAATAACACCACACCCACAACCATACACCATTGGATGGCTAATCCAAGGACGAGGGATCCGCGTCAGTCACCAATGTCACCTACCATATGGCATCAAGCCCTTCAAAGATGAGGTATTGTGTGATGTGGCCCCACTTGAAGTATGTGATGTTCTTTTAGGACAACCATATATGTGGAAGCGTCATGTTGTATATGAATCACGACCTCGCAGTGTCATTGTCACTTTGGGAGGAAAACTCTATCGGATACCAGAGATAGTTGCACCTACCCCAAACGAGCAGGGAAGGAAGATAATCTCCCACACTGGGAAATTTTCCCTATTCGCAATTGCCACTAAAGGAGAACATCAGATCGTAGAGACATCCACAACCTCTTCCCATTATCCCTCTACTCAGCAGAAACAAGAACACAAATTCAATGCCGCACCGCCTATTCGGGTACCTCTACAGTGCAAGGCCACACATTCAAGGTGCTCCTCCAAAAAGAAACCATCCACACCGGTGCATACCAAAGCTACCACAACAACCAAAACTGTTGAACAGCTCCAGCGCATCCATCAACAACCATTACAACCCTCTGAAGATGTTAAAGTAAGGCAACCTTTCCACTTCAGCAAATGTCGCACCAAGAGCTCAACTCAACACACAGCTCGACATATGATAAGGGGTTTAACGCAATGGAGACCATTGCTTCCTAAGTTGGGAGGATTGATCTAGGTGGATATCGGTGGCGGCCCACCTCTTCCAACTGGCTCAAAACAGTCTTCTGGCAATTTTGGTAAATTACTATTTTTAGCAGTTTTTCGGGTCCTGAACTTCCGAAGCCGTTTTGACGCCCTAAATGACATTTTTTGGCGATTCGGGGGACCAAATGGTTTCCAACAGCATGCATTTGGGCCTAATCGAAAGTTGTAAATCTCGGATAGACCTTTCCAACGGGCTATCGAGCGCCTCAAACGGAGATCGTATGTAAAAGTTATGACCCCGGGAAGTTGACTGTTCAACTAACCACCTTGGGGCTGCAAACGTTATGACGATTCATCTTCTAGGGTTAGGTTTTTGGATGTTTGGGATTCTTTCCCTCATGCTTATGATAAATAGGCCCTTTCGGCCTGTCTTTGTATTCATCTTGGCACGAATGAGCATAGCGGCCACATCTCTTCTCAGAGATAGCTACCACCATTCTAGCTATTGTATTTTACAGTCTGTTCTATTTCCGCTATTTAATAGAATATGTGTTTAATGTATCACTGTGTTATTTGCAATATATCTCTGTATATGATTCTGTATATGCTATCTTTTGTTTCGTTCTCACATAAATCCGGATCAAGGGTTCTTTCTAATCAAGAGACTCTTATAAGGTTTTGTGACGCACGTAATAAGTCCTGAGATTTCCACAGTATGGCCAGTGATGATGAAGACCTGTAGGTGGTGGGCCTACATCCAGTATGAAAAAGGACTGGCTCTGTAGAACTTCCTATGACGAGTAGAGTCAGAGATTGGTTGAGATAGTAGCAGCAGTGACGATGATGATGACGATGATCTCGAGAAGAAGACTTGTCTAGCAGATCTATGTCGAGAAATAGCTTCCTAGTTAAGAGGGAGTGTTGATGTATATGTAACTTTGAAATGTATTTCATATATATTTATTGTACCCTTATTAGAGATGTGTTATTCCTCTATAAGGAAGTGTCGTCATGTGGATTGACAAGTGTCGCAAGTGTGTGTACTTGTCGATGGGTTATTAGACCACTATTTCTGGAGTCGGCCCTGAAATATATATTATATTGTGGATGTACCTAGCTAGACAAGTCGGACCCATAAGGTCACTGGGCAAACAGGTTAGTATAAATAGAGATCAGGAGATCTCTATTTAGATCATTCGGAAAGTCATATCTCTCTCACTCAAAAAGTGGCGCACTAGTGAGGAGGAGGATCATCTCCTACTAGGAGACTATCTCAGTTTATTTTGGTTGTACTTTGGTTGAGCCATTGCTCTCTCTATCTCTGAGGAAGTTGTGGGGTTTTTCACCTTAGGGTTTTCCCCACGAAAACTCTGTGTCTCTTGTCTCTCATGCTTTTGATTCTTGTGATGCTTGTGATGCTTATTGTGATTGCTATGCATTGATATACTGTATATGTTAATCTCTCAGTGAAGATCCTAGAGTATTGTGAATTAATGCTCAAAATTTAACATATGTTTGATTTTTACTTAGATTAATATTATATGAGCCTCGCAGCTCTACTTAGCTATGAGCACTTGTATGTATTTTGTAATTGTTTAATAGTGTGTCAATTCTTGAGTTCTCATACTTAGTGGCCTTTAGGATTTGTTAGCTCTCCAGGAGTCTTTTTAGGTTGCAATCGAAAGAGCCTGGTAACTTAATATTACTTTAAATGATGGGGTATGTTTGGATCAAGTTGGATGACTGAATCGAAGCTCACACACTCAAAACATGCATAGACACACTCAGGTAGACAAGGCTTTTAACCACTGCTATTCAAGGAGTTTATAAAAGGTAGATGAGAGTAGAATTCTTATCGTGCTAGCAGAATCATACACAAAACATATATATAAATGGATAATCACAATAAATAAATGATACTTGATGTCCAGTTCTCAATACAAAGATAGGATTACAACTATCTGGCATAAACAATTGGAACAAACATGAAATAAACATTTCACTGCAAGTACAGAAAGGTAGAAAATGAAATCTGAACACAAATGGAAAAAGAAGCTTATATAATTGAGATGCAACGAGAAGTGTGAGAATACAAGTGTAGAAAAGTCTCTCCAAAATCGAACCCTTGTTCTACATCAGTCATGGGATTTATAGCCTTTACAAAACTTTTAATATCTTGAAAAGATGGATCGAATCTGCTAAAAATAGTTAATTAAAAACAGCTTTCAGAAGAAAAAAATGGCAGCGTCCTACATTCAAAAGTAACTGACATCTTGCTAAGGCACCTATATTCGACAATTGTAATGAGCCTTTGGAGGCTGAAGAGTGAGGTTGAAACTGCTTCCTGGAGAACCTGCAGGTTGTCTTTTTCCCAAAATAGTCAAGAATATTCCTCCTTTCACCTTGCTGGCGCCCTTCAGTCTGGAACCGAAAATTGATCATGATGCCTTTAAGCGTTTATCTATCATTGAAAAAATGCCCTTGAGGTGCTTGGATCAGCAAAAGTCGGGTTTGGTGCCCAAAGATAACCTTCTGCATATTCTGCATTTTCAGTAGCTAGAAAGCTGGGCTCAAAATTTATAAGCTACTAAAAACCCTGTTTTCGGTGGTTAATGAATCGATTTACATTTCTCCTAAACCACTGAGTCACCTTTAGATGTTTGAAGCCTTTCTCTCCTTTTGGTAACTAGGAGAGTCCTGTCCTCATGTTGTAAACTGCCGAAACTGGATTTTGATAGCTAATGAACAATTTCTATGTTCGCCTAAACCGCCGAAAAACTATGTCTGGTCCAGCCTACAAAACTTTGGACAAAATTGTGTTTTCTGACCTCTGCTACTTATCTTCTTGCTTCTTGGATTTCTCTTCATCCTGGGCCAAAGCTGGAGTGTCAGCAAAGCTAACTGCTGCTGCTGCTAAGGTGTCAAGATCTGAGTGCACCTTGGGCTAGGGTTTCTAAGTTGTTTCATCACCTCCTAGAAGCTCGACCTTCCTACTCAGCCTGATATTTTCTCTTATCAGCCTTATATTTCTTCTTCTCAGCTTACTATGTTTTTTGGTCAACCCTTGAAAAGAAACATATAATTCATTATGCCTTTCATTCAGCCTTTTATTTTTCTCCTTGATCACCCTTTGGAATATTTGGAGTTCATACACCTGCCTGAGAAGTTGATTAATTTTCTGTGATGAAGAACTTTTTGTCTTATTGGTTAATACCTCAACCACCTGCTGATCTTGTTCTTCCACGGGTGTAGGGGAAGGAAAATCTACATATGGAACCTTTTGTTATTTAGGTAGAGCTGCTTCCTAAAGCTCTTGTTCTGTTGCAACTTCCTTATGATCTGCTCCTGTTTCCTGCAGTTCGTCATCTTCAGAATCTGTATAAGGGAGGTTTTAAAGGTTTGCATTCTTTGAAGAAGTCTCTCCTTCCTTTCTAAAAACTAGCTTTTTCCCAATCCTCTTAGGCTCAGAAGAAGGGGGAATTTGGACTACTGGAAACGAAGAGACAACTCGCCTTTTTCTATTTTCACTTCTGGGGGGATGGCTTTTTAGAGGAAGGGTTTTCCTTGTCTTCGGTTCGCAATTCTGTGTCAAATTCGTTCCAGAAAAGGAAAGAAACCCACCCCTTATTCTTTCTTTGTAGATGCTCTGATACCAAGATTTTAATTAGGCCATGGTGGGATAACCTACTCTGAACCTTGCTTGGCTTTGCCTGGACCTGGTGAACCATCTTTGTTAGGTTTTTATGAAGATAGAAGGGTAGATTTAGAGGGCTTCTGCCAGTGAAATGGTCCAACAGTTTGAAATGATAGACCAACACTCTGGAATATCTGCCCTCGCATGTAAAATAGACCAAGATGGCCTTTAATAAGTGCTGCCAATTTTCCTCCAAGAAAGACATAGGGACATCTTTGTTCCAGGTGATTGTCTGGTGTGCAGGTTTTAGATATGATCTGAACTCGACCTTCTGGGTGGTGGTGGCTTTGAACCATCTTTCTCCTGTCCCTGGAATCTCTGTGGCCACTGCTATGAAGGTTTCATTCACCTGGATTTCTTCTGTCCCAATTTGCGCTTTCCTTCCATCAAATGATAATGCGAACGCCTCTGCAATTTGCTAATGGGAGCCTTGGAGCTTTAGGCAGTAGTTATAGCATCCCACATTTTTGAAGAATTGTCAGACTTCAGGGTGCGACTTGAGGTAGCCGACGTCATTTAGCTCCTTCCTAAGCACATCTCCTCCCTTCTTCATCTATAAGACCCTTGCCAATACCTGCAGTTCATAAAAGCCGAGCTTTAGGGGAAAAACGACGCGAAATCGGGAAAGAAGCAGCTCTTTGACAGGTAAGAACGAAGGATGAGGTTTGACTTGGTTCAGGGTCCTGACTTCGAGAGATGGAACTGAAATCCAATCATGAGGATTTACATGACCTGTGAATATTACCCGTTTACCCAGGAGTGATCATCATTTGTAGCTGGATTTAAAATGAAAGGATCGTGTCTTCGCTGGCGGTGCCCCTTTTCAGTGGTTAAGCAATGATGAACTCCCTTTAATTCATGACTAAACCCTTTATTAGACGTTTCCACCATTTGGAACCGACTCAATTTTGGTAGCCGATGATTTCACTTTTAACACCGTAAGCTGCCGGAAAAATGTTCACAAACGCCTCTACTTTTGGTGGATGTGGACGATCCTACCTTTTGACTGTAAGCTACAAAAAGTATCTTCCTTTCAGTGGCTAATGAACACTGTCATATCTGCCCAAGCCACCGAAAACTGTCCCATGAATCACAAAGATGCCTCTGCTTTCGGCAGCTGCAGAAGGTTTTATTCTTGAACTGCAAACTGCGAAAAGTATCTGCCTTTCGGTGGCTAATGAACACCATCGTATTCGCCCAAGCCACCGAAAATTGCCCCATGAACCACGATATATGTCTATCTTTTCGGTAGTTGGAGAGTTTTGTCTTTCATGTAGTAAGCTGCCGAAAGTGGGGTTTTCGGTAGCTAATGAACCATCGTCAGGTCCACCTAAGCTACCGAAACCTGAAAATTCTTTTCGGAGAAGAGCAACCTCAAATGTTATTTCAAGATTCATTACATACTCCAAACTTATGACACTGAACCTCAAATGCATAAAAAAACAAAAGGACAAAACTCATATCACCTAAACAAGCAACTAGTCTATTTTTATTTGGGGAGATAACATCTGGCTCCTACTCCGGGATGGAAACCTCCCTATGAGGTTCCAAGAACCACAGGTCTAATGCCTTTCACATAAAACAACAATCAAAACCTATCTTCTAGTGTTCCATTGGGCATGGATTTATTTTGCAAACGAAAACTAAAACTAAAAACAGAAACGATAATTACAATGACCAGGCTTTGAAACCTCAAATGAAATAGAGTTTCAGAAAACGCCCATTGACTGGTCCACCAAACATATCTTCACCTTCTAGACTTTCCAATTTGAATGTGTTGTTTTGCTATACTTGAGTTATCACAAAAGGACCTGTCCATAAAGAATCAAATTTACCATGCTTTCCCTTATCCTGCCTGGGGGCATCCCATTTCAGCACCCAGTCTCCAACCTGAAAAACTCTCCATCTTTTCCTTCTTGTCAAAAGTGATTTTAATTCTTCCCTGATGAGCTTCTGACTTTTCCACCAACTGTTCTCTAGTCTGTTGCAATTCAACCAAATCGAGCATTCTTCTCACCATGTCATTTGGTTCATCCTGTTCCTCATGAGTAAATTTAGTTACTGGCAATATTAGTTGAATTGGGAAAATGGCATCAGTACCATAAACCAATCTAAATGGGGAAGTCCCTATGGATTTCTTATTCGTCACCCTGTCAGCCCAAAGAGCAAACTTTATCTTTGAATCCCAACTCTTTTGATTTTCTTCCAATAGTTTTCTGATGATTTGGACTAGACTTTTATTGGAGGACTCAGCGAGGCCATTTCCTTGAGGGTAGTAGGGAGTAGAGTGAACCAATTGAATTCCCATTGACTTGCACATGTGGACTAATGCTTTATCTTTGAAAGTTGTTGCATTATCAATTACCATCCTTTTTGGGCAACCAAATCTGATAAGGATGTTTTCATAGAGAAATTTCATGATAACCTGATGATTAGCGTTCCTGGTGGGAATTGCCTCTATCCACTTGGTGAAATAATCAGTGGCTACTAGGATCCACCTGTGTTGACCACTAAATGAAGGATTGATCTCCCCTATGAAGTCAAAGCCCCATTGCTGGAAGGGACCATTAACCACAATAGATTTCAGGGGCATGTATTTTAGATGTTGTTTTCCCGTGAATCTTTGGCATTTGTCTCAAGATTTCACAAAAGTGTATACATCAGAGAATAGATAAGGCCAATAGTACCCAGCCCTTAGAATATTGTGAGCTATATTTTTCCAGTAATGATGGCCCCCACATATGCTTGAATGGAAGTGATGCATGACTTGAATTGATTCTTCTTTATCTAGACATCTTGACAGAACACCAGCAAGATCTTTCCGATACAGCAGATTATTACTTATGCAAAATTTTACAGACTTAAGCTTGAGAGATCGTGCCTGGGTTGTGCTAAGTCCAGGGGGGAACTTCTAAATTCTGGAGGAAATGAATGCTACCTGAATACCACTCGCATGAGAGCATATTTTCAGCCACCTGTTGACTTTTATGTCGTTCTGTTGTAGCTACCTCTGTTGGAAAACTGGCAGAATTTATTCCGATGAAATTAATTTCTAATAGTTTGCAATTTTCTTCAGCCATAAGCTTGGCTAGACCTTGACCTTTTACTAACCTGGTGGGATTCACCTCTATATCGAACTCAATCAGCTTAGCGATCCATTTGGATCTCTTGCCATCAATGTCAGGTTGAGTTAACACATCTTTCACGGAAGCTGAGGGGACATAGGCTATGACCTTTGCATGTAGGATATAAATTCTGAATGCTTTCAATGACTTGATTAGAGCATAGGCCTTTTTTTCTATGGGATCGTATTTCAGTTCAACGTCCTTCAATGTTTTGTTGAAGAAGGCAATTGGATGATCAATCCCTTCATCATCTTTCTGCAGCAAGACTGTTGCCACTGTATCATAGCAAGCAAAAGAGAAAATATAGAACACCTTGGTGTAATCTAGAATAATCAGAGTAGGAGCTTTCATGATAGCCTGCTTGATGGCTTTGAAAGATTGTCTTGCATTTTCTGTCCATTTGGTTTCGGCTCCCTTTTTTAGCATGGAGGTTATGTGTTTTACTAACTCAGAAAAATTTGGAATAAACCTCCTGATGAAATTTTCCTTACCGAGGAAAGATTGGATATCCTTTTTCGACCTTGGTATAGATACCTTCTGAATTGCTTCAACCCTAACTAGATCAATCTTTACACCCTGCGCTGAAACTATGTGGCCTAGGAGCTTTCCCTCCCCGAGATCAAACTGAGACTTCTTAGGATTCAGAGAAATTCCAAATTGTCTACATTTAAGAAAAACCTCCTTTAGGTGCTGCAAATGTTCTTCGTGACTGTTCGAGTATACTGTGATATCATCGAGGTATATGAGTACAAACTTATCTTTTATCCCCACAAAGGCTATGTCCATGGCCCTCTAAAAGGTGGCCCCGACATCCATCAGCCTAAACGGCATCTTGGCGTACATGAAGGTACCCCAGGGAGTGGTAAAAGTTGTCTTCTCCTGATCATCAGGGTGTATAGAAATTTGATTATAACCTGAGAAGCCATCTAGGAATGACATGACACTAGCTCCTAACACTCTCTGCAGTAAATGCTCCATCTTAGGCAGAGGATAGTTATCTTTTTGGGAGCCTTTTTTTAGGTTTATGAAATCGACACATAACCTGACCTCACCATTTTTCTTCCTTGCTATTACCAAATTTGCGACCCATTTAGAATATCTTAGTGGGATTATGATCTTAGCATCAAGGAGCTTTTTTATTTCTCTTTCGATCACAGGTAACAGGAGAGGGTTGATAGGCCTTAGCTTCTGCTTAAAAGGGGTGGTGCCTTTTTCCAGTGGAATTCTATGTTGAATGGTATCTTCGTCATAAGTTTTCAGATCACTGTATTCCCAAGCCAAAACGTCTACAAAATCTTTTACAAGGTTGCAATAGTCTGAACTCTGATCAGCTGTCAACTCAGTAGACATATTTATGAATTTAGGATGATTCTGGCTGCCTATATTATGTTCATGGACAGCAGGGTCTTTTTGCTTGTTCACAGGTTTGAAGGAGATGTCATTATGGTCAAACAGCCTTTTAACAGGTACTAAGCCCTGAGGTATATGATTTCCTGGCAACTAAACAATGTCATGTTGGCCTATTTTTCCTTTCAACTTAGACCTCTGGGATTCCTCTACATTTAGGTTTTCTTGGTCAATATGCATATCAGAAAATTCATCAACAACTTAGAGAAATCTACTAAGCTCATCATCATCCTCAAATACTTTCCAAAATTTGACATTATCTGGTAGGGATGGCCTATACTTGACTTGGATATCATAGTTCAATTTAGGAGGCATGGGAGGAATGAATGTGTTGGCAGAGACAGCAAGGGAATCAGCCAGGTGGTTCATAGCTCTCGGTATATAAGAAATGTCAAAAAACATGAAGGAATCTCTAAGTTTCCATACCTCATCTCTGTATGACTTTAGTTTGACATTCTTTGGCTGATAATTGCCATTCACTTGTTGTATGATAATATCTGCATCTCCAAATATTTTTAGGCACATGATTCCCATCTCTTTGGCGGCCTTGACTCCCAACAACAAAGCCTCATACTCTGCTATATTATTAGTAGTTCTGAAATCCAGCTTATAAGAAAAATGGCTAACGTCCTTCGAAGGATAGATCAAAACCACACCTGCACCTGCTAAAGCTTGGGTACTAGCACCATCAAAAAACATGCTCCAAACAACAGTGGTTACTTCCTCAGATTGCTGACAAGTAGGCTTTGTGCGCTGTAAAGGGGTTGGATGATCGTCATCTATTTGCAGGATACATGCTCCAAAGTCTGTATCCAATGCATAAATGGGATGATTTATAGAATTCTTTTCATTACTGATGATATAGGCAAGGTGGTTCTCTCTATAGAGTCTTTTAGTTTCACCTCCAAACATAGGGATTGTAGCATAAGTTAGATCCATTTGGAGGGTACCCCCTAGTCGTTTACTCCATGATCGGGACAAGAGAATGCCAAACTTAGGTGGGATGTTAGGGACTACTACATCCATTACCATGCTTTTTGAAGGCAGCTAAGATAGGTTTATGACAAGATCCTTTATGAGGCCCAGGCATCTGACTTTTCTGGAGTCAAAAGAGAAGAGATCATGGTAGGGTTTTTTGATGCTAAGCCCAAGTTCATCCATCACCGCCTTAGGCATGAGATTGTGGGAGGCTCCTGAGTCAAGTAAGCAATTGTGAAGAATTTTGTCATGGATGTTTAAGGATATGTAGAATGGTGGACAAGATCCATCCAAGTCTTCAACCATGGGACCTAGGGTTACTGAGGGCTTATCGTCTTGTAAATTCACAAAGTTAGCATCTATGGGTGTTTTTGGCTGAAGGGATTTCAGTATAGATGACTTGAAGGAATCACTTTTCATAAGCTCAATCAGTGGAAAAGGGATTTTTAGTTTCTGAATCTCTATTTCAAGATTGAAGGAGTAGGACAACTTGTCAGAAATTCTTGCCTCTTGAGTTGGATCTTTAAGCTGGACCGGATCAGGGACAGTTGGTTGTGATGACCTTTGCTACTGTTTTGAAAGAGTAACAACCTGTTTTGCAGGAGTAGCAGGTTTCTTTGTGAGGACAATATTCTTCTTCCCAGGAGCAAGGGTCACAAGTTTTTTAGCAACGGTCTTGGACCTCAAATCATAACTTCTTTGATCATCCACCTGATACAATGATTCTTCAGTGATTTGTTCATTCATGAGGGCTTCCTCATAATCAAATCGTGTCAGGAAGGAGGGGTCAACCTTATCTTCCATGTAGTTAATATTGTCTTTTTCCTCTTCTCCTCCCTGAGTAGGCTCTTGTTCTTCTTCTAATACAGTGTGTTGGAAAGGAGCTCTGATTCTTTGTTCTTCAACATGATTCCTATCTCTCTGGAGGATCTGAGCCTGTGGGTTATTTCTTCTGTAAGGGGGAGTATTAGTGTTTCTGGGAACAAACTCATTTGGACCTTTACTAGGCTTGCAGGTTGTTGGCCTTGAACTTTCAGCTTAGACATTTCGGAGGTTAAGTTGTCCAGCATCTTAGCCATTTTTTCCAAATTGGTTTCTAATGAAGAGGAGGAATCTGGAGTCTGCCTCTTTTTGTCAATTTTCCCTTTGAGGATCTTGGATGCAGAAATATTAGAATCAACTTCGAGAGAATCATCTTGCATGAGCAATAAATAGGTAGATCTTATTTCTCTAAGATGAAGACAAAACTCAGGGTTGAAATCATTTGCATAAGTGATCCTGGCTGAGGTATCTGTAGGTTTGATCTCAGTAGGGATTTTTCCAAACATTTTATTAAATCTCTTTGTGAAAGCTAACACAGACTCACCATTTTCTCTCTTCAAATTATCAAATTCTGTGAGGTAATAAAGGTGGTCTCTTCTTTCCCCCCAATGCTTAAAAAACAAGTCATGTAGGGCTTTGATGTCATCTATTGATCCAGCACGTAATTCTTTGAACCATTTTCTGGCCTGACCATCTAGACTTTGCACAAAAACCCTAGTCCAAACATCTTCATGCTTAATATTTATGTTCTCAGCATAACTGTAGAATGCCTCTAAATGTTCTTCAGCTGTGAAGTCCCCCTCTCCAGTGAACTTAGGCATGTATTTGTGGTAATATCTAGTAGGCATAGCAGCAAGGGGATTAGGAAAATTTAGAGGGGCATACCTAGCAATGAGGATCTTTTCCATTTTAGTCAGAGGGACATCCATAGTGGATGTGGGTACGAAAGGGGTAGCAAAAGATATATTTGGTGTGGGTGGTAGATGAGGAGATATAGGTGACGATGAAGGTGGGGGGTTTGACCCAGTGGAGTCTCCAAGAGTTGGGGTAAAACAATTTGTTGGCTGATTTGGAAAATAGGCACCCTTGCAGGACTATGCAAGTAACGAGGACAACCTTTCTTCACGCTGATCTAAAAGGTCCTGCAAAATGTTTTCAATGGAAAGTACATTGGTATGAACAAAAGGATAGTTCTCTTCAGGTTCACTCAGTAAGGGCTGCAGGTAGGAGGAACAACCCTCTTCTTTAATGGATTCTAGGATTTCTTTTCCTAGATCAGCTTGGGTAGCAAATTCAAAACTAGGGTTTTCAACAGCAGAATCAGGTGAAAACACTCAAACCCTCAAGTATTCTGATCTACTTATAATCTCTTGTGATCTAGCTGCTTCGGTGGATGGAGATTCAAAAGGAGTTTCATTTCATAAGACAAAAGAAATACCTCTAGAGGTGCCTGATGTGGTTTCCCTTGCAGATCTGGAAATCTATCTCTGTGTAGTCCTTCTTCTCCTTATAATATGTTCGGGGTCTGAAACAGGTGTCGCTGGTGGCCTTTGAGTATTTTCTCTGGTACTTGGTCTTCTCGAAGCCACTTCATTCCAATGGAGTCGCCAGATAGATGATTACAACCAAAAAAATGTCCAGGCTTTGTCTATCATCAAAGCTAGAACTATGTCGTCTCCCAGGGAAGTTGCTGCTTCAATCTTCTTCCCCGGCAACGGCACCAATTTGTTAGCTCTCCAGGAGTCTTTCTAGGTTGCAATCGAAAGAGCCTGGTAACTTAATCTTACTTTAAATGATGGGGTATGTTTGGATCAAGTTGGATGACTGAATCGAAGCTCACACACTCAAAACATGCATAGACACACTCAGGTAGACAAGGCTTTTAACCACTGATGTTCAGGGAGTTTATAAAAATTAGATGAGAGTAGAATTCTTATTGTGCTATTAGACTCATACACAAAACATATATATAATTGGATAATCACAATAAATAAATGATACTTGATGTCTAGTTCTCAATACAAAGATAGGATTACAGCTATCTGGAATAGACAAATGGAACAAACATGAAATAAACATTTCACTGCAAGTACAGAAAGGTAGAAAAGGAAATCTAAACACAAATGGAAAAATAAGCTTATGTAACTGAGATGCAATGAGAAGTCTGAGAATACAAGTGTAGAAAAGTCTCTCCAAAATCGAACCCATGTTCTACATCAGTCGTGGGCTTTATAGCCTTTACAAAACTTTTAAGATCCTGAAAAGATGGATCGAATCTGCTAAAAATAGTTAATTAAAAACAACTTTCTGAAAAAAAATGACAGCGTCCTACATTCAAAAGTAACTTACATCTTGCTAAGGCACATATATTCGATAGTCGTAATGAGCCTCCGGAGGTTGAAGAGTGAGGTTGAAACCGCTGCCTGGAGAACCTACAGGTTGTCTTTTTCCCAAAATAGACAGGAATATTCCTCCTTTCACCTTGCTGGCGCCCTTCAGTCTGGAACCAAAAATTGATCATGATGCCTTTAAGCGTTTATCTATCATTGAGAAAACGCCCTTGAGGTGCTTGGATTAGAAAAAGTCGGGTTTGGTGCCCAAAGACAACCTTCTGCATATTCTGCATTTTCGGTAGCTAGAAAGCTGGGCTCAAAATTTATAAGCTACTGAAAATCCTGCTTTCGGTGGTTAATGAAGCAATTTAACGTTTCGCCTAAACCACCGAGTCGCCTTTAGATGTTTGAAGCCTTTCTCTCCTTTCGGTAACTAGGAGAGTCCTGTCCTAATGTTGTAAACCGTCGAAACTAGATTTTGGAAGCTAATGAACAATTTATATGTTCGCCTAAACCGCCGAAAAACTATGTCTGGTCCAGCCTGCAAAACTTTGGACAAAATTGTGTTTTCTGACCTTTGCTACTTATCTTCTTACTGCTTGGATTTCTCTTCATCCTGGGCCAAATCTAGAGTGTCAACAAATCTGACTGCTTCTGCTACTAAGATGTCAAGATCTGAGTTCACCTTGGGCTAGGGTTTCTGAGTTGTTTCCTCACCTCCCAGAAACTCAACCTTCCTACTCAACCTGATATTTTCTCTTATCAGCCTGATATTTCTTCCTCTCAGCTTACTATGTTTTTTGGTCAACCCTTGAAAAGAAACATACAATTCATTATGCCTTTCAGTCAGCCTTTTATTTTGATCCTTGATCACCCTTTGGAGTATTTCGAGTTCATACACCTGCCTGAGAAGTTGATTAATTTGCTATGATGAAGAACTTTTCGTCTTATTGGTTAATACCTCAACCACCTGCTGATCTTGTTCTTCCACAGGTGTAGGCGAAGGAAAATCTACATATGGAACCTTTTGTTCTTCAGGTAGAGCTGCTTCCTGAAGCTCTTGTTCTGTTCCAACTTCCTTATGATCTGCTCCTGTTTCCTACAGTTCGTCATCTTCAGAATCCGTATAAGGGAGGTTTGAAAGGTTCACGTTCTTTAAAGAAGTCTCTCCTTCCTTTTCTGAAAAATAGCTTTTTCCCAATCCTCTTAGGCTCAGAAGAAGGGGGAATTTGGACTGCTGGCAACGAAGAGACATCTCGCCTTTTTGTCTTTTCACTTCTAGGGGGGGATGGCTTTTTAGAGGAAGGGTTTTCCTTTTCTTCGGGTCGCAATTTTGTGTTAAATTTGTTCCAAAAAAGGAAAGAAAACCACTCCTTATTCTTTCTTTGCAGATGCTTTGATACGAAGATTTTAATTAGGCCATGGTGGGATAACCTACTCTGAACCTTGCGTGTCTTTTCCTAGACCTGGTGAGCCATCTTTGTTAGGTTTTTATGAAGATAGAAGGGTAGATTTAGAGGGCTTCTGCCAGTGAAATGGTCCAATAGTTTGAAATGATAGACCAACACTCTGGAATATCTTTCCTCGCATGTAAAATAGACCAAGATGGCCTTTAATAAGTGCTGCCAATTTTCCTCCAAGAAATACATAGGGACGTCTTTGTTCCAGGTGATTGTCTGGTGTGCATGTTTTAGATATGATATGAACTCGACCTTCTGGGTGGTGGTGGTTTTGAACCATCTGTCTCTTGTCCCTGGAATCTTTGCGGCCGCTGCTATGAAGGTTTCATCCACCCGGATTTCTTTTGTCCCAATTTTCGCTTTCCTTCCATCAAATGATAATGCGAAGGTCTCTGCAATTTGCTGATGGGAACCTTGGAGCTTTAGGCAGTAGTTATAGCATCCCACGTTTTTGAAGAATTGACGGACTTCAGGGTGTGACTCGAGGTAGCCGACATCATTTAGCTCCTTCCTAAGCACAGCTCCTCCCTTCTTCATATGTAAGACCCTTGTCAACACCTGCGGTTCAGAAAAGCCAAGCCTTAGGGGGAAAACGACGCAGAATCGGGAAAGAAGCAGCTCGTTGACAAGTAAGAACAAAGGATGAGGTATGAATTGGTTCAGGGCCCTAACTTCGAGAGATGGAACTGAAAGCCAATCATGAGGATTTACATGACCTGTGAATATTGCCCGTTTACCCAGGAGTGATCATCATTTGTAGCTGGTTTTAAAATGAAAGGACCGTGTCTTCACTAGAGGTGCCCCTTTTCAGCGGTTAAGGACTGAATCCAATATGAAGTTCATCGTTCCTCCCAACCAATCCTCCAGAACAACCAAGCTTTCTTGTTCTGAAACCCCCGAGCCTATTTGTTGGACCACAAGGACAAAGATAGTTGAAGCAACCCATAAATATCACTCAGTTCTCCTTCTCAACTCAACAAAATAATTTCCCTCTTCCATCCAAGCCTCCTACTTGTCTAATGGGAATTGCTTAATAAAGCATTGCCTAGGACTTAGGTCTATCATGAGCCTCCTTCTCTAGAACCTCCATTTGGAGTTATGACCTTAAAAATAGGGATGATGCCTCCTGCACATGTTGAGGTATTAATTAGTGGTTTTAACCACTATGGAAATCTTCCCAACACATGTCATTCCTCCTTGTGGGCCAGCAAAAACTCTTTCGGCAACTACTTCAGATTGGATTCTCCTATTTTATTTATTAAATAATAATTGAATAATACAATATTCTCAAACAAGTGTCTTTGACCACACTTGGTCAAATAATTGTTCAACAACAATTACAAACACTAATACAAAGTATTTAAACTTTAACTAAGGGTCTAGGGGTATTACAACTATGAATATTGATGTTGTTCACTGCTTTTACCACTCGATCTTCTAATTCATAGGTTTATTGCTAGTCGAAAGGCTGTTAGTTTTTCAGCATTTAACTCAATCTGATCTAGGATCTTAACTGAGAGAACAACATGTACAACATATCAAACACAAGAGACAAGAGACACAAAGCATTTCACCAGGGAAAACCAAGAAGGTGAAAAACCCCGCAACTTCCTCAGATATAGAATGAGCACCAATACAAAGATCATAAAGATCAAACCCCAAGATGAGAGATAGTCTCCTAGCAGCTTCTCCTCCTCCACTTGTGTGCACTCCTCCTCTCTCTCACTAATGCGAAGTGAGTGAGTGAGTGAATGAATAAAATGAGAGAGACACACTCTCTATTTATACAATGACTTGACTTGCCTTTTACTCTAACTGGGCCGACCTCCCTTAGGAGATTCTAATAACCCATTACCACTTGTTACTAGGATGACCCCACTAGGGTGGTCTAATAACCCTTTGACCCACACTAGACCGACCCCTCTAAGGTGGTCTAATAACCCATCAAATATAAGTTACGACACTTACAATATAACTTGCAACACTTGCAAATACAAATGACGACACTTCCAATCCGAGGAATAATACATCTCCGTTGGGAATACAATAAAGTACAAATGTAATACATACAATACACAAGTGAATATATTTCGAAGTTACAAATACATCAACACTCCCTCTTAACTAGGAAGGTATTCTCTTGACACAAGTCATCAATACATATAGGCACAATTCTTCAATTCTTGAGTTGGATCATTTTCACTGGATCGCGGAGCATCATCGTCACTGCTGTTGTACTCGTCATCTCGATCATTGGTACTATCTCTCAATTCTTCTCATCATAGGAAGTTCTATAGAGCCAGTCCTTTTTCATGTTGGTTGTAGTCCTAGCCTCCTGTAGGTCTTCATCATATCTGGCCATCCTGTGGAATCCTTAGGGTTGATTACCTACATCAACAAAACCTCGAAACAGCATCCCAGGACTTTTACGAGCTTACTACTCAACCTATTGGATCTCCCAGGATATTTTACATGTAACCTTCACAAAACCTTAAAAGAGTGTCTTGTGACCTACAAGATATCTAAAGAGCATCCCATGATATTTTACATGCCTAGAACAACCTGTCCGGATCTCCAGGACTGATTACATGTGAACTCGCAAAACCTTAAAAGAGTGTCTTTCAACCTGCAAGATCTCTAAAGAGCATCCCAGGATCTTTTACATGCCTAGCACAACCTGTCCGGATCTCCAGGACTGATTACATGCGATTCTTGCAAAACCTTAAAAGAGTGTCTTGCAACCTGCAAGATCTCTAAAGAGCATCCCAGGATATTTTACGTTCCTAGCACGACCTGTTTGGATCTACAGGACTGATTACATGTGATTCTTGCAAAACCTTAAAAGAGTGTCTTGCAACCTGCAAGATCTCTAAAGAGCATCCCAGGATCTTTTGCGTGCCTAGCACAACCTGTCCGAATCTCCAGGACTGATTACATGCACCTGCACAATCTTTCCATAGCCACGGAGTATCATCCTAATACTCATGATCAACTTGATCATCCTCGCACTGAGCATCGTCCTGATGCTCATGATCATATTGATCATCATCATACAGTGCATCATCCTGATGCACATCATCATCACATGATCATCCTAATCATCATCATAGAATTATCCTGATGCATATCATCATTACATGATCATCCTGATCACCATCATAGCATCATCCTGATGCATATCATCACACATGATTATCCTGATCATCATCATACAGAACATCATCTGGAGCATCATCCTAATGCTCATCACACAGCGCTTACATCCACATCCATGGGAAGGATCCTCCTACCACCATGCTTGGAATGGCTCCTACAAATGTGTCCCATCAATTCCTCCTCGAAGTATCTTCTATCTGAAGAACACCAAGCCTCTCTCTAAAGTACTTGAACTTCACTCTTGCTAGTTGTTTTGTCAACACATCTATAATCTACTCATCTGTCACAACATACAGAAGCTTCACTGCTCCTCTCTGCACCATATCCCTGATATAGTGATATTTGATCTCGATATGCTTCGACTTGTCATGGAACACTGGGTTATCTGGCAACTTCACACAACTCTGGTTGTCACAGAAGATACAAGTAGCATCCAACTGGATATCAATTAAATATGACAGTAGCTTCCTTAGCCATACTGCCTCACAGTTGGCCAAACAAGCTAGGACATACTCTACTTCAGCTGTACTCAGTGCTATGCAAGATTGCTTCCTGCTAAACCAAGAGATCACACCTGATCCCATACTGAAGTAGTACCCCGAAGTGCTCTTCCTATCTATAGCACTACCTGCCCAATCTGAATCAACATAACCCTCCAGGTTAAACTTTTGATCCTCATCTTACTTGAGCCCATAATCAACCGTACCCTTCAGGTACCTCAGAATATGCTTTACAGAAATCAGGTGAACATGTTTAGGATCCGTTAGGAACTAGCTCAAAGTGTTCACCGCAAAGCAAATATCTAGTGTCGTGTTCGTCAAGTACATCAAGGACCCAATCATCTGACGATACATCGTGGCATCAACCGACTCTGATGAAGCATCACTCAATAGCTTCAGGTGTGATGCCATAGGTGTGGCCATGGCCTTGCAGTCCATCATCCCGAACCACTTCAAGATATCTACTGCATACCTCCCTTGTCCAAGGAATATTCCATCTGCACTCTGCCACACATCCTTACCTAGAAAGTAATGCATCATACCCAAGTTATTCATCTCGAACTTGGTAGCAAGCTTCCTCTTTGTGTCGGAAATCAACCTATCCTCACCTGTCACAAACATGTCATCCACATACAATAGGAGTATCACTGGATTTCCTTCCTCAACCTTGTAGTAAAGGTTGGAATCCACTTTACTCTTGGTAAAGCCCAAACTAGTCACAAAGCTATCAATCCTGCCGTACCATGTCCTGGGCACTTGTTTCAAACCGTATAAGGATTTCTTTAATTTGCACACATATGGCTCCCTGTCAAAAACCGAGTGGCTTCTCCACATACACTTCCTCTTCAACTACACCATTCAAGAAAATTGTCTTGACATCCATCTGGTGTATCTTCCACTTCATCACTGCAGCCAGAGCAAGTATTGTTCTAATGGAAGTGTATCTAGCTACAGGTTCAAAGGTCTCTTCATAATCTATCCCTTCTCTCTAGGAGAAGCCACGAGCCACAAATCTTGCCTTGTATTTCTCTATGCTACCATCTGCAGCATGCTTGATCTTGTAGATCCACTTGGAAGTCACAATAGACTTCCCTTCTAGTCTCGGGACCACATCCCAAACATCATTCTTCATGATCAACTGGTATTCTTCGATACGGGCATCCTTCCATTACTACATCCCGGATCCTGGGAACTTCAGATTCTTCAATATTTTCAATAGGTGGTTTTCTGGATTTGTTGAGTCTTCATTGCTTGTTCTTCGAAACAAGTCTCTCTTGTAGGTGATGGTACACGGTCTTTCCTACAAGACAAGTTCAATTGCATGATTAGAAACATCTTATAGATTTCAGAACAAATTCTTACATATAAAGACATATGTCATACAATCATGCAATTATCTTAGCCAATGTTTCAATACAAGATTTATCCATATCCTGTAACTTTCTAGATGCCTTCCATCTATACCATAACATTGTTAAGAGTGTGCACAACTGCCAACATGTAAGCAAAGAGGTTTCATTCTAGATAAGTAGCAATGGAATGTTGTACAGTACCATAGGCCACTTACCCATTACTTGCATATTAGTAGTATCTTGTTTATTAATGCAACTTTTCTAAAATGCATAATATACATCCTAAATCATATGTACATGACTGAACAACATCATTTAAGTAATTATATATATAGGAAATAACAATTCAAATACTTATCTTTGTTTGGTTGTTGGGTGGTCTCCCTCTCGATCTTTGCTTCCTTGCAAGAACTACTAGAGTGTGCTCCCTCTTGATCTTTGCTTCCTTGATTATCTATCTTTGAACTTATATCCATCTTGGACCACTATGCATGCTCAAGTGTGCACTAGTGTCATCATTGTGTCATCCTCAAGATCTCATACATAATCATACATGCATTAGTAAAATCTCAATACTATCAAACCATTATGATTCTAAATATGTATGGTCATGATCATTTCATACACAGGTAATTTATCATAAGCATTAGTATTCAAGGTCAAGGAGTAATTCTTTTACTCATGCATATTCTTATTTGACCATTGGACTCTTCTAGTTTGTCATATCATTAATCAAACTAAGAAGCATAATATGCATACACCCATGATTATTCAAACCTATAACTTCATGAATAATCATTATCAATTATTTGAAAGTATACTTATATGCGACCCTAACACAAGGTAGGATTCTAACTTGATATAAGAAAAACATACCTGGATTATCATGTTTGCGAGTTATGTCTAATATACCCAAACAATGTCTTATTTGTTCTCTTCAATGATTTAGAGACCTTGTGCTAGTAACCTGCATATCTCATAAGTTAAGCATTGTAGAACCAAATTATACATACCTCGTAAATAGAGCTTCTATGTGATCAATGGCTATGGATTAGTCTTTGTCTTCATGTCACCATGGTCATATGTTCTTGATCTAGAACTTGATTTGTCTTTCTTGATGTACCTTTCATGTTAGCGGACAACATCATCCTCATACAACACCACAGTGCATTAGTACAATCATAAGTGTCATAACCCCAATCAATGAATGTCTTCTATCATTCACATGCATTCATACTTTTACTAAGGTTATAAGACAAGTCTAAAATTAATCAAGATTATACTAACCTCAATAATATGAAGACAAACTTAATCATGAACAGATTTCAAAACATACCTATATCTCCTCAAGTCATACCTGTTGGGATTGCTTGTAGTCTTCTTATGTAAGGCCTTAGCCTCATCTCCCTCTGGAACTGGAACTTATTCACTTATGTAGGTGTCCAATTCATTCTCTTCTAGGATTAACCCAATACACTTTGATTTGCTGAAACTGGATCTGGAGTTGGCCAGGGTTTGATAGAGAAACCCTAAAAATTCAAACCTGGAATTTCAAACTTATGTCTGGATGGGGAGATGCAATTGACTAAGGCAAGCAAGCGGGTGTGCTTATATTTTGAAAACTTCAAAAATTGACCTGCAAGTTTCGGATCTGCAGCTTCTATCAAATTCTGGTTTTCTGGTAAAAATAATGAACTAGGGTTTGATAGACCCCAGGATTCTACCCAACCAAAACTTCGATCTTGGTCTCTAAATTTTGATTTTGATGAGGAGAATCCAGCTGTGGTATTAGATTCCAAAAATTCCAACTTTTGTAGAAACCCTAAATTCCCGCAGGAGTGACAAGCCAAGAATGGAAGTGCTCAAAATCCAATTATGTTTTGACAGAAATATATGCCATATTGTTTCTAGTGCAACTCTGAAATTTTGGATCCTCAAGGTCTAAAACCTCATCCTGTGGTAAAATGACCTGTCATCTTTCCAACCCCACATATCTGACCTCAAATGGATTCTCCATGAGAGAGATATGCCAAGTGTCGCAACATGACCAGTTTATGGATGAAACAGCATAGTGAACTTGTACGGAGTGCCACGTGTCACTGTTTCAACTTCAGCCTCTGAAACCCAGACCTACAAAACTACAGTTTGTGCCCTAACTTCCACTTTTTACGGAATTCCATTTCGAGCTTCCTAGCCCAAGATATGACCTCTGTTCCTAGGTCACCTGTTTAGGGTTGCATTCTGGAAGAGGCAAAAACCCTAACTTGTACGAATCATATCTCACAAAGTACAACGAATCTGGGGTTGATATTCGGACGCAAGGTACATGAACATTTCATCTTCGGCCTGTAAAATTTTCAGATCCTGAACCTTCGCCAAAACTGAGTTATAGAGAAAGTTCCATGATGACTGATTTTTACTATACCAAGTCGTAGCTTCCAATTTGTTGCAAGTGCAACAAGTGTTGTAAATGCCATACAATGCCTTCCTTCAGGCTAGCTCTGATACCATGTTAGTTTTTCATCATTTAATTCAATCTGATCTAGGATATTAACTGAGACAACAACATGTATAGCATATCAAACACAAGAGACAAGAGACACAAATCATTTCACCGGGGAAAACCAAGAAGGTGAAAAACCACGCAACTTCCTCAGAGATAGATTGAGCACCAATACAATGATCACAAAGATCAAACCCCAAGATGAGAGATAGTCTCCTAGCAACTTCTCCTCCTCCACTTTTGTGCAGTCCTCCTCTCTCTCACTAATGCGAAGTGAGTGAGTGAGTGAATGAATAGAATGAGAGAGACACACTCTCTATTTATACAATGACTTGACTTGCCTTTTACTCTAAATGGGTCGACCTCCCTTAGGAGAGTCTAATAACCCATTACCAGTTGTTACTGAGTCAACCCCACTAGGGTGGTCTAATAAACCTTTGACCCACACTGGGTCGACCCCTCTAAGGTGGCCTAATAACCCATCAAATATAAATTACGACACTTACAATATAACTTGCGACACTTGCAAATACAAATGACGACACTTCCAATCAGAGGAATAATACATCTCCGTTGGGATACAATAAAGTACAAATGTAATAAATACAATATACAATTCAATGTCTTCCGAAGTTACAAAAACATCAACAAAGGCGTGGTGTATGGTTAGCGCACTTTCCCTTCTCTATTTTTAAAGTTGTATTTAATATATATATATATTATTACACTATTCATTTAGCGAAGGGCTAGAGAGGGGTGAAATCCCTTAGCTCCATTTATGGAATTATATTGGGTGAATAGTTTATCTTTTATTTTATTTTGGGTTCTAGGAATCATTTGACCTTCCATGTCTTATTCATAGTCATAGGACATATGCTTCTTAAAGCGTACGTTCGTATAAAATAAGTGGAATCTAGTCAAGGGTTGAAATTATTACAAAGTGGCGGAAGTTATTTTTATAAATTAAGTGTCTAGTAAAAAATGAGCTATTCGAAAAGGATATTGTGAGTTTTTGTGCTTGACAATGGTAAGGAACCTAAGTGAGAGACCCTTAGTACCTTCACTGCTCTAGTGGATTGATTTCTAGCTCGAGGGTGGCTTCTCGGTGGCAGAAATATACACAAGACATAAAGCTATATGGTTGGGAGGAAATTTGCAGTCATGTCTGCAGTCGCATCCATCTACAAAATTCATATAAGTGTTCTACATTGATATACAATGATATTCGTATTTTATAAAGATCTATTTGCAAATGTGTTATGATGACTCTTTATGGTTGATCTTATGTGAAATTATAATGTTGATTGAAAAATGTTTATTTTTATGATCCAATGATGTATAATGACCATATTAGGACTAAAAGTATAATGTTTAAAAGTGAACTTAAGGATTATAAATGTATAGTGATTTGTACATAAACTTATTGATAAGTACAAAAAAAGTATGTTGATAGTAAGTATATTAGATATGAAGGTTATTAAAGATCTTTGAATTCAAAGCATCATATTGATTAGAAGGGTGGAAATCTTAGGTATGGAATTATATTAGATCCATATGAATTGAGTAATCAATGGAAGATTTGAAGGTATTATGCTAAGATAATGTCATTACATCTAAAGTTGGGTTGATTTTATTTATATTTTTAAAAGGGTAAATAAACCTTGACCAAATAGACATAGTCATAATATATCTTAGTACACACTTGGTAGTTAGTGTTGACTTTGTTAAAATAAAGTATAGGTATTCAAGTACACTACAATGATAAACTAGGATCCATTAGTTATGGAATCCATCTAGAATATAGTCTAAAGCATTATTCTACTCTGAAGTACAAGTAGTTAAAATGAAATCGACATTACCTTATCTCTTAGTTATGTACTAGGTGTGATAAGTTATAATAAGCTAACTAAATAGTTATTGATTTTAATTCCGTTGAAGGTGACATCTTCTTAGTAGGAGGAAATAACCTTAGACTTATGTCGTAGTAACTTTAACTAGGGATAAATGTCCAGAAATACTTCTATAAAAGATTTTTTTAACGGATTATGGTTTGAAAATGATAGAATGGTACAATTTGTTAAAATATGGAACATGGATAAAAGAGGAGAAGCATAATGGGAAATGGATTTCCTTCTCATTATTAAGCATAAAAGAGAAGAAACACAATGGGAAATGGCTTGCCTTCTCATTATTAAGCATAAGCTTATATAGCATTACATCACACCAAAAACCACGGATAAATACCATGGGACAGTAAACACTATGGGACATCAAGGTGTCATAGTCATACTTAACTAACTAATGACTTTTAACTAATTAATGCACCAATAACGGATAGTGGAACGGTGAGATTACAATTCTTAACATACCCCCTTAATCTCAATCGGGACAATATTCAACACTATCAAAGCCTAAGTGTTGTGCCTGTTGGTCTATGTCTCAACTAGGCATACATTTCATTCAAATAAACTTAAGCTATAATTTCTTCCTTGGTGTGTACTTGGATTGCTTCTTCTTTGTCTTCTTCAACTTGATACTAAGTAGGTGTTCTTCAACATCTTCTTTGGCTTCTGCAAAATACATAGTTTTATTGCTTTTCATTGGTACTGGAACATAGTGCAAGTATTCTTCTTCTTCTTCTTCTTTTGTTTCAACATATTGTATGTTGCTGTCCATTTTACCTGCACACTCAAAAATTTTGTCAGAAAAAAGATGAATATATTTCATCTCTTCTTGGAGAGCATTCACATCTTCCTCTTCTCTTGTTTCAATGATTTCATCTCTTCTTGGAGATCAATCACTTCTTCGTGCTCCTCATCTTCCCGATCTTCATTTTATTCATCTTCCTCATCTTCCTCTTCTGTTGTTTCATCTTATTCTACATCAGATTCCTATTCACTAAACTCTGCTTTCGATATATCCCATGCTTCTTTTGGAGTATAAACTTCTGCAATGTTATAAAATATGGAATAATCTATACTATTTTGTAAGAGACTTAAGGAAACAACTTGTCTTCTTTCTTTTTGATACTATGTCAAATTCTCAAATGCTTCTAGATCACTAGGATCCACTTCAGTTACAAAATGCCACAAATCTTGTGACCTTAACAAATTCCTTATTTTTAAAGACCCTACTTCATAATTGTCTCCATCAAAGGTTTTCCATGAACCTATTGAAGTTAACAGATTTCTTACCTCTTCGATTTCTTCTGGTAGCTCTTATAGTACCATCTTCAAGATTCGATCTTCACGCTTCCAAAGGGAAAAAAAAAATTGATGTGGCCCCAAAGCTGTGAAGTTGCTCCTCCACGCCGATGTGTTCCATCTTGATCTACACGTGTGTGCTTTCCACTATGTGAAAAGGCTTACCCAACAACAACAGGTATGGATCTGGTCATACGCTCTGATACCATGTTAAAATATGGAACACAGATAAAAGAGTAGAAACACAATGGGAAATGGATTGCCTTCTCATTATTAAGCATAAGGTTATATAGCATTACATCACACCAAAAACCACGTGTAAATACCATGGGACAGTAAATACTATGGGACAACAAGGTGTCATAGTCATACTTAACTAACTAATGACTTAACTAATTAATGCACCAATAACGGATAGTGGACCGCTAAGATTACAATTCTTAACACAATTTACATATTATGTGGTGGTAAGAAGAGAGAATCAATAATGTCCACATGGATTTTCATGAAATGTGTTCGTGTTGCTTTTAAGTTTTAAGAAGAAAGAATGTGAAGGACCCTTTAAGATAAGAATGTTAAGGGTAACTAAGAATTGTTGAGCAAAGGCATAAATAAAATAGTATGAAATGTCATCGTCGTTATAATCAATAGGAGAAGCAAGTGGTTATGTACATTTTATTATGTCTCTAATGAGATCTCAAGTTTTCTATGCTAGTTGAATAGATTGCATACGTAGAAATGAATTGTTTACAAGAATGTTTTATTATAGTCATTGTGACTAATATATTTGGTCTTGTTTAGATATGTTGATTAAGGTTATTAAAGTTAACATAATTATTTGTTGGACGAATGAATGAAAGGAAAAAAATTATACCCCATTTAATCAAGGATTTCGATATCTTACACATAATTTTTATTACAGAATATATATATTGTTTAGGTTAGTTAAATATAAATGTGAAGTAACTTAGAAAATATGTAAATATTTTTGATAGTGACAGGAAGCTTCTACCATCCTGAATCGCACCGAGGATTTCGGGATCTTATACATAATTTTTATTACATAATATACATATTGTTTAGGTTAGTTAAATATAAATGTGAAGTAACTTACAAAATATGTAAATATTTTTTATAGTGACACGAAGCTTCTTCCATCCTGTAGCTCTCAAGTATAAATTTTGATGGAAGATTAATGATGAATGAAAGTGTTTTGAGAAGCAAAGTTTTTTCTTTTTGATGAGATGTAAGAACCATTTCAGTTTAGACTAAGCTGGTTTATTTAGTATGTAGATGGAGGTGTGATGGAGGTTAGAAACCTACCAACTAATGAACTAATGATGAAGAAAGTATTTCTCGTTCAAATATGAATGAATGAACTAATGAAGAAGAAAGTATTTCTCGTTAAAATATGAATGAAAATATGATGTAAGGAGTGACATTTGATTTTTTATTTTTTATTTAATTGATATATCTGATAATGATGGAAATTACCGTCCAATTAGATTAAAAAAATGAATTAAACCAAAACGAACTATCAAATATGGAATCAAATTTCTTAGTAGAAACTCTTTTGCCAACGAATAAAAAAATGTGATATCAAAAAAATTTAAATCTTCTAAGTGCTTTGTAAGTTCTTTCGTTTTTTATTTACTGTCGCGCAAGTACACTTCAAACTTAAGTGCAGAAGTACAATGAAGTGTAGATTTCTGTACGTACTTGCCAGCTCACAACTCAACGAGTAAATATTTTCTTTTTTCATGCATTTATTCAAATTTATGTAAAACGTAAATAAAATCCAAGATCGGCTATTTCACATATTAATAGTAAGTTATATTTTTCTGTGAAAAAAAAATAAAAAAATCCAAAATGACTCACAACTCAACGAAGAAATATTTTCTTTTTTCATGCATTTATTCAAATTTATGTAAAACTCAAATAAAATCCTAAAAATCAATTAAAGATATCCATACGAGTTATTGAAGAATTTAAATTTTTGGTCCATCTTTCATAGAAAAACTGAAATCTTTACCATATCCTTTTTCTTTTCGGTTTCGATGGTTGGGTTTGTGATTATTGGTACAAGATAGAACTTCATTGACGAGGTAATGAATTCATCACTAAAAAATGAGAAGAAATTGATATATTTCTAATTGTAAATTAATTAATATTCTTTTCCCTGCATAACATCTAACAAAATATGTAAGATATCGTGTGCACTACATTATTACTTACTGACGTATTTAGAGATCATATGCAAATTTGACAAAGTAGTTAGCTACTAACAACTTGGTTTATGAAATAATCTACGGAAGTTGTTCGAAGAAGTCAGATTTATGGTCTTTATTAACGCTCGTTTGCAATAAACCCTTGGTGAATTTGCCGGAAAAAACAACAAAGGACGACGCCACGATAGTTGAAAAAGAGATCGAACATTAGGTAATTTGGTGTAAAACACGTGACACGTGGTTTTTATCATTCAAGACAATGAATCTGCTATCGTGGTTAGAGATAGTTTGTCATTGAAAAAATGTCTTCGACGAAATTAAAATACAATGTATTGCTATAATACTAGCAATTGCCCAAGAATGTGCAATAATACGCCTGCTTATTGTTTTTTTTGTGTGGAAAAAGCAAAAAGAAAAAGTGATGGAATAAAGTTTGGTGTAGACGGCCTTGTACCTTGAGTGAGCTCGTTCAAAATGGAACTTGAAAATTGAAGTTTATGGAATTTTGCAATTTCAACAATCACAATTGTTTTTTGTGGATTAAATGTCCAATTTTGAAACTACTCACATCGTTGAAATCGCAATTTGAGCAATCGAAATTGCACTTTTAACAATTAGTATTCTACTGGATTATGGTGGCTCAAGGCCATTTTTGTTGCTGGTATACTACTTCAAATAACATGACAATTAAGAATTTAAGGATGAAATAAAATATATATATATATATATATATATCAAACCAAAACAAAATTTATTTATGTCCAAAATACGACTCAACCCTAGAATCCCCAACTTTGTGCAACAATAGATGTCATTCATTTCAAATTTGTACCATAAATAATTAAAAAAACTATATTTATTACATTTCCCAACTTTATACTTAGATGTCATTAGTTTAACAGTTACACCATCAATTTCAAAGTATATTCATTACAGTCCCCACTCAACAACTATCAAAGACCAAACTGTCCCTTTAGGTACTTATAGGATTCTAAAAACTATCAACTTTTATGCAACTATAGATGTTGCCCATTTCAAATTTGTGCCAATAAAAAAAAACTATATTTATTACAGTCCCCAACTATATACATGTGTCAATGCCATTAGCTTAAAATTTACACCATCAATTTCAAAGTATATTCATCATAGTCCCCATTGAGCAACCACTAGTGACCATACCATATCAACAGAAAAAGACAAATAAGAAAATAAATAATCTAAACAAATAATAAGACAACTATAAATTATATGTACCAAATTATGATATATGAATAGATTGAAAAAAATATCACCATTAAGAATCTTACATAAACTAATAGTATGTAGTTATAGAATTGTAGAGACCTCCAACGACGAGAGATAGAAATCCAAATCTAAAAGCATTGCTCTTTCATTAATACTTTAAACACATGGAACTAAACAATAACCAAAAAGCATGTCAAACATTCCAATCAAAATATATATAGAGAAATTAAGTAGTGCTAAAAATATGAAACAAGCTACAATGTAAAGAAATTTATCTTGATAAACGAAAGTGACATGGGGCACACTATGATATAAGTAACAATGGAAATTAGCCGTATACATGCCACATATATAAAACAAGACAAAGACACTAATTTTATGTAGCAATTAGCCAAAATTCGTGCCAAAGTGAAGATATTCTCCATAGAATACAAAGAAAGTACAAAACATTTTTGCCAGTTAAACTACATTCCACATCATTTTCAAGTTGGCAATAAAGTTGGTTACACCATGATAGGAAAACGTTCAAATAATCACAAGCTCAAACTCATCATACATGGACCCTTCACTATTCTGAAAGCTAATGCTTTTAGACCTAATAACACACCTTGGCACTCATAGTATTGTAAATGCCAATAATCTTAAGCCATAAGAGTCATCCCATTTTTTAGTGTTACACCTACATGATGCCAATCCAAAATTCCAACATCTACTTTCAAAATGTTTGATGTTAAAACAAAAGAGTACAAGAAGAAAACAAATAACAACATATTCGGTCAGTTGAAAAGAGAATCTTCCCTATCGAGATTCAAACTATATCTGAACAATTTCTCCATCCTAAATATAAATTGGGCACAAATTCCTCTCAAGGAGAAAGTGATGAGTACTTAAATCCTAAGTATTCATATTAAATGTAAAATATCCTTTATACTAAGCCATAAGCTTGATGTTATGATCATTTTAGATTCATTGGATGCTCCTAGAATATTTCCAAGCTTTCCCACATCCACTGAGGGAGATGAACCTCTACATAGATCTATGACATATGCATATGGCTCACAATGGATAAAGAAAAGCAAAAACAAAACATTTACAATTAGTTTATAGTTTAAACTTTTAAAAACCCAAAATAACAACTTATGTATTTTGTATATGGAAAGACGTTCTTGATACCTCAAACCCCCGAGGTAGGGGTTCTTCTAGAATAAATGACCATTTGGAAGTAACTATGCTCTAAGATAAAGATGAAGATGAGTAAGGAACCAAGGGTGTATCGCCTTATCAGTTGTGCATAAGGATCCAAAAGTTCTTGCCATTTAATCTTTTGCAGTGGAAACTAGGGTTCTACTCTTTGAGAGATATAAATGAAGTAGGTTTAATTAAACTATCATGCAAATTGTATTTATCTGGATTTCTTGCAATATAAGCAACAAAATCCCTTTCAACAAACCTTTTTCCCAAGCAAAAACCTTGCTCAAATATAATAAAGCATTGAAAAATCAAACTAGTGGCCACCAATTAGTTAGAATGTAATATATGTTGAGTTGCATCAATTTTGTTATTGAAAGACAAGGCATATTAGAAAATAAAACAATATGGGCCACTGTAATGGATATAAATATTAAAAAAATATATAATTTTTTTAAAAAAGTCTTTGGAAAAGCCCACAGCATCTCATCCTTGACTTCTAACAGTTTGATATGATTCAAACAAAGTGGAAATTTGACAACTCTCTATCATGTTTGAACTTGACGAATCAATGCACGACAACAAAAAATTTAACCACAAACAAGAAATCCTCTGTTAATAACACTTTATTTTCCCATCGTTTAGTAATGTCAATCATATGCATTCAAAGAGGGTATTCCTTTGTGGTTTTTGTTTCAATTGGAAAAAAAAAAGAAATAAAAAAGAAAGAAAGTTTTTTGTGTAAATCAAAGAAAACAAACTACAATTGAGCCTATCTCAACATATAGTTACCAAGATAGTACCAATGAACTTCAGTGAGGATCCTTAAAAATATGATTATCTAACCCATTTAAATATCTATGAATTGTTTAAGCAATGTAACAAATCCATTTCTTATATACTACACTAGGATTAGAGGTATTTAGGTCGATCCTGCGTGTATATTGGTCAGATGAATGTCGAACGTTGTACATCTAAAGATAAAACTTCAATCCTATTCGAATTCAATGCTGCACACACCCCAAGTTCGAATTCAACAACATGCAATAACAGAACACATTTCAAATTCAACCACACTTAAGAACAAAGCATATGATGAACGTGGTAGTTAAGTTACACGTGTCAGAATTGTATTGGGTGGACGACCAACGAATTATAAACAATGTTTTACAAACCTTCCGTCAGATAGAAAAACTTGTGTCTTGCATGGGATCATCACCACGACTTTCTGAAACATACTCATCGCTTGAAAATTCTTTTTCTTTCTCAGATCATTCCTTTCCAAATCAACCAATTGGTATATTTGTTTGACTACATGGATAGATATCCATGTTTTGTGTCTACGTATTTGTTTACTTTACTCAATAAAATAATAAAAAATGTTTGAACCATAAACCTGTATGTCTAGTAAACTATGTTCCCATTGTAGTGGGGCCTATTTAGTCCTAATCATATTACAAAAAATAAGGTTCTGTATAACTGCAACAAAAAATAATTATATATATAGCATTGGAAAAATAAGGTTATGTATAACTGCAAGAAAATATAATTCTATATATACCAATGGAGATAAAAGGTTGTAGAAAGCCCATACTCAATCCTGTCAGATGGCTAAAAAATTTTTAAAATTGAGGAAAACTACAACTAATACAATGTGAAACTTCCTTCCTCTATGAACTGGTTGTTAATTTCTCTATGGTTGTATTGCATATGAATATCCTTCAAGAATGCATGTTGATTTCCATTACTATCTTGATTGCCGTTAGAGTATTGACGAAATATAGAATCTTTCAAAACAAGAAGACCAAGAAGACCAAAGATAAAATCTTGGAAAAACTTCCTCGAGTGGACGTGTTCCTTAGTCTTGTAAAAAAGGGGTTTGAATAATGTCCAGATGAACATAGTTACCGTTGTAAATATCCAACAGCCTTGGAGCATAAGGACTGGCTTTCATGTACTTGTCAAGGAACTTTTGTTCACCTAATTTTAATTGCCAGACTGGGAATAGGCTTGTAAAGTTGCATTTCACTTATAAATTTGAATACGCAGTGTGTATACAAACGTCCATGTTCTTCTGCATCTTATCAATGGAATAACAAAGGAGGGAGGGGTTCTTCCTGAGGCCAAAAAATCTTGGATCTCATCTTCTATAAGGCCAAAACTTGCCAAATGCTTCAATTTCATTTGCAAATTTTCAGGCCGAGTATTATGTATCGCTAGGAGGGCATGGACAAATGCTTTTGACACTTGTAAAATACTCATATTCAACTCTGAGCTTTAATTATTTTATTTCACCTAATAGGCTTTCACATTCTCAATATATTAATGAATTGCAATGAGCAACGACGCACCGGTACAAGGAAATTGAACAAGCGTTGCTTGTTTGACGGTGAGCCGTGTTGTTGACATGGGCGATGACTCCACCACAGGTGACACTCGAACCTTCCTTTGGTCTCTGAAATCCAGGGGATTCTTCTATTATATTCTCTGATCAAACTCCCAACCCCTGTAATCTGTGCTCTTCACGCGATGACTGTGTTTCTGGTAATATAAACGACCCGACAGAGCTCATATGTGAAATATCGATCCCGATTCAAGGAATTCGTTTCAACGAGAGGCTTTCATATCCACATAATAAATCATGATGACGACAAACAATTATAAGAAATATATAACCTGTGTAAAAGGTACGAGGTCATCTCATATTATAGAGAATCCTACTGTACAAGGTTGCTGGGAAAAGTGTTGGACTTATTCATGCATTGTTTCATTGGAGAATGCATCCTTTGCATAAATAATAGAACAAAGGATGGAACCATTAATGAATCTTCGTTTACCATTATAAAGCTTACCTCGATTCCAGAAGGGCAACAAAATCCAAACAGAAGCAAGAAAAATATGTCTTTGATATAAGCTGCAAACCATAATGTTCAATTTTAACAATATATTCACAAGTGCTAAGGAAAGAGAATATAAAAAGGAAATTGAACGTGAAATAAAAATATTCGTTTACCTTTATAAAGTTTAGCTATATTCTAGTAGGGTTGCAACAAATTCCAAATTGAAACAAGAAAAATATGTCTTTGATATAAGCTACCAACCATAATGTTCAATTTTATCTGTATATTCACAAGTGCTAAGGAAAGAGAACATAAAAAGGAAATTGAACGTGAAATTAAAGACACCATATAAGTGTCGTTTTGTTGAGTCTAGTTCTACTACTTCCTATTTAACAAGAGATAGAAAAGCCATTGAAGATGCAAGCAAGAAAAGCTATTATAATGATCAACTGCCACTTTACAACTCTTAGCTAGCTTCTACAGAAATCGTTGGCTCCCCTTAGTATACAGGAGCAGATCTGAATGAACTAAATGACAAATTGCTCAATGGAATAAATGTTACAAGACCATAAATTATACCCTGCAACTTTTATACTACATATAATGCACATATCTGAGCAATGGTATCAGTCAAGACTACCCACAAGGTTGAATTTGATTAAATCCTTGTTCTCACTACAAAAAATCCAGTTTTGTATCTTTGGTGAGATCCCACTGCTACAAACAAATATCCTTTCATGTTTGAAATTTAAATGAAGCTGAAGAGTAATTATGTGGTGATCTAAATCGCAGCTACAGATTCTACACTAATCTATGTTGCCATGAAAGGATCTATATATTGTGACTCGGAAGGAGAACACAAAATTTCTTCTAAGAATACCTTCCACAACGCTCTATCAATATGCAATAAAGTTCCTGAACTTGAAGGTCAGAAGCTTTCCTTCGCAGAATCACAAATATGTATCAAGCTACACTAATCTTTGAAGAGAGATGAGAAATATATCCACTGCCAAATCATGTTGAAGGTCTCCACGTAACCACATCATTACTTATTCTTCCCTTCCAGCCAAATAACATCCACTTACTATCTTCGTCCACTCCAAAATCCTTATGATAGAATGATTTTACCTTATCCCTAGCTGTAGAGAGAATAGTTCGATCCAGAGGAATCTGTATGAAACCAGCTCGCTGAATCCTGACCTGTCACTGTTTATAAGTTTTTGGTATTTCCATTCTTTCTAATCCCTCGCATGAAACAACATTCAAGATTTCTCGGCCATAAATTTCTTTCTCTAGCATAAGCCTTTGAGGATTGTCTCGAGGAACAATGGTTTCCATTGCATCAAATAAAGCAGAATAGTGGAAAAGTGCTTCTCGGAACCTTGTGATAAAGAAAGGAGCATTGTATGCTCCATTCACCACACAATGTATAAAAACTCTAGGATTCATACTACGAATCTTGTTCAGCACAATATTTCTAGGGCTCTCCACAACCACAGTCCCATCTAGCAAATTTTTGAACCTAACATGCAATTTCCCACCAGGACCTCATCAGTCGGGAGGGAAAGTTCTTCAATATCTAGATCCTCCCACTTGGTTGGAATAGCATGGTATTCAAAGGGCACACTGAAATATTTTTCATATTCATCCAGTCTGTGCCCAGTCTCTTCGATTCTCTCTTCTGCCCTCAATCTAGGGGGAAATCAATTCTAGCTATGCGAAGCATGGGAGGCCCACCAGGACGATTTGCCAAACATTAAATCAGAGAAGGCCATTGGAAACCGTACAAAATTCCAAAATCGACAATGTGCAACCTCATTGATTTCTCTGCTACATTAAGAACTGTCTGATAAGTTAGGAAATGGGATATTTTCTTGTGAGGAATTGCAACCAAGAGCAACTGGTATGCCTTCAAAATCTCTACTACATAGGTTAGACCACTTCTAAGCGAAGTAAACAATCTACCACCACTGCCTGAAAATCGTGCTACCAAACCATCTGCAAAATAATTCGCTAGGCGTTGAGTCCCATCTCCATAAGCAGAAGCATGTTGCCTGATATGCATTAAAATCTCATTGGCCCCTCGAGTATCATCCGTTGCCACAGCTTGTGCACAATGAACAAGAAGGGCTCTCAAATCCACCACTTCCCTTTTCCCTTGCTTCCTCCCACGACTCTTCAAACCTTGTAATCCTTTCGCGGACCCACTTTGAACACTTTTCTGCACTCCATTTTGCAAAATTTCTAGCTACAGGTCCGAGAAAATTCTACTACTTCCAACACAGAGCAAGACCTTGTCAAAATTCTCATTATGAATCACATTGTCTGGATAAATTGCCGAAAGCTTGTTGCTCTGCCTGTCTTCCAGGTCCAGATCCTCACGCTGTGGATCTTTCTGGCGCTTAGGTCTGTTCTCATCATCACTATGTGCCACATTAATCCGAAAAGCAACACCAATTGCATCTTCCCTTTTCCCCACTTGCAAGTCAGGGTCACTTTCCTTCTTTGGGGCTCGAAAATTCCACCCATTCTCCACACCGGACCCAAAATTTCGCTTGGGTACAACCTGGATAGCCTCCTCAAACTCTCCAACCCCCAAGCCCGTCTCCTAGGCTACCTCCGCAAGAATCCAATGGAGCAGAGGCATGGTCGGCGTTGTCCCATGTGTCTAATCCGATAATCAACATCCCATCCTCGGACTTACAAAAGTTGGAGGAAAGAAGCCCCTTTATCTGTGCAGAGTATGCCCTCGACACGGCCACGCAGTTGTAAGCGAGCACCTCATGCGTCTTGATGTCCGTGTATATTCTCCGCACGCATACGATTCCCCCGACTGATAGCCGAGCAGACGAAGCCACCTCCCTTGACTCTGATAAGATCAAATGGAAGCTCCCGCAATCCACTTTTATGAGAACGGTCATTGCCTCCTTGCTCAAATCATGTAGGCTTGGCGCAACGCCTCTCCAATCACAGAAAACTGCTACCTGTATAATCACAAACAAAATATTAAACTCGATTCGGCTGCTTGTGTAAATAGAACTGAGAATACTCCGGAGGGGAAGGGTTAATTAATAGTAACTAGGAGCCATTGAGGCTGGAAAGAATGGTTGCTCTGACGCTACCAGCCTGCTCGGTGGAGGTGATGGCCACCCTAATGTGCCTCAGTGCGTCATCGAATGTTAACCCTAGAATGCTGCAGAAAATCTACATTGGCATTATGTTAACCCTTTAAACGTTCAGCACCAAGAGGGTTCAGGAGTCCATTGAATGCGTCGAGAGAGGGCTTCGCCATGGGTTCGAAACCATTCCCTGTGAAAAGCGCAATGGTTGAATGTGGAATTCGAACTTGCGTTCTCTCGCCGCTATGTTTTTCCTGCAACGCAATCCCAATTCCATTCCCAGTTGTCAAAACCTATCACCCACAATGTTTGGCCTGCAATCCGGAAAGCTTTGATGGTTGCAGTGGAAGGAAACTTCTGGAGCACGCAATACGTTAAAACGTCATCTAAACTTATCTCAATCAACAAGGCGGTTTTTTATTTGCGAAACATGTGTCATTTTTTCATTGGTCCGAAGGACGACGAAAGTGAATAATGTTCCTCAAACCCGACCTCTGGAAATAACGCCTATTGACGTAATAATTATAATACTATAATAGAACGTTTTAAGTAACCGTTATTATGTCATTTATAGGTTTTTTGTAAATGGAAATATTGCATTTTTCTATTCTCATAAACTTGAAATAAATTATATAATTTATATATTAGAATACAATATGTTTAAATAATATTATTATTTATGTTAATTATATTAATATGTTAGATATATATTATAATTAATTTGTATAATACATTAATATTATAATTTGTATGAATTTTTTATTTATTACGTAATTAAACATTGTTAATTCTTTTAAAATATTGAATATATTATATGATATTTTAATAATCACATTTAATTAAATTTACTATTAATAAATCATTATATTAGTTATATATAAATTTGTTATCATTTTATTTTTATTCACGAGTTATATTGAGTTATATTAATTTGTAGATATGTTTTGAATTAAATGTAAAATGACAGTTTGTCCCGATTGATATTATGGGAGTTGTTTCAAAGTAAAAACAAACAATTATAAAAGAAAAAAAATATAAAAAATAATGGATAGTTGTTGCATGGATAACCAATAGTTGATGCAACTCATTTAACTAGAAGAAGGCTAGTGATGACATACAGTCACTTCATATTTTGGTTTAGGATATGATTTGTAATTATTTGCTATTTTTTCATCTAAAATTGTTGGAATTGTAGTTTTAGGTTGTTGGAATTGTATAATCTAGATTGCCAAAAGTAATTAGGATGTTAAATCTATTTCTACAATTAACTTATTAGAGTAATTAAGACCTGAATCCATTATTACAATAAATTTTAACAATTTAAAAAATAAAAATTAGCTTACTCCATAGATATTTCACAAAGCTGACCGGCTTGCATAGCTCCCAGTCCGCCCTGAATAGGGCACCAGTAAAAATGGTGGGGGTCCATTGACCCAGTGTGCATTCTGAGGCTCCCTTGATTCCGAAAAGGAATATCAGGAACCTGATTTCCTTGTGAAAAAACAAAGAATGCCATAGTTCAGAAAACTTTGATGGGAGATTACGAATCTCTCGACCAATTTAAAACGTGTCTCTACCAACCGTAAAGTTTGACGTACAAATGGCTAGCAAGGCTCATAAATAGTTTTCAATGGCTTTACTGTTGGCCACTGGAGGAACTAATCAAAGTCCTACATACGTATTTCTAAGTTTGTACGTATTTTTATGCAGTCTAGCAAACTGCATGGAGCCAAAGCGCTTATCCATGTTGCAATTTGGGATTGTTATAACTTATAAGACTAGCAGACCCCCAAAGCGGGGGAAATGAAACGCCGAGAAGAACTTGAATATGTTGTAAAATGAGAGAGTTCAGTGTACATAGACAAGGGGTGATTTTTGCAACATATGGCAAGTTTCTTGAGTAGTGATGTCTCGGTCAACAATTGCTTATGAGTTTGAACGATGATAGGAATATGAGGTTGAGTCACGTGGAAATGATGTATCTGTGATTCTAGTCACCATATGATGGTGGGTCTTTGATTTTCCCTCTGCTTTGGAAGCGTATTTGGATGTGTATTTCAAGACAACATATTTGGTGATGTACATTTGCTCACCATGTTTCAAGTATGCTCAGATTATGATTTTTCAGACAAGGGTTAGTGCGTGTTGGGTGATTTTTTTTTCCATAAATGTACATAATGATGATTCATGTTGTACTTTCCAAGGGCATTTATATATGCATAGAAGTGTATTCCCTTTTCTGTGTAGACATGAATTTTCATTGCACTTTGTATGTCTTTGTACTATGTTTAAGAGTTGCTCATAGCCCTCAAGTGGGTCGGATGAAAGAATATATTTTATATCTAACAAGTAAGGGTCATCCTCAATGGATCAATGCATATAAATCTGTCTGTCATGATTTTCTCTTGGACTCCATGTTGTAACATATGTATCGAATAAACTCTTTGCAGCATTGATTTGATATGCGTCTTTCCAATTTAATGTTTCCATGTTAGGAGCTCCATCAAGCCACATGAAATCATGTATATGTGCAGAGCCATGATATTATAGGATTAGAGAAAGTGAAGAATATGTAAAGGTTTTGTATAGACACATGAAAGTAGTATATAATGTGTACATGTACCAATAATCTGTTGTGTGTATGTTTTTTAATTATCTCCTCATGAAAGATTGAAAATCTTTTATGAATGTATGCAACTACATTATGGGGCCTATCAATGATGTTATGATTACTCCATTGTTGACGGATTGTTGGGTCAGAAGGGCTATCCTCTTGCATAATTGCATGCAAGTTTGGCCATTTTTTGTTTGTTGCAATGTGAGTGAAGAACAATGCAGTGCATTGCAATTGTGTGATCATATTTGTCAGCTAGCTCACTTCTGCGTAGTATACAAAATTCTCTGGCACCATGTAGGTGTGCTCCAAAGTGCATGACATGTTTCCAGAGGTTGTTTGTAAGAATTTATTGTATATGTACGTGTAAATCCTCAATTGTGGTTGATGTAATTTTGTTTTAGCCTATGATGCACTCCTTTAAATGAATTATTTTTATTATTTAATGAGTTATGTTGAACACACATGTTTCACCATGAGTGTAATGTAGGCATTTGAAGCTCAAAATCTTGAGGCTACATTATTTTTTTTAATCTATAAGAAGGTTGCCACAAATAAAGAGATTATTTTACATGGAAGCCATCACTGTTAAAAAAAAATATCGCTATTACCGAGAGGATAATCCCTGATTAGCTCCATTTGAAAGACCAAGCTTTTACTGATACGTATGATCATTAGTTACATAATCAAATTATGTATGTGTGGATGCTTTTTTGGAGAAGAGGAAATATTTGTTAAACCCTAATTTGCCATGATAAAGAAATTAAATAAAATACGGTTTATATCTCCATAATTTGATGAAGCAAAAAGAGAGATATACTTCATCAATCTACCTAAACCTCAATTCTTAACTCACATCACATTGAGGTAGAATCTACCAAAAGTTTGGTCTCATGAATGCATTAATCGGTTTATTGCACTCCACACCTAAAACTTGAAAAGGGAAAACGATAGTCACCATATTAAAGATTTTGTTCCAAACTCAAACTATATTGCCACATGGTTATTCATGATACATGATTCACTCATGAACATGTTGGCATGCACGATCACTTTAAACTAGGCAATCATTTGCACCATGCATCTGACTTCCTAAGGAATCCACCACGTTTAAGCCATGCATCTGACTTACTAATCAAGCCACCATCTCTCCTCCCCATGAATGTCTCTCAAACATTGAAACATACCGTGAATGTCTCTAGACCAGGCAAACATTGGAAGGGAAGCACATTATGGGATATGTCACTGGATAAGAAGAATAGAAAGCATGGTAGGAAGATCAGAATGCTAAAAAACTACTTAGGAATGTGAATGGTACATACTTCCATAATTTAATTTCCCTCCGGTCATGAATTGCAGCTGGGTGGGAGTATGACTGCGGCCATGGGAAATGAAACGCCGAGAAGAATTTCAATATGTTGTAAATTGAGAGAAAGTTGTGTGTACTTAGACAATGTAATTTGGTGTGTTTGAAAGCAAGTCTAGCTAATATATGGTAGGGATTTTAGTAGATGAAATTGAAAGGAAAACTATGTTGCAGGTACTAATAAGCAATAAATAGAAATCCATGTAATAGATGGCAAATAAAATGAATTGTAAATTAATTTGTCATAACAAAATGAAGGTGTAGTAAAATAAATATATTTGGTATTTTCATTTGGTAGGGGGAGTGTAGGGATTGAGGAATCTTGAAATTTTAAGTGTGAAAGGGATGGAGAATGAAGGCATGCCTCTTGTTTTTTATGAAGTGAGAGATAGGAAGTGTCTTTTATCTTTGCATAGCGATTTAAGGAGAACGATGGTGTAATTCAGATTGGATTTCTAATGTTGTAGTATGTGGCATTCACAATGAAGGTCAATCCTTGCGTTCTTTGTTACCTTGATGTCAATGGTTGACATTGTTAATGTCAATCCTTATGGATAGTCAATGCCCAAGTCATATTTAGGGGTATTTGTTTCTTATTACTTTGATTTATGGGTGGAATTGGTATGTGCTTTGGTTGAGATTGGTCCCATGGAGGCCCAATGTAACTATCAAATTCCATGACAACATAGGTTGGTAAGTTAAGAGGGGTAGATCCAAGTGTGTATACAATTTGCATGACCAATCCAAGAGCACCATTTACTAATCGTAATTGGACCCATAAATTATAGGATAACATTACTCACTTCCCTATACATGGGTCAGTGCAAGCTAATGAGGGTCACTTTTGGCACGTTAGATGCAATAGAAAACTGAAAAAGTAGGCATCCCTCAACTTACTTGGATTTTTTGATTTACTTACGGAAAATATCTTGCATTGAGTAAAAAAGATGAAATGTAGGAAATTGAATCACGTTTCTGAATATATAACTTTTATGTATTGAAAATTTGCATAGCTATGTCAAGTTTCAGTTTTCCTAACAGACACTTTTTATTTTTCAGGCAAATGATAAGGTATATGTTTTTGTGGGTAGAGCCTTTGAGGGCCTAAATGATGGAATCAAGCTACAAAAATCGGCATGCATGTAGAGAACACATAGCACTTGTGCGCCATTATTTTTCGAAAATTAAATTAGTAATTTTATAATTTTTTTATAATTGTCTAAGTGATCAAACCTCAAAAATAGTACATCTTTTGTGGGTAGAGCCTTTGAAGGTCTTAATGCAAAATTCTTGAAATGGGTTTTTCATAGAACGTGGAGGTTAGTGTCCTCTTGTGCACCATACAATTTTTTTTTGAAATGATTGAGAATTGAAAAAGTTATGGAAGAAACACTAACAATGTGTTTCACGAGTTAAGGAGGTAGGACAGAAAAGAAATTGAAAGAAAATAGGAAAAATTAATATTTCAAAATAAAAGTTACATATTTGGAATCTGCAGAAAAAATGCTATTTGTGTCTAAGATTTCGTCAAAAATGACTCTATGTAGCATATTGTAACGAGTGGCTAAGCACAGGCTTCTCCAGAAACTGGAAGAAATACCCAATTAGCTTTGGTTTTTCATTAACATAGCACAGGTTTGGAATTACCGAAGCAAACTCCAAAGCATACACATAGGATTATTGTTGACATGTGAGCATGTGACTCGGCCTGTTTAAATTCAAAAATATTGCCGCGCTTTTAGATTTAAATAACGCGTACGCGTTATATAACTAAATAACGCGTGCGCGTTATATCAATAATTAACGCGTACGCGTTATATAACTGCATAACACGTACGCGTTATATAGTTACAAAACGCGCTCGCGTTATTCAAATCATAAAATACATGTTTAATACTTGAGAAAGAGGGGGTGTAGAAGTCAAGGGAAATTTTGTTTAATATTTGAGAAGGGGTGGGGAAGGGTCAAGGGAATCTATGGTTAATATTTAATAGGGGTGGGGAAGGGTCAAGGGAATCTATGGTTAATATTTAATAGGGGTGGGAAAGGGTCAAGGGCTTAGAAGGATGTTGGAAGCTTGAGTGGGGAGAGATGAAGGGAATGAGAACATGATGGGCTACAGGGGGTGAAGGGAAGTGGAGCTTGAGAGCACTATTAGGAGTAGAATAGGTTCTGAAGAGGTATAGGGTTAGAAGTTGAAAGTGAGACTTGAGTGACAAGGGGGAATGGATGGAGGCAAGGGGGATGTGAGAGAGAAATAAAGAATACAAGGGGGGGAGAGACATAGAGCGAGGGAGGGAGAGGGACAATGGGGAGGAATGGATTTGGAGGGAGTGAGAGATAGATGGGGATAGAACGAAATAAGAGATACGAAGGGAGGGACAGAAAGTGTTGGTGGGAGACATGCAGAGAGTGGTGGCGATGGAGAGAGAGGGAGTGATGGAGAGATTGGGATAGGTTGAGGGAAAGATGAGGGAGGGATAGAAGGTGAGAGACAGGCGATGAGAGAGGGAGGGAGAGAAGGTAGGGTGAGGGATGGAGGGAGAAAGTTGGAGATAGATATGGATGGAGGGGGTATGGGTTTGAGAATGGAAAGTGACATAATGTGTGTGTATGTGTGTGTGTTTGAGAGAGAGAGAGAGACAGAGAGAGAGAGAGAGAGAGAGAGATTGATGGTTGGGGAGAGAGAGACTAGAGGGAGTTGTGAGCATCATATTCTCCATCAGCATCATATTCTTCATCATCATCATCTTCATGACCATCATCATCATCATCAACATCTTCATCATCATCACCATCATCATCATCATCATCATATTCCTCATCAAATCAACATCTCCATCATCATTATCATCATCATGATCATCATCTAAACATCACCATCACCATCATCATCAACATCTTCATCATCATCACCATCACCATCATCATCAAAATATTCATCGTCATCACCATCACCATCACCATCACCATATTCATCATCATTGTCATCTCTAGGTTCCCCATCAACATCAACATCTCCATCATCATCATCTTCTTCATCATCATCATCTTCATCACCATCATCATCATCATCAACATCTTCATCATCATCACCATCATCATCATCATCATTATCTTCCTTGAATCAGATCAACATATCCATCATGTCACCATCATCTTCTGAACATCATCATCTAAACATCACCATCACCATCACCATCATCATCATCATCTTCATCATCATTACCATCACCATCATCATCAACATCTTCATTGTCATCACCATCATCATCATCATCATCATTGGCATTTGTAGGTTCCTCATCAACATCTCCATCATTATCATCTTCTCCATCATCATCATCTTCATCACCATCATCATCAGCATCAACATCTTCATCATCATCACCATAATCATCATCTTCATCGTCATCAGGTCAACATCTCCATCATCATCATCTTCTTCATCATCTTCACCATCATCATCATCATCATCATCTTCATCGCCATCTCCATCATCTCCATCATCTCCATCATCATCACCATCACCATCATCATCATCTTCATGACCATAAACATCTTCATCATCATTGTCATCTCCCCCTTCCTCATCAACATCTCCATCATCATCATCATCATCATCATCATCACCATCTGAACATCACCATCACCATCATCGTCAACATCTTCATCATCATCATCATCATCATCATCATCAGCATCAGCATCATCATCAAAATCTTCATCGTCATCACCATCACCATCTTCATCATCATTGTCATCTCTAGGTTCCCCATCAACACATCTCCATCATCGTCATCTTCTTCATCATCATCATCTTCATCACCATCATCATCGTCATCTTCTTCATCATCATCATCTTCATCACCATCATCATCGTCATCAACATCTTCATCATCATCACCATCATCATCATCATCATCTTCCTCATCAGATCAACATCTCCATCATGTCACCATCATCTTCATCTTCATCATCATCATCATCATCATCATCATCATTACCAACACCATCATCATCAACATCTTCATCGTCATCATCATCATCATTGGCATCTGTAGGTTCCTCATCAACATCTCCATCATCGTCATCATTGGCATCTGCAGGTTCCTCATCAACATATCCATCATCGTCATTTTCTCCATCATCATCACCATCATCACCATCATGATCTTCTGAACATCATCATGATCATCATCTAAACATCACCATCACCATCATCGTCAACATCTTCATCATCATCGCCATCAGCATCATCATCAAAATCTTCATCGTCATCACCGTCACCATCTTCATCATCATTGTCATCTCTAGGTTCCCCATCAACACATCTCCATCATCATCATCTTCTTCATCATCATCATCTTTATCACCATCATCATCGTCATCAACATCTTCATCATCATCACCATCATCATCATCATCATCTTCCTCATCAGATCAACATCTCCATCATGTCACCATCATCTTCATCATCATCATCATCATCATCATTACCAGCACCATCATCATCAACATCTTCATCGTCATCACCATCATCATTGGCATCTGTAGGTTTCTCATCAACATCTCCATCATCATCATCATTGGCATCTGCAGGTTCCTCATCAACATATCCATCATTGTCATTTTCTCCATCATCATCACCATCATCACCATCATGATCTTCTGAACATCATCATGATCATCATCTAAACATCACCATCACCATCATCGTCAACATCTTCATCATCATCGCCATCAGCATCATCATCAAAATCTTCATCGTCATCACCATCACCATCACCATCTTCATCATCATTGTCATCTCTAGGTTCCCCATCAACACAACATCTCCATCATCATCATCTTCTTCATCATCATCATCTTCATCTCCATCATCGTCCTCATCAACATCTTCATCATCATCACCATCATCACCATCATCATCATCATCTTCCTCATCAGATCAACATCTCCATCATCTTCATCATCATCATCATCACCATCATCATCAACATCTTCATCACCATCATCATCAACATCTTCATCATCATTACCATCATCTTCATCAACATTATCATCATTATCATCTTCATCTGCATCATGATCATCTTCATTGTCATCACCCTCCTCCTCCTCATCATCTTTATCATCTTCATCTACATCATGATCATCTTCATTGTCATCACCCTCCTCCTCCTCATCATCTTGTGCACTTATGCACTTAGGGATTAATGTTTAGAAGAGGGTCTAAAGGCCTTTATGGGGGAGGGGCTCTAGGAACAAGGTAAGACAGAGAGGGCAGGGGGGAGGGATAAAGGCGTAGAGGGTTAGTGATTAAGGGAGAAGAAGGGAGAGAGTGCTATAGGGAGGGATAATGACGAAGATAAAGAGAAGGTGGAGAGATGGAGAGTGGGGTGGTAGAGACATGGCTGAAGGGAGAGAAAGAAACATGAAAGAAACATGTAGGGAGAATGAGGGACAGATATTTAGAAAGAGATAGGGGGTATCTAGGGATTATTGGGAGAGAGCTAGGAGGTATTAAACCATACAAAACATTTGTTTTGTATACAATCATATAAATTATTAATTTTCTTTGATTTTGTTCATTGCCCTAGCCGTGCACCTAACCTATTAATTGTGCTTGACTATATCGCGTTCGCGTTTTTGCACTACATATCGCGCACGCGTTTTGTATTTATATAACGCGTACGCGTTTTTGAACTCCAGAAATAATGGCCTGTTGCTGTCCGAGAGCAACTTCACTCTGTCCGAACGAAAGCAACAATCCCGCGATTTTTCGAACAGCACGAGCCCGCGTCTGAAAATTTTCACATTCTACACCAACTCCATCATTTTTTTTTATGCAGGTGCAGCATTGAGGACATCTTTCATGGTTGCTCACTGTGGTGTTGGATTATATGGCCATATTTGAAGAAAATAATTAGCAAGCTTGAAGAATCTCCAATTGAAGAACACCAAAGATAAGGCCTTTGAAAGATTCATTTTGCTTATATTTGAGGAGCACACAAGATAAGATATCAAGCTTCAAGACCAACAAGGAAGAACTTCCATTTGCTTATTATTGAAGAGCTTGTAATTGAGGAGCAACAAAAACAAACTATATTGAATTGATCATTGTGGTGATGGGGAATGCACGTAACCGAGTAAACAAATCAACAAGGAAGAAGAGATCTCAAGAAGTCATTGAAGAAGAGAAAGAAAAGAAAAGAATATACATGATGAATCGGAGGCTTTATTTGGAAACTAATCCAAATCCAATTGTAGAGGATACCATGGTTCATCCTATTAATCCACGACAAGAGGGACCTTCAATTTCCACAATAGTTGTTGAACAAGCACCCCATGGAAGTAATCAAGAAGCAAAACGTAGGTGCTCATTAGGGGATGTTTCAATTCCCACTTCAAGTCAAAGTGATAAGTTACCATCTCAAGATGAAGCTCACGAAGAAACACCCAATTTGCTATCCGGATGTGGTTATACAAGCGATGAAGTCAGAGAGGCGTTGGACATTTTTCCTACTGTTGAAGAAGAGAATGTTATCCACACCATCGATGAGGATGTTGGACTTCCACAAGGGGATGTTGGACTTCCACAGACCATGGATGAGGATGTTGGACTTCCACCATCCAACTACCAGGAAGAGAATGAAGGACACCAAGCTACTACTGAAACGCCATAGCGTCTTGGTGATGCGCTACATGGTACAATTCCAACCCCCTTACCTCCATTAGCAAGCACACGTCGAAGAACTCCGAAGCGTATACAAGTTGATGAAAGACTTATGAATTCCATTGAAGGTACGCTATCTAAACGTAGTATTGCTTAGCAAACTCAACAGATACTTGATAAATATTTTGTTTCTAAATGTGATGGAGATAAATGTAGATTATTTTTATCATTGTTAAAATCTAGGAGCATGAATGTTGTTAGGAAAAAGTTAGGGATAAAGATGATAAACAATTCTGAACCAAGTTCTCATATAGTTAAAAGCCTAGTAGATGCATTTGGTAAAATTGGTAAGAACACACGTTCAAAGGACCGCAATGCTGCTCGTCGTGTGTTGTCACAATCAATTGCAGATAAGAACACCAGGGCCCTTCGTATTCTCAGGCCTACATCCGAACTAGTTAATTTGAATGTAAAAACCCTCCGTAGGTATTCTATTAGAAGAGAACATCTTGACACAACCGATCAGACAGATTTTTGGGCCTTTGTTGGTCGGTTGCCACGTCGTGACATGAAGCTAGTTGATGCAGTAAAGGGACTAGTGCACAGTTTTTGGCATGATCACACAAGGCCTTCTTCAAACCGAAAGGATGTACTAAAACTAAGAAGGGGTTCAAAGGATCGTGAACCACATACTAAGCATCTTCTTGATATAACACAGACAGAGCTTTACGAGAAATTTAAGATTGAGCATAGACAATTGAACTTGGGGCAAAGATCTTTTGAGAAATGTAAGCCATGGTATGTTAGAATAAATACTCTTCGTAACACTTGTTGTTGTAGATACCATGTAGAATATGAATATTACTATGAAACATTTTTGTACATTCGTCATGTGTTGCATACTAACATTGTGCAGGATTGCTCCATGACAATACCACCGACTTCATCAAGAGAATTCATTCATAGCATCATGTGCAATAGGCCCGAGGGGCAAACATACTATGCAAAATCTTGTTTGGATGGAACATGCTCCAACTGTGCTGGAATGGCATTATTGAGCCAATGTATGCACGAGAATGGAGACAGTGAATTTGGGAAAATGGTTACAGACATGAAAAGTTTCAAATATATCAACTATGAAATAGTCCCAGGGAAAGAAAGCAAAAAAATACAATTGGTGACATCTCAGGTATGCATTTATATCTATAAAATTATGTTGTAACGGTTACATTTCAATCCTTACTTACAACAAAAAACTGACATTGAGATCATTTTGTGTCACCAGGTACAAGTTAGTGACTTCATCAAGGAATTTATTGAAAAGACACATCAATATGTTCAGCATGTCCACGTGGCACGATGGCAGGATGAGAAGTTTAGAATATGTAGAGATACATTTCCCCTTGGTACTATACTTTCAGTTGTTGATTTTGCCGAGAACTACACTCTGCAACCTCAAAATGAGATCCAAAGTCAGTATTATCACTCTGAGCAGGTTTCCTTGATGGTCCATATCACATATAGGCATGGCCCAAATAGCACTGAAGAGCAAAGAGAAATTCTGAAGGAATATCACTTCTACATAAGTGATGATAGGTGCCACGACTTCCACTATGTACGTCATTGCTTCATCATGTTCTATGATCACTTGAAGGGAAGGAACATACAGATGGACCGACACTGGATTTGGTCTGATGGGTGTGCTGGTCAGTTCAAAAATGCACGCATATTTCAGTGGTTGTGTTCATTGCATAAAAACTACAAAGTGCCACATATGTGGAACTATTTTGAGACTGGGCATGGTAAAGGAGAGCATGATGGAGCCGGAGCATGTGTCAAAATAGCCCTACGAAGAGAGGAATTGAAAGTATCTACAGAATCTACTATTCTAAATGCTCAATCTATAGTCAGGTGGTGCACGTCAGTAATGGGAGAGGAATCAACTATGCGAGTAGAATCCACAAGAAAGAGACATGTGGAGAGATTTTTTTGGGAGGTGGTAGACATAGATCGTTCACATGCATGGGAATGCAAGACTGTGCCTGGGACTCGTGGCTTTCATTCTGTTCGAAGCTCTGATAACCCAGTATTTGAAATTTGGACCAGAAAACTCGCTTGTTTTTGCCCGCCTTGTTGTGATGGTGACTGGGATGGGTGTGAATCATTGGATTGGGTTGATGGATGGGATCGCATATCACTTCCACTTGATCAGCGTGCAATTGTTGAGTTAACTCCGTTGGAAGAAGACCAATCATCTATTTCTGCAGATTTTGATCATGTCTCAGACCTTGTACAACCCGGTATGATGCATTTCCTTAACATTTTTTGTTTGTTTACGTAGTCTTCAAATGCAAATGGCCTTGTATCGCACGAAAAATATTTTGATCATATACCTACAATCATATAATGCAGGGCACATATACGCAGTGGTTGCCTCAAAAGATACTGAATGGGGTGATGAATACTGGTTGGCACGCTGTATAGATGGAAAGCAAACTCTCATTGTGTCCATGACTGACGATGAAAACAACCTCTTTCCAACTGGGTCTATGGTTTTTAAAGGTGAATACTTGACACGGGACAACAATGGAAGAAAGAAGGGTGGATATGTTTACAGGGATTACAAACCAGGTGCAAGTGTATATCACTTTACCAACTTAATCATTGGCACAAACCTTCAGGTACGAACAATGCCTAGTCGAAATACATCGAAGGTACGCTACTTCTTACCGGATACAGAGCACGAGAGACTAATGGAGACCATCAGTATAAGAGATGATCCGGAGGGCTTGGTTGTATGATAATAGGTGGGATCTAGCATGATGAGGTACGTTACATACTTTTAATACTATACTATTTTCACTATTTGTAATTGAATATTGATATATGCTCAATTTTCACATGTATGTTTCATATGAATATGTCAATTTTGCGTTCTTGATATGCCAAATTTACAAGAGATGGATTAAAATTATATTATGTTCATATGATCAGTAAACCATATATTAATCATGTTTGAGGGGTTGCTTAGCTAACTTTAAGGGCATTTAAGCTCTATGTTAAGCCCAACTAAATCCTTATGAATCACTAGACAATCGAATTGGTTCCTTGAGTAATTCAAATTTCTTTATGTAAAACCATTTTTCATTCATTTTAGTATGAAATCAAGTTTTTAGTATTTTTTTCTCTTTACCGGCTCTATTCTAGTTTCCTTTGAAAAATTGCTCAAAGTATTGTTGTTCTTAGTTTTATGAACCTATTTGTGATCTCTTTCATGTGATCATAAGATTTTACACATCACTGCCATAACCACTAGACAATTGTACACTATACAACTATGAAAGTCTCTCTTAATCTAGCGACAACCACCTTTTACCCATTTCTATAGAATTTATTTTCTTTAATAATTTTCTAATCCAAATTTTAATAGCTATTACATTTTCACTATACAACTATGAAAGTCTCTAGTGACAACCACCTTTTACCCATTTTTATTATACATCTCTAAGTTATCCACACAAAAACACACACATATATATATAATAATTATTGTGTATTCATAGTCAAAACTAAAAAATATATGGATTAAAGTGAAATTATCAGCATATTGTTGTCTTTTTCTTTCTCTGTAAGATGCAATATCATATAGGACATTCGTAGATTGTGAAATTGTGTCTACAATTGCATCCAAGGTTGATGCAAGTGAACGGCGAATCCTGTCGCCACCACTAAAAGCTGCACTTATGCCCCTCAATTGGGCAAGCTCAATCAATATTTCGGCATTGGCATCCATAGCCGCAACTGCAATAAAGACATTAATACGAAAATCATTAGAAACATATACATGGTATATAATGACGTCTCTTCAAAATTGAACATGTATTAAATCAAACTCACATAAGCAATTTAATGGCATTTACTTACATACATTTAAAACTTAAAATTAAACATTTGACAATTAAAAAGTAAGTTAGTCAGATTGGCAGAGAGGAGGAGGAGGAGGATCAAGGCAGTGATGAGTTTGTTGATTCAGGCATGGAGGAGGAGGATCAAGGCAGTGATGAGTTTGCATCTATGTGTCTCAATGTCTCATTGTGTTTTGTGATTGTGAATGACAAATGTGTTGTGATTTGTGAATGATCTAATTTCTATTGAATATTTCATATTTGTAATTGTAAATGTAATTTCTATTGAATATTTGTAATTGTAAATGTTAAATTTTATTGGATGATCTATATGTCTATATTTTTAAATTTTAATATATTTTAAAAATATATTAATTCCGGGGGTCACCGTGTCCTACGTGTCATAATTCCGGGGGTCACCGTGTCTAGTGGGGACCAGGGATCAAATTTGAAGGGTGGGGTCCCATTTCACTATGAAGGGCTATGAGATATTGAACACTATTGAAGGGCTATGAGAAATTTATTAATATTTATTCTATGTGTATATATGGATGTGTTCATGTTGTATGGATTGGATTCTAGGTTAACCGAGGCCTTTTTAGAGCAAAGAATGGGGTAATTACTATTTGGGAACAAGTTTTTTATCAAATGTAAATTGCGGTGATGGAAGATATTGAGGGTGCCACATGTTGTGGAGAAAGTAGTATTGATTCCTATGACGTAATAGGGAGTTCAAAAAGTCTGGTTTCAAGTATTGTCATGCGTAGCTCGATTGATTTTTCTCGCGCTAGGGTTGTAGCAACTGTTATGGCCATTACTGTTAAAAGGATTGATGGGGTGGAATCCCGTGAAACGATGAGTTCTTTTGTTAAGACGTAGATTCAGTGAAATTTGGTGGGAGTCTTATGTTCATTTTATGCACAAAATTCGATTACTTGATTTTGTTGCATTGTTAACTCTCCTCCTAGTCATAGCTACAATCTCTTATATAATTGTGAAGGTTATCAATCCACTCAATATATTAAAGTTGTAGTAGGCCAAAATCATCCACATATTTATTGTACTCACAAATGTTGACATTCCAATTTCTATGTAGAGCGCCCATTAACATTAGATTGTATGGGACATGTTTTTGAGGCATGATGTCATTATCTCATAACAACAAGCTTTTTATCCATAAATATGTCATCTACAAGCCAACGGAATTGTTCCTAATCCTTTATAAAACTTTGTCATAATTATATCAATACCAACATCCCTACCTATTGACTTAGCTTAGAAGATATTACACCTTCGGATAACCAAACCTGATTCCAAGGTTGGTAATCATAAACGTAAAAGCATCATCATAAGGAAATAGCATGTTGTGTTGAGGAAATTCCTTTTTTTCCATTTCCTTCTCAGGATAATATTTGGTTGTGGATCATTTAAAATGTATAATTTATTTTAATATTGGGAAGCTAAATTCAAATTCATTAATATATTAATATGATTTGATTTTTTTATTAATAATAAGTTATTCTTTTCATTTGAAAATGTAATAGTACATCAAAATTTCAATGTTTACTAACGTAGTAAAGTTGAGAGGCTTTATTTTTCAGTGGATATAGCAGACCTATAAATTCATAGGATGTCAAAAATCTAGTCAGCCTTGAAGTTGAGCTCCTCAAAGAAAACGAATTTCTTTAAATATGTTTATGGCAGGCTGGCATTGCTAGCTTCGCTCCGCAAACTATCCTGGAGGACTGGAGGAGATAGGGTAGGTGGAACTTGGAAGTAACTCAACCACAGTGGAATAGGGGTATAAGAAAAAGCTTGTTTCTATTCATGCAATATGGTCGGAGCCATGGAAGCATGGAATTCCAGCATTGACTTGATACAACAAAGAAAACAAAAGGTGGAACTTGGGAGCTGCAGGATTGACTTGATACAACAAAGAAAACACAGGGTGTGAGGCTGGGAGCCGTAGATGGTAGGATTAACTTGATACAACAAAGAAAACACAGGTCTATAGGTAGGGGCCACGGGCAGGAGCAACAACCTGCAACATTACAAGAAGTTTATGGATTGTGGATTTTGTCTGAAATGCCAAATTCGCGGGGGCATATTAACATAATATACTATACATTGAATACTCAATTAACTCACGGAGTCAGCATTCACGAATTGGTATGTGATAACTTGTAACTTGGTAAGCCCGCTAGCAACAACACGTATGAGCCACCTTCCAGGTTTAATAATTTTGTTGATGCCATTAAATGTGTTAAACACGTAAGCGCTCGCTACAAACACGAGAACTTCGAAGCGTTCAAGCCATGGGCTACTCAGTGTAAGCCCGTCCACGTAAGTTGCTCAATGATATTATTAGAGGCCCAATGGTCCATGATCCATGGATGATCGAACACGTGGATATTGGAGAGTAAGCGAGTCCCACTCCCAAGTCACCTAGCTAGTAGCCGCATTCCCAATTTCCCACTAAAAATTGTTGATGGGTGAAATTTGAAGCTACCCTTCTGTTGCAATTTTAAACAGTAGTGGTTAATTTAATTATTGAAGGGCTTACCATGAAATTAAATTTTTTTTGCATGGTAAAATTTGAAGTGGCCTTCTATGACGTGTGGGTAAAATTTGAAGTGGCCTGAAGGCTTCAAATTTGAAGTGGCCTGAAGGCTTCAAATTTGAAGCCTGGTGGGGACACTCGTGTCCCGTGTCCTCGTGTCGGGTGACTTAGATGAATACATTGTAGAAAGGGGGGAGTTTTAATTTTTTCAATTTTTGGTTTGATTATGAAGTTTTGAGTTTTTTGAAAAGGGTTTCATTTTGAGGTGTGAATTTAATTAAAAATTGGGTTATTCCCAATTTGATCAATATTACAAAACTAGGTTAAACAATAAAAAAATAGTAATTTGGATTAAAAAATCACAAAAAAATGATTTGGGTGAATGAATTACCTGACTAGATGAGAATGCACCGGTGAATTTGTCTCCCCTCCAGCTAAATCGAGCAACACGGATAGTTGAGTGGGCCACAAACCGTCTTCGTCTAGGGTCAATTTCGCCTCTATTCGCATTCCTGATGCGTGAGTGTCGCGGGTGGTCGGCAATCGACCGACTGTGTTTTTAAATTCATTTTTAGTTTTACATATCGCGTACGCGATTTTTAACTACATAACGCGTACGCGTTTTTAACTACATAACGCGTACGCGTTATTGTTACCTAGCCTACATGTCCAATGACATGTTAGGCTCGGGTCTTGCCATGGCAGGTGGTAAATATCAGAAACGCGTTATGTTTTAGGTATCAGGAACGAGATTTGAAAAAAGTAGCATTGCATCTAAAGTGACCCTCATCTTCTTGCACACACCCACCTAGCAATATTTATTTTGCTAGTTGATGGTCATAATATTTCATTTTAACATTTTCTTGTTATTTTATCCATTTTTAACTTATTTTAATATTTTAACATACTTAATTTGAGTGACAATGTAGATCACTAGTGAAAGTCTTTCAGGCTTTGAATGAGGCAATAGTGAAAAAGTTCACTAATGTTGTCATAGGATTGCAATTACCAAAACAATAGCCATCAACATTGCATATAAATCTTAAAAATTGAATAATCACGAATTTCTAACATGCACCTTGAATATCAACCACACCCTTCAAAAAATTTATAATCACACACTCTTAAAACTTCGATTAGAAAATAAATATAGATTATTTTATTCATAATACATGATATCATTGTGATAATAGTAAAAAAATTATATGTTGATTGTACGTTTTTATATTTTTTAGTGCTTCAAGAAGCATGAATTGTAATGACTTACTTAATTGTGTAATCGTAATCATTATAAATCCCCATAAATATATTTTCTTCTAAGTGTAAAAAAAAAATCAAAGATGCTTATGCATGAGCTCAAGAATGTAACTTATCTAAATTAAAATGAATTGAAACTCTTTCTTATTAAATGTTAACTTAAATATTATAAAACTCTAAAATATTTCTTAAACTATAAATTCTCTTCTATGACACTGGTTGTAAAAATTAAACAATTTTTTTGTAAATATCTATCTTTATTTTATATGTCATAATGGCTTTTCCTAATTGGAAGTAGTTATTACATATAGCTTCAAGGACTCAACAAAAGCTATTTCACTCTATTGTCTTAACAACATATATTAATAAATTTGAATCTAAATGATCTAAATTAAAATGAATTGACTAAATGATCTAAATTAAAATGAATTGAATCTCTTTATTTTTAAATGTCAACTTAAATATTATAAAAAGTTAAAATAAATTTTAAAAATACTTATTCTAATATGAGATTAGTTGATATTAGTGATATAATTATTTGTCATTGTATATTATAAGAAACATAAAAAATTTAGACATTTCCAAACTCGGTTGATAAACAATTATGTTCATCTTGATCTCTTAGATATCTTATGCCTTTGCAAGGCACATATATCATTTTTCCCTAAGTGTAATAGCTAGGTTTCAAATGCATCTCTACTTTTTTTTTACTTAGATTATATCTATATGTTTAATATATATGATCATGGAGACTTACTTGCCATGAGCAAAGAGAGAACAGAGATCTATTTCACATATGATGTATCCATATCTATTCTATATGTTAATATAAAATGTTGCTTAAATACATTTACTTTGTCTATTATGACAAGAAATACATTTAACCTATAATACTTCATATAGACGTTTTTATAACTTTATAGATTTCTAATAAGAAACGATACCCTTTCTTCTCATGTTTTTTTCTGCTACTACTAACAACGAAACTACCCTTTCTCTAGGGCTCTACATTAAAATATAGCTCTATATGAGTTTGCATGGAAACGTTTACCCTCATTGTCACAAAAACGAAATACATCAATATATTATGTGGCATAGATACGTTTACAAAGTCCAGATATGTATGAAAGGACGAAGGAACATGATTACGAGAGCTAATATTACATACATTTGAATATCTCATGTGTTTCGGGGCAATGGTCACGATAATCCAATTGTCCACATTGTACAACGTGATTGGGTAGGAGTTTATTGGAAGTGAACAAGTGTATAAATTGATTGAAAATCTCATATTACTGCAGGTCGCATGAATATGTTGAGAAACTTGTCAGTAATATGGCTCTGCATGGCGAACCAGGCCGTCCAATTTGCAGCTTAGTGGGACTGGATGGTAATCGTGACAGTTGCAAAGCACCATTCCTACCCAAGCATTACCTTATTACGGCTTACTTCAATATAGGAATGGAAATATTGGCTTCGCCTTATACATAAAGATATATTTGATTCTTAATTGGATATATATTTACAAAATATGAAGCTCTTTAGCCGGACTTCCACTGAAATATCTCCAATTTTGTAATATAAGGATATTTAAAAAATATTTTGATTAAAGAGGGATGATGCATCCATGGGATATAGGATATATTGGACTCCGAGTAATCAAATATTTATATATCGCATATAAATTATTCAATATCCTGGTATAACTTCCAGTGAGTTAAATATTTTATTCGGAGGAGGTTGATGTGCCTGTATATGATCATAATTGGTTTATTTTAGCAATTTTACGAGGTCAAATTAGAGTAGAAAGAGAGCCATAAAATCTTCAGTGCCAGCATTGACAGATATTCAAGTTTTTGGCTGTTCAAAGAAATCCCAAGCAGTAGAATCATTTCAAAAGATTGTTTTAGTTGATATTTGATCCAGTTTAACATCAATACTTCAAGGAACGAAGACCTACAAGCCAATGCCAACCACCGAGGCCCATGGCCTTCTTCACAATGCCATGAAGTCCAATCATATATAGCTCTGATGAATTCAATCAACCTCGTCCTTTATCCAGCAAAGTAAATCTTAATTTACTGCGGTGGGTTATTAGTGGTGAATGAGGAAGGCAGTGCCCGAATTCTTGAGCAGGTAGGTGGCAGCAATTGTTGTGGAAGATGTCTCCCATTCAAGGCCATCTGTCCCTATCTGCCACCTGCCGCTTAGCTGCTTCAAGATTCAACTATAACTGGCGAAAGACCAAGCCTGACAGCGGAGAAGTTAACATAATGTTGCATTTCATTATTTTTAATTGATTGCTTGCAGGGTTTTCGGCTCTGAATCGAAGCATTATTGGTTTTGATTGATTTCTTGAGGGTTTTATGCTCTCAATCGGAGCAGTATTGTTTTTTATTGATTGTTTGCACGGATATCAGCTCTCACTCAGAGCAGCATGTGCGGTGTCATGACTTTCACTTGCTTGATGACGATCAAAGCCTGTCCGCTGATGGTTATTTAAATCGATGAAGCTTCTTAGACATTTCTAGCTTTTGAAGGGTTAACAAAAAGCCGGGAATCTTGAATTTCGGTGCTCATCTGAGTTATTCCGACGCACATGAGAAAAATGCCGCAGGTTTCGTTAGGAATCGTCGTCGCTGAGAAAAAATAGACGTTGCCTCTGCTCGCGAGCTTCCTTGTCACGCTGATTCTACTTATAGCTGGTAAGTTGGGATTCAGGGGACATTCAGAGGCATTCTATAGGATTTTCGCCCGAATCCGGATCCACGGTTCTTTTGAAAGACCGCGGCAGCCCTGCCGTGCTGGTGTACCTGACATTAACCGGTCATGAATTACAGTAGGAGGTGGGTATGACTACGGTCGTGGGAGATGGAATAAGCAGAGGAGGAGGTGGACTCAGTGGTGGCGGAGGGTTAGGAGGAGGAGGCGGTTTGGGAGAAGGTGTCAGAGGTGGTGCAGGTGGAGGCTTGGGTAGTGGCACTGGAGGCGGAGGTGGTTTGGGTGGTGGTGCTGATTCTGGTGGAGCGTTTGGTGGCGGTGCAGGCGGAGGCGGAGGCGGAGGCAGAGGATTAGGTGGCGGAGCTGGAGGTGGTGGGGAAGCGGGGGTAGGCGGTGGGTTTGGCGGAGGTGCAAGAGCTGGCGGTGGATTTGGTGGAGACGTTGGCGGGGAGGAATAGGCGTGGAATGTGTTCCGAAAGGTGGCGGCTCCCCATAGGCCATCGACAGATGAAAACATTCTGAGAGGATTCGCTCCCTCATTTTTTCAGTTTTTTATTTATTAATTTTTAAATATATAATTAGATCATTTTAAAAACAAAATTTAATTGGTAAATTATTTAATACAATGAAGAGATTTGGTTGTTAATATTTATTGAGAATAAGTTTGGTTTATTGATATTTATAAAAAGCATAAGAAATTTTGTAGTTTGATTTCAAAATTTATTTCTATTGTAGATGTATGCATCACATTTTACGGGAAAGTGATTTTCATCTTCAACCCTCTTATTGTCACAAAGATAACAAATACTTTTGTCTTACAATGTTTTAGGAATTGTCCAACACCTTATTTCACTATTGGACATCATCAGAGTTTGTTATTATTTTAGCAATGTTGATTTTCTTCTTTACTCTAGATAAAACAGAGATATATTTTTGATCTTCTAGATTAAGTTGATCGTGCCTCCTTATAGTATCTTAATTTTCTCAATCATGCCTCCTTATAGTATCTTAATTTTCTCTTATCCTCTACTTCTTTATTGCACCACAATTTGTTTTTAAATTTAGGTATAATAATGTGATATTAAGACTTTTAATATTATTATTATTCTACTTAGTGACCTCTTCTTCGACTCACCAATGCTTTAGCCAAAACTTGGCATCTTTATGCCAATTTCACTTACATTGTAGGTGTCTAGTATGAAGCAATTTAGAGAACTTCCCAACTTCCATGTTGTTTATGTTACTTATGTGCCAAGTCATGGCCATGCTCTCAATGGGGGAGAGACTTGCTTCTATGAGGAGGATAGGATATGGTGTGTTGTCTTTACTTTTGAGATTATATGTTACAAAACACTTTTGGATTTTCTCTATCTTTCTCCACAATTCTCTAAAGATGTTGTAACCCCAAACTTCGCATTCATATACGAATGTTTTCAAGCCTATAATAAGCTTTCCACTTTCCATTAATCCATTTCTCAATGTTATAGTTCCAGTTAAGCTTGTGATATATATATATATATATATATATAATGCCATTTAATGATATGTTGTTTGTTCATGTATCAAGTGATTGAGGTGAGGGATCTTATGATCATTATTAGTCCTGGCACCACTATTGGCATCTCTCCTTTATTTCACCATGTTGATGTCCACAGACTAATTCACTAGGCTGAAAAATGTAATCACCTTGTCGAACATGGAATCAACTTTCTCTTTGTTAGGGTTAACCTTGACTCGGGAATAGAAAGTTGTGGATTTGGTCAGATCTGATTAATGTGGAGAGGGCTTTCTATGGATCATAGATAAAGGGTAGATCTATTGCTTGGCACTTGGATCAGCAAGGAGAAATTGCAGATCAACCTGTTAAAATGAAGATTTGAAGATTTGCTATATGGAATGAAGATTTGTTGAATTTGTTTGTGAAGGTTCGCCAGATAATATTAATAATTGATCTGCGATCCACTATTGTTGGAAGAACATGCTTGAGAAGAGCCCAGCTACCGGGAAGAAGACTTGAGGACCATTTGCTGCCAAAAGAAATCGCTACGCCCAAGAAAGAAGGGGCTCGAAGAGAGACGTTGTATTTCTTGATGCCAGAAGTGTTGCTACCTGTCGGTTGCAAAGGAAAGGTTGTCGTGAAATCATGGTACAGATTATGTGGGTAAGTGATAAGAAAAGCTCTCATCGCCGCCATAACTATTGTTAGCCACTGCTACATTGGAAGGAGCCGCTCAATGTGAAGAAGCGTTCGCTGTCAAGAGATTTCGATGTAGTTGTATATGCTGAAGAAGTGTCCGTGGAGCCCATGGATAGAAGACTACTCCGAATCGAATTATGGTGATCCTTCTGAGGGGGTAGTGCATCTTAAAACAAACGAAGAAATAATTTTATAAAGGTTATCTTAAAAGGATTGACTAAAATCTATTATGTTATGTAAATTATTTTTAAAATGAGATGTGGATGTCATTAATGGTACATTGTATTAGTGGGTAAACCGTTTTTATTTATGGAACTTTCATTAAGTGCAAGACAGAAAGAGTTCTGAAAATCCATGCTGTGCTTCAAGTTTTTTTACATAAAGTAAAATTTTAAAGAGTTTTATTAAAAGTGGCTAAGTGGATGAATGCATATGGTATTGGCGAGAAGACGAAATCTTTTGTTTGCAAAAAAACAATGACAACTAGGCATCATGTAAATGGTAGGTAAGAAAGCATATGACAAGGATTCACGTGTGGATTTAAAAGGAGTAGCAGCATATGACAAGGATTCACGTGTGGATTTAAAAGGAGTAGCAGCAGCAAGTTAATGTAGTGAAAAGACATTATAGTGAATGTGAAACTTGTCAAAAATTGTCAAAGGAATAGATGCATCCAACATAATTTGATTATTGTTGTTGGAAAATATTGAATGTTGTTGTACATAAGTTGAAATGATTGAGTATGTTTTGTAAGGGGTGCATGATCAGTTGTACACGACACCACAAAGTTTTTGGTTCTTAGTTAGAGTTGATTCCCATGTTTAGGCCTACATATATTGGAGTAGGTGTATCCCTCTTATGGATAGAAGAGTCCATGTGGCATCAAGTTGTGGAATGAACCACTTGGGCAGGTACAAAGGTGGCAGGTGTGCTCATAACCTAGCTTGATTTGGAATTGGAGAGATTGAGTCTTCGATTAAGGGGGGAATGTGAGATGGAGTAATCTCATTGTGTTGGGACCAGGTTATGCTCAAGGAAATTTTCAATGCATTGATGAACCATGTAGGTGAAGAGGATACCTAGAGAACTAGTGGTTAAAGCGGCTAAGGACCGATGTGTATTCTGGTAGATGGATTCTTTTTTATATGGACATCAATGATAAATTGTTTGCAGGTATAAAAGGCTTGTGGAAGTGCAGCATATGAAGGGCAAGTCAAGGCGAAAGAAATGAGAGTTGAAAGAAGCAATGGTTATCCGAGAGGATTCTGGATGTAATAGCAATGAAAAAAAAGGAGAATAGAGATGACAATGTATAATCTACATGCAAATAAGATTCCCGAGTACTCTAGTTGTTTTTGGAGGGGTTAGATCTGGAGCAATTCCCCAAGTCAAGTGTAAAGGGAGGATTGTTAGGGTTAACCTTGACTCGGGAATGAGCAAGGATGTAAGTGGCTTGGGCACATGGTTTTGGTAGCCAATGGTTTCTTGCTAGGTGTATTTGCATGTAAAAAACCCTATTTATAGGGTCGTAATCCTCCATTGTAATGCGTCAAAGTGAGCAAGAGAGATGCTCTTGGCTGCCTTGGCCTAATTTGACCAAGGACCAATAATAGATCTATTATTGACAGCTGATTTTTTTCCTACCAAGTTTTCAGGATAAATCTAGTGTTGCTATTATGTTTGCTCTTATTTGTGTTTTATTTCTCTCGCATATTTTATTCATAACAATCCTTCTCTCAGTGTCAGTTGTTGGCTTTTATGGGGAGTTGATCCCGATCCAATGGCCTGTGCAGTTGCACCCACAGGGAGCTTCCATCATCATCTCTTAGTAGAATAAGGAGGGCGATTTACTCGAAAGCATCTTGGAGAATCACATAATCGTCCTCCTCATTTTTTTCTTGTTTTCGGAGAGGAAGAAAATTTTTACTGGTGGCATTGGCCGACAAGGATGGGAAGCAACAAAATTAAGACACACCATGCCATTGCAAAACTGGTTATGATCATGAGAAGGGTGTCGAAGAAATATATAGAAAGAGGGGAAGGCAAGAGGAAGGGTCAAGGTGTCACAATATTGCTACACGCCTCTGATTACGTAGTAAAAGCAACGGTTTTCAAGGAATTTTCAATTAATCGATTCTTATTATCGACTATCTCCCCACATTCGCTTTTTGAGCTAGCTAGCAACCTCCGACCCTAAAGCTAAGATGAATCGGGTCATGGCCCACCGAAAGAAAAAATGTGCCCAAACTTTGCGCTCTATTTCAGTGCATGATCATCTGAATACTTAATTGCTTATTGGATATAAAAATTAGTGTTAGCATACCTTTTTAGGGCAGGGGAAATGGAGTTTATAGAGTAGGTGGAGGGCGGGATAGATTTCTTCGGCTTTGGTTCTGCCTGCAAATTAAGTTAAAAAACACGGGCCATGTAAATACCATAACATATTGGCGTGAAGCTCAGAATATAATGAAATACATGTATGTACAGGAACAACTATATTGATATGGCAGTACTGGAAATTATTAGTTTCCTACTGCAAGGAATCACATATAATTTACCTCGACCATGCACTTCACTCGAAGAGTGAAGGCCCCTTGAGGCCGACTTAAAAACAACGAAGAATTAAGAGACTGGCGAACTAATTAATGGAGAAGAACAACGGCCATTGATCTCCATTAAGATTTCCCGGGCTACTTATGATATTATGATATATAATGGTGTGCTGGCTATCACGAAAATTTTAGAAATATTTGAACAACAACTATATTGAAATGGCAATACTGGAAATTATTAGTTTCCTACTGCAAGGAATCACATATAATTTACCTCGACCATGCACTTCACTCGAAGGTCCCTTGAGGCCGACTTAAAAACAACGAAGAATTAAGAGACTGGCCAACTAATTAATGGAGAAGAACAACGGCCATTGATCTCCATTAAGATTTCCTGAGCTACTTATGATATTATGATATATAATGGTGTGCTGGTTATCACGAAAATTTTAGGAATATTTGAACCATAGTAACATAATTAGAGTACGAATAGTGATACGAATACGATTGGATACCCAAAAAAATACCGCACAGGAAATGCCAATACGGCCGAATTATGCTACTATGATTTGGACCATGAAAGATCAAATCCGTGAGAAGAAAGCAAGAAATTGCCCAAGCTTGTTACACATGACTCCTTCAAGAATTCACATAAATGATTTTACCATATTAGTCATAACTCAACCACCGATCTACACTCAATAAGTAGTTATTATTGAACAAGTATAGACTATCTTAAATCTGGATTTATTAAGCATTAATTTTTATTATATTAAATATTTTATACATGTAGAAAAATTTTACACTTTTATAAATTAAAATTTGATTGGAGAAATGAATTTTTTAATTACTTTTTATTTTTATTTTTGAAAATGTCATATTTACTTTATGTTACTTTATATGAGAACATCTCCTCATAATGGTTGTAAAATACATAAATCTTTTTAGTACAATAATATAATTTTAAATTCAATGAGTCAAAACATGAAATACAAATTGCTTATCCATTTCAATAAAGAAATAAGGTTATTATTAAATAGGAGAGTCTTAAATTGAGTCATCTACTCAAAGACAAAATTCAGGAAGTTTTTATCCGACTTTCTCTTTTAAAATGAAAAATGTGGAGTTTAAAGGTTAAGTAGGAAATCTTGAATCATGAATCAAATCTTCTTCAAGAAGATTTAATCCAAAAACATAAAATGTTTTAATGAGTGTACAACCTTAAACGAAATCATGTTCCTTATGTGGGTGTGGGAATTTCTTGTGTATTAAACAAAATAGAATACACAAAAGAAAGATAAAAATAACCATCTAAGAGAAGATGTGAATAAAACTTAGTAATTTGAGTAGGCTTGTAAGGTAAGTGACTTTGTAATAAATTGATGACACTTACTAAATTAATATCTATTAGGGTAGGAATTTGAAAAAAATGCCTCTTGTTAAAAATGACGGTTTTGACAGAATGTGGAGACGTTTCAGCATTTCCTGTGTTTTATTTGACGAGAAGTTAAAAAACAAAAATGTATTTGAGAGACATTTTGCCCGTCAAATTTCAGCCCTGCCACTTACCATACCACAAGTTTTTGACCTAGTTTTTTTATTAAGAATTTTATCATGGAAATCTCTCCAACCTAAAGTTTTCTTATATTCTATATGTTCTCTGTTTGTACCCTCCTCAAATGTCATTCCTTCTTTGATGTTCTATAAAATATTTTCATAAATATATCATGCTCAAATCCATCTCATACATATTGCATTCTAACACATTATATTTTTACATTATTCTTTTACATCAAAAGGAGCAATGGCTAATTATATATGTGAGCCTTATATTTTAACTTGTACATGTCCTAAGATAGTGACAAATGCTAGATACTACTAAAATATCCATTCATAAAAAATATTTTCATGAATATATTATACTTATTGCATTTTGTCACATTCTATTTCTAGATGGTTCATATTAAAAAAAAAACAATTACTATGAGCCTTACATTCCAAACATATACATGCCTTAAGATTGTGAGTCATACATATTACATTATGACACATTCTATTTTTAAATTATTCCTTTGGGTGCAAATGAACAATTACTAGCTATATATATGAGGCTTCCATTCCAACATATACATGCCTTAAGATTGTCAAAGATGCTACTGATTATAAAATAAAACCTAAAATTACATTTTAATTTTTATTAAAAGTTCAATAAAAAGTGCTCATCTTTTTAAAGAAATAAGATACCCTATAGACCATGGGTTAATTAACTCCGTCTCATTTACCTACTACATCCTCACAACTTTACTGCACATTGACTCGTACTCCCAATAGTGTCTATGTCTACATCGTCACAACTTTAATGCACATTGACTAATACTTCCAATAGCCTCTATGTGAGAAGAGTCTCTCTGAGTTAATGACGTAATGGTAGCTTAAACCCTTGCTTCATCCACATGGACTGCTCTCAATTCTTTTGTACTTTCTCGACAAAGGGTTTAATGAACCTGTACAATTCAATCCATAAATTTAAAGTCTAGACAGAAAATTGACTTGATCTTATTAAAGTACTTTTGTGTGAATGAAATTTTATCTTGCTTACTTTTTTTCGGTATGAGGTATTGGATGAACTCTAGTTGCATCACAATTTATTGGAGATTGCTTGTTGGAAATCCAAAGGATCTTAAGCACTGAAGTATTCTATTTAATGTTTTATAGTTTAATACTAAGTTAGGATAAAGCTAAGTATTGAACTACAAAACATTAAATGGAACAGCTCAATACTTAGGGTCGGTTCCTTAAGCACTAAGCTACATTTAATACTCTGCAGCTCAATATTTAGCTTTTACCCCTGTACAAACCCTGTGTACCCAGACTAGACTAGGTCACTGCAGCACCTTAATAGTAAAACAGAATTCTTAAATGTTCTGCCGTGACCCAGACACAAACGCGTAATGCATTAAATGTACGAATCTTAATATCTGTAGACGAATACGATCCTTCAACTTGGGGGTTTCACTTGTTCTCTGTAGACGATCTTAATCTACTGAAGAGCTTATATAAACAGATACATGCCCTCTATTTCTCATCCGTTTACCAGTGTAATTCCTTTGAAGCAACGAGGAATCTCCTCCACATGGCCGCAGTAACCATCAATGGTAAAGATTGTCAAGCAATCAATGGCGAAGATTGTAAAGCAAACACTTTCTGCGTGACGGGAGCGACAGGTTTCCTGGCTTCTTCGTTGGTCAAGCGCTTACTACAAAAGGGCTACACTGTGCATGCTACAGTGCGCGATCCAGGTAATTCCAATCTCAACCTATTATTTCTAAACTTGCTTCACCTCATGTAAAGTTGCAGGGAGGGAAGCCGTTTAAGGAGTAAAGATTTTCGGTAGTTGGAATTTGGTTACACAAGAAGATAGAGATTTCTTCCATCTAAACTCTCGTTCAGTTATTCATTTTTTCAATTATTTTGGGTGGCCACACAGAAAACAAGGCAAAGGTGCGGCATCTCCTGGACATTCCAGAAGCTGGGGAGAAGCTCAAGCTCTTCAGAGCGGATCTACTCGAAGAAGGCAGTTTTGAGGCTGCCATCAACGGCTGTGATGGCGTTTTTCATTTGGCCAGTCCTGTCGACTTCGACCCCAAAGATCCCGAGGTAAGTAGCTTCGCCGCTTCAAGTTCCCCCAAACGACGTGCCGTTCACGTATATCTGCGTCGATGTATTAACGTTCTTAATATTTAATATTTAGCGACATGAAATTGGTGCTGCGCAGAACGATGTGATCAAGCCGGCAGTTAATGGGACGCTGAATGTTCTGAGGGCCTGCACGAAGGCCAAAACCGTAAAACGAGTTGTAGTCACATCGTCTGCGGCCACGGTATCCGTAAATGAATCCGAGGAGCAGAATCAATACATTGACGAAACCTGCTGGACAGACGTGGATTTCCTCCGGACTAAACAGCCCCCTGCCTGGGTAGAACGGAAATTTAAAGTGTTACAAGATTTACCTAGCAATTGTTGTTGTGCTCCTGAAAAAAACAAAGTCTTTGACAGTATTTAATGCTTAATTGTGCAGGCATACCCGGTTGCCAAGACGCTTGCAGAACAGGCAGCACTGCTATACGGAAAGGAAGATGCGTTGCTGGACGTGATGACCATCAACCCTGTGCTGGTGGTGGGATCTGCCATTACCCCCAAAGTCCCCTACACCGTTGAGATAAGCGCTTCGCTCCTCACCCGCGACAACCGAAGTGTGGAAGCTTTGAAGGGGATACAGACGATATACGGCGCCGTTTCGTTGGTTCACGTGGACGACGTCTCCAGCGCTCAGATTTTCTTGATGGAGAACCGCTCTGCACATGGACGCTACATTTGCAGTGCCGTCAATTTCTCCGTCCCACAGCTGGCACACTACTTATCCAAACGCTATCCGCAGTACAGTGTGACTACCAAGTGAGTATCACTCTCACTATAGTAGAGCATTTCTATATTGGTATGGCTATGCATTTAAATGTAACGTGGAATGAATGTTTGTCCAGGTTTGAGGATGTGTCAGATAAACCAAAGGTGAACATTTCGTCTAAGAAATTGTTGGAGAGCGGTTTCTCCTTCAGATTTGGAATCGACGAGATCTTCGATGACGCTGTGGAATACTTGAAGAGGAAGGGATTGCTGCTTTAATTTGTTCACATCATTGAGAGTCTTTGTTTTTAATTATCGATGGGAATAATATTGCGGCATTGGTAGAAACGGAATGTTCATCCCATTTAAATCTGAAATGAGTAAGTTATTTAGTACATTGTCAAATGTCTATTTTCATTCTGTACATTGTCAAATATCTATTTGTCCTTTAATGGACGTCTTCAATGATCAATCAGAATCTGAGATATTGACGAATGACGAGTCTTTTTAACATCAGTGACTTCTGAGGTTCATAAATGACTGTCAAGTGGCTCTTCTGCCGTGCAACTGGAGGCACAGATCAGAGTCTTACTGTACGACTATTTTAACAAATCCAAACTTATTGACCAGTTAAATCCAACAACCCGCAAAGTGTAAACTCTACCGACTGTATTTAGACAAAGTGCAGACTCTACCGACTGTGTTTAGACAAAGTGCAAACTCGCTTAGGCTCAGCACACGCATGAAGAATAGCCTCTCCATAGCTCATATATTCTTAGTATGATGTCATTGTAGTTTAAACCTTGGTTTCACTTGCATGGAGATGATACAGTTATATTGATATTTTGGTTTTTTTCATTAGTATAGTCACTTAATTTGTGGTTGGTGAATATCGATATGTTACAACTTACAAGTTAAGTACTATGAATAAGTTATCTGATACTTGTCCTTCATGCATTATAATCATTTGGGTTGTTTCTCATTACTTATTATTCATCCATAAAATCAATTTGGATAGTATACTTGTTCCATTCTAGTCTAAATAATAATTCACCCCAAATTCTAAGATATAAACACTTATCAATTTAAAAATGAAAAAGTTTTGTTACTTGATATTAATATTTATTAAATATATAAACTTTATAATTTTTTACCAAAAAACAATTAAAAAAAAATCAAAACTATGAGACATAAAACTGACCTCTAATAAATATGTCTGAAAGGGTCTCGATGATATCTTTGAGTGACCCAGAAATTCTAAGAAAAAAATAGTCTTCTGTATTTTTCAATGCTTTTTGGATAACCTATCTACCCAAGCATTCAACTGCTTATAGATATGTTTAAATGTAATAAATTAAAGCTTTTTAAAATTTCCTTAATTCTTTGTTTCAACTATCGAGAGAGATAGCTTATAGACTTGCTAGCCCCATCGCCCAGTCTATAATAACCATTGAGTCCTCAAACATTTGAAAAGAGATAATATTCAGTTTCTTGGCAAAATATAATAATCCTCCCATAGCCAATAATTCTGCACTCGATGGGTTTGAATGAATGTATCCCTTTAGTACATTTCTGTTTGAATTCGATGGGTTTGAATGAATGTATCCATTTAGTACATTTCTGTTTGAGAATTCAAAATTTAAACATAAAGTTATCATTTTATATATTATTTTAACTTACTTTTATGTGTATTAAACCCTGTCGCATTTTTAACATTTTATATATTATTTCGATTTACTTTTATGTGCATTAAACCTGGTCACTTTTTCCCATTTTTGTCAGGGCTTTGGGTGAGCTATGGCTGCACCACAAATTCTTAGGCTTCGCACATGAATAAAGAAAAGCTTCTAGGTAGCTCACGCTACTCTGATGTCACCATAGCTTAAAACTCCTCTTCACGCACATGGAATCTGGCTATGCTTATGTACTTCTTCGGCTATCGGTTTGAATGAAACATATGTTATTTCGGCGTACTGGTCTGTGATATAAACCTAAACCTGCTTACTTTCTGGCATTTTGAGCTATAGCTGTATTACATTTTGTTCAAAAGTTTTCAAGATTACAGTAAAGCCCGTTTTTTTATCCATGTTAGAACCTATCTGTTGATGGATTTGATTCAGGGTTAGAATTTCATTTCAACTATGTCTTTTTAACTAATTTTTTTTTACGTTTTGAATTTTTATCTTGTTGGTCAAGTTTTAGTGAAAAAATAACGATTCAACAATAAAGTTTTATTAAAGAATTTGATTTTCAATTAAAAGGTATGCTTTAATTTTCAATTAAAAGATAACAATAGACTCATTTATCCATGTTTTAGTTGATCATATGCTTTGAAAATCAAGGGTGGAAAAAAAACAACCCACTACGAGTGAATAGACAACTCAAAAATAACATGTGCCCGCATTAAATGTCAGACCACATTTAATGCAACATATAAAATTTTGCAAGGTTAACATGTTGCATCAATGGTGTAATTGAAATTGTGAAATTTTAATTTTCAATTAAAATATATGTTTTTGTTAAGGAATTTAATTTCCAATTAAAATATAACAATCAATCCATTTACCCATGTTTTTTGTTGATCATGTACTCTAAAAATCAAGGGTGGAAGGGTGGAACAAAAAACCTACTCACACTGACACATACACCTCAAAAGTAACATGTGTGGGCATTATGCATCTGAAGTAGATTAAGTGTTAAAGCTATAAAACAAACAAAAGGTGGAACCTAGAATCCTTTCTAGAGGTTAATGTTAGCCACATGTAATGCAACACACCAAATTTTTCAAGATTAACATGTTGCATTAATGGTCTAATTGAGATTGTGACATTTTATTCCAAATGACTTGAGTTAAAAGGTGAGATAAATATAATATGCCATTTTTAGAGGCAATTCATTAAAAAAACACATCGATTGTTCTATGATGTTGTCCTCGTCCTTTGTCAAAAGAAGTTTAATAAGGTTGTTTTTCCAATGTATGGACTATTTTGCATTCCTCAACTATTATTGCATGTGAACTTGCACATACCAAGCTACAACAAATCTTTCACGGAAGTGGAGTTGTCTATGTATTATCCATGATGCAAATCTTATGGTAAAAACTAATTTTTGGACACAAGTTTTGCTAATATATAGCCAGTGATGTGATACATTTTTTCCAATCAAATTGACAACCATGGTAATCAATTTAATACATTTTTTCCAATCAAATTGACAACCATGGGATTCAATTTAATTCTGAATGTGTTTTTGTGGGGGAGGATCAAAATTTGTACCAACGAGTTCATGGCTCCTGCTTTCTTATTTGAGCCATTCACTTTCCTTTGGCTATAAATGGATAAGAAGAAACCGCTTTCAACTTCAAACTTGTTTAGAAGTTTTTTTATACATGAGTAAAAGTAATTGTTTCAAGCAATTACTAAGACTACAAGAATAATAAATTGTTATTAAGTTTTAACATATATCAAATAAATCATTTAAAAAAATGTGAATAGATAAGTGAAAAGCTTTTAGCAACAAGACCTACAAATTGTAACTCGGAAGTATTGGAAGTGTACAAAGTGGGATCCAGAGACTCCACAAAACCTTGTTTCAAACCCATTAACATAGTTAATTCCTTCATTAACATAGTTTAAAACCAACTTATTCTTCTAAAATGGTACCCACCTCTCTCTTGGAGTTGCACTTTCGAATTTGAAAACTGACTTATCTTCTAAAGGAAGGGCACAAACTCTAGGGAGAGGAATTGAAAGGAAGGGCCTCACCTCATATTGAAACAATGCTAGGACAATATAAGAAAGAAAGAACAAATAGAATGAAAGAAAATCCATCACTATTGAAGGCAAACTCACCCACATATTCTTCACTCAAATGGGAAAGTTTCACTCAAGTGGAAAATTTTCAATCTCCATTATTACATATATAATAACATGCCACCTAATGCACACAACTTATATAGTCATACATATATTTTAACAAACTTATTAATAAAAATTAATAAAAGTTTGGAAAAATAATTTAATACCTCTCATTAAATTGTTTGCCCCTTCTTTAATATGGTTTATTAAAAAATTTAACAGTATTTTGATTTGATGGGTAAAATGCCTCAGATCGGGCATATGCCCATCAAATTCCATCCCTAGTTTGAAAGAATGTATCCATTTACTACATTTCCATCTACTATCTATGATTTCAAATTAACCAGAAAGTCAACATTTTATATATTATTTCTACGTAATTTTATGTGCATTAAACCTGGTCACTTTTTCCCATTTTTGTCAAAGCACTTTGGGTGAGCTATGGCTGCAAGCCTGCACCACAGCTCATTGAAAATGCCTCATGCTTAAAGCAAAGTGAACTAAGAGCGCACATCGCGCCTTTTGTGTCCATGTGCGAATCCTATTTATCTCAACCTGTAAATTTGTGTTGCTGGTAAGGTTCATAAATGGCTGTCAAGTGGCTTTACTGCTGCGCCACTGGAGGGACTCATCAGAGTCCTATTGTACGTACTTCTCTGAGTTTGTGCTAAAACGCCGGCCACCTAAAACACACCATCTAGCATACTGCATCAGTGCATAGAGCCAAAGCGCTTATCAATCCTGCAACTTGGGGTTGTTATAAGATTCCAAACGATATATGTGCATAGGATCACACTAGTTTTGTATGGTTTTACGAAGGCAGGTGACTGAAGACTGAAGGCTTTTTGGTAGGTTTAATATACAGGTGGAGATAAAAGGTCGCTCCTATTTTTTTTCAATTTTTATTTATTAAATTTTAAAATAGATCATTTTAAAAACAATTATATATATCATGAAATTTAATTGGTAAAGTATTTAATTATAATGAAACAGTATTGATTATGATGAGATATAGTTGTTAGCATCAATGAGATCAAGTAAAGTAAAAAATCATTTGTTTTGCTTTTTTTTTTTAATTTTATTTCTATGTCTTAAAAGTTTTAAGAAAAACATTATTGTTGTGGGGGTAAAGATGACAAATTAATTTGTCTTACTGTCACAAGGCCTTGTTTTACTATTGAAGCTCATAAGAGTATTTTTTTTTCTTTTAACAAGAAATCCTAAAAGGTTTATATTCAAAGGTTGATGAGTTGCTCCAAGTAGGAAGAGTACATAAGTGGCTTAGAGGCTTGATAGTGCTTGATCATGCCTACTTCATGAGTATCAAAATGCATATGTTCATTTCAGAAAACTTACAAGGACATCTAAGATACAAAATTGGTTAAAACATGTGACATAGCCTATGGCTCATCAGTTTCGACCTTTGGTGGGACCATCATTGGGGGTTCCATGCAATAACCCATGTCCATCAAAGGGCTGGAGGAGCAAACAAACTTGGATGCAGAGGTGACTCCTCCTAGTTCCAAACTGCTCACTCATACATGAAGGATTGCAAGTTGTGATTCCACAATTGCCATTTTAGCTCCCAGAATTACATTTTTCTTCTTTTCTAATTCCATCTCTGATAATAGGGCATGCTCCCTGTGTCTGGATATTGCACATTCTTGGTCATTGACCTCTTCCTCCTGCTTTATCTGCTGGTTTAGAGCTTCGAATTCTCTGTCACAATCTCTGATATGGCAATGTAGGTCTCTTCTTGTGAGTGTATTATCTTTCTCTATTTGCAACAGGATTTGGTATATACATATGTCTTCCCCTCCATGTCCCTCTTGCTGAGGCATTGCTATCGAATTTACGGATTGAATCAACACGTGTTCTTTGATTACCTTCTTGCTCTGAACGACTTGGATGTACTTCTCTTTAGTGCGAGATATTGTCATAATTGTCTGATTCTATAGATTAATTAATGCCCCACCCCTTGTAAAATTCATGATGTAACACCCCGATTTTGACCCCATTGCATTAAACATATAAATGATGTAATATCGTTATAAAATCATGGTGGTGGGCTCAAGTCCAATGCCCTGCCATCAATTTATCGTTTTTGTATCGGCAATAAAAAATCGATGCATGTCGATCGCATGCTAGCATGGCACGATGGACATTATAGATATAATGTAAATATGTATTTTAGTAAAAATACTCACAACTAGCTATGAAAGGCAACAAGAATATGGGGGCATGATTTTTACAAGGAATAGGAAGGGAAATATTCAAACCCTTGAAGCCAATATCGTTAAGCCAAGTTTCAATGAGAGAACCCATGAACCTCTAACTACCCATGTTGACTTATGCACCCAATCATTTAATTCTTCCAAGATGTGGTTGAAGTGGTTATTGTTTTGGGAAATGGAGACTCTATGGCTATACAAATTTCGTGCATGGGCAAGCCATCATTTTGGAAAAATGTGTTTGGCTTCTTGGGCAGGAGAAAACCCACGAAATTACTTCCATTTCCATTATTCATCCATGAGTTTTGTTTACTCATGTACCTCTTGCTTGTTGTGTGTTTAACTCCCCGAATTTACTATGTTTTCCTTCATTTCCAGCTGAAAGAAGTGCGTTTTAGGTTGCATAATGACTGGGAGGAAGGGAATTTTGAGTTGGGGGTTCATAGAGGCTGTTTTTCCCATTTGAGTTTTTATATACCTATTGGAAAAATCATTTTGTTCCCGAGTGGTCGACTTCCCCTCTCAAATTTTGTTTTTCTATGCCCAACAATTGTGCCTTGATGTGTGTTTGAGATATATCTATAGTTTGGGTTATGTGCATTCCTTGTTTTGGCTTGAACTTGTGTGTAAGAAACCAGGAGTAGACAAGGATTTGGAATTGGCTTGATAAACCTAGTGAAAGGTGTAACCTCACCGAAGATGATAGGGCTTTGGCTACTTTTCTATGCACAATCTGAAGAGCACTAGAAGGGAGGTATGGCTTGAGGGACTATGGAGTAGTGAAGGGGATACTTCCTTTTGTTAGGTGTGTAGGTATTGTGGGTGCCAAGCTAGCTAAATCTTGTAGAGGTACTGATAGCTCTGTGGTTGATCTCACTAGCCTTTCTACTACCTTGAAAGCTTGATAAACCCAACTTTGGACTGGCTTGGCTGAGATGTGATATATACTTGGCTATTTGTGACTTGTTGTTCCCTTTTCCTTGTGGAAATCATGCCCAACTCAGGGGTGGAAGCTGTGTTGAGAGATTGATGAGAACATCTAGCTTATGGTTGGGTGGAACGTTGCACTTGCATAGCTAGTTGCTCAGGACAAATTCATTTCAAGATAAGTATTCTCTTGTATTTAATTATGCAATGTCTTTAATTGATGCCTATTATAATTATGCTGATGATTGCATGCTAGATGTGTGTAATAGAGTTTATTTCCGCTGTGTTTATTTTGATTATGCATTTGCACACATGTTTTTACTTGTATTAATTCATAAGATGATGATGAGGCTAAATTTGGAAGCCTGAGATTAGCCCATGTCCCCTCCCTTAATTCAGATTGATGGAAGGGGATGTGACACATGATTTCTAGGTAATTAGTTGGCCTCATCATCTGTACCTTATTCTCATTCCTAATTACCTACGAGATAGATCTTTCGTATTGATCCAGGTGGATATTGGTGGCCACCCACCTTTCCAACTGGCTCAAAATGGTTTTATGGCAATTTTGGTATTGTACTATTTTTAGCATTTTTTCGGGTCCTGAACTTTTGGGGCCATTTTGAGGCCCTAAACGACCTTTTTTGGCAATTTGGGGGGCCAAATGGTTTTCTCCGACATACATTTGGCCCCAGTCGAAAGTTGTGAATTTCGGATAGACCTTTCCAACGGGCTACCGAGCGCCCCAAACGGAGATCGTATGCAAAAGTTACGACCCCGGGAAGTTGATGTACTAACTTACCCAAACGGGGCCCACATGACTTCTAAGAATATTATATTTGTATATTATTTATTCCAGAGATGTTCCATACCTCCGATGTGATTATACTATGAATCCGGAGATGTTTATTCCTCCGAATTGGTTGTGGTAACTAGGGTTATTAGACCCACCATGTGGGGGTCGGCCCAGTCAGTTATAACAGGGTATTTAACCTAATGGTTAAATACGAGCCTACATGTACTTGTGTAAAATACATGTCAGTGTAATGTATAAATAGAGGAGGTATGTTCCTCATTTGATACACTCACACACTTGAGAGAGGTGCACTTGTGGATCAGAGGTCTGCTATGGTGGAGGAGGAGATCATGTCTTTGGTTTGCATCTTTGTATATTGCTGGTCATCTATATTGATGAAGCTTTACTGGGTTTTCTACCCCATGAGGGTTTCCCAGGATAAATCTGTGTCTCTTGTGTTTATGCTATGCTTGTTGTTTCTTCAGTGATCCTGTATATGCTATTATTGTGAAATGGAATGTAATGCTGCTATTTTCTGTCTTAGCATATTAAATTTTAACAATGCGTCGGGCGAATAACAAGTACCAAAATAACAAAGATCTCCAAGAAATGAAAAGTAAAAGGTCTGATACTGATCCCAATAGAGTCAAGGCAAGCCAACAGACTCTCTAATGACAAGATCTGATGATGGGAGGGGCTTGGGAGGAAAATAAATGGCTCACAAAGAAATCAATGAACAACACATTCAAATTGAAATCAAAACAAAGTATGTCCCCAGTATGGTCACCAGATTGCTCATGCCAAGTAACTGAAGAAGAATATCATCCAGATGTATGGTTGCTGGACAATGGCTGCAGCAATCATATGACAGGTAACAAATTGCTATTTTCTGATCTAGATTTGTCTGTCAATACAAAAATCAATCTTGGTGATCATTATCTTGTTCCTGCTCAAGGCAAAGGCACTGTTCCTATTCTTACTAAACGAAATGAGAAGAATTTTATACATGATGTATTATATGTTCCTAATATGAAATTCAATTTGATCAATGTGGGTCAACTAATTCAGAACAAGTATGATGTCAGGTTTATTGATACTTATTGTGTTGTCTATGATAAAACCCCCAGTAGAAGACTCTTAAACAAAGTAGAAATGACCAAGAACATAATATTCCTTCTCATTCTCAGAAGTCCTATTATGTCACAATCATATGCACATATTGTCTCTAGTCTAGATGAAACTTGGTTGTGGCACTATAGGTATGGTCATCTACCCTTCCAAAGTCTTAGTCTTATGCAAAAAAAGTCCATGGTCAAGTGGTTACCAGTCATGAATGAACAATCCAATTCTTGTGAAGACTGTATCTTAGGGAAACATCAAAGGGATAAATTCCCCACTTCCACATCTTGAGCCAAAGAACACCTTGATTTAGTTCACACAGATCTCTGTGGACCCATGCAAACCCAATCCATAGGAGGTATTATTTATTTTCTAATGTTTATTATGACTATAGCAGGAAAATCTTGGTCTATTTTCTCAGTGACAAATCAGATACCTTCTCCATGTTTAAATAATTCAATGCAATGACTGAAAAGAAGTCAGGTAAATCCATCAAAGTGCTCAGGTCAGATGGTAGAGGTGAATATGATTCACATGATTTTTCAGAGTTCTGCAAACAACATGGCATCGAGAACCAGTTCACTACCAGATACAGTCCACAACAGAGTGGAGTTGCGAAATGGAAGAACCGGACCATGATGAACATGGCCCAAAGTATGTTGTCATATAAGAAGCTATCATATGATTATTGGGCTAAAGATGTTGCATGCTTAGTTTGCTTACTGAATTGATATCCCATAGTGAGTGTAAAAGAAAAGATTCTCGAAGAAGCCTCAAGTGGCACTAATATGAGTGTCTCACATCTCAAATTTTTTAGATGTGTAGCATTTGCACATGTATGTGATGAATTGAGAAAAACGTTGGACAAAAAGAGTGAGAAATGTATCATCATTGGTTATAGTGAACATCACAAGGCTTATAAGTTGTATAATCCTATCACCAAAAAGGTTGTGGTGGGAAGAGATGTCAAATTTTTGAAGACAAATGTTGGCGTGATCTAACTGATAATCAATTCCACTAGATATTTCACTCAGAATGCCAATATTGGAGGTACAACAACAAGAAGAAACACCTACAGACAGTCCACTACAGAACCATAAAACCATAAGTCTGAGGGAGATATATGAGTAGACTCCTGTTATTGATGAGAAACTACAGTATGCTCTATTTTCCTATCAGCCCACATCATTTGATGAAGCAGTAAATGATGCATAGTGGGTACAAGCAATGAATAAAGAGATTGATGCTATTAAAAGGAATCAGACATGGGATCTTGTTGATCTCCCACCAGACAAAAGCAATCATTAGAGGAAATTTGAGGTCTAAAATGGGCCTTATAAGAAAACAAGCCATCATATAAGAAAGGGAGGCAACCATAATTTCTTGATGAGTTGGAATTCAAGAACCAATAGAATTTCAATCAAATGAGTCAACCATAATGGTTGACTTGAAATATTTGTCATAAAAAAACTACCTTTTTGTTCGTATTTTCAACATATCTCCATGTGTTTTTACTCAAATTTCGAGCGAGAGCACTCATTGGATGCATAATTTAATTCCGCATCCAACGAGTACCCACAATGCATACTTTTGATGGACCCCGCTTCCCCAAAAAAAAGAAATACCTGAAAAAACTTGATGATGATGTCATCATGACGTTTTTCAGGTATTTCTTATTTTTGGGACAGCAATGTCCATCAAAAGTGTGCATTGTCGGTACTCGTTGGATGTGGAATTAAATTCTGCATCCAATGAGTGCTCCTGCTCGAAATTTAAGTAAAAACACAGGGAGATATGTTGAAAATACGAACAAAAAAAGTAGTTTTTTTCTTTCTTCCTCCAAAATTACTAAATATTATTTTATTATTTTAACTATTATTTTATTATTTTCCTTAGGAGGCCCATTTTAGACCTCAAAATTCCTCTAATGATTGGAGTCAAATGGATCTATAAGACCGAACTTAATGAAAAAAAACAGAGATAGAGAATCACAAATCTAGGTTGGTTTCCAAAGTATTTGCTCAGCAATATGGTGTGCAATATGATGAAATCTTTGCTCTGGTAGAAAGGATGGACACCATCAGAGCTGTACTTGCAATAGTAGCTAAAAATCAATGGTTTGTTTATCAAATGGATGTGAAATCTTCCTTTCTCAATGGCATACTTGAGGAAGAAGTCTATGTAGACCAGCCACCTAGATATGAAATCAAGGGTCAAGAACACAAAGTGTGCAAGTTGAAAATGGCCTTGTATGGTCTAAAACAAGCTCCTAGAGATTGGTACAACAGAATTGATTCCTACCTCATCAACAATGGGTTGAAAAGGAGCAGTAATGAGTCCACTCTGTGTGTCAAAACAAATCGAAAAGGTAACTATGATTATATGTATTTATGTTGATGATATGATTTATACTAGAAATATGATGCTAGAAGAATTTAAGATAGTCATGAAAAAGGAGTTTGAAATGACTGATCTAGGAATTATGAGGTACTTCCTTGGTCTAGAAGTTAACCAAGGTGAAAATGGAATCTTTATCTGTTAGCACAAGTATGCTACAGACATTCAAAATGGATAAAATAAAACCAGTAGAAACCCCCATTGCTACAGGCACCAAGTTAAGTAAGAATGATAATGGACCAATAGTGAATTCTACAATTTATAAAAGAATGGTAGGCAGTTTAATGTATCTGACTGCAACTAGACCTGATTTGGTGTATGTTTTCAGCCCGATCTCTAGGTTTATGGAGTCTCCCAAAGTCTCTCACTCGAAAGTTGGTAAAATAATTATAAGATATGTTGCAAGCACAGTTGGTTATGGACTTTGGTACTCTCATTCAATAGACTGTAATCTTACAGGGTACACTAACAGTGATTTTGCAGGTAGTATTGATGATAGGAAAAGCACATCTAGTTATGCTTTCCATTTGGGTACCAATCTGATTTCATGGGCCTCTCAGAAACAACCCATTGTCAACATGTCTTCTGCAGAAGCATAATATATAGCAGCAACTATAGAAGCATGCCACGCAGTTTGGATGAGAAGACTTTTGAAGAATATGGGACACAGAGAAAAAGATCCAACGCCTATTTTTTGTGACAATAGTTCTGGAATAACATTGTCCAAGCATAATGTCTTTCACAGAAAGAGTAAACATATTGACACTTGCTATCATTTCATTCATGAGCTAGTCAATAATGGAGATATCACTTTACTGTTTTGTGGCTCTAAGGAGCAATTGGCTGATATGTTTACCAAACCATTGGGAACATTTGCATTTAAGTTTCAGAGAAAACACTTAGGCATTGATAGTGTTGAGAATATTGTCCCAGTTGAGATTAAGGGGGTGTGTTAAAAATTGTAATCTCACTGGTCATCAATGCATTAATTAGTTGAGTGCTTAGTTGGTTAGTTTGACTATGACACTTTGATGTCCCATAGTATTAGTTTTGACTCATTTTAAGATAACCTAAATGATTAGAATTTAAATTTTTTTACCTCTAAATACCAAAAGAAAAAACTCAAAAAAATGAATTTATCCCCATACTAACTCACTACAATAATAAAACTTCATTCCATATTTATAATTAAAATACAATCACTAAATCCATCAAAGATATTGCAAAATATTAAATAACATAAATATAACATGTTTAAACTATTGCCTTGTCTAATCTAATCGATCTCATGTACCCCTACCATTTTCGTGAGTGCTACTTTAAAACAAGAGCTGCATGCAGCTTAGTCCCTGCCTTATAATATAAAAGCAATAATAATAATATAATCAATATATAAATCAATATTAATTATAAATTGCTATTTATTTTTAAAATTATATATATATATTATTTTAATCCTCGCTCTAAATATAAAAGCAGTAATAATATAATCAATCCACAAATCAACATTACTTATCAATAAATTGTTATTTATTTTAAAAATAAAAACATAGATTTGAAATCATGACCAGACTTATCAACAATAATTAGGGATAATTATAAGGACCTATACTTATTTAAAAGTGTATAAACCTTGGCAAATCTTACCAATTCTTAAAATGTCAACTATAAAATATTTGGCGATATTTTTCTAAAATTATTTCAATTTCTAAGGATTTTATTTAGTTTATATAATAATTTGGCTATTTTTAGAATGAAAAATGTTTACCCCATCAAAATTGGGTGAAATGGGGCTTCAAAAAATGCAAATTGGCGAATCATTTTTTGGAAAAAAAACATGGAAAAATAGCCCATGGGCTAAATTTCGCCCCTAAAATTATCCTTGAGTCAATAATGTGCTCGCAAAACTCACAACCTCATTTTACACTAACTACTGGCAAAACGCAGAGCCCCATTTTACACTAACTATTGGATGCCCATCTATACTGGCGCATTATTCAATCCACCAAATCCTTAAATATATCATTTACTTATCAAACAAAATATAAACCAACTAGTGGTGAAAAAAATTGTACACTGTGTCGTGTATTTTGGAATTCTGGAGATAATTTGAAGTTTGATAAAAAGGAAAATTACATAAAAATTACATCTCATTATTCAGTTATTCGAATCCATATTAGAGCAACCCAAAATACAAAAAAACAAAACTCAAATAGCCCAAAGCTCTCAGTTTCCAGACACTAGTGGAACTTATCCCTCAAAATAAGATAGAAAAAACATACACAAAATGTCAAAATGACATTGGATCCTCTTCACAGATTTCTTGCATTCCGCAGTCTAGTTATCTATAGGCAATTGCATTCCTAGTGGGGAGTGTTGCCCCAATATTGAGCCACTTGTTATAGGAAGGGTTTTCTGATGATTTTAGGGCTGAGAGATTTTGGGTGTAGAGTTTGGAGGAATGGAAGGAGAATCTGCTTCCTCGGTATCTCAAGAAATGCTCAGAAACATGATTTTGGACATAAACATTTTTTTTTGCAGAAGGGTGTTGTTCAGGCAAGCAAAGTTGTCCACCTTGCCTATAAACACCTATGGAAGAAAATTCTGACAAACTGAAAATAAAGAGCCCATCAAAGAAAATCAACGCCGGATTTTGTGACCCGTTTCCATAATATCAGCTAGATTTTATAATCCCAACGAGTCTTCAATATGCACCGACTCTATGCTTTCTCGTTTTTCTTCTCGATTTACTACAACACTAATGGTAAACGTTATGAATGGGAGGGAGACACATAGCAGCAATATCAATGCTATTGATATAGGAGATTAATTCGTTGTCGAGTTTGGCTTAAATGGGTATCAATGCCTAACAAATTTACAGATAGTAGTTCGAAATTAATTCTAACATCATCGAAATCCACATTGATTATAAAATAATTCTGAAATAATAAAACGTCGGAGTGTGATGTGAGCTCCTTGATATTAGATTAACATAAGTCATGATATTAGATTAACATAAGTCATAGAGTGAACTCTTGTATCATTGTTGTAAATAGAATCAGGTACAAAGTATTGCCCCATTTTAAGTTTAAAAAAATATCATAGAATTGAAAGTTGAGATGGATATTTTTAAATCTCCTTGAACATGACAATTTTCCATCATGGCTATATCGTTACATACAATTATTCAGTATTTATAATACAATTTAGGTTTGCACATGTGCTTTTCATTCTAGAATCAAATCGAAACAGTGTCATAAATGTTTGGAAAAATAACCTATGTTCTTGCAATAACCTCAATCTCTGCTTCTTCTGACTGTAGCAGCCTGCTCTGTTCTCCCTTTTGCTGCTCTTGTATAGGAAATGTAGAACATTTGTTGCACGTTGAAAAACCTTGCACGAACAATGTAAACTACAGAAACTAACAACATTTATAAAACTTTAAAACAATTGATAATAACAGATCTAAAATTCAGAACAAAGTATATGCAAAAAAATGCAGACACACATGCATAGACAAGAACAGAATTGGGCATAAAACACAGTTTTAATTTTTCTTCCTTGTTCTGTACACCTCACCATAGATATATATATGCAAAATTACAAAGTGTAGATTTTTCTTGAGGTCTCTTGAATTTTCCAGATGAGAGAATAAGCATGGATTCCTCGAGAAGCATCTTAAACCAAAAATTCAACACATGTTATTAATTATAGGACCGATGGCTTTCTGTATTCTTCGGTATTAAATTCATGCAGCTGGGTAGTTGAAACAATGCTCGTATCAGAGCTGGGCAACGGAAAGTCAAGAAGACAGTGTCGGTGCCTTAATTTGGCTTCACCGACCAACATTCTCCCACTTGAAGCCAAATGAATGCTTCTCTGATGCTACTCCTAGGATGTACTCAAGTCACCCCCAGCCCTACCAATCTCCTACATATCTCTTGCTTGTCTCTTGGCAAAGTATTAGTCAACATGTCAGTGGGATTCTCAGTAGTATGAATCTTTTCCAGATATAGATTCCCTTCTTCCAATACTTGGTGGATCCAATGGTACTTCAGATCAATGTGCTTGGTCCTTGAGTGAAATGCTGGGTTTTTCGCCAAGTGAATGGCACTTTGACTATCACAATGCAACACATACTTGTCTTGCTTAATTCCCAGCTCTCCTAGGAATCATTGTATCCACAACATCTCTTTGCAAGCCTCTGTTGCAGCTATGTATTCTGCCTCAGTTGTGGAGAGAGCTACTACCTTTTGTAGCCTAGATACCCAAGACATAGTTGTACCTGCAAATGTATACACATAACCAGTAGTGGACTTTCTAGTGTCCACATCTCCAGCCATATCTACATCTGTGAAGCCTTCAATCACAATGTCATTATTACCAAAACATAAACAGTAATTACTTGTTCCCTTGAGATACCTTAAAATCCACTTTACTGCTTGCTAATGTTGCTTGCTCGGATTGGCAAGGAACCTACTCACTCCTCCCACTGAATGTGCAATGTCCGGTCTAGTACACACCATGGCATACATAAGGCTTCCAACTGCTAAAGCATAAAGAATCTTACTCATTCCCTCTTTCTCCTTGTCATCACAAGGACACAAATCAGCACTTAGTTTGAAATGAGCTGCAAGAGGTGTGCCCACTGGCTTGGCATCCTTCATGTTGAACCTATTGAGCACCTTTTCAATGTATTTTTCTTGTGATAGCCACAACCTTTTATTCTTTCTGTCATGTATGATCCTCATTCCCAATATTTGTTGTACTTGGCCCAAATCCTTCATTGCAAATTGAATTCCCAAATCCTTCCTCACCCTGTTAATCATGCTCTTAACTTGCCCAACAATTAGCATGTCATCCACATATAACAAAAAAATAATAAACTTTTCTTGGTCATAATTGTTAATGTAAACATAATGATCAACCTCTAATCTCCTAAAACCATGCTCCAACATAAAGGCATCAAATTTCTTATACCATTGACGAGGTGCTTGTTTGATCCCATAGAGGCTCTTCTTCAACCTGCAAACCAAGTTCTCTTTGCCTTTTACTTGGAATCCTTCCAGCTGCTCCATATAAATTTCCTCCTTGAGTTCTCCATGGAGGAAGGAGGTCTTCACGTCTAACTGTTCACACTCCAAGTCTAAAGTAGCAACAAGACCAAGAATAACTCTAATGGATGACATTTTAACAACAGGTGAAAAAATTTCATTGAAGTCAATACCTTCTTTTTGGGCAAATCCTTTCACTACCAACCTTGCCTTGTACCTTTCCTTCTTGCCTTCACCTTCATGCTTGATCCTGTATACCCACTTATTTTGTAGGGATTTTCTTCCTTTCAGAAGCTTCACTAACTCCCAAGTTTTATTTTCCAGCAAGGAGTCCATTTCTTCCTACATAGCTTTCTTCCAATCCTTGCTATGCTCAAAATCACAAGCTTCCCAAAAACAATTTGGTTCACCTTCATCAGTTAGCAAAACATAGTTTGATGGTGGATACTTTTGTGAAGGCTTATGAGGTCTAGAAGACCTGTGAACCAGTTGTGGTGGTATGTTTTCCACCTGGAACTCTTGTAACGGCTGCTGCAAGGCTTCTTCTTCTCGTTGTCCATCATTTTCAATTGGATGTCCGTCATGTTCAACTGGCTGTCCACTATTTTCTGCCTATTGTCCATAATCTTCTTGCAACAATGGTATGTTTTCTTGCTGCTGAACATACCTGTCAATAGATTTCTTCACCTCCATATCACCTATAGGCTTCTTAAACATCTCTAATTCATTAAATATAACATCCCTGCTTCTAATAACTTTACATTTAACCGAATCCCATAAACGGTAACCAAACTCACCATCCGCATATCCCAAGAAAATACATTTCATTGATTTATTGTCTAACTTAGTTCTTTGTTCTTTGGGAATGTGTACAAATGCTTCACATCCAAAATTTTTAAGATGAGAATAATTTACCTTCTTCCTGGTCCAAACTTCTTCAGGAATGCCACCGTCCAAGGTTGTTGTAGGTGATCGGTTGATGAGGTAACAAGTTGTTCTTACTGCTTCTGCCCAAAAATGATTCTCCAACCCAGAAATTGACAACATGCTCCTCACCTTCTCCATGATTGTGCGGTTCATCCTTTCTGCAGTACCATTCTGTTGAGGAGTTCCAGGAGCAGTCTTCTCATGCTTTATGCCAATCCTGTTACAGTATTCTTTGAATGCATTGGAGCAATACTCTCCACCATTGTCTGTCCTTAAACACTTGAGCAACTTGTTAGTTTCTCTTTCAACACTAACATGAAATTTCTGAAATGTTTCAAATACCTCATCCTTTCTTTTCATGGGGTAGGCCCAAACCCTCCTAGATGCATCATCTATGAATGTGACAAAATATGAGGCTCCTCCTAAGGACTTCACATTCACTGGACCAAACACATAAGAGTGTACCAATTCTAAGAGATTTGCTTTCCTTTCATGGTCTCTTCTCATAAATGACACTCTGCGTTGCCTACCATTTATGCAATGCTCACAAAGGTCAAGTTCATAGGATTTCAAACCTGGAAGCAGATTTTTGTCAACAAGAATTTTTAGGCCCTTCTCGCTCATGTGACCCAAGCGCTTATGCCATAGATCTGACGATCTTCCTTCTTTTGTAACAGCGACCACATCTGATTTCCTTGTTGTTGCTCTTAATGTGTACAATGTTCCTATCTTGTCTCCTTTAGCCATGACCAATGCCCCTTTACAAATTTTCCAACTGCTTTTGCCAAAGGTTGTGGAGCAACCTTCATCATCCAATTGTACCACTGAGATCAGGCTCATGCGCATTTCTGGGACATGCCTGACTTGTTTCAATAAGATATCATGTCCATCCTTTGACTGGATTTGAACATCTCCCACTCCAACAATGTTGCAGTAGTGATTGTTTCCCAAGTGCACTCTACCATAATCACCGCTTTCATATGCAACAAAGTTGTTCTTACATGGAGTTACATGGTGGGATGCCTTGGAGTCAAGGATCCAATCTATGCTACTACCAGAAGTATATAAGCATGCATCTTCTACTGAAACAATAAATAAGACATCACCATCTGAAACAACTGCAGTGGTCTCACCTTCATTTGTGTTGGATGACCTTTGGTTTGTGTTGGTCGATTTTTGCTCCTTCTGCTCTTTCTTCCAAAACCAACACTCCTTCTTCACGTGTCCTTGTTTCCCACAATGAAAGCAAGTGAGTCTTCCTTTTCTTGATTTTGATCTGCCCCTGGATTTTGAACGCCCATGTTTATCTCGATCCATTTTCTTGCCACGATAAGTTAGGCTTAGAGCTTATCCTCCATGGTTTTCTGTCACTGATTTCCGTTGCAGCTCCTCGTTCATTAGACTGCTGCTAACATCATCAAACTTCAAGGTCCATGCAGGAGCTGAAGTGCTCATGGCAACAATCAAATTCTCCCAATTGTCTGGCATGGAGCACATAAGTAGGATGGCTTTGATTTCATCATCCAAGATAATTTTGACGAAGGCAAGGTGGCTGGTAATTATGTTGAATTCATTTAAGTGCTCTGCAATTGAAGCACCCTCCTTCATCTTGAGGTCATACAGCTTCTTCATCAAGAACACTTTGTTGGAAGTTGTGTTTTTCTCATACAAATCATGCAGCTTCTTCCATAGAGCCTCTGTTGTCTTCTCCCTAGCCACATTGAAGTAGACACTCTTTGCTAAATACTGCCTAATTGTGGCAATGGCCTTCATGTCAAGCTTGTTCCATTCTTCATCTATCATTGATGAAGGCTTACTTGCTGCTCCCTCAATTGGAAAGTACTGGTCCTTTAGAATTAGTATGTCCTCCATCTGTGCTTTCCATAGAGCAAAATTGCCCCCATTCAGCTTCTCCATGTCACCCATGGTAGTGACCTCCATGCTGCAGCTTTCAGAACCTTGGTCTAATACCAGTTGTTGGGAAAAATAACCTATGTTCCTGCAATAATCTCAATCTCTGCTTCTTCTGACTGTAGCATCCTGCATTGTTCTCCCTTTTGCTGCTCCCGTACAGGCAATGCAAAACACTTGCTGCACATTGAAAAACCTTGCACCAACAATGTAAACTATAGAAGCTAACAACAGATATAAAACTTTAAAACAATTGATAATAACAAATCTGAAATTCAGAACAGAGTATATGCAGAAAAATGCAGACACACTCGCATAGGCAAGAACAGAATTGGGCATAAAACACAGTTGTTATTTTTCTTCCTTGTTCTGTACACCTCACCACAGATATATATATGCAAAATTACAAAGTGTAGATTTTTCTTGAGGTCTCTCAAATTTTCCAGATGAGAGAATAAGCATGGCTTCCTCGAGAAGCATCTTAAACCGAAAATTCAACACAGGTTCTTAATTATAGGATCGATGGATTTCTGGATTCTTCGGTATTAAATTCATGCAGCTGGGTAGTTGAAACAGTGCTCGTATCAAAGCTGGGCAGCGGAAAGTCAAGAAGACAGTGTCGGTTCCTTAATTTGGCTTCACCGACCAACAATAAATAAAATATGATCCAATGAATTCTCGTGAACCAGTTATCATCAATATATCCATAGATACTAAGCTTTTGTTTTTCATTTCATTTCTTGCATACTTCTGTCTATCCGTCTATCCGTACATGCTACGCGCTCCATTTGAATCATTTCTCTACAAAATTTCTTCAATTTTTACATAGCAAAACAAAACAATATGTAGATCCATTAACGTAAAGATCAAACTAATTATTAATTGTAGTGAAAATAAAGATCAAACTAAACTGTAGACAGATTCAGTAAAATAAAGGTGATTTCGCAAGATTTTGCACGTAGATTAGAAAAACTAAAACCGATGATACTAATAAACCTTTCACAAGGAAGGCACGTGGTATCATTCCATCCAAATCCAAATGAGCTACATGAGTTATAAAGCAGGGAGTAGAATGATTACATACAAACAATCCCCACCCTGCCCTAAATACTTCACTCCAACTACACAATTTCTATTACAACTACAATAGTTGGTGGCATACACATAGAGTTGCTTATAACATTATATGCAGATTGACTGACTAGGAATGTAACAACTATGTGACGCCTAGACCATGGGACGATCCAAGATTATTCCACGGAATATAAGAACTACCACTGGAGCTATAATCATCATGAGTAGTGCGATAGCTTTAAATAGAATCTGAGGAGATAAAAGTGACAGAGGAAGCTGTTGCTCCCTACATGTGTGAAGTAGTCCTCCTGAAAAGCAATAGAAAATGCATGGCAGGAGAAAATAGCAATGGACACTTGCACTTCAGAATGAGCAAATGCATGGCAATATGACATAAAAGCGAACACGTGCAATTCAGAATGAAAAAATTTATTGCAAGTAGATAGAATAATATACGCACGTAATAACAATTAGCATTAAGGTAAGGTTAAAGTTAAAGATTAGTTTATTTTTTGTATTTTTCTTAATTTTTTTTAATCTGGCCAATGATAAAAATGGTCAATTCAAGACCTGCCCACCAATACAATGTCAACACTATTTTTCAAAAAAACATTGATAAATACAAATTTTAACATAACTTTAACTCAACTTTATAAAAACTGAAATATTGATATCAATTAATAGATAACTATGGAACATATAGTCTCTGCCTACCACAACCTACCACAAAGACTAAAAAATAACGATGACCTTTCTACTAACATGACAAGACAAACATGAAAAATAATTTCAGTTTTACCATATCTCTTACAGGTCGACGTACTTGTAACCTCGTGTAAGCTAAAATAAAACGTTTTGAACTAGTTTTAGGTAAATTTTTTAATTGCTGAATTTTTTTAGGGTTTTGAATTTAAAACAATGAGCCAACTCCATTATAACCAAAGGTTATATCATTTTTCACCTTGCAAACAATTCTAATTGTAAGGATGCCGATATTGATTTTATGTTGATCTACCAAAGAGTTGGCTGAGTTGAGTAAAACTGAAAGGATAAGAGAGTAAGAGTGACGGTGACGGTGAGGGTGTAACTAAATAAGTGAAAATGGTTTTGAATGGTATCTTCACACGTATGTGTTAAGTGCGACACCGAATCACCGATCCCTATCTCTCGTTTCCGTTTATATTCTGTACGAAAGCATTTGGAGCTTGCAAGAGGCCAAGTTTGGTTGGTTTGTTATTAATTCATGGTTGCAGTGATTTGGGGTTTTTAAAGGTATTTTCAAGTGTGTATTATAATATCAATTAATATAGTTACTTAATTTGTGGTTGGTGAACATTTATAGGTCCTCAACTATCTATCTGTTACCATTCTCTATTACTATCTTTAGTTATCAATGCATCAACTACACTTATTTTTTATATATTTTTTTATAATTATTTATTTTGAATTTTGAATAACAACCATAAAATCAATTTAGACAATAGATTTATCCTATCCTCTTTCAATCTAAATGATAATCCATCCCAAATTTTAAAATATTAACACATATCCATGTAACTAACCAAACACTAATCAAGATTCCCATATCAACTAACCAAATACTAAATCAGGATTCACACTCGTACACAAAAAGCGAGCTCTTAATCCGTTTTGGTGGAGTCACGAGTGTCTTTCAAGAAAATGTGGTGCAGAAATAACCCGCTCAAAGGCCCTGTCACAAATAAAATATACATCCAATAAGACAGAAATGTTAAGCTTTTAACATGTTAACTTTTTGCTTAAATTTTGGATTCATGGACAGAAATGTAAGTAAGTGGACAGGTGCATTCAAACCCATCAACTTAAAAAGGTACATTCGCATTCCATGTGTAATTATGTGGTATATAAGATAAACATTAGAATACTAATAAAGTGTATTAATAATAATTTTAAGTCAAGATCAAATAGAATAATAATAAAGTGTATTAATAATAAAAAAGTTAATAAGTTAAAAAAAGTATATGGATAATGATTCTCTTAATGATTTAAGATGACTATATTTTATAGTGTTTTAGGTAGTCCGTGGTATTTTCTCATGGTATTATATTTTATTTTTTTCATGCTTTTTCAACAGAAGGTATGAGCGGAAAGAGTAGAAATGATCTTTATGTATTTATTTTGAAGCTATCAATCTTTTCCAGTGGTTTTTCCCAGTTTGATTTTCCACTTCAAATTTTTGGTATCTGTTTTTATTTAATTCATGCCATCTTTATTTATTTCTGGATTTTTTTAGTTATAAATCTCTGCAAATTTATTGTTAATTGTTGTTTATTTCCTAACCAGTTATAGAAACATTCTTCTTCATGTATGTGCATTTATTTCTGGATTTTTTTAGTTATAAATCTCTGCAAATTTATTGTTAATTGCTGTTTATTTCCTAACCAGTTACAGAAACATTCTTCTTCATGTATGTGCAAAGTTTAATCAACTTAGATTTAAATGTATTTTAAGCATATTTTTTAAATGGTATTCAATATACACCCTGCAACAACAAAGCAATATTATATTTATTGTTATAAAAAATATGGATTGTTGAATCTGATCCACTGATCAATTGTTCACAATGGATTAATACACTGCTTGAATGCCCCTTCTACACTATCCCAATCTTCTCAGCCTTATAAACAAACGCATGACCTCTGTTTCTCATCCTTTGCCTTTGCAATTTCTTTGTAGCAAGAAGAGTTTCCTCCACATGGCCGCTACAACCATCAATGGGAAAGATTGTCAAGAAACCACTGTCTGCGTGACGGGAGCGACAGGTTTCCTGGCTTCCTGGTTGGTCAAGCGCTTACTAGACAAGGGCTACACTGTGCATGCTACTGTGCGCGACCCCGGTAATTGCAATCTCATCTTCTTATTTCGAAACTTGCTTTCATCTCATGTATAGTTATGGAATAAACTTTCTTTCGGTCATTTGAATTTGGTTACATAAAGATTTCTCCGTCCCAATTCTGATTCATTTATTCATTTTCAATTATCTGGCCGGTAGTGTAGAGGTCGGCAAAATTACAATGAACCTTGCCGATGGTTAAAATCTCTACCAAATATATGTCAAAATTGTTTTTAGTGGAGGTTATAGGTTTAAAGCCAGTGAGGGTAGGATTGTTTATTGGCTCTTTGTGACAAGGCTTGAAGGGTAGGCGATCCCTGGGATAGAGACTTTCCCCTGGAATAAAAGGTCTCGGGAGGTCTCGATCCCTGCTAATTCACAAGTTTCTGGTATATCTGACTTGCTAGCTATTGAATATACCCTTGGGAAATTGCTGTTCTCATGATTAAAAATTATATATATATGTCAAATTGTAATGGAAAAAAGATCTTAACTTATTTTTTTATTATTGGGTGGCCACACAGAAAACAAGGCAAAGGTGCGGCATCTCCTGGACATTGCAGAAGCTGGCTTGAAGCTGAAACTCTTCAAAGCGGATCTACTCGAAGAAGGCAGTTTCGAGGCTGCCATTGACGGTTGTGATGGCGTTTTCCATGTGGCCAGTCCTGTCGACTTAGCCCCAAAAGATCCCAAGGTAAGGAACTTCGCCGCTTCAAGTTCCCCAAACGTCTTGGCGTTCACGTATCTGCATCGATGTATTAACGTGCTTAATATTTAGCGACAAGAAATAATTGTTACTGCGCAGAACGATGTGATCAAGCCGGCAGTTGATGGGACGCTGAATGTTCTGAGGGCCTGCACGAAGGCCAAAACCGTAAAGCGCGTGGTGGTCACATCGTCTATGACCGCGGCTTGCATAAACGAGTCGGAAGAGCAGAATCAGTACATTGACGAAAACTGCTGGACAGACGTGGATTTCCTTCGGACTAAAGAACCCCCTGGCTGGGTAGAACGGAAATTATAAAGTGTTCCAAGATTTTGCAGTTGTTGTTGTGTTTTTAGCAAACTAAATTGTATGACAGTGACGTTTAATGCTGAATTGTGCAGGCATATGCGGTTTCCAAGACGCTTGCAGAACAAGCTGCCCTACAATACGGGAAAGAAGACGCGGGGCTGGATGTGGTGACCATCAACCCTGTGTTCGTGGTGGGTTCAGCAATTACCCCCGACGTTCCATACACGGTTGAGTTAACCCTTTCCCTCCTCACCGGCAACAACCAATACATCGAAGCTTTGAAGGAGATACAGATGATATTCGGCACCGTTTCGTTGGTTCACGTGGACGACGTCTCCAGCGCTCAGATTTTGTTAATGGAGAACCCCTCTGCACACGGCCGCTACATTTGCAGTGCCGTCAATATCTCCGTCGCACAGCTGGCGCACTACTTATCCATACGCTATCCACAGTACAATGTGACTACACAGTGAGTATCACTCTCAGTATTGTAAAGAATTTCTATATGAGTATGGCTATGTAACGAGAAATGGATGCTTGTCCAGGTTTGACGATGTGCTAACGATCCCCAAAGTAAACCTTTCGTCGAAGAAATTGGTGGAAAGTGGTTTCTCCTTCAAATTTAACATCGACCAAATAATCAACGAGAGTGTGGAATACTTGAAGACAAAGGGATTGCTTGCTTAATTTATGCCTAACTGTTTTTATTTCAGAATTGGGTGGGTTGGTTTTTTTTTAACCAGACAAAGGTATTGCTTGTTTAATTATGCCTTACTGTTTTTATTTCAGAATTGGGTGGGGTGTTCCTTTCTTTGAAGTTTATGATAAATGAATAGTGGATGATTAAGGCTACTATATTTAATCTATGACTAAAATTTAATTTTGCAGAATTTTTTTTTTTTACTAAAATTTTATTTTGGCAAAATATTTTTTATTTTGTACATAAATGCAGAGTTTTTTAAAATATTTTGAACTAATAGAATCACTTAAATTGTGGCTAGGTCACAAGTTAGGTTATGAACAAGTTAGATAAGTATTACCTTCTTGATTTAAATGAGTTGTCATTATCTGTTATCCATACATGGCCTACTCAGCTATTGTTTATTTAGAATTTTGAAAGATGATCATAAAATCAATATGGACATTAAACTTGTCCCATCCTACTTCAATCTAGAAAAAATATAGATGATAATCCACCCCAAATTCTAAGGTGTAAATATATGAATTATTAATTAATCTAGAAAAAATATAGATGGTAATCCACCCCAAATTCTAAAATGTAAATATATGAATTATTAATGTAAATAAAAAAGTGTTTAATTCATAAAATCAATAAAAATATCCATTAAATTAATAACAAATAACTTATTAATAACACTTAAATCCGAAAGAAAGATGGGACTGTCTCAGTTCATCGTTTCTCTATTAAAACTTTTTTAAAGATTATTTTGCATTTGTTATTAAGTATATTTATTCAACAAATCAATTTTATTTCTCAAATAAAATTATTTTTCAAACTATGTGGAATCTTGTGTCATTATCACATCCTAGCCTATGGAGATTATTGATAAGTATCATCGTCTGTACAATTTCAATCAGGATAATGATAGTAATCAACCTTCTCCATCCACTATTACTATAGATCACGACTAATAATTTAATTCCAATGTCACCATGTGACCATTCGAAAAAGTGGTGTCATTTCTTGTTCTCAACTTCAACGATTCTAATCTCATCTTACAAAGTTCCAATGGCGTGTGACCATATGATTAAGACAGTTAAAGAAGAAAATGCCAAACTCGATTGGGACTGGCATGCCACGCACACCTAGAAGATTGTGGAATTCATCGTAAGGGGATCTGTATTACTCTTTAATTTTAATTATGTAAATATTAAATTTATTTTAACTTTAGATTTATTGTGTAAATGTTAAATCCATTTTAACTTTTGATGTATTATATTGTGTAAATGTTAAATCCATTTTAATATGTGTAAATGTTAAATTAATTTTAATATGTGTAAATGTTAAATTCATTTTAACATTAGATTTATTGTGTAAATGTTAAATCCATTTTAAACCTTCATATATTATATATTACAAGGCAGGAGTTAAATTTTTTTTAAAGGTTCACATTGAAATATTTTTTATTTTTTTACTCGTATTTGTTTTTCCTTGCAATCATGTTTGATTTTTTTGCACTCATATTTGTTTTTCATTATTGCCAGCGGAAAAGAAAATCTTTTGCTTCAATAATCACAATGCTTTATGGTTCATTCACAAATAAGATAACGGTAATCGTCAATACAACACATGGTAATCGTCAACATAGGGTAATAGTCAATATAACACTACAACCTATGTTAGTTTTTAGATAATATAGCAGAATAACTTCAACCATTATTGTAGTCGAAAATAAATAGGATCACTAAAAAATAATCAAAGCACAAAAATAAAGAGATATAAAGATTTATCTTAGGAAACCCTTCAAGATAAGAAAACCCCGAAACCTTCATTATTTAAAGAAATAGATTACAAAATACATCAGATATAAAAGATGAAACCCCATAAAAAGTTTTCTACTGTCCTAGTCTGCACTTGTGCATAAGATCAGCTAACTTGAGCAAGAATTGGATGCCCAAAGAAGTGAGAAGACACTTTTATTTATACTTGAATTGTGGTTAGCCCTTCCATATTCATTGGGGCCAACTTGCACATTTAATATAAAATAATAACAAAATATTATTATTTCTTTGGGTTGACTTGAGGATGAGACCTCCCAACACTACAAACACCAACACTCCCTCTTAGTTAGGGAGTTATCATCATGCTGGAACACATATGGATGTCATTTGAACATCATGGCTTGTCTTGAACATCTCATCATCATAAGGAAGGTCTTTAGTCTGTCGAGGAGGGTCATGTAGGAGAGTCAACTCCCTCTCTCTCCCTGTCAAGGGAGAGTCACACCATTCTCCCTGTCTCACTGAGAATGTTTCATCGATGTTGTAATCCTCGACACTCCCTCTTAATGAGGGAGGCATTCTTTCGTCATGGAAGTATATGCATCTTGAGTCTTATTTAGATCCTTTATAGGCCCCATCCACCAAGATCTCCATGAAGGAATATTGCTTGATGTCAACACTTCAAGTCTCATCTCAAGACTCTACCTGGAGCTTTTCCTTAGTCAAAATACCAACCAGAGAATCGACTCTATGCTGACATCCCCAATGTTAGCACTTCAAGTCTCTTCTCAAGACTCTGCTTGGAGTTTCTCTTTAGTGAAAAGGCCAACCAGAGAATCGGATCTATGCTAACATCCCTAATGTTAGCACTTCAAGTCTCTTCTCGAGACTCTACCTAGAGCTTCTCCTTAGTCAAAAGACCAACTAGAGAATCGACTCTATGCTAACATCCCTAATGTTAGCACTTCAAGTCTCTTCTTAAGACTCTACCTGGAGCTTCTCCTTAGTCAAAAGACAAATATTTGATGGGGTCCCGTAACATGGAAAATGCCCCATTTACAATGATTACCTAGAATAAAAAAATAAGAAAATTGTCGGGATCTCGTACTAGGGAAAATGGCCCAACTACCACACAACCGCCCAAAGGATTACAATTTATAATAGAAATCATAATGGAGATAGGATCAAAGAAAGGATCCGATTTGATTCAAGAAAAAAAAATGAAATATCATTAATAAACAAACATTAATCTGGATCTGTGAGGTCCCTCTTGATCTCTGCTCCCTACAGAAATCAACTTGTTAGGAGAAGTCATCAAAAACAGAATTCTTCATCAAGATTAGCTTCTTCGATTTCTTCTAAGGTGGATCTTCATCAACTTTGGTTGTCGATGCATGCTGCTTCCATTTTCTTTTCTTCTCATGACGGTCACAGGCATAATGACTGAAATCATCACACTGGAAGCATTTAATCTTTGAGATGTATTTATTCTTCTAAAGGTGCCTTTTCTCTTTGCCTTTTCTTGCATGAGCTACAAGAGCTAGAGTATATCTGTCTTTAGGTTCTTGAGAACTATTTCTTGACAACATTCTAGTTTCTTCTAGAACACAATCAGACCAAAGACAATCAAATTTGGACAATGTCTCTTGACCACATATGCTTTGAATAAATGATTCCCATGAGGAGGGAAATCCATTAAGAGCCAATGTGACAATTTATTCATCATCAATAAGGTCCCCAATAGCATGTGGTTGTTCTTTCAGTTGAGAAATTTTCATAAGATAATCAGCTATAGAATCTGACTCTGGCCATCTTAGTGCTATGGAGTTGATTCTTCAGGGCCAATTTCCTGCTAGTGTCCTTGCTCTCAAATAGTCGAACTAGAGCATTAAACAAAGCGTTAACAATGTTTAACTCTGAGATATGAGGTATCAAATGATCTTTTACAAAATTTGTCAAGATTCTGTTGGTCTTTGCTTCATTTTCCCTATATTTAGATTTCTCTGCATCATCTCTTGGTTCAGATATATCTTCTTTTAAATTATTTTTTATCTCATTTTCATCCAGGACAAGAAGTACCCCGTTCTTCCATGATATGAAGTTAGAGGGTCCATCTAATCTATCCTCCACTCTGACATTGGTCACCATCTTGACTGCAGATTGGAATGCGATCTTTGATTTAACTTTGATCTATTTGACGACTTTGCTTTAACTTAGAAATATGATGCCATGATTCGTTTTTCCACACGTCTCACCTATTACTTCACCGTAAAAATGTTTTGGATTATGCTCTATGAAGTATGATTGGGTTCGGTTCCCAAATGGCAATCAAGTTTGAAAACCCTAACCAAGATTGCTTCATTTGAATGGAGGAGTCTGAATAGAGTTTTGTTATATTCTCTCGGTGACCAAGAGAATATGGAGGTCATCCACCTAAGGCCACGGGTCGAATAACGAAATTGACTTCCTTTGTATAAAATATTTATAATATTGAAACTTCATGGATTGGAATTCTTAAGGAACGTAAAGTTATCTCCATCGCCCTAAAGTTATCTTCATTTCCCACAGTCTCTGTATAAATGCACAGTTATAAGTTGATCAAGTTGATCCATTCTAGGGTTCGTTTAAGATAAACTTAGAAAGGCAACTCATTTTAACAAAAGTACCCTAGTTCGTAGGTTTCTCGTTCTTTCTTTTCATAACCGACTTCGTAATAATCACAAACTATTACTCTGTACTAACTAGTACTTGCATAGTTGTGAATTGCTTACATTAAACGGATCAAACATTCATTCAAAAATATGACTAGGCTTATATAGCTATTTTTGAGTAGTTTTAGACTAGGCACTGATAAGTGGTTTTTACTGGGCATAATCCTTTTAAGTACAAATCTGGTCTTAAGAAATTTCTTCCCCAATTAACACAGAACTTACTACTATTTGAATAATAAATAAAATACAAAATATTTATTTCTGCGATATATTGCTATCCTTGAAATAATAAACAGAAAGGAAAAACTTATAAATCTTAACAAAATAATACTTCTTGCAACAATATTCTCATAATATTCATAACTAGTTTTTACTAGGCATTGTTGGAGTATCTATTGATAACTGTTGCACCTTTGGGAATATAATGTGGACTAACCGCCACCCTTGATAATCGAACCTTGTTTTTGGTTTCAAATGTTTACCAACATCTTCAGGTTTTGGTGTAACGGAAAACCTTAGATGGTATAAGAGTTGAGGTCTCAAGTTCAATTCCCCCGAGCTATGTCGGAGGGGGGTGTTGCAGTATCGGTTGATAACTGCCACACCCATGGGAATATAATGTGGACTAACCACCACCCTTGATAATCGGACCTTGTGCTTGGTTTCAAATGTTTACCAACATCTGCAAGTTTTTTTGTAATAACAAACCTTCCATGGTATCAAAGCTAAGTTCTCATGTTCAATTCCCTTGAGTTACGTCGGAGGGGGGTGTTGGAGTATCGGTTGATAACCGCCGCACTTCTGGGAATTTAATGTGGCCTAACCACCACCCTGGATTATCAAACTTTGCGCTTGGTTTCAAATGTTTACCAACATCTGTAGATTTTGGTTTAATGACAAACCTTACATGGTATCAGAGCTGAGGTATCAGGTTCAATTCCCCTGAGCTGCATCGGAGGGGGGCATTGGAGTATTGGTTGATAACCGTCGCACCTCTCAGAATATAATGTGGACTAATATTCTCCTTGGATAATCATACCTTGTTCTTGGTTTCAAATGTTTACCAACATCTGCAGTTTTTGGTGTAATGACAGACCTTACATGGTATCAGAGTCGAGGTCTCAGGTTCAATTCCCTTGAGCTACATCAGAGGGGGGGTTGTTGGAGTATTGCAACACCTATGGGAATCTATTGTGGACTAACCACCACCCTGGATAATCGGACCTTGTGCTTGGTTTCAAATGTTTACCAACATCTACATGTTTTTGTGTAATGACAAACCTTACATGGCATCAACACTGAGGTCTTAGGTTCAATTCCCTCAAGCTACGTATGAGGGGGGTGTTGGAGCATCAATTGATAACCGATGCACCTCTAGGAATATAATGTGGACTAACCACCACCCTGTATAATCGGACCTTGTGCTTTGTTTCAAATGTTTACCAACATCTGCAGGTTTTGGTTGGTAATGACAAACCTTACATGGTATCAGAGATGAGATCTTAGGTTCAATTCCCCCGAGCTACGTCGAGCGGGGGTTGTTGGAGTATCGGTTGATAACTGCTATGGGAATATAATGTGGACTAACCATCACCCTAGATAATTATACCTTGTGCTTAGTTTCAATTTTTTTCCAACATTTGCAGGTTTTGGTGTAACGACAAACCTTACAGGCATAATCATTTTAAATACAAATCTATTCTTAGGAAATTCCTTCCCAATTAACACATAGCTTACTACTATTTATGTCCACACAATTTAATCACACTCTTGATGAATAATAAATAAAATACAAATGTTTATTTCTACAATATATTGGTGTCCTTGAAATAATAAACAAAAAGAAAAAAGCTCATAAATCTTAACCAAATAATACTTCATGCAACAATATTCTCAAATTTCACAAAATTTATTCAATAGTCATAACTTATATAAATCAAAGATATTAACAGTAAATTCATAATTAGTTTCCTCTTTCAAAACCAGGTTCCACAATCAATGGAGGGAAGTCATTCTTAGTCTCTATGAAGAAATCATTTGTAGGTGCCTTACAAATAATTTCAGGACTTTGCTTATGCCTCTCTTTTCTGGAGGAATTATCATGGATACAACAAGCATACAAATCATATGATCCAACATATAGTGAGATCCATTATTTTCAAAAGTATTGAAATAACTTATAAGGCACTTGCACATCATATCCATTACTTAAGTTAGGGTCTTATATCAAAGATTCCTTCCTTCCTCAACTTCATTGTTGCTTTAATAGGCAAGTTCAAGATTCCATGCTGGAAACTTGTAACTCCATTGGTATATTTAGTTACAAGTGATATGCTTTCCGACATCTCAAATATATGCGAGTGTGTGGAAATCCCTTCCTTTAGAAACTACAAATATCAAGAAAATGATCTTTGCACATATAAGGAAGATTATAAGATCATTGTGGGTAAAGACATAGCACTGATCAAGAACATTGCTCTCTCTTGCCCTTTTTATCCTTATTGCAAACCTGTAAGTCCATTAGTATCTTTAGTTACAAGTGCTATGCTTTCCAACATCTCAAATATCTCCGAGTGTGTGGCAATCTTTTCCTTTAAAAACTACAAATGTCAAGAAAAGGATCTTTGCACATATAAAGAAGATTATTGTTACAAATATAAAATATATATAATAATAAATATATATAAAATAAAATAAATAATAATAAATTAGGTCTCAACTCTTATGGAGAGTCACTATGTATCATTTTAACGATTATATATATGGGCCTTGTATATTTGTAAATCAGCATTCACATTTTAGTCATTTATATTTACTCCGTTATGGATTTTACTTATTTGACCCATTCTTTGGATATTTGGCATGTGAATTAATTTAGCTCACATAATTGGTATGAGAGCCTCTCATCTGGTCTTTGGCCATTATTTAGACTTTGTCGAAATTGGATTTTGACCATCAATTCGAAGTAATTAATTATTCTGTGCAAATAAGAAGAAGTGGGGAAAGAATAAAAGAAGTTAAAAAGAAAAAGAAGAAAGGAAAAAGACAAAAATAAAAGTAAAACTAATACATGGTTTTATGAAACCAACACATGGTTTTTCCAGGGTGTGATATAGATAGATAGATAGATAGATAGATAGATAGATAATCGAGAGCTAAAAGGGGATATTAAGTAACCCTTTAATAAAATTTAAAAAAAAAAATCAATATTAAACTAATCTTCTCTTTTGAGTTTAATAGTTATTAAGGGAAAAAAATAAAAAGAAGAAAGTTATACCAAGGAAGTTTTGAAGTTAAATAAGAAAAAAAAGGTTATTTTATAAATAATACTTTAAGTCTCATTTAGAAAAAAAAGGGTTATTTAATTATTTCAAGAGTATTTATAAAAAAGAAGTAAAATAAGATCCAAAAATTGACCGAGTCAACCATAATTTCTTGATGAGTTGGAATTCAAGAACCAATAGAATTTCAATAAAATGATTCAACCATAATGGTTGACTTGAGATATTTGTCATAAAAAAACTACTTTTTTGTTCGTATTTTCAACATATCTCCCTGTGTTTTTACGAGTGCTCCCGCTCGAAATTTGAGTAAAAACACAGGGAGATATGTTGAAAATACGAACAAAAAAGTAGTTTTTTATTTCTTCCTCCAAAATTAATAAATATTATTTTATTATTTTAACTATTATTTCATTATTTTAACTATTATTTTATTATTTTCTTTATGAGGCCCATTTTAGACCTCAAATTTCCTCTAATTGGCAAGATCGTGTTTCAGAAGAGTATTAACATTGAAGGAAAGTATTCAAGACAAAGAGGTTAACATTTGTATTTCTCTGGAAAAGAAGGAACATTACATCAACATCAACTTCGCAAATCAACTAGTTATTTCAAAGTTAAATATAATTGAAAATAAAAGCACTTCTGGCAATGAATATGAGATTGAAAACTTACACTAACAATTAATGATTATAAATTCACATCTCGGTTTAATGTTACCACTATCTTTGATAAGGATGTTGACATCATTTTGGGCTCTCCCTGGATGGAAACCTTAAGATCTTTCATTTTGAATATGAACAAAAAGTTTTTGGCATTTCCTTATGAAAAGAAGAAAATCACATCTGAGGATGTTACAGTGAAGTTAGATTCAGAAGTTGGTTCATATGAAGACTTCAAATATGTATTGAAAGTGGTTTTGTAAGAAGACCAAAAATCAATACAAAAGATACAGAAAGAATTCGACAAAGTTATCGCAGATAAAGAAGAAGAGATCTCTCGTCTAAGAGAATCATAATCAGAAATTACTTCTTCAAATCAAGAAGGAGGAGGCTAAAGCACAACGCAATCAAAAGTTAGAAGATGAGAATCGATATCTTCAAAAAGAATTATTAGACAAGGGCGAAGAAAGCTCTTCCTTAAAAAAAATTAATCAGGAATTGCTAGAGAATATACAAATCTTAAAAGAAAGAGAGCACGAAAATCAAGACAATCAAAATGAAGTCGACTAGTCAAACTATAAGGAATAACTCTTATGTTTAAGGAGACATAATCATGACTTACTTACACAAATTAGAAAGCTAAAACATGATGAGAAATCTTTACAAGAAGAATTAGGCCACAAGAGTTCATTAGCTAACAAGGAAACGATGATAGACCCAATAAAAAAGTCATCAAACACTCAAATTCAAACACCAAAAAGGGGAAGCAATATAGAGTAAAGTGATGCTCAAAATCAGAAGAATGTTTATACTGACAAATCACTACAAATATCAAGACAATATGGTTCGGAAGAACAATTGCAAAATATTACAATTCCTTATTGTCCTCCAAATCATAAGAATCGTTGCAACCAATGACAAAGTCAACAGGAAAATAAACAATATTCTTCTTACAAACAAACCAACTACAACATTGAAAAAGAGCAAGGACAAAATCAAAAACTTTTATGGAAGCCTAGAATGAGAAGTTCTATCATAACAGTCAATCATCAAATGGTTCCAATGAAAGTAGATTTGGGGTAGATCACTTCCCGGAAAATGCAACACATTAGTTCAAGCATTCGAAGATTATATCGCATTGTTTCATCGAGCATCACACTTACGAGCTTAGAAGATCATAAGACAAAGTCTTTCAAAAAATTATGCTTTGAGGACAAAGCATTTATAAAGAGGGAGGCAATGTTACGAATATAAAATATATATAATAATAAATATATATATAATAATATAAATAATAAATTAGGTCACAACTCTTATGAATAATCACTATATTCCCTTTTAACGATTATATATATGGGTCGTGTATATTTGTAAATCACTATTCACATTTTACTTATTTATATTTACTCCATTATGGATTTTATTTATTTGATCTATTCTTTGGATAATTAATTAGCGTGTGAACTAATTTAACTCACATCAATTATAAAATCATTATGGGTAAAGGCATAGCACCGACCCTTTTTATCTATATATCTAGTATTCTTATCAAAAACTTATTAAAACTTGAGCGAAAACATTACCACAACTTAGCTCTTGTTAAGTTTTTTTATATCCTTGAAGGTACAAACTCTTGGAAAAATAAATTATGGAAAGATTAACATTTTGAAATCTACTCTAAAAGCCTAAGTGGGACAAAATCTTACATTATCTTTGAAGATCAAAACAATTTACAAAGTTTTTCATTTCTTTAGCAGAGGGGAAAATATGATCTTATAACTAGAAGGTAGCTCAACATTATTAGCTGACTTCACAAAGCTTCGTCAATTTAAAGAAGTTGCTCTACGAGGAAATAAATTATGGTATGGCTATTAAAAAGTCCTTCATAATTTCAGAGTCATTAATAATTTTCCAATTAATTGTAGGATAAGAGTAAAAGTTCAAAGCGTGTCTGTTTAGTCTTGAATTAATTTTTTTGGTAAATTAAGTTAAATTTGATATAATATATGTGAAATAAAAAAAAATATATAATTACAATATACTAAGGAACATAAGAGAAATTATTTCAATAAATACATACTCAATTTCTACAAATTCATACTTAATTTGGACAAAATCCAAAAAACATACATACCGAAAAAGAAGGGATAAAACATTAAACCCTTTACCCCTTTCCATTTGTTCTGTTCATTTTACTGGCATGCAAGGTCTTCTTCCCCGAGTGAAATATTCAATGAAACGCCCCCATTGTTTATTGCTTTAATCAATGGAGTTTCATTGATTACAGGTTTTTTAACAGCACAGAAAACAACGAGAAGATAAAGACATACCTTATTAGCGAGCAAAATATATTTACACTTATACTGTTAATTAGTCAAGAATACTCCAATAATAAATATACACGATATATTGTTTGAATTCTCAAAATATTATGTTGGCTTGATTTAAAATATATTAATATATTGTTTCAATTTTGAAATATTATGTTTGTTTTATATATATATATGAGTTTGATCTTAATTTTTTATTTAACTTTTATTTTGAAAGTTTAAACTGCATAAGTGAACAAAACACAAACAATCTTTACTTGTACTTTTTAAAAATCTTTATTGTATAATCTTTATAATCTATATAACAAGTCAACATATAATGAATAATCTCTTTCTGATTTTTATACAAGAAATCAATACATAAAGAGAGCAATCTCTTATCATATTTACATGTTTACAAGTACAAAGTAAATCTTTAATTTTTGAAAAGGTTTTATTTTTTTTATTTTTTAAATGTATATATAATATTTATAGTATTAATAATCTCCTCGAATATTTAAATATTTATTTTGGTTATATTTTTATTTATATCAATGTTAATATGAATATGAATATGAATATGAATATTAATATTAATAGCATTAACACTTATAATATTAGTAATGTAATAACATTACTATTAACTAAGATGGATGGCCTATCTATTACTAGATCTCTTGAAAATTTATAGATAACCATCATATATAAAATTCACTATAACTTAAACTTCTACTATGAGAGAGTGGAGTAGTAAAATCAATGCAACATTCAATAAAACCCTTTAGAAAAAAAGAATCACCTTGGGGAAAGATGTTCTCATAATAATAATAATAATAATAATAATAATAATAATAACATTATTATTATTAACATTATTAATGATCTATAATATTAATGTTAACATTAATAACATTAAAATGATAACATTAATATATTTACCAGGAAACATTAATATCAACCTCAAACATAACATAACTTTGACATAATACTGAAACTTGATTTTTACATTATTATTGTTTAAATGTGGCTATATGAGAGATTATGACATAATGTTAATATTAGTAATGGCATTAATATTAACATTAATAGTTAAACATGGACCATTGCAAGGTGAAAAAATCATTTATCAATGTCACAATACATTAAAACATCACAATGCATCATAACCATTCAAGAACCTTGCAAGGTTATATAACCATTAGTGAACGTCGGAATGTGACATAACCAAGTTCAACTATTGTCCTCCATGTCAAACATGATTAACCATGGTAATCATCGTCAACCATAAGCAAATATGGCCAAGCCTCCTCAACCATAGTAAACAATGGTAAAGGGTGAGTGCAAGCTAATGATTGTCACTTTTGGCACATTAGATCATTTAACATAAAACTAAAAAAAACATATATCCCTCATCTTTCAAGGCTAGTTTTAGACACCTACACAATGAATTTTGGTTTCAATAAGAAAGATAAAATGTAGGAAATCGAATCACCTTTCTGAATATATAACTTGTAGTTATTGAAAATTCTCATAACTAAATCATTTATGATTTTTTCTAACATTGGAATTTTTATTTATGGAAAATTACAAGGTATATGTTGTTGTTAGTGTAGCCTTTGAGTGCCTAAGTGATGGAATCAATATATACAAAAACTTGTCAACATGTAGGTAAGAAGTAGTACTACTATGTTACTTTTCCAAAATAAAATTAGCATGTTTTAAATTTTTTCATAATTATCTATGTGAGGAGACCTCGAAATTAGTTCACCAAGTGTTAGTGCAACTTTTGAAGGTCTTAATGTAATGATGAAGAATTGCATTTTTATAGCAAGTAGAGGTAGGTGTCTTGTAGTTCAACATATAATTTTTTTATGAAATGGTTGAGAAATAAAAAAGTTATGGGTGAAACACCAACAAGGTGTTTTTATACATGTTTCCATAAAAAATGTTGTAAACTTATCATTGTAGTACATGTTTAAATCACAATAAGTTATTTATTTCTCCCTAAGTAGATGAATCTCTACAAAGGATAAGTAATCAATTTATTGAAGAAAAATATAATAAATTATTTCTTAATGTGAATTTTTTTAAAGAAATTTGTCTAATCACTCAAGCATGGGTCTCCTAAAACAATTTTAGGTGATCTTGAACATATGTAGGAACACTTCATCTTCGGAGTTGGAAAGTGTATTTCTACTCGAAACAAGCTCCTTGATAACTAGGCTAAGTTGTGTTATGCATAAGATGTAGGAATTCTTACTACAAATGTAAAACTCACCAATTGATGCAACTTAACTAACTAATACACAAACTAACATTAAATAAGAAACATATTGTAGGTATTAGCATGAATCTACAAAGTGTTTACGAATGAAGTAAATTTGGTTAAACATTAACTACTAATGTTTAGCTCTAGATTAATGGTGTCTACAAGCTAACATTAATAATGAAAGAGAGGCTACTTATTTTATGGCCAACCTCTCACAGAAGAATATGGAGGTGGAGGCACCTCTCACTATCACCAAGGACTCACAAGTTCAAATATCAAGCTATGTTGACTCCTTCTAGAAGACATGATCCCTGTAATGTCCCCATTTTTTATAGCACCATGGAGCTATCACTATCCCTTTAGATCCCCATGGGTCCTAATGGAAAATTAAATTAGTTAGGGAATTAATTTTGACTATGGTTATTTTAAATAATTAAATTAGATCATGAAGAAGTGGTGTAGTCCATAGTTGTAAATATTTAATTATTAACAAATTGTTTGATAAGTTGGAAATGCCTAGGTGTCTCAAGAGGGTGCATAGGATGAGGATAAGGTAGATGAGTTGTCTCCCTCAGAAAAATATGGAAGGAAAGCATCTAAAAGTAGTAAAATTGGCCAAAAGAAGGAAAAGTAGGAAAAGCATCAGCAAATCAAGAAGGTAGGATGTTTCCAAATTTTTGAAGATAAGGCTCCAGAAGGAATAGAAAAAGTAGGAAAGAAAGCAAGAGTCCATAGGAAAGATGCAGATTCTAGGTTTGGAAAGTGAGGGGGAATCCATGACGCAAGTGGGTCCAAAATGAAAAAGCAGCTTGCCAAAGAAGCCTCCACTCATCACTAATTCGAATTTCCTAGATGGCAAGCTCTAGAAGGAAGGAAAAAAAATGGAAGAGGTTAATAAAAGGAAGATGAACACACCCATTCACATATTTGGTCATTTTGAGTATACATATTGAGAGCTCTATGCATCTTAGAGGCTTGGGTGGTGTGCCCCTTTCCAGCATTGGGTGATGTGCCCCTTTGCATTCATTGATCTAGTTGAAACATAGAGAGATCCTTTTGTTGGAGTTTGAGGAAGAGGATATCCAGTCCTTTTCTTGGATTTTAATGATTCCATTAGAGTTTGATTGTAGGTATGAAATCAACTACAATCCGGTGTGGTTGAATCTCAAGATTGGTTTGAAGAGCCCAGTAGTAGCAGTGTCTCAAGTGTGGTGTAATTTGGCCAGTGAAGAGGGAGGGTTGAGCAATCGCACCCCCTGTGAACTATAGATGTTGTTCATTTGTATCATAGGGTTGTAATATGTTTTTTTTCTTCTTATTGATATGATCCAATAGTAAACTACTCCTTCCTTACTCTCAATCACACTACTACTGCATCTAAGTTACAATTTTTGGTGAATCTTTGATATAATGTAAGTTTGGCTCTCATTGACAGTTAATTGCACATATGATTATCTGATTGAAGCTTGATGTTGGTCATTTGCATGTATTTGGACTCATATAAATCATTTTTTTCATAATTTGTAACATTTGGAAGTCATTTGAATTCGACTGAATTTACAAGTGCACTATGGTAGAGAAATTTTGACTAGTTTTATGTTTTGGTGAAATTAATTGTCAAAAATGCTTCTAAAATATGATTTGAAGGTCAAGTTAGCTAATTCTAAGGTATGTGATTCCATCCACACTCACAAAACAAAAATTAGGGAGCTTCCAGTACCATTTGAATTTTTTGGATATTATCTCCTTCACTAGTCCAAGTTTGGAATCTTGCACCTAGTCATTTTATTTTCAATCAAACCTTTGTTTGTCAAGTCTAATAGAGCCATATCAAGCTGGGGATAAGTTATACCAATCTTTCAGTGGTTTAGTTACTTCTAGTATTGCACCAAAAGCATTGGATTTACCACACAATTCCTGTGGTCATTTCCTTGAAGCCTTTGGTTTATCCAAAGGAGTCTACCCATGTGTGATGCACTCCCAAATGTGAAATTGTCGAAGTAAGAACCTTGATTCCACTTGTATTGATTCATTCACATGTGTCTGGGTCGAAACCAAGTATTCTTGGCTATTTGAGAAGGTTTGGAAGTGTTTGGAATACAAACTAATTCAGTGGTGTGTCAAATCCATCCTTCGTGTGTCCAAGTAGTCAATTTTGGAGTTAGTGTGCCTAAACTGGAGTTTGGGTACATTACAGTGGTATCAAAGCATGGTCCTCTGCACCTATGAGCAGAAATACCAAGATTGATTGCTCAGTTAATGAAGAAAAGTTGCAAAATGAGGCTTGTACCAGTAGCCATTGAAGAATACCTTGAGCAGTATGAAGAAGAAGAGGTGATCTATGTAGATGGAGGTTTGCATATGTCAAGAGAAGAATATGGTTACTTTTATGAACAAAAATACAGACAAGATAGAAGGCTTGATCCACCCATGTTGAGTATTATTGATGGCAGAGTGTTCTTTGCAGGATAACCATTAGGTGAGTTAATCCTTCTAAGTACCTCTGAGGATACCAAGCATTAAGTAAGGAGATCCATGAATTCTTGTCTTTTCGAGAATACTGTTAATACAAGGTCAGAAGAATATTAGAACAAGGGATCCCTTTGGGAACCCACATCTGAATAGAATAAACCATATTGTCAACAATTTGTGTAGAGAAGTGGATCAAATGTTGCAGCAGAATGAAGTTTTACCATCAAAGTGCTCTACATCAAATCTCTTTGAAGAAAGTGCAACCAGTATCATGGTGGAGCCTACTAATAATGGATATCCTCATGCCATTCAATATGTAAAATCCTCAAGCTTCCTGGAGGAGAATAGCAAAGAAGTAGAAGCAAAGATCCATGAGGTGGGGTGCAAGTCACTGCAAAGTGACTGTAGGAGAGAAAAAAGTTGTGCAAAAGAAGAATGAGAGGATGCTTGTCCTCCAGAGCCACACTTCCTTGCATGGCCATTGAAGATGAGCGAAAAGGATATTAGGAAGGCCCTGAGAACTATTCATGGCACTAATTCATTGGTGTCACATTGTTGTTGGAGAATGGAGGAGAAATATTCCATTGAAGACTTGGAGAAGATTCGAAAAGCAATGACAGACATAAGAGGTGCATTTTTGCAGCTACTTTTCAATAGAGATCATCTTCTTGAGCTTGTGAATATGTATCATATTGCCTCATTAGAAGACAAAGAGGATATTGAAAATATCACTCATGAGTTGGAGACTACACATGATTCTTTGAGAAGCACTCAAGAATCCCTTCAAGAATCAAAGTTGCAGATTGATCAGCTTCATAGAGAGCTGAGCACACCACATCATCCATCCTGCATAGAAAATGATAATGTCCACATGGAAAGAAACACTTTGAATATGATGGAGGAACCTCGTGTGGTGGATGGACATGAGGAAAATTCAAACTTGCAAGTGTTTGTGAAGGAATATGCTATAGAATATTTTGGCCAAACACTTGTCTTGATGCAGAAGGACATTGAGGAGGACATACCATTTGAACCTACAAGCAAAGGTACTTATTTATCCAAGGATTTGGTAGATGAGTATAAAACATAAATGGAGAGGCAAGGATTCACCAGTATTGCTTGCATTGGTAGAAGACTCTTTGACATATCAATCATTGGGGAATATAGTGAGCAAGAAGTGTAATCTGAAATGGACATGCTTGATAGAAGAATTGTCATGGAGAAGGTTTTCCAAGCGCTATATGTGCACCAGGAGGATCATGGGTTTCCCTTGTTGAAGAAAGATTTGATTTTGGAGATGGTAGTTATATTTGCTCCACTTGGAACAACCAACAAAGATGTTGATCCATCCATGGATTGGGTGGAAAAATACATCTCAGAGATGGACACACATGGAGGTAAGAGTTTTGCATGCTTCAATAGGAAGTTGATTGATACATTTATTACTTTCCAATCTTATGAGTTGCAGCAAAAATATCTATGGTCATCATATCATGCATTCGGTATGCATGGTGGTACTTGGAAGTTCCAATTGATTCGGTGGGATGGAGCATATGGCATTGATGCTCAAGAGAAGTTTCTCTTCCTATTGGAAATATTCATAAAAATTCCAACAAGCACTTGGAAGAGTTTACTTCCAATTTGGTTATGGGATCCTAGCATCATTTGGAATGACACATTGTTCCAAATTATCAAGATGTTCAGTAGAATGCTGCATATGCCATGGGATCCTGGCATTCCTTGAAGTGACAGTTTGTTCCCGATGGCATTAGAGTTTGGGAGTCAGTGGAAGGCTCTTTGTGTTGACACTGGAAGTGTAGAGGTGGGATTAGGAGGCACTTCCTACTTATCATATTCACTTGCGACCTTGGAATCATTCTTGGTCTCAACTATTTTGGCTGGAGATATAATGTAGCAGTATGTGGGACAAAGACACCTCTTAAGAGGATTAAATTGCAGAGGGTCAAGTACCTTCCCAAAATTGATCTCTACCTTAATCCTCATCATCATATTTGTATGGATGAAGAATTTATACATAAGACATATCCTTGTGTCCAATGTGACTATTTGGGATTCACATGCATGAGAATTAGTTTGGCTAGTGCACCTATGGCTTCACCATCTTACATGAGAAGAGCATACAACAAGCAATTTGGTAAGCTTGTATTTGTTCCTTTAGATGGCATTCTGATTCATTATGGGATGTTGGGAAATCATTCTTTTGGTTTGGGAGCTGTGACAAATACTTGGGAAAAGCGTTCATTGCATATCCATTTGTCTAGACATGAATTTGGAAGGATTGAAATATCATATCTTGATTCTATGGTTGAGATTGCAAAAGTTGGTGCCTACATGAAGAGGATTTTGTGCACCCTTGTTTGGGTCAATTCCATAGATGTAAAGAAGTGGGAGAATGGTGCACCATGTAGAGATTCCTTCCATTTCAAAATATATGTGGATGAACAAGTAAGGAAAAGAGTCTCCCGTTGGGATGAGAACTCCAACAAAGTTTTCAAAGGGATGAAGAAAATGTTGCATGATTATTCCCTTTTTACCCCACTAGGTTTCGCTCCACCATTTTTGCATAAAGGTGATGCTTCCCAAGGAAGCTTAGGAATAGTTTTGAGGCCAAATATACATCCCATGAGGTTGCAGCCCCATCATATACTTTATTCAATCACAGACATGGAGTTTTTTCATCAAGCATGCATTGGATAAATGCATAAAGTGCATAAGGGAAAGCAAGCTTGAGATTGACTATTGACCATCATCATTCAAGGCCAATCTTGACACATGAGAAGCTCACAGTATGACAACAAAAAATGTGTTGCATGTGAGTTATTGGGTGGATTGAAGCATGTGAAAGGGTGCAGCACATGTTGTGGAAAAAATTGCACAATTGCACTCTTCCACTTGGTAAGGAACTAAGCCTTGTAGGTTGTAGCAAGGCCTCAGTACTTAGAGAACCTTTTTTGTGTGGTTAGTATTCCTCCAAGTGATCTTCCAAGAGATTGTTAGTGTAGTTCACATTCAAATATAGAAATATTGATAAAAAAAATGAAAGAGATGGGGGGAGAATACAAACTTCAACAACAACCAAAGATATGCTAAACCACTCTTGTATTTCCCAATGGAATAGTTGTACAACACCTAGGAGGTGTGGGATTCAAGGGAAGCCAACAATATACCTTAGAGAGGCCTTTCTTGTCTAAGCTAAATGCTAAGTAGATGGAAGAACAAAGGAGAGAAACACTTGTTCCTCGGGATGGAAGGTGGTAAGGGAGCTTGGGAATGCTTACAATGGTAGGAAATGGGGGGTTATGGGGAAGCTCCAACTCAAATCTAGTGGCATAAACTTACTCTAATTTCTCTCTAGAAAATGCATGCCAATGGCTTCCTTTTATAGGCCAAGAGTTGGCTAACAAACAACTAGATCCAAATGTGAACTCTCCTCCTTCATGAACTAGCTCCAAGGTACACAAGGGGGGGTGATTAATGCCACCAAGTGTCTGAGGATCCGAATTCGGATCTTTGGGGAGGACTGAATCTTCAATGCACCACTGGGAGTGAGTGGTCCCTCCATTTTCACAGTAGTGCAGCTATCGAAGGAAAAGTCGCGTGGGTCAACTATGTATTTCCCGTACTACCCCTGTGTATTAGAGCTGGGAGTGAGTGGTCCCTCCATTTTGATAGTAGCGGGGCTATCGAAGGAAAAGTCACGCGGGTGTAGCACAGTTAAACTGTGTATTACCCGTGCTACCCTTTGTTTTGACTGTTCCTTGGCACTTATGGACTCATGTTTTGTTTTGTATCTGTTGAGGATGCCTTTGGTGATATGCATTATTTATGTTGATGACACCTTACTGGATGAATCACCGAAATCATTTGTATTTTGTGCCACCGACCTCTTAGAGTTCATTTTGAGGGATTCTAGGAGAGCCAGTGCACCGTTCGATGAGCCACGAGATTCAAGTATTCCTTACCCTTGTAATTTTTAATTATGTCTGGGTATTTTTATGATTAGAGGTCTCTTGGATGGCCAGGGGCCTTTTAATGGTTTTTGGTGCTGCCGCGCGGGATTTTGGAAATATCTCGCGCTGTAGTGCGATATTTTTGGCGAATCTCATGTTGCTATAGTGCAGGATTTTTCCAAAATAGCGGTCGTTATAGTGTGAATAAACTGTACTATTCCACTCTATGCATGGAACGATAACTTCTCGACGCACACTGGTTTAGCGTGGCCGAAGAGTGAGTCAGTCGCACTACTAGCACGACCGAGTAGTATAACTCCCGCACGTTGGTTCTGCGTGGTCAAACATTGGTTCTGTCACTCTACGCATGGTTATCTTTGAGACAGTCGCGCTATGCACATACCTCTTTAGGAGAGGTCGCGCTGATGATTTTTTTCAAGTCTAATGGGTGGTCATTTCCTTGTGCAGTTTGTTGGTTTCCACTTATGGATCACATTAGAGATGTTGAGTGGAGAGAGAGGGAGTATGATTCCCTACGAGACCAGGTGTTGGCCGAATGCATAGAGAAAGAGGAATTATACGATGCGGGGCTCTTGAAGTTCTTCAAGTGCCCATTGATGCAGTCGACAGACTATCTTCTCTGGAGACTCCTTTCACATGAACGTTATAATAAATAAAGATGCATTTTTCAACTTTATTATCCATCTTACTCCTTTTTTTTCTTTGGAAGATGTACATCAGCATCACACCCAAAAAAATCAAGATGTTTAAGACAGTTTTTCTTACCATTCCATATCTCATGCAGAGTTTTTTTTAACCAATATTGATGTGGGTGATCTATTTACCAAGTAACATGTAGTATCCACTATCTCTACCAATAATTTATGCCCTAACCTGGCACCACTAAGCATGATCCTTTCCTTTTCGATCAATGTCCTATTCATTCTTTCTACAACCCCATTCTATTGAGGTGTGTATGGATTAGTCTTATGCCTTTCTATTTCTTATTTCTTACAAAATTCCTCAAATTCATTTATGCAAAACTCTCCACCATTATCTGTCCTCAACACCTTTATTTTCTTCTTTGTCTAATTCTCTACAAGAGCCTTAAATTATTTAAATTTATTAGACACCTCAAATTTCTTTCAAAGGAAATAAATCCATGTATTCCTTGAGAAATCATATAAAAATGAAACATTATACACATATTTATCTAATGATGGAATAGGCACATGCCCAAACACATATTTGTGTATTAACTCTAAAATTCCATGTTCTCTTGTAACACTAGATGCAAATCTTACCCGAATATGTTTTCCATATATGTGATGTTCACAGAAATCAAAATCTAGTTTGCAATTAAACATACCTTCAACCATATCTTTATCATGTAATATTGGAAGGCCCTTCTCTCCAATATGTCCCAGTCTTTTATGCCATAGCATTTTTTTTGTCCAAATACATTTGAGGTTTTGTCTTCTTTATTTCCACCATTAGGAACAACAAAACTATTACACCCATTGATGATGGTGCTTCCCAATAGCTTGTATAGATTTCCATTCTGGAATCCCCTCATCAAGACCATTGATCCTCTAACCATTTTCCATGTTTCTTTTGCAACCATTATCTTTACACCTACATCACTAATCTTATTGATGGATATCAAGTTTTTAGCAAACTCATGAATGTGTTAAACCCAGGGATATTTCTAATCCTCCCATCCTAAAGCAGTAACTTAACTCTTCCATGTCCTGTGATTTTGGCCATCGACTCATCTCTTAAGAAAACATTACTTCCATTGTACTTCTCATTTCACAAAACCACTCCATGTGAGGAGTCATCAAAATATGTACCTGAGTCAATTAGACATACATCACGATGTGAACGCGTACCTGTAGAGGCCAGGTACACATCCCATCCTTCTTCTGAGGAGGTATTCACCTTTGTAGAAGGGGCATCATCAGATCCCTTCACTTTATCAACATTTTTAGATCTACAATCCTTCTTATAATGCCCAACTTTACCACATCCCAAACATTTCCTCAAAGATTTTCTTGGATATTAGATCTACCTTTAGATTTAGATATCCCCCCTAAAGAGTTATTTTTATTTCTATCTTGGAGGCAACCTCTCATAATAAAGTCATTTGTGTTCTAACTATCCATGGTTTTTTTTCCTCATCTCGTATGATAACATAGAAGCCACTATATCCTCAAACTTCAATGTGGTTTGAGTAGCACTACCATTTTCGACAATTTCATTGTCCCAAGAATCTAGCAAAGAACGTAATAATGTAATTATACGTTAAGATCTTATTCCTCCATCTTAATATCAATAGAGACAATTTGACTTACCATAGTATTAAATACATTTAGATGATCTATCACTGAGTTTCTATCATCCATCCTAAGATGATACATCTTATTTTGAAGAAATAGCTTGTTTAACAAGAACTTTGTTTGATATGGACTCCCTAACTTACCCAACAGCTTCTTTGCACTATGTTCTCCAATGACATTCAACAATATTGAATCTAATAAGCAATGTTGAATCATACTTCTCACCTTTTTTCCCATCTTCTCCCGATATTATTTTTCCATAGAGGTAGGTTGTGTACCTGAATCCACATCAACCCATTGTTCTCGATCTACAAGAATATCTTCCATTTTGATATTTCATAGCTCAAATCTATGACCATTAAATTTATTGATCTTCATTCTAGAACTGCTCGCCATTCTCTTTCAATACACAAATCACCACTGCAAAGTTCCCACTGGACCCATGTTTATCACATAGCCAAGATAAACTTGGTTTATAAAAAGAGACAAACCCTTAGCAACAAAGGTGTCCCATCCTAAAGCAAATAATCAAGATCTGATACCAAATGTAAGTTTTAAACCTATGAAGTGAAACAATGCATACATATTCTAAAGCAAAACAAAGATTAAATCAATGACACACACACAAGACACAGAGATTTACCTTGGAAACCCTTAACCGTGAAAATAAAAAAATCTTAGAGTTGCACCTTTGTTTTCTCTCACTATATCTTCTTAACCATTAACAATATTTATATATTCTGCAACATTCGAACCCTAATCCGTTAACATTATAGGTTGATGCTACCCTTCAGTTGGTGTTTGATGAAACATAAGAATTTAAATGCCAAAATTCTTGCACCCTATACTTTAGATTATATGGAACTCTTATCTCAATAGGATGTTTCCCAACATTAAAATTCTCCATCATCTAATTGAACCCTAAATTCTTTATGCTTCGATAATGTTTTTCTTGAGGTTTTTAACACGTTTGTAGTAATTGACATCAAACATTTTGAACTTGATTGAACTTGGCATGCTCTAAAGTTCTATTGCCACTTTTGAAGACATTGAGCAGTGTTGAAGGATGCTTTTACATTGAGCATTGTTAAAGGATGCTTTTACATAGCTCAGAAATTTGGTTGTACTGATACTTGCCTCTAAATCCTTGCCCTATACGGGTGCTCTACAGACGCTTCAAAGCCTTGACCTGGTGCTCTACAAGAACTCACAGAGTAGGAATCTTCCAATTTGCAGATGGTGCCAGTGTTCAACACTTGAGCTCTTGGAGAATCTTGTTGTGTATAGATGTCTGAATTTGCAGTTGGGCACATGAGTCTTCCAATTATTCCCGAAAGAGTCATGTAACTATGCACAGGTATGCACATTCTCTTTGCAAAATCGCAGGAGTTGTCTAGACATGTCCAATTATTCCTCGAAGAATCAGGCACATTCTCTTTGCACAACTAGATTATGCATCTGCTAAATATTCCAACTGTTGCAACTGAAAATATGCATTTTCTGTAGTAGGTTGAAAGTCCTTGAAGGTCATTTTATCCACAAGTACATATTATCTTATCATCTACAACTTGGATCTTCCAAATCGAACAAATGGCATAACTGTTTCTAATGGTGGTCACAAGCAGAGTGAAAAACGCTATATACTACTGAATTCTTTCAATGATGCTAAACGAATTGTCGAAGTGTTCAAGTGTTTATGTTAAGCAGCTTACCCTTCACTCACTCAGCTAGAGGACCGGGCAGAGAAGGAAGCGACTTACCGTAAGACAATACGAGCCTTGCCTCTATCTTTATAAGCCTGGTGACCTCTCAGTCCCAGCCGCCAAATTGGTAAAGCCTTCCTTTTGTTGTAACTCAAAGAGATAAACCTCTCAGGGGGTTTCACTCATCTCAGGGGCAGAGTCGGCGGGCCTGCATTTGATGGAGCGAGTTCATTTCCAAAGCCATGGCGAAGTCCCTGTTGGTTTCTGGAGTATCCATTTTGCTGCAAAATCAATTTACACATTACCTCCTAACAAAATCCCCAAAACAAGTGTATGGTATAAATGTAACATAAATTAACAAAACTTACTATGGTTGGACTGTCTTATTGTTATTTCTCTTCATCGTATTCTTCCTGCCATTCTAATGCTTCTGCGGGTTGTTGTTCTTATCTTCCTGGGAAGAGGAGGGCCAGATTTCTGTCTCATTTATCTTAATCCAATGTATATAACAGAATAAACAACAACTTACCAGTTATTTTCGGGAGCTTGCTTGTGAGGAAACATAGAACTTGAAACTAGAGAAGCTCCCCAATTTCGTGTTTGCAATAAACCCGTAACTTTTACTCCATCGCTATAATAAATGCAATGTGAGAGTTGGTGCATAGTTTGTTGATGGCATATCAAGGTCATCTACAAGAAATGGATTTATGATAGCAGTAGTCGAAGCTGCAATACAACCATCAATTTCTTTCTGTTACTTTTCTTCCGTAGTCCATGGAGTTGAAATACAAATGTGACCGAAGTTGCTTTGTTGGACTTGTTGCAGGTGAGACTCATGTTTGGGACTTTGAATGCCATAATTAAAATGCACTAAGGGACATTGAGAATTTCATTCTTGCTGGAGGAAATAGAGACCAACACAGAGTGAGAGCGGTTGTTGCTAGAGAAACTGGAGAAAGACAATTGATTTGGTTAGCATTAGATGCATGTTCTCAAACAACCACATCATTTTCACATTTTCAATACATGTATGCGGCCACCTAACTAGAATCTTTTCATATTCAACTGCATTAAGAAGCTCAGCACGTGGCAATTTCAAAATCCATGGCAGAAGGCAAATTACGTGTGGCAGGTTAGGAACGATGCATGTACCATTTTGTCCTCTATGTTGCAGGCTCTTCTCGGGGAACAATAAAGTGGGCATCTACTAATTCATTCATGGAGTTTTAATTCAGCAGTGCAGTACAGCTACTGAAACGATTATGGAGAGCTATCTGCTCATTCTTAATTATGCCTAAAGACGCTACATATAAGCATTTATAGAATGCTACGCGATATCAATGTTAGTGGTGGGAATAAAAAGGAGGGGACAACAAATAATCCATAGTCAAAGTGTATGTAATACTTGTCATATGGAGACTACATTCGGGCTTGTCTTGATAGCTTTTGTAAATTTTGCACTTCTCCCTCGTCTCTTTAGAACATAATAATAATTTTCCACATGTTCTACTGGGTTTGTTTAATATCAATGGATTATATCACAAATTTATTTAACTATGCATTAATGTATAACCAACTTCATTCTCAGCATTCCAGGAGCATTAGAACAAGCATAACTGGTCCAAGCAGAATAAGTAGGAGCATGATTTCCAGCAGTAAAAGCAACACAACAACGAGCATTATTATTCTTATAAGCAACCGTGAAGATGTCCTCTAATTGGTTAAGACAACCCCTCTTTGGGTGGTCAGTCTTGGTTCGATTCCAAGCATCTTTTCATGTGCACCTTGTTTTTAATTAGTTTCTTTACTGTATTCGCAGGGAGCTCTAATTCGATACAAGAAAATTCCAGTTCTCCTCCATCAAATGGATTTTTTCATCTCAAATTAGACTTGATGATCAAATTTGGCAGTTCCGGTTGGATGGATACAGCTCTTGTGATCAAATTTGGCAGATACAGATCTTGTAATCAAATTTGGTGGCTCCTGTTGGCTGGATACAGCTCTACTTGGTGCATAGTTGTCATGAAGTTGAAATCAACTTAATAATTCAGCATATCTGATATGATTCAATGGGTACCCATATCACAATCTCATACTTGTTTTGTCAAACTTGAATATTTTTACAAAACCTACTCAGTTTGTTTTGTCAAAGTTGAATATTGTTACAATTGTTGGGGCTTGTCTTCCAATTGGGATTTTTGATTCTGTCAGAATCTATGACCTGATTTATGACCTTTGGTGGCACAGCCGTATGTGTCTAATGCAACCAATACTTTAAAGGGTAGTTGGCTTGTTTCAACGAATAATCCCACATGTTCTCAGCGATTACAATGCCATTATCCAACAGTCCGTCATTAAATCACCTTCAAGCAGATCTGTCACCGTCAAACCGTCCATCAATTCAAAAGCTTCAGGCCTAAGTCGGCAGGTATGCGTTGCAACGCAACCTTGTTTACCTTAGGTACTTTACCACTTTTAATGCCCAATAATTGAATTGCACCTCTTAGAGTTTTGTGCTTTAATATTATGTGCAACAAAGTTTGAGCTTGTATTATGACAAATTTATCTCGGAAATGTTTTTTGACCAACACGTTTTCATTATCTCAAACCATGCAATCATGCATCACCAATCCCATTTCGTCGATTTTAGATGCATCCATGTTCTCTAGAAAATCATCATTAAAGTGGATGTTGTTGTAAATGCCAATTAATTTGTATGAATTACTCAATGTCTTAGAATGTTGTTTTTGGTTAGATGTTGTGTCTACTTAAATATAAATTTTGAAATTCGAACTCCAACACACACACACATTTATATATTTCAAAATATTTTTTCAAACTTAAACAAATCAAATTTAAGAACTACAAAATTCAAAATTTAGGAAATTCTTGACTCACCAATAGTGTCAATATCAACATCATCTTATTCGTTCATGTCGTTGGCAAGTTTCTTAACATTTATCAACCCCATTTCCTTTTCGTTTCAATGTGCCTCCACATCTCTTTCATCCATTTCATTTGCTTTTTGTGTTTTCATGTATTCATGATTTTTCTCATCCCTTTCATCTAAATCAATTCTCTTGCAATCATAGTTTTAATTCTGAATACCTTGGCATCCCATGTTAAAAGAATTAGAAACTTGAAATCCAATGCCAAAATTACACAAGTGAGAATCCAAAATCCACAAGTTATTTAATACAAATTATAATATCCCAAAGCCAAAATTCCACAAATTATGAGGCAAATTCCAATATCCCAAACCCAAAATTCCACAAATGATAATACAAATTCCAATATCCCAAACCCAAAATTTCACAAGTGATATCTGGCAAGTTTGACAAGCGATAAGCAAAATTTAAATATCCCAAGGTTTAAAAACAATTAACCATGTATCCTCTATTTTTTTTGGAGGTAATTCAAATATGAGTGATATGTACAATACTTCAATCGAGAATATATAGGACTCTAGGACAAAATATTATTTTAGTTAGATTCTATCGGCTTGAAAAGATTCTTAGGGCAGGGTTGAATTAAAATCTCCATTGAGAGTTTATTTAAACTCATCTCTAAGATTTTTAGAGGTTTAGTTTAAACTTTCATTTGAGAGTTTAGTTTAACCTAACGTTATTATATCTACTAAAATATTTGAAGTTGAGAATTAACAAATCTATCAACAGACACATTTTCTCAATCGAGAGTTTTTGGTCAACAAAAACAACAAAATCTACTACAATTTTTATAAATCTACAACTTTAGCAAAGGTGGACCTACAGCCAATGGATTCATTTTCAAATATAGTTTTTAATGATGTAAGAATTACCAAAATTTGTTGAGAATTGCTATTTTTAATGATTTTGTTCTAAAATCCATCACTTAAGATTTGTATTGTTCTTGAAATGAAAATTCAATATCATCAAAATTAATACCAAAAAAATCACAATGCATTTCTTCACAATGTCTTCTTCAAAAGGGTACTTTTAGTTTTTTTTATAATGATCACATGAAATAGAAACTTGGTGCCCATAGAAATATGTCGATACAACATCATTACCATTTTGTATTTAATCTACCTCGATAAATAATAAAAGTGGCAATTAAATCCAGAAAACCACAAAATATAGTTTGTGCACTAGTGCAATCTATGTGATTGTGAACATAAAAAACTAAATGCTCATGAAGGTCACTCATTATCCTTACCTAAAAAATTTAAAGTATATGCAGTTAATAAACATCATATGTATCCCACTACATGTCCATAACTTTTTTTAAATATGAGGATAGAAGTGAGACAATTTTTTATAAATTTTGTCTTTACTTCAAAGAGAAATTCTCAAAGAAAATATGGGTTTAGAGGGGTTAAATTTTGTAGTTTTCATCATAAAAAACAAGCAAAAGTGTTACCTAGAGGTCAAAGCATTTTGGTTCTACGGCCTAGGGGTAAGAGTTGGGGGGCGTATCAGTGTAATCAATGTCCTTGTTTAGTACAGGACAATCTCTAATCTTGTGGCCAGGGATTTGAAAATGGAAACAAGTGTTCAATAAGTTGATACAAACTAATGAATAACCTTAGGGGTGATTTTGATTAAAACCTACTGAAGTATATCTTCAAATAGTTTAACCCTAATGAAAAAGTATTTATTTGGAATGGGATTAAATAACCACTAAGGATTGTGGCAAAAGCATTCCCCAAGCAAAGCATAAATGCACTTGAGGAAATCCCAATGTTGCAAGGGGAGTCCTAGGAATTCAACCCATTTAGAACAATGCAATTGAAAAGACTCATTGCTATCGAAATTCCTTTAGCACTCTCACAACACTACTAGGTGTTGGTAGAACTAGGACCACATATGACAACCTCAGTAGCATGCTTAATTTCCCTAAAGGAGAACTAGAAAAATCTTTTGTCGGCACCTAAGTGTGCGTGTTGACCGAACTACATGGCTCGAAGGCCTCTTTAACATAGCCCCTAATGATAGACTTAGGAAGGACTTGGCCTATGAAATAACCTAAAAACAAAGACTCTTCAAGTCATTACAAATACCAATATATTCATTAACATTATCTTAACAAAAATTTCAATATTAGTAATGATTATCCCTCGAGGTAAACTTTTAGAAAAAACTTTCGCAACACTTGTAGAGTGACGCAAGGTGCCCCAACAAGGGTTCTTGATTAATGATTACACACGACACACCCACATGTTCACACAAACTAGATGTAAACAGGCTGCTAGAAGTGGTTTCTATTACTTCAAATTAATCGATTACAATGCTGAAACAAGAAATGTAAACAACTAATATATGTCAGCCTTAGCCTTTACAATACAGAAGTAAATGGTGTGCTCTCTCAATGTGTCGACCTTCACCCTCTCACGGCCTCTGTTGAATGCAAGCACTCGCTGAGCTATGGATTTGATCTTCTCTGCATTCGGTAGATCTGTGATTGTTCTTTCCAATCTACTCATCCACTTCCGAACTTTGCTCTACTCTCTGATCCCCTGCTGATCGAATTGAACTCCCCTCCCTTGTGCATGTGCACAAGTCTTCTACTCTACGGTTGTGCCTCCCGAGGTCTACTCCAGCTCTCTAGAAACTCTTCCTCTATCTGTCGATATTCCGTGATCTTGCAGACCTGCAATTGTCAGCGCCTTTATCGTGCTGCACAATCTTTGCCTGTCTTAACATCTGTCATGATCCCAACCACCTACAATAACTGCTCATAACTTCCTTAGAAACCCCGAATGGCTACCAAGTACTTTGCTTGACTTCCTGCGCATCCTTCTGACACTGCTACAGTAGTCGGTCTTGTCACAACATCGACCATACTGTCTTCTGTCAGCCATCGACATACCTGTCGGCTTCCCTTCGCCAGTCCTCCCCTTCCTCCTCGCTTGGCTCATGCCCAAACCTGTCGGTGTCGTGGTTAGACAGCATGTCGATCCTCGATGCCTTCTCCTGCAACCCTGTCGTTTGTCGACCTTTGACATGTCGACTCTCGACCTTTTGCATCTTCCTGTCGATCGCATATCGACTGCTCCTGCTCAACTTATTGGCTTCGATAGCCAATCTACTCTTTCGCACCAGTGGTCATTGGCACTCCCTATGGTCGGCCTTCTCATGTCAATCAACTTCAACTGGTCTGCCTAGGTCCTGATGCTCCTGGATCAGACTCCCCAGGTGAAATTGAACTCGACTGCTCTGCCAATATCCTGAACTCTTCTTCAAAAATTCATGTCTCCTCCTGCAACTCATCATCTTTCCATCACACTAAGTATTCTTTCCTTCGCGAACTGCGCATACGCCCCAATTCACATTCCTCTATTACTTCTGCGATTTCCTCCTTCTGTCGATCTGGAATATGCACTATCGAGTCGATGTTCGACACTTCCGTGCTTCCGATGCTTGAACCTTCCTCGAACTTGTACAGATCTGAGACATTGAACGTTGGTGAAATGCTCAAGTCCTTCGGCAGCTCCAACACATAAGTGTTGTCCGAAATACTCTTCAGAATCTTACATGGTCCAATATTCTCCAGCTTCAGCTTGTTATATGTTGCTGTCAAAAATCTCTCCTTCCGTAAATGTGCATAAACTAGGTCTCCTTCGATGAATGATTGTAGCCTCTTCTTCCTGTCAGCTTTTAACTTATATGTCGCATTACTCTTCTCAATGCACTTTCGCACATCTTCATGCACTTCTTTCATATGCTCTGTGAATGATTTCACATCTATGCTTTTCCTGATCTTTGTCGGTAACTCGACCAAATCTACCACTCCATGTGGGCTTCTTCCTTGAAAAATCTGGAATGGGCTCAAACCTATCGACCGATTCACAGAATTGTTGTGTGTGAATTCTGCTTGCACCAACACATTCTCCCACTGCTTGGGTCTCTCAACCGTCAAACATATCAGAAGGTTTCCCAAACTTCTATTCACCACCTTGGTATATCCGTCTGTCTGCGGATGATATGCCGAGCTAAACTGCAACCTTGTGTCCAGTTTCTTCCATAAGGTTCTCCAGAAATGTCCCATAAACTTGGTATCTCTGCCCGATGTGATACTCTTCGGAAACCCATGCAATCTAACTATCTCCTTGAAGAATAGAACAGCAATGCTTGTGGCGTCACTTGTATTTCGACACGGAATAAACTATGCCATCTTCGAAAATCTGTCGACTATAACAAAGATTGAATCGCTTCCTTGTTACATCTTCGGCAATCCTAGCACAAAATCCAAGCTCAGGTGCTCCCATGAGGTATTCGGTACAGGAAATAGTGTATACAACCCCGTATTCTAACTTCTCCCTTTTTCCAGCTGGCAAACTCGACACTGTCATACCCACTTACCGACATCTGTCGTCATTCCTGGCCAATAATACTTCTCTTTGACCAATGCTTTGGTTTTTTCAATGCCAAAATGACTTGCTAATCCTCCGCAGTGCAGTTCTCGGTTTAGGTTCTCCTTTACAGATCCTCTGGTAATACACAATGGTTGTCCCTTGAATAGGTATCCCTCTTGGATGAAATAATCCAAGTATAGAGTTCTTTCGACACTCCACGGTTCATGATAAGCCTCCCATGCTTTTCGAAAATCCTCGTCGGTCGCATATTCTGCCTTCACCCACTCTATTCTTGTTACCTGAACTATCGTCATGTTTAGCAATGCAAATCTTCGACTCAGCGCGTCGGCAACCTTATTCGACTTTCCCGACTTATGTCGTAACATGAAAGTGTACCCTTGTAGGAACTCGACCCATTTCATGTGCCGTTGATTCAACTTCGACTGAGTATTCAGATACCTCAGTGCTTGGTGATCTATGTATAACAGAAATTCCTTAGGAAACAAGCAATGTCTCCACTTCTTGAATGCTTGGACAATAACATAGAATTACTGATCATAGACCGAATATTTCCACTTCGCATCATCCAATTTCTCACTGAAGAATGCAATTGGTCAGCCCTCCTGGCTCAACACTACTCCAATTGCCGTCCCACTTGCGTCGCAATCGACTTGGAAAACTTTGTCAAAGTCTGGGAGTGCTAACACTGGGCTCTCAGTGACCTTTTCCTTCAACTTGTCGAAAGCTCTCTAGGAAACTTTCATCCACTTAAACTCCCCTTTTCTCATGCACTCTATTAAAGGTGCACAAATTCGACTGAATCTCGGGATGAAATTCCTGTAGAAACTGGCAAGACCATGGAAAGTCCTTACTCCAGTCACACTTGTCAGTTCCGACCAATCCAATATTGCCTTCACCTTTTCTGGGTCCATCACTAACCATTTACCTGAGATTACAAATCCCAAGTACACTAGTTCTTCCTTCATGAAGAAACACTTTTGCGGGTTCACCATCAGCTTCTCTTCCTGCAACTTTTGCAATACTTGTCAAATGTGCTCCAAGTGTTCTGCCTTGGTTCGACTGAAAATCAGAATGTCGTCTAGGTAGACTACGACAAAATTTCCCAAGAATGACTTCAGTACCTCGTTCATCAACCGCATGAACGTACTGGGTGCATTAGGCAATCCGAATGGCATGACTTATAAACACTCATACATCCCTTCCTTCATCTTGAATGTTGTCTTCCATTCATCCCCTTCTCTAACTCGAATCTGGTGATAACCGCTCTTCAGGTTGATCTTTGTGAAGTACTTCTCTCTACTCAGGAAATCCATCAAGTCATCCATTCTCGGCAATGGGAACTGATACTTGATTGTGATCATGTTGATGGATCTGGAGTCTGTACACATCCTCCATTCTCCACCCTTCTTCGGCGCTAATACTGCTAGTACCGCGCACTGACTCAGACTTTCTCCGATCAATCCTCTATCCAACAACTCCTAGACCTGTCGATTGAGTTCCTGACCCTCTTCCAGAGTCATTCTATGTGGTGCCTTTTTTAGCAAACTCGACCCTGGAATCAAGTCTATTTTATGGGATATGCTTCTCATCGGTGGCAATCCCGTCGGTGCCTCATAGACTACTATGCTCTTGAACTCATCGAGCATCTTTTCGTCTTCGACCGGAATCCTTTCCATTGTCAACCTATCGACACATGGCCCTTTCAGAATGATGGAGAAACATCCCGACTTCTTTTCCTCTTTCGCGAGGAATTCTTTCGCTGAACACATCAGCACTCGCTTCTCCCAATAGTTGCTCTCGCCCTGCCTACAGTCGGCTTGCTCCTCCTGTTTCAGCTTCAGATTTCTCTGGATGCCATTCTTCCACACTGTTACTGTGTTGGATCGACCATCATAGATCATCTTCCAATCATATTTCCATGGCCTCCCTAACAACATATGACATGTGTCCATTGGGATTACGTCGCACAACACACTGTCTTCAAGCTTCCCAACCTTGAAGTTAATCAGGCACTGTCTGGTCACCTTCACATGGTGTCCTTTCTGCAACCATGATATCTTGTATGGGTGTGTGTGTTCTCGACATTTCAGTTCGTTGACACAAGATTCTCCATACTTCCACCATCGACTATGATCTTGCAACACCAATCGCCAATCCGCACTCTAGTTCGAAAGATATCCTTTCGCTGCGATGGCTCTTTCTCTTCGTGTCGGTCATCCAAAACCAACATTTTCCTGGATGTCATGGCGTGACTCTTTATTTTCCCACCTTCACTGCTGTTGGATGTCGACTCTGCCCTCTTGTCAACTTGCTCATCTCGTCAACATCTGGGTTTTGACTCTTCTACCGCATGTAGGTTCTCTGGGCATTCATATGCCTTGTTTCCGACTCCTCGACACTTGTAACAAATTATGGTTGGTCTGTCAGCTCCTTTTCTATCGGATGGACCACTTCGACCATACGCACCTCGACCGCAGTTCTCACAACCATCACGTTGGTTTTCTTGCGTCTTCTCTCTAGTTGATGTCCCTTCCATCCGTCGATTGTCCTCTACAGATTCCTTACTGTATCCGCTACTTTGGCCTTTCGCAAAAACAGTCTTCACACCCCAACCAGTCATACTTCCTCTAGTCGCTGCGGATTTCCTTAACAATTTCTCTTCTGCCTTCAGAGCTAGTTGATACGCATCACCGACTGCTCTGAACCTTGACAGGCTTAACTCATCCTGTATCGCATATTTCAAGCCGTTCACGTACCTAGCAACAGCTTCTTCTCCTTCATCGGTCTACCCCGACCTTATCGACAGTCTGTAGAACTCTTCCATGTACTCCTTCACGATCATCTCTTTTTGTTGAAAGTTCTATAACTTTCAGAACAAGGAAATCACATAGTCACATAGCAAGAACTTCCCTTTCAGTTTGGCGACCATCCTATCCCAAGACTTGATTTTCTCCTTTTCTTTCTTGACTCTGTCAGCTTGAACATTGTCCCACCACAATGAGGCATGACCCTTCAACCTCAGACACGCAGTCTTAACCCTCCTAGGATCCTCGATCTGCTCTATGTCGAAGTATTTCTCCATTTCTCTGAACCATTCGATCAAGTCTTCTGGATCCAGACTTCCCGAGTAGGTACGTATATCCATCATTGTCCGACCTCTCATATCCGTCAGAAGCTTGATGAGTTTATCTTCTGTTTCCTCAACTGCCTCTTCCTGTGCTTCCACCTCTTCGGCTTCCTCGTCGCTGTGGTCTAACACATCAGGAATGCATCCATGTATTTGACTTTCTTTGATCGTTGCGACGTCACTGGTCAAACTTCGCATTGTTCGCATGCACTCGTCAAACATTTCACAATCAGCTGTGACTACTGCGCCACGCACTCTTCTTCCAACTCCTCATACATTAACACCTCTATGAGCCATTTTCAACCTCAGCTGAAACTCCCACTCGTCCAATCGCAACCAAACTTTCACAAGTCGTGTACAACTCTACACAACCGCACCTAGAGCTGTAAACACACTCGACACTAGTTTCATTTCTAGTGGTGGTAACAATTGACGCTCTCCTTCTCATAGGATGCTTTAACTCAACCGGACTCACTTTTGGGCTCTGATACCAACTAACGCAAGTCAGGTTAGTATCACCACCTTTCTTGCTTACAAGATTCTCTTCCCGCTCTGATACCAACTGACGCAAGGTGCCTCGACAAGAATTCTTGCTTAACAATTACACATGACACAACCACATGTTCACACGAACTAGATGTAAACAGGATGCCAGAAGTGGCTTCTATTACTTCAAATTAATCGGTTACAATGCAGAAACAAGAAATGTAAACAACTAATCTATGTCAGCCTTAGCCTTTACATTACAGAAGTAAATGGTGTGCTCTCTCAGTGTGTCGACCTTCACCCTCTCACAGCCTCTGCTTAATACAAGTGCTCGTTGAGCTATGGATCCGATCTTCTCTGCGTTCGGTAGATGTGTGACTGTTCTCTCTAATCTACTCATCCACTTCCGAACTCTGCTCTCCTCTCTGATCCTCTGCTGATCGAACTGAACTCCCCCTCCCTTGTGCCTACAGACAAGTCTTCCACTCTGCGGCTGCGCCTCCCGAGGTCTACTCCAGCTCTCGAGACACTCTTCCTCTGTCATCTGATCTTCCCTGATCCTGCAGACCTACAATTTTCAGCGCCTCTACTGTGCTGCACAATCTCTGCCTATGTTAACATCTGATCCCAACCACATGCAATAACTACTCATAACTTCCTTAGCAACCCCGAACGGATACCAAGTACTCTACTTGACTTCCTGCGTGTCCTCTTGACACTACTACAGTAGTCGGTCTTGTCACAACGTCGACCATACTGTCTTCCGTCAGCCATCGACATACATGTCGGCTTCCCTTCGCACTTTCAGGATTCGCCAGTCTGCCCCTTCTTCCTTGCTTGACTCATGCCCAAACCTGTCGGTGTCGTAGTTCGACAGCATGTCGATCCTCGACGCCTTCTGCTGCAACATTATCATTTGTCGACCTTTGACATGTTGACTCTCGACCTTTCGCATCTTCCAGTCGATCGCATATCGACTGCTCTTGCTCGACTTATTGACTTTGACAACCAATCTTCTCTTCCGCACCAATGGTCGTCGACACTCCCTCTGGTCGGCCTTCTCATGTCGATCAACTTCGACTGATCTGCCTAGGTCTCGATACTCCTGCATCATAGAGGCACCATGGTTGACACTGGTCTAGTCTTCTTTTGGAAAATATTATGCTCTTTCATAGATAATTAAGAAACTAAAGGAGGCATTTGGCCCCCTCCCTCATTATGATGGCCAAGTCAAGGGCCATGTTGATTAGATAAAAAATAATACTACCAGATCAAACAAAATTGCTACGACCAAAACGCTTAACCCTAAAGAATCAACTTAGGGAAGCAGAACCCTAACAAAATTCATCTCAGTCTCAATTCCATCATGAGTAGTGATCAAATTTGAAGGGGTGGTCTTAATTTCAGTTAGAAGGGTATATATTCATGTAGCCCTTCCATGATGAAAAGCTTTGAAAAAAAACTACATTTCAATTGACAGTAATACATTAACTTCACGCTTCATTAAAAAATGTGCTAAATAAAATATTACATTTTCAATCAAATTCATGCCTAAGAAAGAAATCAGCCACACCATAAGGTTGAAAAAACACAAAAGAAAAACAAAGAAGTGGCAGACTCCAGTAGATACAAACCATCAAAACACCCAATGCTATAAGAGGAAGATGAATCAGAGAAGCGAGAAAATCGACGACCTTTTCCTAGGATAAAATTTTCATCTACAGAATTAACACCTTGATTGCAATCTAACAACTTAAATCTTTGGGATTTCATGTCCATTAAAACATTTCAAATTGATGTGAAACAATTCAATATGGTCGTATCAATGAGGGTATCAGATATAATTATTAAGATAATAGAGGTAGAGAAAAAACACTAATTGCACCCAGTGTGAGAGAGATGTTGTAATGGTGTAATATAACGTTACCAAAAATAAAATAAAATCAATATTAAAAAATGAATGTTGGCAAATAAAATAAATTAAATTAAAACCAACATAGATACATCTTAAACCGAGATCTATCAAACATCGAGAGGGATCAAATTTCTTGAGGTGTGAATTGTTTTATTAATGTGTAAAAAAATTAAGATAAAAAAATTCACACCTCATCCTTCTCAGTGCTTGATAGGTCCAGGTTTGATAGATCTATATTGTTGCAACTACTATGTTTCATTTTCAATTATGTGTTGAAGGCTCAATTGGTATTATGGACAATGGAGCAGCATGAGCTGAATATAGAGGCCATTGCTTTAAATAAAGTTAAAGACAACTAGCAATGGCTTTCACAACCCAAATGTATGTATATCAAGACTGCCTTATCATCATCTCCATGCCAGCTTAATCATGTGATACCTATTCATATGAGGTTGATGTATATACAATGTATAAAACCCTCGCCTTGCAGATTAGTTATGTGACATAATTAATGGAAGACATTGTATGTGAGAAATTGGATACAACTATAACATAACCTTTTAATGAAATTTTATTATAAGTTGTGCACTTTTTTAAAAAACATCAAAACTAAAAATTAGCATTTTTTATGAAGCCCAATTTTTTAACAGCACTTCTAGAACGTGTTGGGGCCCTTTGACGTGACGTGCTCAATTTTAATCCATATATAGATGCAAAAACACTCAACATTAAATTTTTCAAGGGGTGTGATATTAATTGTACTTTCTTTTAGAAGAAGTCTAAACATGCCACGATTTCTCCTTTTCGGTAAAATTTTGATCGAAATATAACAAAAACACTCAACATTAAATTTTTCAAGGGGTGTGATTTTAATTGTACTTTCTTTTAGAAGAATCTAAACATGCGACGATTTCTCCTTTTCGGTAAAATTTTGATCGAAATATAACAATTCTTTTTGAAAAATTTTGGATTTTGTGTCATCCAAATCTTGGTTTCGAATATATAAATGAAATCAGTAGCCTTGAATCGAAATCGTCACCCAGTTAGACTACATGCTTTTATTACATTAACATCAAAGTTTAGTCCTTCAACTCCACGTCATCATTTCTTTGAAAGGAGATTTGGTTTTCTTGTTTGACATTAACATTAAAAGTTAGTACCTTGAATAACGTAAACCGCACACCATCGTTTCTTTGAAAATGAGATTTTGATATTCTTCTCCCACCCATTCAAAGAATGTGGTGTTCATCTGTAATCAAAGTACATTTAAATGGATAAATACATCAACAATGTCATGGTTATAGGGCATTGAAGTCAAATTATTAACAAGTAGGAAAGCTACATGTAACAACATCTCTATATTGAGAGATACAGCCACCAACTCCTTATTGTATATGATCCTATTTTTGCGGCATATATTTTTTTGGGTAACTTGCGATCCATATATGGATCAGGATATATATTTGACCTCCGTTTGTGATAGCCGGTTCTGGATTTAAACATTGATATTATTTGTGGTCTACGAGACGACTTAAATATTGGCTAATATTGGACTTTTGTTATTACAACCACGGTTTTGGTCTTGTAAATGACCACATGGGGAATGATGTAGAGATCCCTTATGGCAATTAGTTCTATTTTACTATTTCGCATAGTAAGTTAAATTTTTCTATGGAAAAAAGAAAAAATGAAATCGTCACCCAATTAGACTACATGCTTTTATTACATTAACATAAAAGTTTAGTCCTTCAACTCCACGTCATCATTTCTTTGAAAGCAGATTTGGTTTTCTTGTTTGACATTAACATTAAAAGCTTGTACCTTGAATAACGTAAACCGCACACCATCGTTTCTTGGAAAATGAGATTTTGATATTCTTCTCCCAACCAGGGATCAAATTTGACCCTCCATCTTGTGCCCCACTTATCATCCTGTCAGTCTGCTCGGCATGCATGAGTCTTTTTTCTATAAAAGGCATTATGCTCCGGTGTCAACATTCACGGAAGCAGAACTGTGCGGAAGGAAGGAATGAACTAGCAAACCACAGAATCTTGAAAATGGCCGCTGCAATAATCAATGGCAAAGATTGTCAAGCAACCACTGTGTGCGTGACGGGAGCGACTGGTTTCGTGGCCTCCTGGCTAGTGAAGTGCTTGCTCAACAAGGGTTACACCGTTCATGCTACAGTGCGTGATTTAGGTAAATTTCAATCAAATAAGGTCATAAGCGGATGGACTTGATTCTTTTTTGAATTTTTTTACAGATTTGATAGAAAAGTTATTAGAAATCATAGTTAAAGAATTTTAACAGAAAAATATAGACTTAAATCATCATCATTTCAAAAAACATAAACAAATTCTTTCCTTTATACAACTAAATTAAATTTTGAATTTGAAAACTTATTAACCCCATTGAAACTCCCCATGCTCTTATTCCAAAGATTGCTTGCCTGCTCATGTATATTTTTGTCTGGACACACAGAGAATGAGGCGAAGGTTCGCCATCTCCTAGACATTCCCAGAGTTGAAGATAGCCTCAAGCTTTTCAGGGCGGACCTGTCCGAAGACGGTAGCTTCGACGCCGCCGTAACCGGCTGCCACGGTGTTTTTCATGTAGCGACTCCTACCGAGCAAACGCCCAAAGATCCAGAGGTAAAGCCGTTTGAATCTTCGTTTCCGTTTCAAATTTACACCCAAAGATCCAGAGGTAAAGCCGTTTGAATCTCTGTTTCCGTTTTAAATTTAATTCACGGTACCGAGTTAAAACCTAAATGTTTTTTATTAATTGATCTTTCCACAGAATGATGTGATCAAGCCGGCAGTCGACGGAACGCTCAATGTTCTCCGCGCCTGCACGAAGGCGAAAACCGTAAAGCGCGTGGTAGTCACATCGTCTGTGGCGACGGTTGCCATGAACGAGTCAGAGGAGCAGAATCAGTACATTGACGAATCCTGCTGGACAGACGTCGGTTACCTGCGGACAAAAAAGCCGACCCTTGGATGGGTAAACCGGTTAATCCCGTAATATTATTTTTTTCGATTTACATTTTCTAGATCAGATCACATATACAATCAAGTTTATTAATTCGGATCAATTTATAATTTTAATTATTTTTTCGAAATTAAGTTAAAATGGTTTTGATGATGAGTGCAATAAAAAGAATACCAATTATTTCACAGTAGATATGAATACCAATTTCACAGTATAAATTTTATATCTAGCTCAATTTTTTTACTAATTATTTAAACGAATTCTCAATTTTTTTCTGGTAAAACTGCTTACCTACAAGATCTAGAAATTCTTGTGTTTTTTCCTCTAACGAAATTGTTTTATTTAAACTGTGCAGGCATATTCAGTCTCCAAAACCCTTGCAGAGCGAGCTGCGCTGCAATATGGAAAGGAGCACGATCTGGAAGTGGTGACCATCATCCCTGTGCTTGTCGTCGGCTCTTCCATTACGCCAACTGTCCCCGTCAGCGTCGAGGTAGCGCTCTCCCTGCTGACGGGCATCCCACGCGACTTGCACATTTTGAAGGACTTGCAATTAGGAACAGGCTCCCTCTCATTGGTACACGTGGAAGATCTATGCACTGCCCACATTTTCTTGATGGAGAACCCGGCTGCACAAGGCCGCTACATTTGTAGTGCCAGCAATCTCTCTGTCGCACAGCTGGCACATTACTTATCTAAACGCTATCCAGAGTATAATGTACTTACACAGTAAGTATCCGTCGGACCGTATAGTATCGATATAAAGAGATCAAAAGTTTTTTTTAATTTAAAAAAGATTGATTTGATTTGTTTTTTTGTTTTTTATAATTATTATTTTTTATAATTTATTATTGTTCTAATTAATATTTTTTTAATTTACAGATTTGAAGATGTGCCACCGGTCCCAAGGGTAAACCTTTCTTCTAACAAATTGGTGGAGAGCGGTTTCAACTTTAAACTGGGTTTGGATGAAATGTTCGATGACGCTGTGAAATACTTAAAGATAAAGAGCGTGCTTAATTAATTGATTAATTAATTAAATTAGGTTAAAGGAACTTGTCGAAAAGTGTTGGACTATTTCCACCAAGGTTCAAGTGTTCATAGGAACTTGCGATATAGTTCAAAGGAACTTGAGATATCGTTTTGTGAGTCGGTCTTAGGATATTGATCAAATTAAGGGTAGGAAAACGGTGAGAATATTCCACTTTGTTGTGATTACAAGTATTGTGTTGAAATAATACATGCAACTCATACTTTAAATTGAGTTATGTATATAGGCATTGCCTTGAAATTGAGTTATATATAGACATTGTTTTGAACATGGATGTGATTTGAGATTTCATTTTTAAAATAAAAAAATTTAATGTATTTAGAGAGGAGAGTATGGGTATTTAGGAAGGTACTTAAAGAGATAATGATAATGAAGGTAGAGTAAATGGGTTTACTCGTTAGTTGGTGAGTAATAAATATGTTTATTAAATCATTAGAAGAAATAATGTAAGAATAAGAGGTAATTCATATAGGAATACTTATGACAAAGTATAAATGTAATGTACTTAAGGAGGATAATATGGTAATATGGAGTACTAAACTAAATCCAAAATGATAATTAATAAACCCACTTGCTAGTTGGTAGATAATAAATATGACTATTAGGTAGTTAAAAAGAGTAATATAATAATAAATAGTTGGCATAGGACTATTGATTAGAAAGTATAAATAGACTCTAGTATCATTGTATTGAATAAGTTGGAAGTTGGATTTGAGTATTCTATTGTAACAAGCAAAACTTGTGAAGTGATTCATTCCATAAAGAATAGTTAATAGTATTACCCTACCTTAAGAGTCTTCTCTACATTATTGTGTTCATTCTCTTGTTCTCTATTGTGTGGATCTCTTGTTCTCTATTAAAGGGATATCGATGGACAAGGAAAAACACCAAAATGAATGAATGTTGATGTATGAAAAACTAGAAGATATGAAGCAAAGAAATCATAAATTTGAGGAAGCTCGTATTTTTGATACCACACATCCATTCATCATTGAAGAGCATAACCAAGAGGTCGACATGGTATGATTTAAAAGATTCTTATGAGCACTAGTATATGGATAGTTTTAATTGTTTTAGAAGACAACTACTTCCTTCTTCTTTTTTATGACTTTTCTCCACCAAATGAAGAGAACCTCACATAGAAAAGACAATAGTGAGTGGTGCCTAAGAGTTTCCAATATCTTTCTTTTACAATAATAGAGTTCCTCTTAGAGCCATCATTTTACTACTACATGGAGGATTTGTTTGCTTTCAATAGGTATGCTTATTTGGATCCACATGACCATGGTGGACATTTAAAGCATAACACTTCGTGATTCATTGAGCTTAGGTATCATCGGTTGGGTGTTAACTTGAGCACCCAGACATGGGACCTAGGTTTATGGTGGAGCTTCTTGGATTACCTCAGCATGGTAGGTAATAATTGTACATGGGACCCTAGTTCCTAGGATTACTTCATATTTGTGGTCAACACTCGTCCGTGAGACCTTGGTTTATGGTTGTACCTCCTCACTTCTAGCATTGAAGGCAACACTTTTCTAAGGGGGGTGGAGTGTTAGGGTCTTACCCTAACCCCCTTAAGTAGATAGATAGGATGTTATGTATTAAGACCATCTCTATTAAATAACACCCATGAAGTAGATGTAGTGTGAAAAACAATAATTGTGAGAGGACTTGCTAGAAGGTTTGGCCTGCTAGAAAGTTCCTAGGAGATTAGATAGAAATTATATAAAGAAGTAGAAGCAACGTAATGATATGTCTTTTGAATCATATTGTAATTAGAGCTATGCTCAGTTGGAGGTTACCCCCTTGAAGAGGCAAGTGAACATGAGTGGATTCCTTCCATAAAAGGATAAAATATAAGGTGTTTCCCTACCTTAAGGGTTTGCATATTAATAAAGTAAGGAGGTTTTATATATTATTCTTAGATATGTTATTTGCATATTCAAATCAAAGGTACATAACATTTTTCCTTGATGCATGGATGGTATTCACACATGCAACTCATACTTTCAATTCGGTCCCAAACTTAGTTTTTGAGAAATTTTTCGTGTCAATGAAGGATCGTTTCCTATCATTGCCAAACTCAACATTGAATGAAGGTTTTCGATCATTGTCGAACTTAGGTCTATATCTATTGAGGTTTGAAATTGGACATTTAGCATGATTACCTATCTTAACCAGTAAATCACATGACACATTTAATGAACTCATGTGTGACTTTATTATCATACCAAGTAATACAAAATAGTAATTTAGAATCTTCAACATCCAAACAAGAATTGACAAATGATATATCACATATGGGTGTCCTAAATTCAGTATCATTCTTGTTATTGCACTAATTAACCCATGTCAATTAAGGGTAAACCAAGCATTAATTGGGTGGGACAGTTTAAAGGATCAAGTTAATTAGTGGACAAAGTCCTTACGTAGTTGGCGACTTGTTCTCGCAACCCTCTTTTGTGACGTACCTTTGCAAACTCATAGTTAATATGCTATACTGGAAATGTTTCCCAAAATTGTTGGTTATCTCTTCTATCAACCATTATTTGTCGACAACAATTATGTATTATTCCATAAGTGAATAGTCTCCCTATATTTTAATGGTATAGATAAGATCGATGCAACTATGCCCTATCCTACATCTTCGCATGATGTGAATATGGAAGAAAATTAAAGTTTGAATTTTGAAATGTTTATATTTGTCTGTTCATTTTTTCTTTGTTCTCTCTTACTAGTTGTGATTCCCACTAATTTGTTTATCCACCATAGGGGTTATGGCCATGATAACTAACAATCCACCTACTCAAAGTCTTAAGTTCAATACGCCTACACACTAAGACAATGCAGCACACTCTTAATAAGGCTAATTTCTCAATAGAGTTTTTGAATTATGTCCAACTCACTATTGCCTAGGTCGGTCCCTATCCCAATGTCTCTTCAACACTTCCTTTTTGGTGTTTTTCCTTGTCCATCGATATCCCTTCAAAGTCTTGTTCAATGTTGCCACAATATGTAGACTTGGACCAATGTATAGTGCAGTGAATCCACCACTCCTACACACTAAGTGATACTTGGTTGTCATACAACACCTATTATTAGATTAGTTAGTGGTATTGTTCATGGATGAGCTTGTGTCCTTCATCCCCCTCCTATTGGAATTGTATCTTAAATTACTTATTTATTTATGAGAGCTTGTCACCCCACTTGAATGTCACATTTAGCTCCAAAATGTCTACAACTGAGAATCATTCACCCAGCTACAATACAACAACCATTCCAACATCTCTATTTTCATTGATATATTCTCATAGAGCCTCTTAGGATTATATGATCCCACCAATCCATAATTCAATTTCTCACTTGTGTGGCCCTTTCAATTTTCATATAACAGGACACGTTGTCCCTCTTGAAAAGTGTGTCCTTTGAGATTATTGTCATGGTGTTTTTTAATTATGTTCTTATCCATGACTTATTGACATTTTCCCATAATATGTCATCCTCCAAGCATGCATATTCTTTCAACCTGTTCTTCACATATTATGATCTTTGTCATTGTTGGTCCATTGTTATCCAAGGATGGAACCCAACACTCAATTGGCATGATAACTTCTTTCCCAAATGATCATCGATATTTGCAAACTAACCTAGAACTATTGTGTTAGTAATTCTTGAAATAAAATTTTGACAAAAATAGATATTAGGGTGTATTTTTTAATTGATTGTTTGATCAACTATGGATCCCTTTAAAACTTCACCATGATTTCATCATACAAAAGATTCTGCATAGAAAAAAATTTCAAAAATGTATTCCAAATGTTTAAATATAATCATGAGAATCCTCTGGAAGAAAAGTTGTCAAGGATGAGTATGCTCTACCATTTTAATTATTTATCCCATCAAAACATATTATTTTGCATGATGATGCAAAAGCCCATAAATTCGCATTAGAGAGAGAGAGAGATTCTAGTGGACTAGGTCAAGTGGTTAAGTATTGATCCACATCGCAGTTGGCATTATTATCAGATGTTGACTTCGACACATCTTCGACCAGTCATCGACGTCAACACAACTTCGACAACTTCCGACTTTGACGGCTTCGACACACTCTGCGGCTTCGACACAGCTTTGGCAAGTTGTCGAACTACGACATGACTTCAACACATTCAACGACCTCATAGTTTCACGACGTCGACATACAACATTGACCTACGACTTGCGACTGTTGAACTTCGACAGACTGTCTCTCTGTCTTCCAGTCGACTGTAACGGTTGAACTGTCGAATCGTTATAACTTATTTTGTAACTGAACGTAATAGGAAGGCACCTAATCATATCAACACTCTCTATATAAGCATGTAAACTATTGTAATATATATCTTATCAGTTCGGATCTTTACATCCAGTAATAGAGAAATCAGTTCACTTTCTTGCATATTTGTCTGTGTGTATTTGTGTTTATCTGCGTAGTGTAATTTCTTCTTGCTTATTCTATTTCTTTTGCTTCTGTCATAACAGAGCCAACTCATTCAGTCAAACTGTTGTCCCCCTCAGCTACCAGGCCCCGAGTGGATCATTGGTATCATAGCAGAATCAAAGTTCATTCAAAGCATCATCAAAGCGCATCAGCTTTGTCCGTGCTTAAGTTTTGCGTAGACACTTCCATCGAAGTTACCTGACTTATGTCGGTTCAAACTCGCTCGCAGACTCATGAATCCAAGCAGACACTACCTCCAGAGATGGCAGAAGAAACAGGCGAAAAACTTGTAATCGACGAGACACGACAACTCATAGAGCAAGCGCTGGATTGACAACGAACTGAGATGTTCGCCCAGTTCAACGAGATTCTCACGTGATTTGCTTCTACATCAAGAGTATTTTCGACGAGAACCAACTCTGACAAAATCAACCCCTTCAAAGTGAAAATGAATTTGGACATATCGAATCTAGAAGGAAAGATTGACATGAAATCCGTCGACAATTGGGTTCAACAATTGGGGTCTTATTACTCTGTGAATCAACTCTCAGAAGACGACAAGATCACCATTGCATCCTTAAAGATGTCAACATTTGTGCGCTGCTGGTGGGAGAATCAACATTTGTGCACTGCTGGTGGGAGAATCTTTCGACAAAGATGGAGAAAAGCGGAGATCCCATCGACACATGGGATAAGTTCGTCGAACACATCTGAAAGGAGTTTTACCTGTCGAAGTACCTTGAGCAACAATATAAGAAGTGGGAGCAGCTAAGGCAATGGAAAGACCAGTCTGTACAAAGCTACACCGACGAGTTCTATCGACTTATGGCTATACTTGGCCACGGGGGCTTCACTCAATAAACCGCTATCATAGCACGTTCGTTCGTGGCATATGAAACAATACCCCTAATTTCACTCAATATTGGAAAATACCTTCCAAAATCGTTTTTTTTTACTCCCTCCCAATATGCCTTCCCAATTTAAAAAAACCCTAGATATTGTATGTATCAATTTTTTCATTAACATTTTTTATACCCCTTTATATTTCTACCTAGTATATTGATATGATACCCCTCTTATGACCCCACATGCATTCTACAATGCATCTTGATTCTTTCGATGTATATTGTGGATGCACATTACTTCACCCAAAATGCAATTACTCAACCACATATCATTATGATTTGCAACATCTAATGGTCTAATGAAGAGATAGGAGATCACATCTTGTATGTCACTAGAGCCAATTCACATAGTACAACATTTAGATTCCATGTTGCAGTTCCCCAATCGCTGACTAAGCCTGTTGTGGGATAGGTATCCAAGCCCCCAGGGCCTGTAACAAGCTCTAGGAGGCTTACTAAACCTCCCAAGGCCTATCGAAGGCCTATAATAGGCCATGGAGACTTAGATGTAACATCCCATAATTTCATAAAAATTTAAAATTTTTGATAACAACATTAATTATGATATTTATAATTGCAGAAGTAATAATTGTTGATTATGACAATAGTAAATAAAAATTGGTTAGGACTAAACATACTTTAATTTCTGTTTAGCAACAATATGACAGTGACAGATTTAATAAAATAATTAATGAACATGATTATGATGACAAATGAATTAACAGATTGGAAATATGATGCGACACTTTTTCTTTTGCAATGATACTGACAGTTTGACTTTTGATGCATAAGGGTGTCCTACGAGGTACCCTGGAGCTTACTTAGCTACAATGCTAAAGCAAATTGAATGTTCTATTGTGCAGACGACATGTAAGAAAAAAGTACGTGTATAGTTCAGTTTCAACATTGTAATTAAATAAAATGTTAGAAATTCTGTTGCGACTCACCAAGTACGCAGGTATGAATTGCATAGCTATAAATACTATTTTTCAGATGTATGTTTTACAACTCCACAATTTTTAAAATAGAGTCGTCTATGTAGTCATCCTGCAGATAGTTTTGTCGCTGAATTTTTGTTGTTTGTTAAAGCTGGCTTTATCGTCGTCTTAAGATAATAAATATTGTAAAAATTAGCGTCGCGCTAATCGTCAAATGCATTGTGATAAGAGTCAAGGTATGGAGTTTATGACTAAAGCATGGTTTTATGCTAGTTACAAACATTGGCCTTGTTAACATTTCAAAAGTGTAAACTCCTACATTTTTTTTACTTTTGTAAAAGGAATAATAGAACTTATGGTTATTCTACTAACCATATAATTTTCATTGATTGACATCCTATATAGTAATTTATAATGACCACTATTCATAATATATATTTATATGTGAAAGTTTGCAATATTCAAATGTTATGAATTTGCAATATTATAATTGTTATAAATAAAAGTTCACAATATCGAAATAATATGAAATTTGATTTTATTACATACCTAAACTTAAGCCCTGATACTCTAATTCGAGATCATAAAGTTAGAACCTATATCTACTATGCAAACATAACGATAACGTTATTAAATTTATGAATATCCATTCGAACTATATCGTAAGTCTCGATGAAACTGACATGCATTAAATGTTGACAGGGTGGCGAGTTACTGGTTCATTAATGGCATAAGTCTCAAGCTATCAAGGAGATCGAGTTTCGATTCTACATTAAAAGCTTGAAATGAAATCTCCAGGTGACAAGGATTGTCACCACTCCACGTATTGTGAGATCGCTGTAATGGTTGAATTCCAAGACTACTGTGTAATGGTTGTAAGTTGATACTCCTCCGAGCTGGATGTAAAACGATCCAACGTGATCCATTGTGGCAATGCCATGTATGTGAAGTGATAGAGCATTAAATGCAAGGGTTGTTCGACCCAATGCAACCTCACTGGAAAACTTATGAACGTTGATTTTGATGGGTTTGGACCGTTAGATTACAACCCTAACTTCTGTCGTTGATTTGGTTTAGGAGATCGTAAAGTTGTTCAAAGTTCTATTGTTTTCGTCTTGTGTGGCCGACAAGCTGCCGAATTTCTAGGGTAGAAGGTTTGTAAGAGGTTCGACCTCGAGACCTGTAGATAGGGTTTAAGTCGCAGGTTCTAAACCATTGTAATGGCACTGTAATAAGAGACCATTCCTCTGGTTTGAGTTGTTAATGCATTGATGGTTTCAAACTCTTCGTTATGAACTTGTATGAGATACGCCAAACTGTTGAGTGATAAAATTTCCCTCATCTCGATTATAGCAGAGACCTTGTCGTCTTTTTGGTGAATGCAAAGAACTTGGCCATTCTAAAAGAAAAGGTAAGTTTTCTCATAAAATGTAATGACTCTTGAGTTGAAGTTTTCAATTTTCAGTTTTTAAAATAGAATAATATTATAGTCAAAATCTAAGCTTGATCTTCGTCCGTTTCAGGGTTCAAAGAACGATTTTGGACAAGGGTTTGGAAAGGAACTACATGCTTCCATTCCTGGTAAGCTTCGGGTCTTCCAAAAACCCTCGTAGGTGCTCCTTTGGTCTTTGAGGATGTGGTTGATTCCAACAGAGAGAAATTAGTCTTGCCATGGCGTCGTTTGTCGGTTGATCCTTTGAGAGGATTTTTAAGTTGTTGTGAAAACTTCTACAATGATAGACATTCGTTTAAGTTCTCTGTGTTTATTTTGATGCTTAATTTTTTTGTCCATATGGAATGTAACACTCAGATTAACGAGTTCAGTGATGAAGGGAATAAAACCCTATTCGATTTCGTTTTGAACATAAAGTAAAATTTTGTTGCTGGGAAATGTTGATTCCTCTTTCTCGAGTCTGGAACTTGTAATGGTGAAAACGTTTGAACATCCCACCTATTGATATGTGTTATTGTGGAAAAGTAATGGAGCCGAGGCTCGTTTAACCTATGGATAAAACTCTGATTCTTGAAAATGATAACACGTTGTTTCTATCTGGTTCTATTCAGTTTAGTTTCTATATTATAATTCGTGCCTGTCGCACTTGTTCTAAGAATACGAAATCTGTAGTGGAGGTTTGAGTATTCGTGCAACGATAGAGTAGGTTTTGTTTTGCTATGTAAAGAAAAGTAACGGGCTATACCCCAACTGGAGATTTTCGTTGTTTGCAAGCAATGGGTCTTATTGAAACTAGTGAGCATGAAAAATAAGTTGGGTCTGTGTTATACGACTAAATGTTGTAGGTTGATATCGTAATTTTTTGAGCTAGGGTTTATGTACTATGTTGTAGATGATAACTATGTAGAGTGTAACCTTGAAATGGTTTGTCTCTTCGTTTGTATAAAGGAAAAATATCAGGGTTGTACCCTAGTTTGATTTTTGTTTGAATATGAACTTCTAAAAGGTCTATGAAACCAAAAACTAAGATTTCAATCCTGTAGCTTGTATTGATTGTTTTTATCCAAAATATAAAAACGATGGTAATGGAGAAGAAAATTTTATCTAGGGTTTGAGTGAAACTCAGTTTTGAAGTCGACACTTATAGTTTAGAAAATCTAAATAAATAGAATGAATGATGGAAAGAAATGTTTTCATCATCTGATTGTAATAAATAATTAAAGACAATGGTTATAGCAGAAATGAAAACAATGTGTGTATGTGAAAAGTGAAGACTGTGAAATGAAGCTCCATCTAGTTTTTATTTCTTTATTTACTTACAGCAACACAGTTTATAATGCAAATGAAATATGATATATGGAAAATTGGATTCTATTTATTTCTTATGAACATAGTAATGATAAAGGAAATTCAATGTAACTGTTCAGGAATTATACAATGTTTGTTTTTCGTAAAACTAGGGAAATATTCTATAATATATATTATATATTATATAGAACTTTTCTACTATTATCACTATAGGGCAGAAAATGATAAATATATAAATTACTGTATCTATCTATCGAATCAAATGGCAATTTTCCTATCTTCTCATATATTCTTAATTTGCGTATCTATACTAGAGTACGATGCACAAAAAAACATGTGGAAAAATATAGATATTGGTTTATCCATTCAATTCATCATTGAAACTTTAACATGCAGACTATCAAACAAGATCAGAACACATTTCTTCTTCATAACAGAAATTAATAATCTTACTTAAAATAGAACTAATAATTGAAATAAAGTAGAAACTGTAAAACCTGGATAAAATCTGTAGGGGACAAACAGCCCAAGAAGACTGTTCCACCCAACCAATTCCTGAAAGTAGTCAAGTACTTTCCTTAGGACCCCCAAACCTGTTCATTGAACCACTAAGAGGAAGAAACTTAGGAATTTATGACTTCTTCTTGCAGTAGCAAATAACTTCTGAATCTTCAATAGCTAGCAGTCCAAAGGACCTACTCCATCACCTCTGGTTCTTCTTAGAAAAATACAGACTTATGATTGCACTTCACAACTATCCTCCCTACTCGAATCTCTCAGTGATCACCTGATGCACATGAGGAAAATATTCTGCAGAAATATTGTGTAAGAGCTACCTGCTCAATTCAAATTTTCCTTTTGTAGGTTGCCTAGGCCTTTTCAGTTGTTACTGGGTCATTAAATGAGCTGCTTGCTCACTCCCTCCACCTGGGGGATAATGCCACATTTTTAGGGGTAGTTGTTCCCTAACCAACAACTAGTGGTGAAGTGAAATTGCTGCCATCTGTCCCATACCTTCCAACAACTTCCATTCCTCCTAGTGGGTCAGTGAACACTCATTTAACAGTCCCCTTGGGTGTTTGTCTCCTAATTAATTTATTTAAATAATAATAATCAGTAATTACATTCATCCTTGATCAGAATTGATCATAATTACAAAACTTTGTAATTAAATTTAACATAAAGTATTTTGTAAATAAAATAATAATTTTCAGAAATTTGGGTAGGTGACATACACCCCCCTTAAGTCTCAACATCATCCTCAATGTTGGCTAATCACTATTTGAGTGTTCCTGAAACAGAGTTGGGTATGCTGCCTGCATACCACTCTCCAACCCCCAGGTTTCCTCTTCTGGGATAAGGTGCTTCCACTGCACCTTCACTTGTCCAATGGTGTGATTCCGGAGAATAGTTTCCCTCCTTCTGAGGATACAGTCCGGTTCCACCGGAAAATCTCCGTCTTGTCCCACCTGTACATCATTCCAGTTTACAACATGAGTAGTATCGTGCACATATTTCTTTAAAAATGATATATGAAAAACATTATGTATTTTTAAGTTAGGTGGCAAAGCCAATTGGTATGCCACTGCTCCAACCTTAGATAATATTTCAAAAGGACCACAATACCTGGGTGCCAACTTGGCACAACTTCCCAATTTAAATTAACTCTTTTTCGGTCTTACCTTGAGGAATACATGTTCACCAACCTGGAACTCTTTATGAGTTCTTTTTGAATCTGCTTGACTCTTTAGCCTATCTTGGGCAGCTTTTAAATGTCCTTGCACCTGTTTCACAATTAGTTCTAACTCCTGCAATAATTCAGGTCCTAAAACAACTCTATTTACTGGATCATTCCACGAAACAGGTGTATCACATTTCCTACCATAAATAATTTCAAAAGGACTAAGTCTGGCTGATGCATGATAATGATTATTATAAGCAAATTCTGCTAAGTGCAAGTAGTCTTCCCACTTACCAGGCTGATCCTTAACATACATTCTTAATAAATCTTGTAAAACTTGATTTACCCTTTCTGTTTGTCCATCCGTTTGTGGATGAAATGCTGTACTGAAATTTAAAGTTGTATTCAACCCCTTAAACAATGACCTCCAAAAGTTTCCGGTAAATTTAGAGTCACGATCTGAAATTATTACTTTCGGTATCCCATGTAGTCGAAAAATCTGTTTCATAAATATTTCTGCAATGTCTGGTGATTTATGTGTGGTCTTCACTAGTATAAAATGTGTTGCTTTGCTGAGTTTGTCCACTACCACCATGATAGAATCATGTTGTTTCTGATTTTTAGGTAATCCAGTAATAAAATCTATGTTGATTACTTTCCATTTCCAACTTGGTATCGGTAACGGTTGCAACAATCCAGCAGGATGTTGGTGTTCAACCTTCACCTTTTGACAGTCCAAACATTTAACTATGTACTCTGCTACTCCATCCTTCATTCTGGGTCAATAGTATTCTTTTCTTAGCATAGTAATGGTCTTTTGATAACCTGGATGACCAGAATAATGACTTTTATGCATCTCATTTAATATCAGAAATTTTATTTCTGGTATGTCTGGTACATACAATCTATTTTTATACAGTAATAAACCATTTTCCTTCATGCTGTAATCTGCCATACAATTTTCAGAACTATTGTTTGCTGTCTTTTCCTTCATTTTTCTGTATTCTTCATATGTTTCACTCTTTTCAAGAATCTGATTTTCCAAATCAGTTGAATAAGTACTGATTGCTGAAATAAAATTTAGTTTTGCCTTACGACTCAAGGCATCTTCAACCTTGTTCTCCTTCCCTTTAATATGCTGAATTTTGAAATCATACTCACTTAAGAACGTCAACCATCTAGCTTCTCTAGCATTCAGGTTTGTCTGATCGAATAAATATTTCAGACCCATGTTATCTGTCAATAATGTAAATTTTCTGCTAATAAGGTGGTGATGCCACATTTTTAAGGCATGAATAACTTCCAATAACTCTAAATCATAGGTATAGTAATTCTTTTCATGTACTTTTAGCTTTCTAGATTCATATGCCACCGCATGCCCTTCCTGTGTCAGGACTCCATCGAGTCTGTCATTGCATGCATCTGTACAAACTACAAAATCCTTGTTGGGGTCTGCTATCCTCAAGATAGGTGCTATCGTCAATAATTCCTTTAATTTCTTAAAACTATTAGAACATTTCTGATCCCACACAAATTTCTTCCCTTTCTTCTGCAAGGAAGTTATGGGGCTGGCAATTTTTGAAAAATTTTCTATAAACTTTCTGTAATACCCAGTAATTCCCATAAATGATCTTACATCCGACACATCTTTAGGAACCGGTCAGTCATTAATGGCTCTTATCTTGTTGGGGTCAACTAAGATTCCTTCTGCCGAAATTATGTGTCCTAGGTACTGAATTTTGTCTTTGTGGAAGTCACACTTACTAAACTTGGCGTATAGTTGATGATCTCTTAGGACTTGTAAGATAATCCGTAAATGTTCATCATGCTCTTCTTTACTTTTTGAATACACTAAAATGTCGTCTATAAACACAACAACAAACTTGTCTAAGTATTTATGTAGAATATTATTCATCAGACACATAAATACAGCCGGGGCATTAGTTAAGCCAAATGGCATGACTACGAACTCGTAATGTCCATACCGAGTTCGGAAAGCTGTCTTGAAAATATCTTCATCCTTAACCCATACTTGATGATATCCTGATCTTAGATCAATCTTTGAAAATATCGTTGCTCCACGCAGCTGATTAAATAGATCGTCTATGCGGGGTAACGGATACCTATTCTTGATTGTCATCTTATTAAGCTGGCGATAATCTATGCACTGTCTTAAGGTTCCATCTTTCTTCTTAACAAAAATGACAGGTGCTACTCAAGGAGACACGCTGGGTCTTATATAATTCTTATCAATCAGTTCCTTCAACTGTGATTTTAATTCGTTTAACTCCAGTATGTTCATTCTATATGGAGCTTTTGAATTTGGTACTGCTCCTGGTATTAATTCTATGGTAAAATATAAATCTCTTTTCGGTGGTAATCCTGGAATCTCGTTAGGAAATACATCCTTAAAATCCTTTAGGACAGGTATGTCCTCTAATTTCAGTTTTTCCTCTTTACCCATACACTCATCATTTACTACGTTTACTGCAAACAACTGGCATCCTTTTCTAACTGCCCTCTTAACTTGCATGGGTTAAATCTGTCTAAGGGTTACCTTCCTTGGAATACCTTTTATTTCTACAGTTTTTCCTTCGTCGTTTCAACATGTAAAACTTTTTCCATAACAGTCCAGAATGACATGATGGGCTTCTAACCAATCCATCCCAATTATAATATCATAAGATCTTAAAGGTAGAATATTCAACTTGATTTGTGTTTGGAAATGATTCATGGATAAAGCACAACTTTCTATAAAATCTGATACTTTCCTCTTTGTTCCAGTTGCTAATCTAACTAACCATGATTTACCAAACTTTTCTGTTTTCAATTTAAGACTTTCCACAATATCTGGTGATATATAACTTAAGCTAGCACCTGGGTCAATTAAAACAATAACAAGATGATTTTGTATCATACCTTCAATCTCTACCATAGAGATTTGATGATCTGCTTGCCTGTTGTCGAGTGTTGCATTAATTTTGGGCATCTCTCTCGCCACGTCTCCAACAGTAGGTTCAGTCTGAATAGAATTGATGTTGTTTGTTTTCCGCTTCCTCAAGGGACATTCTGATGCATAATGGGGGCCTTGACATTCAAAACATTTGATAGGTGCCTTTGGCTCACTGGTTCTGGTATTATTAAGTGCATTTCTGGGTGCTGTAGAATTCTGCTGTGAATTGTTTCTGGAATTATTCCCTTGGGAATTCCGATTTTGAAAATTCTTCCTTTGGAACCCAGAATTTCCACTGAATCTGAAATTTTTCTTTTTCTGCTCAAAGTTGTTGGGCTTATGATTTTTCCAGTTTGACATTCCTTCTCTTTTCTGATTTGTGTCATAACAGAAAACCGCCTTTCTCATAGCCTCTTCCAATGTTTTTGGACTATCATACTCGATTATGTCCTTAATGTTGAAAGGTAAACAGCTCAAGTACCTTTGAATCTTCGGTTTTTCTTCTATGAGGTATGGTACATATCTTAGTAAATTTAAAAATTTACTGTTCATTTCTTTCATATTCATACCTCCCAGCGTCAAATAGTAGAACTTTTTGGATTTTTCTTCATAGTACTGTTAAGACAAATACTTCTTTTTAAAGTATCATTTAAAGGTACTCCAGCTTACATCTTTATCTTTGATGTCTTTTACTCTTTTGATGTCTTGCCACCAAATATCCCCTTTTCCGGTCAAGTTATATATAGTCATTTTTGCCTTCAAAGACTCTGAATAGTTATAAATATGGAAGTATTTCTTCATACCGGACAACCAAGCTTCAGCTGTCTCTCCCTTCTCAGTTTATCCATTGAAAGTTGGAGGTCTAATCTTTTTGAACTCTCCAGAAATCTACTCATATTCCTTATGATTTTTCCTTCTAGGTTTGAAGTCTCCTTCACTACTATCACTGGTGTAGTCACATTTCTTTCTGTGTGTTTCTATAGCATCTCCTGATGAGGTTGAACTGTTGTTCACCTTACTGGTTTTCATTCTCTTGTTTCTATCAGCAAGAGGCAAATCCTCAACTTTGGAAATATCTTCCTTATCTCTCTCCTGCTCCTCAATTGGGCACTGTTCAAGCAACACTTGGTTTAATTGTTCATGTGCTTGCAGAATCCTTTCATTGTCTTGTTTCACGGATCTGATTTCTGCTTTTAATTCATGAAAAGCACGTAACAGTTTTGACGAACTGTTATTGAGTTCACCATGCCCTTCTTCTACATAGTGTTGTCACGAGCTGTGACTGTTTGGCTGAAATCTGTCGTCTAATTGTTCAGCTGAGTCCCTTCCAATCATATTTCCATGGCCTCCCTAACAACATATGACATGTGTCCATTGGGATTACGTCGCACAACACACTGTCTTCAAGCTTCCCGACCTTGAAATTAATCAGGCACTGTCTGGTCACCTTCACATGGTGTCATTTCTGCAACCATGATATCTTGAATGGGCGTGTGTGTTCCTGACATTTCAGTCCGTTGACACAAGATTCTCCATACTGCCACCATCGACTATGGTCTTGCAACACCAATCGCCAATCCGCACTCTGGTTCAAAAGATATCCTTTTGCTGCGATGGCTCTTTCTCTTCGCGTCGATCGTCCAAAACCAACATTTTCCTGGATGTCATGGCGTGACTCTTTATTTTCCCACCTTCACTACTGTCGGATGTCGACTCCGCCCTCTCGTCAACTTGCTTATCTCTTCAACGTCTGGGTTTTGACTCTTCTGCTACATGTAGGTTCTCTAGGCATTCATATGCCTTATTTCTTACTCCTCGACACTTGTACCAGAGTATGGCTGGTCTGTCAGCTCCTTTTCTATTAGATTGACCACTTTGACCATACGCACCTCGACCGTGGTTCTCACGACCATCGCGTTGGTTTTCTTGCATCTTCTCTCTAGTCGATGTCCTTTCCATCCGTCGATTGTCCTCGAAAGATTCCTTCCTGTATCCACTACTTTGGCCTTTCACGGAAATAGTCTTCACACCCCGACCAGTCATCCTACCTCTAGTCGTTGCGGATTTCCTCAACAGTTTCTCTTCTTCCTTCAGAGCTAGTTGATAGGCATCACCGATTGTTCTGAACCTTGACAGGATTAACTCGTCCTGTACCGCATATTTCAAGCCGTTCACGTACCTAGTAATAGCTTCTTCTCCTTCATCGATCTGCCCCAACCTTATCGACAGTTTGTAGAAATCTTCCGTGTACTCCTTCACTGTCATCTCTTTTTGTCGAAAGTTCTATAACTTCCAGAACAAGGAAATCACATAATCACATGGCAAGAAATTCCCTTTCAGTTTGGCGACCATCCTATCCCAAGACTTGATTTTCTCCTTTTCTTTCTTAACTCTGTCAGCCTGCACATTGTCCCACCACAATGAGGCATGACCCTTCAACCTCAGACACGCAGTCTTAACCCTCCTGGGATCCTCGATCTGCTCTATATCAAAGTATTTCTCCATTTCTATGAACCAGTCGATCAAGTCTTCTGGATCCAGACTTCCGGAGTAGGTACGTACATCCATCTTTGTCTGACCTCTCATATCCGTCAGAAGCTTGATGAGTTTATCTTTTGTTTCCTCAACTGCCTCTTGCTGTGCTTCCACCTCTTCGACTTCCTCGTCGCTGTCGTCTAACGCATCAGGAATGCATCCATGTCTTTGACTTTCTTTGATCGTTGCGACGTCGCTGGTCAGAATTTGCATTGTTCGCATGCACTCATCAAATATTTCACGATCAACTGTGACTACTGTGCCACACGTTCTTCGTCCAACTCCTCGAACATTAACACCTCTATGAGCCATTTTCAACCTCAGTTGAAACTCTCACTCGTCCAATCGCAACCGACTTTCACAAGTCATGTACAACTCTACCCAACTGCACCTAGATCTGTAAACACACTCGACAGTGGTTTCATTTCTAGCGGTGGTAACAACTGATGCTCTCCTTCTCATAGGATGCTTTAACTGAACCGGACTCACTTTTGGGCTCTGATACCAACTAATGCAAGTCAGGTTAGTATCACCACCTTTCTTGCTCACAAGATTCTCTTCCCGCTCTGATACCAACTGACGCAGGGTGCCTTGACAAGGATTCTTGCTTAACAATTACACACGACACAACCACACGTTCACACGAACTAGATGTAAACAGGATGCCAGAAGTGGCTTCTATTACTTCAAATTAATTGGTTACAATGGAAAAACAATAAATGTAAACAACCTATCTATGTCGGCCTTAACCTTTGCAATACAGAAGTAAATGGTGTGCTCTCTCAGTGTGTCGACCTTCACCCTCTCACAACCTCTACTTAATGCAAGTGCTCGCTGAGCTATGGATCTGATCTTCTCTATGTTCGGTAGATGTGTGACTGTTCTCTCCAATCTACTCATCCACTTCCAAACTCTTCTCTTCTCTCTGATCCTCTGCTGATCGAACTGAACTCCCCCTCCCTTGTGCCTGCAGACAAGTCTTCTACTCTGCGGCTACACCTCCCGAGGTCTACTCCAACTCTCGAGACACTCTTCCTCTGTTCGCCGATCTTCCCTGATCCTGCAGACCTGCAATTGTGAGCGCCTCTGTCGTGCTGCACAATCTCTGCCTATGTTGACATCTGTCATGATCCCAACCACCTACAATAACTACTCATAACTTCCTTAGCAACCCCGAATGGATACCAAGTACTCTGCTTGACTTCCTGCACATCCTTCTGACACTACTACAGTAGTTGGTCTTGTCACAACGTCAACCATACTGTCTTTCGTCAGTCATCGACATACATGTCGGCTTCCCTTCGTACTTTTAGGATTCACCAGTCCACCCCTTCCTCCTCGCTTGGCTCATGCCCAAACCTGTCGATGTTGCGGTTCGACAACATGTCGATCCTTGACGTCTTCTGCTGCAACCTTGTCCTTTATCGACCCTTGACATGTTGACTCTCGACCTTTCGCATATCGACTGCTCCTGCTCGACTTATTGACTTCGACAGCCAATCTTCTCTTCCGCATCAATGGTCATCGACACTTCCTCTGGTCGGCCTTATCATGTCGATCAACTTCGACTGATCTGCCTAGGTCCTGATACTCCTACATCATAGAGGCACCATGGTTGACACCGGTCTAATCTTCTTTTGGAAAATATTATGCTCTTTCATAGACAATTAAGAAACTAGAGGAGGCATTTGGCCCCCTCCCTCATTATGATGGCCAAGTCAAGGGCCATGTTGATTAGATAAAAAATAATACTACCAGATCAAACAAAATTGCTACGACCAAAACGCTTAACCGTAAAGAATCAACTTAAGGAAGCAGAACCCTAACAAAATTCATCTCAGTCCCAATTCCATCATGAGTAGTGATCAAATTTGAAGGGGTGGTCTTAATTTCAGCTAGAAGGGTATATATTCATGTATCCCTTCCATGATGAAAAGCTTTGAAAAAAAACTACATTTCAATTGACAGTAATATATTAACTTCACGCTTCATTAAAAAATGTGCTAAATAAAATATTACATTTTCAATCAAATTCATGCCTAAGAAAGAAATCAGTGACACCATAAGGTTGAAAAAACACAAAAGAAAAACAAAGAAGTGGCAGACTCCAGTAGATACAAACCATCAAAACACCCAATGCTATAAGAGGAAGACGAATCAGAGAAGCGGGAAAATCGACGACCTTTTCCTAGGATAAAATTTTCATCTACAAAATTAACACCTTGATTGCAATCTAACAACTTAAATCTTTGGGATTTCATGTCCATTAAAACATTTCAAATTGATGTGAAACAATTCAATATGGTCGTATCAATGAGGGTATCGGATATAATTATTAAGATAATAGAGGTAGAGAAAAAACACTAATTGCACCCAGTATGAGAGAGATGTTGTAACGGTGTAATATAACGTTACCAAAAATAAAATAAAATAAATATTAAAAAATGAATGTCGGCAAATAAAATAAAATAAATTAAAACCAACATAGATACATCTTAAACCTAGATCTATCAAACATCGAGAGGGATCAAATTTCTTGAGGTGTGAATTGTTTTATTGATGTGTAAAAAAATTAAGATAAAAAAATTCACACCTCATCCTTCTCAGTGCTTGATAGGTCCAGGTTTGATAGATCTATATTGTTGCAACTACTATGTTTCATTTTCAATTATGTGTTGAAGGCTCAATTGGTATTATGGACAATGGAGCAGCATGAGCTGAATGTAGAGGGCATTGCTTTAAATAAAGTTAAAGACAACTAGCAATGGCTTTCACAACCCAAATGTATGTATATCAAGACTGCCTTATCATCATCCCATGCCAGCTTAATCATGCGGTACCTATTCATATGAGGTTGATGTATATACAATGTAAAAAACATCAAAACTAAAAATTAGCATTTTTTATGAAGCCCATTTTTTTAACAGCACTTCTATAACGTGTTGGGGCCCTTTGACGTGACGTGCTCAATTTTAGTCCATATATAGATGCAAAAACACTCAAAATTAAATTTTTCAAGGGGTATGATATTAATTGTACTTTCTTTTATTAGAAGAAGTTTAAACATGCGACGATTTCTCTTTTTCAGTAAAATTTGGATAGAAATATGACAATTCTTTTTTAAAAATTTTGGATTTTGTGTCATCCAAATTTTGGTTTCGAATATATAAATGAAATCAGTTTTGATTGTATCTATTTTCCTTATTATATGTAGATATAACATTTTCCTATCATCATATTATTATGTGCAGGTACTTGAAAGGTACAGCCACCAACTCCTTATTGTATATGATCCTATTTTTGCGGCATATATTTTTTTGGGTAACTTGCGATCCATATATGGATCAGGATATATATTTGACCTCCGTTTGTGATAGCTAGTTCTGGATTTAAACATTGATATTATTTGTGGTCTATGAGACGACTTAAATATTGGCTAATATTGGACTTTTGTTATTACAACCACGGTTTTAGTCTTGTAAATGATCACGTGGGGAATGATGTAGAGATACCTTATGGCAATTAGTTCTATTTTACTATTTCGCATTATTAATAGTAAGTTAAATTTTTCTATGGAAAAAAGAAAAAATGAAATCGTCACCCAATTAGACTACATGCTTTTATTACATTATGGAAAAAAGAAAAAATGAAATCGTCACCCAATTAGACTACATGCTTTTATTACATTAACATAAAAGTTTAGTCCTTCAACTCCACGTCATCATTTCTTTGAAAGCAGATTTGGTTTTCTTGTTTGACATTAACATTAAAAGCTTGTACCTTGAATAACGTAAACCGCACACCATCGTTTATTTGAAAATGAGATTTTGATATTCTTCTCCCAACCAGGGATCAAATTTGAAGGGTGGGGTCCCATTTCACTTTGAAGGGCTATGAGGTATTGAACCCTTCAATGCTGCCATGTAAAAATATGTTATTCTTTTCATTTGAAAATGTACTAGTACATCAAAATTTCAATGTTTACTGAGGTAGTAAAGTCAAGAGGCTTTATTTTGCAGTGGATATATCAGCACTAAACATTACATATGTCATATAACACAACCATATTTCGCCCCAATCTAGTGGCATCTTGCTAACCCGATTCCAATCCAACTTTCATTCTTACAGCCAAAATTAATACTATTTTAGTCTTTCATGATCTGCTTGAACATGAGGAATTTATTAGTGAAACATAACTTAGGAGACACATAGAAAATCCACTTTCCAGATGTTCAGTGTGAATTGCCGTAACTAATTTTATAGATCTTTTTTTCTGCATCAGCTACAATTAGCTTGCTAGCCCAATTCCAATCCAACTTTTAACCAGTATAATAATATTTAATACCTCTTAAAATGGGTTCCTAGAATGCTTCGAACAGTACAAGCTCGATGAATAATTGGGTTTTTCAACTCTTCAAAAAGAAACGTGATGCTTATTTTTGGAAAAGTTCAATCTTTGTAAATCACTAGCGTTCTTCAAACTAATATAAATTCTAGCCTACTTAACAATGGAAAAAATGATAATGTAAGCAAAAAAAGGAATAAATTGTTTCATAAGCCAAAAACATTAGACGTTGAGTTTGGTCTGTATTTGTTGCTAAATTAGTGAACAATAGAGATGTATGTAGAAAGGCAATAAAAAAGGTGGAGGGAAAAAATCTGAATGGTAACTTTTTTTACTTTGTTGAATTGAGGACCATAATTCACTTTCATGCACCTCTATCAAACAACTGCATTGCCATTTATAATCCTCCTTCACGCAAGTATATTAGAGAGAACAATTCAACAGAGAAGTTGGATTGGATTGAAAACTAATAGCAAGTTTCTTTGTCACTCTAATTGTGTACCCTATGGCAGAATTGAATGCCAATGACAACAATATATGTTTTAATTTTTCATTCAACGCTATGAATGACACACGTACTTGGGATAGAATAAGTTTAAGAACTCCTTACATGTTACATGCTATGTTATGGTTTGAGCAAAGAGAACTATCCGACTCCAGGCAACTTTTGTTCTCAATAGCTAATTATGGACCATGGATGCTTCTTCTTTATAGCACCCCCCCTAGATCTCGTTATACATACTAAATCTATGGTATGCTGGAGTAGAGGATGGGTTGTGAAGCATAAGTAAAACGTAGGTAGACCAAGTAGAGAGGATATGCATAGATGGTTGAAGTTCTTGTTATATGGTTGAAGTTCATGTTTTATTCCAGACCAACCGATAAGGGAAACAAAATCAAAAGGTAAAGTAGCACTGTCATTCTAAAAATCAAGATTACAAAAACATTTTTGTCCCAGTTCATAAGTCGAACGCGGATTGTAAGTGTAGTAGCATCGGTGGTCTTCATATTAATAAATACCAAGAATCTTAAACCATGTACTAGAGGAAGGTGTCGATTCGATGACTGAGCAATTGGGGAAAATAGCTCATGTTATACAGTTTTAGATACAAAGTATGGATTCTTGATCTGACTCATTAACTAGATGCATGGAGGTTGGCAGAGTGGGAACTTCCCCAAATCCCCGAGCTTTTTGGTAAAGTTGGGGGGCGCATTGCGCACACCTATTTCCGGTAGGGATGCAATCGTGTCCAGTGGCAGCTGAACGGGAAAGCACTCGGTTTCATAGTGAAAACAATGGTATTCCTTGTCCCCTCCATTTCATGAAAGTTAAAGGGTAACTAAATTCTCAAGAGCTTCGATCGGGTGACAATTCTCAGTGTAAGCCCATCCACGTAAGTTGGTCAATAATATTATTAGAGGCCCAATGGTCCATGATCAATGGATGATCGAACACGTGGATACTAACCGAGTCCCACTCCCAAGTCACCTAGCTAGTAGCCGCATTCCCAATTTCCCACTGAAAACTGTTGATGGGTGAAATTTGAAGCTACCCTTCTGTTGCAATTTTAATCAGTAATGGTTAATTTAATTATTGAAGGGCTTACCATGAAATTAATTTTTTTTTGCATGGTAAAATTTGAAGTGGCCTTCTATGACATGTAAAATGGCCTCTGAAGGGCCCTGAAGGCTTCAAATTTGAAGCCTGCTCCCAACCATTCAAAGAATGTGGTCTTCATCTGTAATCAAAGTACATTTAAATGGATAAATACATCAACAATGTCATAACCATGGGGCATTGAAGTCAAATGATTAACAAGTAGGAAAGCTACATGTAACAACTTCTCTATATTGAGATTTTAAATATTTATTTTGTGACGGAGAAAAGTTTGGTTTAACCTCTATCTTGTGCCCCACTTATCATCCTGTCATTCTGCTCGGCATGCATGAGTCTTTTTTCTATAAAAGGCATTATGCTCCGGTGTCAACATTCACGGAAGCAGAACTGTGCGGAAGGAAGGAATGAACTAGCAAACCACAGAATCTTGAAAATGGCCGCTGCAATAATCAATGGCAATGATTGTCAAGGAACCACTGTGTGCGTGACGGGAGCGACTGGTTTCGTGGGCTCCTGGCTAGTGAAGTGCTTGCTCAACAAGGGTTACACCGTTCATGCTACAGTGCGCGATTTAGGTAAATTTCAATCAAATAAGGTCATAAGCGGATGGACTTGATTCTTTTTTGAATTTTTTTACAGATTTGATAGAAAAGTTATTAGAAATCATAGTTGAAGAATTTTAACAGAAAAATATAGACTTAAATCATCATCATTTCAAAAAACATAAACAAATTCTTTCCTTTATACAACTAAATTAAATTTTGAATTTGAAAACTTATTAACCCCATTGAAACTCCCCATGCTCTTATTCGAAAGATTGCTTGCCTGCTCATGTATATTTTTGTCTGGACACACAGAGAATGAGGCGAAGGTTCGCCATCTCCTAGACATTCTCAGAGTTGAAGATAGCCTCAAGCTTTTCAGGGCGAACCTGTCCGAAGACGGTAGCTTCGACGCCGCCGTAACCGGCTGCCACGGTGTTTTTCATGTAGCGACTCCTACCGAGTCCACGCCCAAAGATCCAGAGGTAAAGCCGTTTGAATCTTCGTTTCCGTTTCAAATTTACACCCAAAGATCCAGAGGTAAAGCCGTTTGAATCTCTGTTTCCGTTTCAAATTTAATTCACGGTACCGAGTTAAAACCTAAATGTTTTTTATTTAATTGGTCTTTCCACAGAATGATGTGATCAAGCCGGCAGTCGACGGAACGCTCAATGTTCTCCGCGCCTGCACGAAGGCGAAAACCGTAAAGCGCGTGGTAGTCACATCGTCTGTGGCGACGGTTGCCGTGAACGAGTCAGAGGAGCAGAATCAGTACATTGACGAATCCTGCTGGACAGACGTCGGTTACCTGCGGACAAAAGAGCCGACCCTTGGATGGGTAAACCGGTTAATCCCGTAATATTATTTTTTTCGATTTCGATTTTCTAGATCAGATAACATATACAATCAAGTTTATTAATTCGGATCAATTTATAATTTTAATTTTTTTTTTCTAAATTAAGTTAAAATGGTTTTGATGATAAGTGCAATAAAAAGAATACCAATTATTTCACAGTGGATATGAATACCAATTTCACAGTAGAAATTTTATATCTAGATCAATTTTTTTACTAATTATTTAAACGAATTCTCAATTTTTTTCTGGTAAAACTCCTTACCTACAAGATCTAGAAATTCTTGTTTTTTTTCCTCTAACGAAATTGTTTTATTTAAACTGTGCAGGCATATTCAGTCTCCAAAACCCTTGCAGAGCGAGCTGCGCTGCAATATGGAAAGGAGCACGATCTGGAAGTGGTGACCATCATCCCTGTGCTTGTCGTCGGCTCTTCCATTACGCCAACTGTCCCCGTCAGCGTCGAGGTAGCGCTCTCCCTGCTGACGGGCATCCCACGCGACTTGCACATTTTGAAGAACTTGCAATTAGGAACAGGCTCCCTCTCATTGGTACACGTGGAAGATCTATGCACTGCCCACATTTTCTTGATGGAGAACCCGGCTGCACAAGGCCGCTACATTTGTAGTGCCAGCAATCTCTCTGTCGCACAGCTGGCACATTACTTATCTAAACGCTATCCACAGTATAATGTACTTACACAGTAAGTATCCGTCTGATCGTATAGTATCGATACAAAGAGATCAAAAGTTTTTTTTTAATTTAAAAAGGATTGATTTGATTTGTTTTTTTGTTTTTTATAATTATTATGTTTTTTTAATTTATTATTGTTCTAATTAATTTTTTTTTAATTTACAGATTTGAAGATGTGCCACCGGTCCCAAGGGTAAACCTTTCTTCTAACAAATTGGTGGAGAGCGGTTTCAACTTTAAACTGGGTTTGGATGAAATGTTCGATGACGCTGTGAAATACTTAAAGATAAAGGGCGTGCTTAATTAATTGATTAATTAATTAAATTAGGTTAAAGGAACTTTGCGAAAAGTGTTGGACTATTTCCACCCAGGTTCAAGTGTTCATAGGAACTTGCGATATAGTTCAAAGGAACTTGAGATATCGTTTTGTGAGTAGGTCTTAGGATATTGATCAAATTAAGGGTAGGAAAACGGTGAGAATATTCCACTTTGTTGTGATTACAAGTATTGTGTTGAAATAATACATGCAACTCATACTTTAGATTGAGTTATGTATAGGCATTGCCTTGAAATTGAGTTATATATAGACATTGTTTTGAACATGGATGTGATTTGAGATTTCATTTTTAAAATAAAATAATTTAATGTATTTAGAGAGGAGAGTATGGGTATTTAGGAAGGTACTTAAAGAGATAATGATAATGAAGGTAGAGTAAATGGGTTTATTCGTTAGTTGGTGAGTAATAAATATGTTTATTAAATCATTAGAAGAAATAATGTAAGAATAAGAGGTAATTCACATAGGAACACTTATGACAAAGTATAAATGTAATGTACTTAAGGAGGATAATATGGTAATATGGAGTACTAAATCCAAAATGATAATTAATAAACCCACTAGTTGGTAGATAATAAATATGACTATTAGGTAGTTAAAAAGAGTAATATAATAATAAATAGTTGGCATAGGACTATTGATTAGAAAGTATAAATAGACTCTAGTATCATTGTATAAAATAAGTTGGAAGTTGGATTTGAGCATTCTATTGTAACAAGCAAAACTTGTGAAGTGATTCATTCCATAAAGAATAGTTAATAGTATTACCCTACCTTAAGAGTGTTCTCTACATTATTGTGTTAGTTGGTAGATAATAAATATGACTATTAGGTAGTTAAAAAGAGTAATATCATAATAAATAGTTGGCATAGGATTATTGATTAGAAAGTATAAATAGACTCTAGTATCATTGTATTGAATAGGTTGGAAGTCGGATTTGAGCATTCTATTGTAACAAGCAAAACTTGTGAAGTGATTCATTCCATAAAGAATAGTTAATAGTATTACCCTACCTTAAGAGTCTTCTCTACATTATTGTGTTCATTCTCTTGTTCTCTATTAAAGGGATATCGATGGACAAGGAAAAACACCAAAATGAATGAATGTTGATGTATGAAAAACTAGAAGATATGGAGCAAAGAAATCATAAATTTGAGGAAGCTCGTATTTTTGATACCACACATCCATTCATCATTGAAGAGCATAACCAAGAGATCGACATGGTATGATTTAAAAGATGCTTATGAGCACTAGTATATGGATAGTTTTAATTGTTTTAGAAGACAACTACTTATTCTTCTTTTTTATGACTTTTCTCCACCAAATGAAGAGAACCTCACATAGAAAAGACAATAGTGAGTGGTGCCTAAGAGTTTCCAATATCTTTCTTTTACAATAATAGAGTTCCTCTTAGAGCCATCATTTTACTACTACATGGAGGATTTGTTTGCTTTCAATAGGTATGCTTATTTGGATCCACATGACCATGGTGGACATTTAAAGCATAACACTTCGTGATTCATGGAGCTTAGGTATCATCGGTTGGGTGTTAGCTTGAGCACCTGGACATGGGACCTAGGTTTATGGTGGAGCTTCTTGGATTACCTCAGCATGGTAGGTAATAATTGTACATGGGACCCTAGTTCCTAGGATTACTTCATATTTGTGGTCAACACTCGTCCTTGAGACCTTGGTTTATGGTTGTACCTCCTCACGTCAAGCGTTGAAGGCAACACTTTTCTAAGGGGGTTGGAGTGTTAGGGTCTTACCCTAACCCCCTTAAGTAGATAGATAGGATGTTATGTATTAAGATCATCTCTATTAAATAACGCCCATGAAGTAGATGTAGTGTGAAAAACAATAATTGTGAGAGGACTTGCTAGAAGGTTTGGCCTACTAGAAAGTTCCTAGGAGATTAGATAGAAATTATATAAAGAAGTAGAAGCAACGTAATGATATGTCTTTTGAATCATATTGTAATTAGAGCTATGCTCAGTTGGAGGTTACCCCCTTGAAGAGGCAAGTGAACATGAGTGGATTCCTTTCATAAAAGGATAAAATATAAGGTGTTTCCCTACTTTAAGGGTTTGCATATTAATAAAGTAAGGAGGTTTTGTATATTATTCTTGGATATGTTATTTGCATGTTCAGATCAAAGGTACATAACATTTTTCCTTGGTGCATGGATGGTATTCACACATGCAACTCATACTTTCAATTCGGTCCCAAACTTAGTTTTTGAGAAATGTTTCGTGTCAATGAAGGATTGTTTCCTATCATTGCCAAACTCAACATTGGATGAAGGTTGTTGATAATTGTCAAACTTAGGTCTATACCTATTGAGGTTTGAAATTAGACATTTAGCATGATTACCTATCTTAACCAGTAAATCACATGACACATTTAATGAACTCATGTGTGACTTTATTATCATACCAAGTAATACAAAATAGTAATTTAGAATCTTCAACATCCAAACAAGAATTGACAAATGATATATCACATATGGGTGTCCTAAATTCAGTATCATTCTTGTTATTGCACTAATTAACCCATGTCAATTAAGGGTAAACCAAGCATTAATTGGGTGGGACAGTTTAAAGGATCAAGTTAATTAGTGGACAAAGTCCTTACGTAGTTGGTGACTTGTTCTTGCAACCCTCTTTTGTGACGTATCTTTGCAAACTCATAGTTAATATGCTATACTGGCAATGTTTCCCAAAATTGTTGGTTATCTCTTATGTCAACCATTATTTGTCAACAACAATTATGTATTATTCCACAAGTGAATAGTCTCCCTATATTTGAATGCTATAGATAAGATCGATGCAACTATGCCCTATCCTACATCTTCGCATGATGTGAATATGGAAGAAAATTAAAGTTTGAATTTTGAAATGTTTATATTTGTCTGTTCATTTTTTCTTTGTTCTCTCTTACTAGTTGTGATTCCCACTAATTTGTTTATCCACCATAGGGGTTATGGCCATGATAACTAACAATCCACCTACTCAAAGTCTTAAGTTCAATATGCCTACACACTAAGACAATGCAACACACTCTTAATAAGGCTAATTTCTCAATAGAGTTTTTGAATTATGTCCACCTCACTATTTCCTAGGACGGTCCCTATCCCAATGTCTCTTCAACACTTCCTCTTTGGTGTTTTTCCTTGTCCATCGATATCCCTTCAAAGTCTTGTTCAATGTTGCCACAATATGTAGACTTGGACCAATGTATAGTGTAGTGAATCCACCACTCCTACACACTAAGTGATACTTGGTTGTCGTACAACACCTATTGTTTGATTAGTTAGTGTTATTGTTCATGGATGAGCTTGTGTCCTTCATCCCCCTCATATTGGAATTGTATCTTAAATTACTTATTTATTTATGAGAGCTTGTCACCCCACTTGAATGTCACATTTAGCTCCAAAATGTCTACAACTGAGAATCATTCACCCAACTACAATACAACAACCATTCCAACATCTCTATTTTCATTGATATATTCTCATAGAGCCTCTTAGGATTATATGATCCCACCCATCCATAATTCAATTTCTCACTTGTGTGGCCCTTTCAATTTTCACATAACAGGACACGTTGTCCCTCTTGAAAAGTGTGTCCTTTGAGATTATTGTCATGGTGTTTTTTAATTATGTTCTTATCCATTACTTATTGACATTTTCCCATAATATGTCATCCTCCAAGCATGCATATTCTTTCAACCTGTTCTTGACATACTATGATCTTTGTCATTGTTGGTCCATTGTTATCCAAGGATGGAACCCAACACTCAATTGGCATGATAACTTCTTTCCCAAATGATCATCGGTATTTGCAAACTAACCTAGAACTATTGTGTTAGTAATTCTTGAAATAAATTTTTTACAAAAATAGATATTAGGGTGTATTTTTTAATTGATTGTTTGATGAACTATGGATCCCTTTAAAACTTCACCATGATTTCATCATACAAAAGATTCTGCATAGAAAAAAAATTCCAAAAATGTATTCCAAATGTCTAAATATAATCATGAGAATCCTCTGGAAGAAAAGTTGTCAAGGATGAGTATGCTCTACCATTTTAATTATTTATCCCATCAAAACATATTATTTTGCATGATGATGCAAAAGCCCATAAATTTGCATTAGAGAGAGAGAGAGATTCTAGTGGACTAGGTCAAGTCGGCCCCATAGTGTAACTGGGCAAACAGGTTAAGTATAAATAGAGATCGGGAGATCTCTATTTGGATCATTCGGAAAGTCCCACTTCTCTCACTCAAAAAGTGGCGCACTAGTGAGGAGGAGGATCACCTGCTACTAGGAGACTATCTCGGTGTATTTTGGTTGTACTTTGGTTGAGCCATTGCTCTCTCTATCTCTGAGGAAGTTGTGTGGTTTTTCACCTTAGGGTTTTCCCCACAAAAACTCTATGTCTCTTGTCTCTCATGCTTTTGATTCTTGTGATTCTTGTCATGCTTATTGTGATTGTTATGCATTGATATACTGTACATGTTATTCTCTCAGTGAAGATCCTAGAGTATTGTGAATTAATGCTCAAAATTTAACAAAGCCCATAAATTTGCATTAGAGAGAGAGAGATTCTAGTGGACTAGGTCAAGTGGTTAAGTATTGATCCACATTGCAGTTGGAATTATTATCGGATGCCAAATTCGACACATCTTCGACCAGTCATCGACATCGACACAACTTCGACAACTTCCGATTTCGACGGCTTCGACACACTCTGTGGCTTCGACACAACTTTGGCAAGTTGTCGAACTGCAACATGACTTCGAAACATTCATCGACCTCATAGTTTCACGACGTCGACATACAACGTCGACCTGGGACTTGCGCAACACCATCTTGTGACTTGCGACTGTCGAACTTTGACAGACTGTCTCTCTGTCTTCCAGTCGACTGTAACGGTTGAACTGTCGAATCGTTATAACTTATTTTGTAACTGAACGTAATGGGAAGGCACCCAAGCATATTAGCACTCTCTATATAAGCATGTAAACTATTGTAATATATATCTTATCAGTCCGGATCTTTACATCCAGTAATAGAGAAATCAGTTCGCTTTCCTGCATATTTGTGTGTGTGTATTTTTGTTTATCTGCATAGTGTAATTTCTTCTTGCTTATTCTATTTCTTTTGCTTCCATCATAACAGATCCAACTCATTCAATCGAATTGTTATCCCCCTCGGTTACCTGGCCCCGAGTGGATCATTGGTATCATAGCAGAATCAAAGTTCATTCAGATAATCATCAGAGCGCATCAGCTTTGTCCGTGCTTAATTTTTGCGTAGACACTACCATCAAAGTTACCTGACTTATGCCAGTTCAAACTCGCTCGCAGACTTATGAATCCAAGCAGACATAACTCTAGAGATGGCAGAAGAAACAAGCAAAAGACTTGCAATCGACGAGACACAGCAGCTCATAGAGCAAGTGCTGGATTGACAACGAACTGAGATGTTCACCCAGTTCAACGAGATTCTCATGTGATTTACTTCTACATCAAGAGTATTTTCGACAAGAACCAACTCTGACAAAATCAACCCCTTCAAAGTGAAAATGAATTTGGACATATCGAATCTAGAAAGAATGATTGACGTGGAATCCGTCGACAATTGGGTTCAACAATTGGGGTCTTATTACTCTGTGAATCAACTCTCAGAAGACGACAAGATCACCATTACATCCTTAAAGATGTCAACATCTGTGCACTACTGGTGGGAGAATCTTTCGACAAAGATGGAGAAAAGAGGAGATCCCATCGACACATGGGATAAGTTTGTCGAACACATCTTAAAGGAGTTTTACTTGCCGAAGTACCTTGAGCAACAGTATAAGAAGTGGGAGCAGCTAAGGCAATGGAAAGACCAGTCTATGCAAATCTACACCGACGAGTTCTATCAACTTATGGCTAGACTTGGCCACGGGGGCTTCACTCAATAAACCGCTATCATAACACGTTCGTTCGTGGCATATGAAACAATACCCCTAATTTCACTCAACATTGGAAAATACCTTCCAAATTCTTTTTTTTTAACCCCCTCCCAATATGCCTTCCCAATTTAAAAAAACCCTAGATATTGTATGTATCAATTTTTTCATTAACATTTTTTATACCCCTTATATTTCTACCTAGTGTATTGATATGATACCCCTCTTATGACCCCACATGCATTCTACAATGCACCTTGATTCTTTCGATGTATATTGTGGATGCACATTACTTCACCCAAAATGCAATTACTCAACCACATATCATTATGATTTGCAACATCTAATGGTCTAATGAAGAGATAGGAGATCACTTCTTGTATGTCACTAGAGCCAATTCACATAGTACAACATTTAGATTGCATGTTGTAGTTCCCCAATCATTGACTTAGAAGCCTATTGTGGGATAGGTATCCAAGCCCCAGGGCTTGCAACAAGCTCTAGGAGGCTGACTAAACCTCCCAAGGCTTATAATAGGCACGAGTGGTTGGGTATTCAAGCCCCCAAGGCCTATCGAGGGCTTATAATAGGCCCTGGAGGCTTAGAGCCTCCCAAGGATATTGGTAACAACTTGTTGAGTGTTATTGGTAACAATTGGCTGTCAATGACCACTGTCTCTCGACTATGATCGACTGGAAACCCACTTCACCATGAAACCCCTAGCCTCAAGCATGCCTCAAGACGTGATTTCCCTGCGTACTGGTAAGCCCGAGCCTTGCCTCAACCCGATTTCTCATCCGGCCATGATCCCGCCATCTCCATTTGGAAAATATTTGTCAGCTTGCCCATATAAAAAGGACCCCAAAATATTTTTGTATTTTTACATTAAATAAAAAAAAACCCTTTGCCCCTTAATATATAAGCAATATATTTTTCAGGTTTTCATGAATATTTAATACCGCAATATGAATGAACATGATATTATATTGCCTTCTAGTGAAGCCCCCATGGACTTGGTGTCCAAGAAGAAGAAAAATTGCTTGTTCTAAAGTACGTTAGCAAATTATTCCAGTACATTTAGCAGGAGATGGAGTTTCTAATTGTCAATACGCTTGCGGATGCATTCCACTATGCCAACAAACTTGAAACCAAGTAGAAGGGAAAAGCATGCTTTGCGACAAAGCCGACATCAGGATGTCCACCCGACAAGAAGGCACCAGCCGACTTCAACAAGTCGAAACCTTCGTAGACTTTGCCAAAGCCAAATCATGGCAAAGGGACTTTTCATCAAAAGGAACATAGCAAGCAACCGACCGGAAAATGGTGTGAGTATCATCACTCATCTTGGCATGATAGTCTGAATGCAAAGCTTGGAAGACCTTTTTGGAAAAAGTGTCGACATCTAACGCGTTCGACAAGACTGTGCTAGAATCTGACCCAGAAGCAACGACTCTTTTGAAATCGAAAACTCCAGTAGCCTCGACCATCGTCGACAAGGAGGAATGAGAGTGCCTGTTCCATACATAAATATGGGTTCAGAACAATCCATTGCATTTGATTGTGGACAACGGGAGCTAGAAGAACTTTGTTTATGAAGAACTTGTGAAAAAACTAGGTCTTGTGACCACTCCGCATCCTCATCTTTACAACGTCGATTGGATGAAGGATGGACAAGAGCTAAGGATCACCCGATAATGCAAGCTCACATACTTTATAAATCCTTTTGAAGATGAAGTACTTTGCAATGTGGCACCTCTCTCTGTAGCCGACACCCTATTTTGGAAACCTTACCTATGGGATCGCCATGGAAGTTACCAGTCACGACCGCAGAAGGTGATTTTCATAATCATAGATGAGCGATACAACATACTAGAATGACGACCTACACCAACGGTTTCCTTGGTAGCCGCAAAATAGACAAAAAAGCTCATCAATCATGCTCAGAAGTTTGCATCGTTTATGATAAAGCCACAACATTCTAGGAAGATTGCAGCCTTCAGTCAAATCACCGACGAGTGCAGCTCCAGACAGAAGCAGCAGATCAACAATATTCTTAATGAGTACCAGAACCTATTCCAATTTTCCGATGGAGTACCTCTACATTGTTAGGTAAAACACTCTATTGAACTTGCTCCTAGTTCTTCTTTTCCTAACGCATCTGTCTACAGAAGATCCATTCTCGAAAATGAAGAGATTCGCAGAAAGATGGGACCCAACTCCATATTCGACCCAACTCCTCCGCTTGTGGAAGTCTAGTCATCCTCGTTCCAAAGAAATATGGGACTTGGTGCATGTGCATCGACTACAGGGCACTCAACAAAATATCGATGAATAATCGGTACCCTCTGTCACGAATAGACGAGCTCATCGACTGTTTGAAAGGTGCTAAGTTCTTTACTAAGCTCGACCTCAAGTTGGGATATCATCAGATTCCAATCGAGCCCTCAGATGTATGGAAAACTGCTTTCAAGACCAAGGAAGGATTGTTTGAATGGTTAGTCATGTCTTTTGGCTTAACCAATGCACCTATAACCTTCATGCGATACATGGATGAAATTCTTCGACCTTTGATTGGAAAATGTGTCATTGTCTACCTTGACGACATATTGATTTTCAGTCGATCATGGGAAGAACATGTTGGATAGCTTCGACAAGTCCTCGACACTCTCCAGCAACATCGACTCTACTTGAACATGGAAAAATGTTCCTTTGCAATGAACAACATCAAATATTTGGGGTTTGTAATTGACTCTGCAAGAATTCATGTTGACCCAGAAAAAGTGCAAATTCTCAAAGATTGTCCCATTCCTCCCAACATTCAAGAACTAAGAAGTTTTCTTGGTTTGGCGAATTTCTATTGATGATTCATACTCGGCTTCAGTCACCTAGCTTGGCCCTTGAATCAGTTGATGAAAGGAAGACTTGGGAAAATTGTCTTTAAAGGGACACCGACACAACAAGCATCTTTTGAACAACTCAAACACAAGCTCTGCACTACACCAGTACTTGTGTTTCCTTATTTGCATCAGCCCTTTGAGATTGAGACGAACGCATCGGACTATGCCTTGGGAACAGTGATCACTCAATCTGGTCACCGAGTCACTTTTCATTTGGAAAAACTTTTAACAACACTGTTAGAAGATATCTGACATACGAAAAAGAATTGTACGCCATTGTGCAAGCTCTCAAGCAATGGAGTCATTACATCCTTGGCAAGAAAACAATCACCTCACTGACCATAAGCCTCTTCAGTTCGCTCTGACACAATCAAAACTTTAAAAAACTCGACAGCTTAAGTGGATTAATTACCTGCAACAATTCCATTTGGTAATTAAGTATCGGAAAGGTAAAGCTAACGCCGCCACCGATTGTCTAAGCAGACCACCCATTACTATCCTTTTTACAGTGATGAGTATACAAGGATATGACACCACTACTTGGCCTTAGTTGTATCAAGAAGACATCGATTTTTCACCAGTCTACCGACAGCTTCAGACTGAGAAGTCATCAACTGCCGACTATTTCCTGAAAGATACCTTGCTATACAAGCTTGGACATCTTTGTGTACCGACAAGTGAGCATCGACAACAGCTCATTTGGGACACGCACTACAGCAAGACTGCAGGACACTTTGGATTAGCAAAGACACTTGCTATTCTCCATAAGTATTTATTTTGGCTTACACTTAAAACCGACGTCAACAAATACATTCGATCATGCATAGTTTGTGCCATTGCTAAACCGCTTAATCGACAACAGGGATTGTACGAAACATCAGCATGACGCGATCTTAGTAGTAGCCGACATATTTTCCAAGATGGCCATTCTCATACCATGCAAGAAGACAATGACAGTGCAGCAGACTGCTCAGCTCTTCTTCACACATGTTTGGAAACACTTTGGTTTACCGATAACCATCATTTCCAACTGAGATGCCAGATTAGTCAGCATCTTTTGGGAGACCCTTTGGCAACATCTAGACACCCGAATCTCATTGTCAACAGCTTTCCATCCATAGACCGACAAACAGAAGGAAGTTGTGAATCACTTGGTCATACAACTTCTTCGCATGTACAACCACAAGCATCGACGAACATGGGATGAAATTCTTCCATACATACAACACAGCTACAATCATGCTCAGCACAGCTCTACAGGAAAGATTCCATTTGAGATCTGTTATGGATTTCAAACCTCAATGCTTATTGACTTGATCAGATTCTCGACACAGCCGAACTCCGACACCGACCCCAACCAGCGAGAAGTTGAAAAAGCATTGAAATTTCGTGAACAGATTTGTGACATCCAGCGACAAGCATAGGACATGTTTCATAGAGAAAATGCGAAAGCTAAGGCCCAACACAATAAGCATTGTATCCCTCATTCATTCCAAATTGGGGATAAGGTCTGGTTACATCTTAAGAAGGAGCATTTCACTAGCCCATTCAAGAAGCTCAAACCTTTGCGATATGGTCCATACAATATTCTTCAGCAGATTGGAAAAAACACTTTCCAGCTCGACATTCCTGCGTGTCTTGGTCTACATCCTGTCTTCAATGTGGATCTACTTTGACCATACCATGCACCACTATTGGAACAGAACGACTTGCAAAAAGCAGAACCCGACGACATCCATCCAGATGTTCAAGAGCCTCTTCCTTGGGACACCATTGTGGGACGATGAGTATTCCATACAAGGACAAACACAATTCCCTTGTTTCAGGTTGCTAAGGCAGGCCAGATCCCAGCACAAGGAAAGTGGTACTCTGCTACTGAACTGACCGACAAGTTTCCTCACCTTCACAAGCAAACAATGGCAAGCATTGTTTCTTAAGGAACGAGGTCCGATCCACATCACAATTGGCATTATTGTCGGATGCCGACTTCGACACATCTTCGACCAGTCATCGACGTCGACACAACTTCGACAAGTTCCAACTTCGACGGCTTCGACACAAATTTGGCAAGTTTTCGAACTGTGACATGACTTCGACATGTTCAATAACCTCACATTTTCACGACGTCGACATACAACGTCGACTTGCGACTTGCGCAACACCATCTTGCTACTTGCGACTGTCAAACTTCGACAAACTGTCTCTCTTTCTTCCAGTCGACTGTAACGGTTGAAATGCCAAATCATTATAACTTCTTTTGTAGCTGAACGTAACAGGAAGGCACCCAAGCATCTCAGCACTCTCTATATAATCATGTAAACTATTGTAATATGCATCTTATCAGTCTGGATCTTTACATCCAATAATAGAGAAATCAGTTCGCTTTCCTGCATATTTGTTTGTGTGTATTTGTGTTTATCTGCATAGTGTAATTTCTACTTGCTTATTCTATTTTTTGTGCTTCCTTCATAACAAAGCCGACTCATTTAGTCGAATTGTTGTCCCCCTCGGCTACTTGGCCCCGAGTGGATCAAGTATTTTTATCTTTATTAGTCCCTGAGTAGTACTGCACCGATACAATACTAGCCAAGCCATGACAAGGGCTCAAACTTTAACGATATTAGAGCTAAATCGAGTGAAATTGATGTATATTACTTGCTTCTTGAATATATCTCTTACTTCAAGGTTCATGAACCAAGATTTAAACAGATAATGTCATATGGGAGGAATTTTACAGAGTGAAGTAGTGCTTTAAAATATGAATGGATATGACTAGCAGCTAGAAAACAAATTGAGAATACCAGAGGTGTCTGTAGGCCAAATCTCTAGTGTTCAATGGCAGAAAATGTACTAAGATTTAATTAAAAGAATTCAGTAGTTGAACAAAATAGTAAACATCTTAAGAATGAATACTAAATATGGTAGCATGACACACATATGAGCAAAAGTAAATGAAAACTTCAACACAACTTTTCACATGTGGATCCGGAAACTGTACCAAAGTCAAATTAAATTGAAATCTCCACAACAATATCACGTTCAACTCTATGTATTAAAAAACAGATAGGCCAAAACGCTGCTCAAAGCTTTATTTCATCTCATGAAAGATTCACATGCACAAGAGTATATATGGAATACATGTGGAAAAACAAGTTACAAAGGAAGAACTCTCTGCAATAGCTTTGTAATCTTAATCTCACAAAATCATAGTACATGCAAAACAAAGGCCCACTGATTCAACAATCCTAGAGTATATATCAAAATTTCCAGCCCTTTACAAATGAATTCGAGTTACATTATATAGACTTTTGGAGTAATTGAATTCAGTTTGACTCTAACTGATTTATAACAAATTTTTAATTTCTCACTTTTTTAAAATTTCACTTTTACACTATGCTTTTGACAAGCTTTGAATTTTAACTATTCTTCTTAGTTTCACCTTTCTTCTTTCCTTTATTTGGACCATGCTTGGATCTTGTGGTCCATTTTTCAGTCTTCCATAACTCTTCTAACTTACTCAAGGTAGCTCTTAACTTCCTTTCTATTTTGGTTAATTTTACTACCTCTGCACATATCATATCACTTGCATGTTTATAGAAATCCATTTTATCTAAGCTTCCAAACTGGCTGATGTCTATGGTATGCTCTTTTTCTTTCCATTGGCTGAGGTTAGTAGGCATGGGAACTTTAGGTTCAACCACGGAATATCTAAAAGTGTTCTCTACATGATCTTCTATTGTAATGAGCCTCTTCTTAGGACTTGGTATTTGTATCATGGCCTCATTAACTTCTTGGGTACCCATCTTCATTATGCATTTATATCTTGTTTGCAGATAAGTCTAAGCTAGTATTGGTCCTGTTGTAGCTGATGATCTTAAACCTTGAGGCATTGTGAATTCCAAAGATGAATATTGGGTAAACCTGGTTAGTGGTCGTTTTGGAGCTTATGAATATGGAATTAGCTCTACTATCTCTCTTGGGACCTCTGCTTCTGCATATTTTTCAACCAGCACTTGATCTTCCTATTGAGCCTCTGTCTTGGCTTTCTTAGGTTGATGACCTTGCTTAGGTTGGTCTATATCCATTTTCTATGCCCCTCTTTTTTTACCAGCTAGCTACTTTGTTGCAGCCTGTTCTTTTAAGGCACTCTGGGCCTCTTGAACTTCTTCCCAACTATCTTTATTTGTTATGCTTTCCTAATCCAATCTGGGTACACAATCATATGCTAAATTCTTGTTGGCCACCCTTTGGTTAGATATAACCTTATGGGGATCATAGGGTCTTGCTTTAGCTTTCTCCAAGTTCAATTTCTTCAAGATTTATTGTATGTACTGCAAAGAATTCAAAGCTCTCAACTGAAAAGGCCCCACCTCCTTGGGTATGTGAAAGGTTTTGTGCTACCTGAAATGTATGAAACGAAGCTCATCAAATAAAAACCTATGCCTAATGTAATCTATTGCCAACATTCTCATTGTGAGGAACGTGGGAAGATTGTAAGGTTCTCCTTCAAAGCCATATATTCTAATCAGTGTGGTCTTTAAATAAGAACCAATCTCCTAATCTAGTATCTGGTTTGAATTGCAGTAACTCTTTACCTTCTTTGAGCATTCTGGGAGGGTCAATACCATATATCATGTATGCTTCCTTCATTACCCTATCAATGTGTAAAATATATAACACAATAGGATCTAGCTACTATGGATACTTCACAGTTGAAATATTTGACATATTATGCAAGAAAACAAGTGCATATACATTTATGGATGAACAAATGATCAAAAACTAAACAAATGATCAAATACCAGAACAAATGATCAAATATCAGAACAAATGATCAAAAATCAGGATACATAAATGATCAAATATTGGATTCTATTAATATTCCAACCCAACAATGAGTTTGGATCATCCTTATATAACAATAGGAAGAAATAGGATGCACTTGGAGTGTCGACACTTAGCTAGCTTAGATTTATCCCAATCCCCCCTAGGTTAACCAAATGGTTTCCAAAATAACCCAAACAGGTTCGAATTGTGCATGTGAACACTGGGTAAGCATGGGGAACCAAGATGGAGTTCGCACATGTGAAGGAGATGGTTGGGTGGAAGTTAGGTAGGCTAGGATAGGCCAAAAATAGCTAAAAGAGGGATAAATGACCAGGTTCAGTGAATGGGTTCCTATGGTCAAACCAGATCCACAAAACAGGGAAGGAGGGTGCCTTAGGCATGCTGGAGGCAATAAATTCATGTGGGAGAGTGCCCAACAACTATTTTGACCTCCCTTGGCCCATACTTTGGCCCATACATGGTGATCTAGTTCATAATAGCCCAGACAAGTTCTAGCCAACTTATAATAACCTTGTTCACACCTAGGGAAGTATTATTAACCCATTTAGAACCTAATAACCATCAATTAATTAATGATTAAGGAACTAAGGTATAATATTTCTCTAACACCCCCCCATAAGCTAGACTTAGTGGAATATAAAAAATAAGGCCTTGGCAACTAAGGCTCAAGTCACCTTTTACAACAGAAAATTTATTTGTCCATGTAACGAAGGAAAGAAGGAAAACCACATGGGAAATAAACCTCCCCTAAAAAATGGACATGTGGCATATATGAAAATACACCAATATTCACCATGCATCACTCACCCCAAGGAGTGATCTAAGGTAAGTGAATGTCTTCTCAGTAAAGCTCTTGGTGAAAATATTAGCAGTTTTCGCAGCAGAAGGGCAATACTGCAATGCTATGATCTAGTCATGCACCAAGCCTCGAATGTAGTGCATGTGAATCTATATGTGCTTGGTCCTCTGCCTCTGTACTGGATCAGTGGATATCTCAATTGTGTTTTTATTGTCACACCAAATGACTGTGGGTGAATCAAACACAATGACAAACTCTCCAAGAATACCTTGCAACCACACACATTGTGTAGTTGCATTCACTGCTCCCCTGTATTCAGCCTCAGCTGAAGATAAGAATATGGCGTGTTGCTTCTTGATTGAACAACAAATGGGGCCATGTGCAAGCATAAACACATAACCAAAAGTTGACTTCCGATCAAAACTATCACCAACCCAATCAAAATCAGTAAAACCAACTAGTTCAAGAGATGAACAAGCTGCATAGTGGATACCAAAATTATTAGTACCTTGTACATAATGAAGGATCCTCTTGGTTGCTTCCAATGGACCTAATGAGGCTCTTGCATGTGCCTTGCAATAGCCCCAACAACATAAGAAAAATATGGTCAAGAGTGTGTGAGATACAACAAGCTCCCAACTAGTTGTCTCTACAGTGATGTTGCTTGGTTTTTCAACCAAGCATGTGCAAGGATACACCTGCTAACTAGTAGCAGCAGTCTCAATAAAAGTATGTAAAAACTAATGTAATTTGATCTAACATTAACATGTACAAAGAAAATAAAAAAAAACTAGATTTAAGAACATAAGCAATAAGATCTATAAGAAAAATGAGAAATTAAAAAATTTGATTTTGTATTACCTCATATGGTGAGTTTTTTAGCAGCTCCAAGGTTGAGATGCTCCAATGTCCAATGGTCTCTTCTTCTCCAATGATTCAATGGGGATCTTCAAACTCGAAATGGAAGGCAAGGGCTCTCAAAGGGAATTTGGCAGCATAAGGATAGGATGAAATGTGGATGAATAGTGAGGAGCCCCTATCACCTTTTTATAGTTTTTGGTGATGGGGAATACCATTATGGTTTTAAGGAAACCAATGGTATTAACCAACATGGTTTAGGTCTCTTTTTCCCTGTTTTTCCTTTTTTGAATATTTTTTATATTTTTATTCCCTTTTAATATTTTTGGAGAATTTTTTACCCTTTTTTAGGGTTTTTTTAGGAAAAATACATATTTTGAGGGGAAAAAGGTGTATTATGGTCTTTTTGGTGACCTTTTGATGGTTTTAGAGGCTCAAATGGTGGGAAAAGTGGACAAATGGGTCATGTGAATAAGGGAATGAGCTAGTGAGCACTTTTTGGGTGTTAACAGATTGCCCCTTGATGTGTGAGGGCAGGAGCTCATCATATGGCTGATAGACATCATAGTTCTTTTGTCTTTTTCCTGGTGCTTGGAGAAGAGAAGAGACTGATTGGAGACTTGAACAACAGCCCCTTGGAAGCTGCAAAAAACTGAAAAAAAATATATGGCCTCAAAATGAATGAGGAATAATCTCTAATAATGGACGAGGTGGGCATACCCATGCTCATATCAAGACATATATATAATAATTAGGCCCAAGAAGGGGGACCTGGATAATACATAAAAATATGTTGGTACATCATAATGGTCCAGAGGGGACACAATGCTGGGACATACTCATGGTCATACCATGACTGATCTCAATAACTTATACAGTGGAAAAGAGCAACAACCATTCTGAATAAGGTTTCAAAAGGGTTGATGCACTGTTGGAGTTGAAGGTGCCCAACATCTGTAGGGACTTAGTGACTGTGAGTCAACTTCTGAGGAGTATATGTAACTGTATACTCGAGGGAGTATAAAACCGTGGTACATCTGAAAATTGTCGCCAAGCGCAACCCGAATATCCATAGGAATATGTAATTGGTTGTTTCCTCAAATAGACTCTCAAATGTGGTAAAGTCAGGTGATATCCGAGGTCTTCAACAAATAACTAAAAGGACCGATACCCTATATGAGTCTCAATGATGCGATCAAGGTGTTGAAGTCGAGCATGTAAGAAACAATCATTTGGAGAGGCATTGAGGACTCCTTTCAAAATGATCCGTAGGAACTCATCACAGGGACCTCTGGGTCTATCCTCTGGAATAGATTTGGTTGGCGTCGACAGAGGGAGACCAGAAACTACCAAGGCAATGATGTTTCCTTGATAGGAGCATGAGGTGTACAACTGAAATGTGATAGTACTGATTGTAGGACTGACATACTGTGGGGATGGGGAATAACTGGGGTCATAGAGTGGGTGGACTAAAACTTCCTTTGTTCAGAGCATAATGACATGGTTGACTTGGCAGCATAGGAAACTGACTTTTAGGTGTGAGGTTCGTAGCTTAAGGGATCAGGGGTATGTATTGCAAACTGGAGTGACTCTGGGGGGACAAGCTGATGGATGCTATTAGGAGACTCTCAGGGTGACATACTGCAGAATACTCTGAATAAAGGTGACCATAATGGGGAAGCTGCCATATGAGTAGACATGATCTGTGGCACCGAAAAACACCTTTGGGTCCTTCTTCATAGTTTTAATGAGCTCCAAGAAGGGGTAAAAGTTAGCTCTAAAATGGTACTGTCCTGTGGATTTATGCGAGCCTAGGACTGTTCATGCTCGTGAGTGCTTTCATTTTTAAGGAGTCTGAAAACTATAAGAAGGCTCTAAATTGGTGGAGGAGTACCGTCCTGTGGATTTGTACGAGCTCGAGACGGTGATTGCTCGTGGTTTGCTTTCAATTTTAGAGAGTCTGAAAGCATAAGTAGATTCCATTGGTGTTCTTTTTCATATGTTAGTCTCCAAGGCCCAAAAAAGCATAAAATGATGCAAATGGAGAACTCTTCTAGCCGATGTGACCAGAGTATTCATTTTTCGTAATTAGTCTACAAGGTCCGAAAAAGGGGTAAACTTATACCAGGTATACATCCTTTCAAATACTTTTAGCGAGCATGAAAGGAAGCAATATTGCTCGGCGATCTTTTCATTGTTTTAGGAGTCAGAAAAGAGCTTAACAGAAACTCCCTAAGTGCCTTTTTCGTAAAGGAATTGCTCGGCCCGAAAAAGGGATAAAATTATACCGAACAAGAAGATATTGGTGAGAGCAAGAAGTGATCTCAAGCATCGTCACGAGTGCGGAAAATTGAATCCGGTGATATGGAAAATGTTTTAAAAATCGGTAATGGCCAATGTGGCACGCAAACTGAGGCAATGAGGGGCATGGAAAAAATGCCTTCACAATATGGTGGTGAGAGCGAGAAATGATCTCAAACATCATCACGGGTACGGAAATCTAAATCCAGCGGTGCAAAGGGTGCGAAAAACGGAGGTCAAATGACTCCGGAATGGTCAAAAGAAAAAACGATGTTAAAAAATGGCTATAAATAAAGGTGAGCCTACCAAACCAAGCATGCAGTGGTGGGGAGAAATGATGACCCACGGGGCCAAAATACTATGTGTATCAAATATACAAGTGACACGTGAATTCAAAAATGGTTGAGATCATGAATGTGAAAAAGTGAGCAGGGTTAATGACCTGCCCCCATGCGATGTGCATGGGGTTTGTGATTGTGGATCATATATGTGTTGGTTTGAACGATGGGCTCATTGAGGTGTTGAGATAGAGGTGATGGGGTAGATTCAAAATGATTGATCATGTCCCCTATCCTAGGTTTGAGGTAGTCTATTATGTCCCCGAACTCAGAGGTGTCAATGCGGTGCAGATGCTGTCTTAGAGAGGGATCAACGGGGCATTGACTAACTACTGGAGGGGGGGTGTACCATGAGGCTATGGGCCATGGTGGCATACTGAAGTGATGATATGATGATGGGGGATTCCCCTTGTGGGGTGGATGCCCCCAGTATAGCCGATGAGAATGACAATGATGATGAATAGGCAAGGTTTCGGGCGTGCCCCCATGCTATAGACATGTGGTTTCCTCTTTGATTTGAAAGAGTTGAATATGTGGGTCGGAGGGATCAATGGAAGGGGTCGACCGGACAGAGGGGTCTCCATTGGAAACCATGTAAATTGTGTTAATATCTTCTAAGGAGGAAGATGGTGGGGGACGAATTTCCTCAATGAGAGGAGGGGATATCTCTAGGTCGGCATTATTCAATTCGTATAGAGCTGCTCTATAATCTGGGAGATCGGGGCAGTGATGTGAGTAATAGCCATAAATGTCGCATATCGCACAAGGGTGATTGGTACACAACGATTTATCACGAGGTTGAGGGGGTAGTTCAAGTTTTACAACTGGTATGTTAGTGTCATCATCCAACATTTGCATATGCTCTGCCTGTGGTGGGTAATAAGCCGATGGGGCTTGTGAGTGAATAGGAGCATGTGTGGCCTGTTGATGGTAATATGTAGGGGGTGCAACCAGAGGTGAATAGGCTGAAGGTACGTGACCATAACACTGTGGTGGACATGAGGGTCCATGAGTGTGGTGGGGGTGGGCCATGGAAGCATACAAAGTTGTAGCTCCAGAGTGAGATGTGGCCCGCGAAAGATCGGGGCCGGTATTATTGCGCATAATGGAAAAGGGTTGGTTGTGGGATGCAACTTGTCCAATGATGCCGTCGGCGATGTGGGATGCCCCAGACACGTCAGTCTGGGAGGAATCGACGCGGGGAGCGTCAAGTAAAATGGTATACAAGTAGCCACACTGGGCATATATCAGATCAAACTGTTGGGCTTTTAGAATGGCTTCTTCTTCCAACTGGGATCATTCAGAAGCTACATCCTTAGCTATGAGAGGAAGGAGTGATTTCAGAAACCAATCTAGAAAGATACGATCATCTAGTTTGATCTTGCAGAGACTACGACGTTTACGCCACTCATGGATATGATCTGTGATATGGGTGGCCGTATTCTATCTACAAGATAGTAGGATTTCTACTCCTGCATCATAGCGTACGGGTAGTTAAAAGAACTGTAGGAAAGTTGAGGCAATGGATGTAAATGTGGGGTGCATCCCAGGTGGCTGCTCAATGTACCATTTGGCTGTCGAGCCGGTAAAAGTTCGTTGTAAAAACAAAGACGAATGAAATCGTCTACTATGGAGTTTGAGGAACACCATAGGTGAAAGGACATGATGTGGTTTTGGGGGTCTTCCCCAGCCTTCCCTTCAAATTTTGGGATGTCTGAGGGGAGATTTGTGGGCATGGGGGGCCAAGTGGGGTCATGTCTAATAGGATCATTGGTTAGTCTTTCCAAGTTTGGTAAATTCAGACTTGCCATAAATGGCAGACTGGCCGAGGGGTGTGATGTAGTGGCTGGGGCATATGTGCTAGTGGTAGCATTATGGTGTGGGCCACTGCCCCCGAAGGGTATCTGATTTGTGAAGGGGATCTGTCCCCCAATCAAAGGTGTATGGGTGAAGCCTATGTTCCCAAGTGTAGCTTGAGTTACAGATGGGTTTGGATTGGGTATAGTAGACCCAGGGTTTGGTATGCTGGAAGTGGTTCCAGTCAAAGGTATACCTATAGCAGGTGTAGGTCCCGTGTTGGGCATCCCCAGAGTAGATGTAGTTTCCATATTAAGCATGCCTAGAGTGGAAGCAATTCCCAGGTTGGGCATACCAACATTGGTTGTGGTGGTGGTGGCTAATGTAGTAGCTGGGATGGTGGAAGAAGTTCCAGCAACAGTCCTTGTGTTGAAAGGGTTGGAAGAAAAATCATCCATGGGGCTAGTGGGTGCGGTGTATGTGGGGTTTTCGGATTCTACCTCAGAGTTAGATGTGAAATGAGGCGTTTCAGAATCGGATGACAGGGTTCCATGCCAATGACATGTGGAGTCAAGGGAACCGTACTGCGGGGGTTCACCTTGGAAACGTCAAGAAAGTCTCAGGGACTCAATGATGACAGTTGTGAATTAAATCTACTAGGTGGTGATGAGTGGAAAGCTCGAAAGCCCTAATGCAACCGTGTGTGCAAGAGGGGAGTGTAAAAAATAATGGCACTCAGGCCAACAACCAAACTCAAAACACTTACTATAACAGTTGTATAGTAAGTGGAGCAATAAAAAAATGTGGTTAGAAAACCAACATGCAAATGGCTCCTAAAAATAGAAAAAGGTGTACTCACTGACCAAAGGGAGGTAATGGAGCATGCAAACACCTAACTAAAAATTATTATGACTCAACAAGGTATATCCTCTGCAAGGTGATGAATTCCAAGTCAGACAATATAAATTGTAGAATCGAAGGCTAGATATCCCCCTACCGGGAGGGACACCGGGTAGACAATCCTATAAGTTTGGACACTAAGATACCTCGTTCATGACACGTTCGGTTGGGTGAATCTGCAGTTTTGTTCTATCACCGTTGTACTCCTATAAGGGTGGTACAACGAGAACTATGAAATGTATCCTTCGATGACTGAGTGGATTGTGGTCCTCCACTCAGGCCTCTAGAACCAATTTGGCTACTTCAACCCTCCTAAGGGAGAGGCCTTCCCGTCGAATTGGTTTTAAACCATGTTAACAAATAATAAGGGATTTTGGTACCCTAAATGTCAACCACTATGTCTCAACATGTAAGTGAGTGAGGGGTGTTATGTGGATACTTATCCCCTCAGTCCTACCTAGCTACAATATTCTTTTGGTGTTCCCCACGTGGGGTTAGAATGTTGGTTGAGTTAAGAGGATTTAAGGCTCACTTGGATTTATTGTGACATATTGTGTGATGGTGTGGTTATATATTAAAACAAAGATGCCTCGCTTGGGCGAAAAATTCACAAATCAAAATAAGGATTTCAACTTGCAAAATATGACAGCAATGTAAATAGAAAATGATTTAAATGTAAATGCTTTTGATAACTTTTTCAAAAAATAAGGATTTTTCAAAATGTTTGAGATAGAGAAAATATCATAAAAATGAGTAAATCTCTAATGTCTTGCTTGGGTGAAATATGAAGCAATTTAAAATTATGATTTTAACTTGCAAAACATGAGATTTCTAATGGAAAAATGCTTCACAATTTTTCTTTCAATAAACTAATTTTTTTTTAAATAATGTTGTAAAGCAAATAGCATAAAAGTGATGCTAGCAAAATGGGTGCAAGTAAATAAGCCTACTAAAATAATGATGAAAGAGATAGCAATGTATGCAAACAAGAGTCTATCAAGTGCTACAACAAGGAAAAAGTAAGCAAAAGTGCTATGAGCATAAAATCAAGTATGAGAGGGCCGACTACAATGGGTAGAGGATGAACTGAAATGATAAATAACACTAAAATAAAAAAATTAGAGAAACTTCTATGAAAAATTTCTTGAATATAATAGGATATTTGGATTCCTTGTTCGAAAAAATCCAATTTGAAAAAAAAAATCGTCTCAAACGGAGTTCAAGAGAGGGAGATATGGCCATTTGAAAGTTGAGTCGCACTACTAGAAAATTACATCGCGGGTTTCAGGCTAAAAGTCGCGATATCGCGGGTTTCGGGCTAAAATTTGTGATGTGAATTGCGGAAACGTGTAGCACGGAAAACAGGTGAAAAGTCGCGATGTGTAGCGTGGAAAATAGGGCAAAATTCGTGATGCGCCACGTGGAAAAAGGTCGAAAAGTCGCGATGGACCACGCAGGAAAAGGCCGAACAGCCGCGATGGTCCGCATGGAAAAAAGCCGAATAGCCGCAATGGGCTGCACAAAAAATAGGCGCAAGGGCACGATGCACAATGCGACTATGGGTGCTGAAAGTCACAATGTACGGACAGAAAACAGTCCTCGAAAAATGAACCCCAAAATTGAAATTTTGGGCTGCAAAAAGGGCTAATGGCTAGGGCAGCTATCAAGAAGCTGACTAGTATGGGAGATCTATAGTTTTAAATGGGAAAAACTGTGGAAATCCTCACAGCAGATCTAAAAGATGATGTATACCTCACAAGAGTAATTATGATTAAGCAGGAAAATAGAAGAAGAGTGAACAATATAGTATAATGAGCAACAGAATAATATGGTACAGTGGAACTCAGATAGAAGCAATAATACTTCACACACACTAGTTAATTAATCACAATATGGACAAATAAATAGTACAATGGTAGAGAGGATTCGAATGCCTAAGGTGGCAATTCGAATTAGCCTCTCAGAGTGATCATAAGATCAATAGAGTGTCATCGGAGCACAACTAGGTGTTCTCATGATCATCAGAGCACAACTGGAAGTCTTCATCATCATTAGTGGAGTCATCAATGCTCAAGTAACTGTCAACCATCAGTCAAACTAACTCTGGTAGGTGTAACTCAGTGTAACTCAGTGTAACTGACTGTAACTGAGTGTAAACTGAAGACAACTGGACTAGTAGGTGAACAAGGGTGAGTTGCTCCCTAAAATCAAGGAAGAAGGGTGCATTAAGCAACTGGAGGGCTAAAAATGAATAGTGGGAAGCTCCTAGGGGCTGGCTAACTAAGGGCTAGGTGTTGGACTGATGACTGGGATGCATGCAAATCCTAGAGTGCGTGCAAACCCTAAAAGTGCATGCATGACTGAAAATGTAAATGATCAAAATACTGGTGGGACTAGGATGGAGTATAGGAATATCCTAACACCCCCCCTTAATCCATCCTAGGCCCTGGTAACTAAGACCAAAGGTCACCCAATACAATGAATAATAACAATCAACAAACCAAGGAAGTGGGAAAATTTCATGGGAAACATACCCCCTCTTCAAAAAATAGACTGTAAGGCACACACAAAAATAAATGCTCCAAACTCAAAGCAGGTGTGATGCTTGGTCATAAGTCTGGAGGTATCTTCTTCTTGGGAAGAAGTGGATCATGCTCAAAAAACATGTGCTTGTACTTGCTCTTCAGATCGAATGTGATGAGAACAAATCCAAAAGTATGAGGATGATCCTTGAACCTGTGATTTGAATCAACTGGGGTAGGATCAAAATCATGAATATGCAGATAGTCTTTTGTCTTCTCCTTCGAACCATCATGGGTGAGATTCTGCCAAAAAGAACCATCAATTAATAATTGCTTGAAATCCAAATCAGATTTAAGACTTGAAGAATAGTTTCTTGAGATCTCCTTTGAACCAGCAGGGGTGAGATCAAAACTATCATATGCATGAGAAATTATCCCAAGTGAATGGCAATGGTTTCTTGAGATCTCCTTTGAACCATAAGAGGTGAGATAAAAACCAATGGATGCATGAGAAATTATCTCAAGCGGGTGGCAATGGCCATATTCTTCAATAACCTTCTAAAAGCATGAATTAATGATCATATAGTAGTATAAAAGAGATGATTGCTTGAGAGGAGCGAATGCATTACCTCCAATAGCTGATTTTACCTCCGAAATAATCATGCAATCATGATGCAAACCAACAGACTCTGGTGCAAGAGAGGGTTTAGGACCTTCTGCAATATCTAGAGTGTGAGCTTGCACAAAAAGAGAAGAAAGTTTGAGCATGAGTGGAGAATCTGCAAGTTCTTTATCAACAACTTCAATATGAGATGATACTGGTTCATGATCTGAGAGACTATCAAGAGGAGCGAATGCATCACTTTGCTTGCTTTCGAATGGGTTAGGACCAAGTCCTTCATTCTTTCTGCCAAATTTTTCATCCAGATGAGCCCATAACTCTTTTGGAGTCCATAACTCTCTTGGAGTTTCAACACCATCATGATATTTGAATTTGAATCTTTGGTATCCACACAAGGCAAGCATCATTGTTCCAAAGGCCATGTCACCTTTATTCAACCAGTCAATATTCTCTTCAGAGGATTCGAACTCTCTTTCAAAATAACAATCAAAGAGATCATCATGGCTATTCAAATATGCTATCATTTTTTGTTTCCATTCATCATAGTTGAATGGAGAAAGAAGAGGGATTCCTTCTAAATATGAATCCATTGAAGCTATAGAAGACCTGCAAAAACAATAAAGAATAACTACAACTACTACTGCTGCAAAAATGCAGAAACTGCTGCAACGAATGCACTCGAAATCTTGGTAATAACCTGCAAAAAAACTCTCAAGAATGGAGATAAACAATACTCTCAACATGCTCTGATACCATGTGAAAATCCTCACAGCAGATCTAAGAGATGATGTATACCTCACAAGAGTAATTATGATTAAGTAGGAAAATAGAAGAAGAGTGAACAATACAGTATAATGAGCAACAGAATAATCTGGTACAGTAGAACTTGGATAGAAGCAATAATACTTCACACACACTAGTTAATTAATCACAATATGGACAAATAAATAGTACAATGGTAGAGAGGATTCAAATGCCTAAGGTGGCAATTCGAATTAGCCTCTCAGAGTGATCATAAGATCAATAGAGTGTCATCGGAGCACAACTAGGTGTCCTCGTGATCATCGGAGCACAACTGGAAATCTTCATCATCATCAGTGGAGTCATCAATGCTCAAGTAACTATCAACCATCAGTCAAACTAACTCTGGTAGGTGTAACTGAGTGTAACATAGTGTAAACTGAAGACAACTGGACTGGTAGGTGAAGAAGGGTGAGTTGCTCCCTAAAATCAAGGAAGAAGGGTGCATTAAGCAACTAGAGGGCTAAAACTGAATAGTGAGAAGCTCCTGGGGGCTGGCTAACTGAGGGCTAGGTGCTGGACTGATGACTGGGATGCATGCAAAATGCATGCAAACCCCAGAGTGCATGCAAACCCTAAAAGTGCATGCATGACTGAAAATGTAAATGATCAAAATACTGGTGGGACTCGGATGGAGTATAGGAATATCCTAACAAAAACAACTAAAATATATATCTAAATCAAAGATTGAAAGTTCTAAAACCAATGGAGTCGCCAAAAACTGTTGCTTGATTTTTCAACCAAGCATGTGCAAGGATGCACCTGCTAACTAGTAGCACCAGTCTCAATAAAAATATGTAAAAACTAATGTAATTTGATCTAACATTAACATGTACAAAGAAAATAAAAATAAAAAACTAGATTTAAGAACATAAGCAATAAGATCTATAAGAAAAATGAGAAATTAAAAAACTTGATTTTGTATTACCTCAAATGGTGAGAATGGTGAGTTTTTTAGCAGCTCCAAGGTTGAGATGCTCCAATGTCCAATGGTCTCTTATTCTCCAATGCTTCAATGGGGATCTTGAAACTCAAAATGGGAGGCAAGGGCTCTCAAAGAGAATTTGGCAGCATAAGGATAGGATGAAATGTGGATGAATAGTGAGGAGCCCCCATCACCTTTTTATAGTTTTTGGTGATGGGGAATACCATTATGGTTTTAAGAAAACCAATGGTATTAACCAACATGGTTTAGGTCTCTTTTTTCCTCTTTTTTCTTTTTTTGAATATTTTTTATATTTTTATTCCCTTTTAATATTTTTGGGGAATTTTTTACCCTTTTTTAGGGTTTTTTGTGTTTTTTGAGGAAAAATACATATTTTGAGAGGGGAAAGGTGTATTATGGTCTTTTTGGTGACATTTTGATGGTTTTAGAGGCTCAAATGGTGGAAAAAGTGGGAAAATGGGTCATGTGAATAAGGGAATGAGCTAGTGGGCACTTTTTGGGTGTTAACAAGTGAGTTGTCAACTAGTGGCGAAGAACCCCAATCAGTAAGCTTGACTCCCGAAAGGAATGAGAATTTTGCAGGCTTGCATTCAACCATCTTGAACTTCTGTAGCAAATCTGAATCATATCTTGATTGGGAGATAGAGATCCCATCCACAGTTTGATTAATGTCCAAACCCAAAAATTGTTTCAACAATCCTAGATCGGTCATGGTAAATGCATTATGTAATGCAACCTTTAATGAACCCAATTATTTGGTGCAGATACTAGTAATCAAAATATCATCAACATACAGTACTATGATCAATATCAGGTCACTAACATGGTGCATATAGACATTAGAATCAGACTTACATCTCTCAAAGCTCAAAGATAGCAGAAAATTGTCCATTTTGTCATACCAAGCTCTAGGAGCTTGTTTGAGCCCATAGAGTGACTTCTTCAACCTGCACACAAGTGTATGATCATAAATGAAGCCTTCATGCTACTTCATATAGATCTCCTCATTCAAATCCCCATGAAGAAATGCACTCTTCACATCCATGTGATGAACCTCCCATCGCTTAGAAGGTCCAATGGCCAAAACTAGCCTTATGGAGTCCATCTTTGCCACCGGTGCAAATGTCTCTATATATTACACCAACCTGGCCTTATACTTCAAATCATAGCCATCAAATTCTACTTTGATTCTATAAACCCATTTACATTGCACTAGTTTCCTCTTGAGAGGAAGAGGGAGAAAATCCCAAGTTTTGTTCTCATGGAGGGAATTCATCTCTTCTTGCATGGTCGTTTGCCACCTTGAGTATTTAGATGCTTTTGAGTATGATTCTAGATCAGATCCAACCATTAAAAAACATCTACCACTCATATCATAATCACGACATTCAAAAGAATTGTGAAACTGAGATCTAGTTTTCCTAGGATCTTGAGGATCTCCAGCAAGCTCACCAGTAGCTTGTATTGTTTTCTTAGCCCACTTGGGCCTTGAGGGAGGGTCATGATCAGAATCCATGTCATCATCATCATCATCATCATAAATATAAGAATCATAAATATTAGAGAAATATCCATCACTTACATCATCATCAAGAAGAGGATATAAGCATTCCCCTTCACCTTGTTTTGTAGCTTGCATGAGCTCTTCTTCTTCGAATTGGACACTTCTTTCAATGAATGTTTTGAGAGAGGATGGATAAAAGAACTTGTATCCCTTTGCATCTTCTGCATATCCAACCATGATTGAATCCTTGTTTTGGGGCTGCAAGGCCTTTCTCTTCTCTGGAGGAATTCTATCCCAAGCCTTTGAGCCAAACACCCTAAAATGAGAAACATTGGGCTTGTGGCCCATCCAAGCCTCATATGGAGTCATGCATTCCAAGGATTTATGTGGTGCTTTGTTCTGAACATATGCAGCACAATTCATAGCTTCATCCCATAGCTTTGGAGACAAAGACTTAGCCTCCATCATGCAATTGGCCATCTCCTTCAATGCTCTATTCTTGTGCTCTGCAACACCATTTTTCTAAGGTGTATAGGGTAAAGAATGTTGCATTTGGATGCCATGCTCTTCACAGAGCTGTTGCATGTCTTTATTGACATACTCCCTTCCATTATCAGTCCTCAAGACCTTCATGGTTCTCCCACCAAAGTTCTCCACACAGTTCTTGAAAACTTTGAAACATTGGAAAACTTCATATTTTTGCTTGAGAAAATACAACCAACAATACCTTGAGAAATAATCTATAAAGGTGAGCACATACTTGTTGCTTCCATAGGAGGGAGTGGGGAGTGGAACAATAATATCTTAATTCACTAAACCAAGAGGTTCAGCAGCTCTCCTTGCCTTCCCTTTCTCATACGTCTTTTCAACATGCTTCCCAACAATGCACCATTTGCAAGTGCCATTGGAAAAACTGATTTTTGGGAGCCCTTCAACCATCTCTTCTTTGCTCAATGCTTGAATATATCTGTAGTTGAGATGTCCAAATATATCATGCCATAGCTTGTTGACTTCATTTCTATGTGATAGAAGTGCATTTGAAGAATAGAACCCAATCAAATGTGAGAACTTGTACATCCTCGAATCATGGTCTGCAACACCCATTGCTACAACTTTTCCAGTCAAAAATTATGAGATCTCCACATCATCTTTGGTGAAGATCACTCTCTTGGCTGAACCAGTGTGATTCATTTGGTACACGGAGAGTAATTTTGCTGCAAGTTTAGGCACATACAGTACATTACTGAAGTACCCATTTTCCAGTGAGATTTTCCCAATGCCTTGAGCAAGGATTTCTGAGTCATCTCCCATGTGAATGGAAGAACCATTGTATGGAGAAAGAGTAGAGAATACATCTCTTGAAGAAGCCATGTACCTTGAGGCATCTAAATCAATGATGAAAGAATATGACTCTGAGGTACTAGCCACCAAATCATGGCACCTCTCCTTGTCTTCAGAAACACTCTCTTTATTCTTGGAACTTTCTGGAAGAGGAATGTTGTTTTTCTATAGGAGATGGGTCATCATGTCTATGGTTTTCTTCATGCATGAAATCGCAGGGTGAAAACCCCTTTGATAGTAGTTTCACTTAGTCTTATCTTTCTTCTTTCCCTTGTCCTTGACAGGATTCGAAACCCCATCAGTGGATTTGGGCCTCTCATCCTTCTTCTTCTTCTCTTGTGGTTTTGGCCCCTTGGGCTTTTGCTTTCCTCTTGGATGTTTCGAATCTCCAGCTGCAAGTACTTGGTATTTTTGTTTAATGGAACCCATCAAGACCAACTTGTCTTTCTCTTGAGTTAGCATCTCCATGAAATTAGCCACAGATGGCATCTTCCAATTTCTAACTGTGAGCTTTGTGGAGTTGAATATAGAGATAAAAACTGAGTACTCATGACCCATTTTTGAGATAATGGACAAGACCAACTATTCTTCCTTCTTGTCAATGCCACACTGCTTGATTTGCAAGACCAAGCTCTTAAACTTGGTGAAGAAATCCTGGATGAATTTGAAATTACTTGGACTTAGTGAGATCAACTCATTCTCAAGTTGATGGCCCCTCATTTCATCAGTATTCCCAAATAGAGACTCAAGTTTGAGCCAAAATTCTTTGGGTGTAGCTAGACTTTCCACATGAAACAGGAGGTATCTCGAAATTCTGAGACAAAGGAGGCCGAATGCCTCATCCATTCTGTTGAAAAACTTCGATTTCTTCACAGCAGAGTTTGGTTCAGCCTTTGTGCCCATTGTGATCCTGAAAAGACCCTTGGATCTCAACAAAATCACCATTTCAGCCTTCCAATAAAAATAGTTTAAAGGAGTGAGCAAATTTGGATGTGATTGCTCCATCTTCTTCTACTGCTTGCTCACTAGGTGACAATGGTGCTCTTGAAAACCTGCAAAAAACTCTCAACGCTCAGGAGGGATCTATACTAACATATTCAAACACTACTTGATAGTGGGTGCCTTCGGGAGAGCATCACACCCTAGATATACTCCAATGGATTTCTCTAATGGCTTCAATGCAATGGTTCCAAGGACTTCTGTGGTTTCTCCATTGCTTCTGGCACACCACTAAAACAATCTCTAGTTCGAATAATAGCTCCAAGAGCTCTGATACCATGTAAAATCTATAACATAGTAGGATCTAGCTACTATGGACACCTCACAGTTGAAATATTTGACATGTTATGCAAGAAAACAAGTGCATTACATTTCTGGATGAACAAATGATCAAATATCAGAACAAATGATAAAAAATCAGGATACACAAATGATCAAATATTGGATTCTATTAACATTCCAACCCAACAATGATTTTGTATCATCCTTATATAACAATAGGAAGAAATAGGATGCACTTAGAGTGTCCACACTTAGCTAGCTTATATTTATCCCAATCCCCCCTAGGTTAACCAAATGGTTTCCAAAATAACCCAAACAGGTTCAAATTGTGTATGTGAACACTAGGTAAGCATGGGGAACCAAGATGGATCTCACACATGTGAAGGAGATGGCTGGGTGGAAGTTAGGTAGGCTAGGATAGGCCAAAAATAGCCAAAAGAGGGATAAATGACCAGGTTCAGTGCATGGTCGCCTATGGTCAAACCAGATCCACAAAATAGGGAAGCAGGGTGCCTTAGGAATGTTGGAGGCAATAAATGCATGTGGGAGAGCGCCCAACAGCTAGTTTGACCTCCCTTGGCCCATACATTGTGATCTAGTTCATACTAGACCAGACAAGTTCTAGCCAACTTATAATAACCTTATTCACACCTAGGGAAATATTATTAACCAGTTTAGCACCTAATAACCATCAATTAATTAATGATTAAGGTACTAAGGCATAATATTGCTCTAACACAATGAAATCTATAAATTTTGAATTATCAGGCCTCCTTAGGAAAATGTCATTCCACTCATAAGCTGGGAGTTTATTTCCTTCCTCATCAGTCACCTTTAGGCCTAGACTTTAAAAAATACTGATAGTTCTAATGGACGAATAGGAAAAACAAACATGTTGGTTATCTAAACATCTCTAGAGTGGTGAATTCCTCTAACTGTTTATTCATTTCCCGGGCCCTAAAGCTGCAAGTATCACATTTATAGAAACCATTAGGCTCAGGGTTCAAATAGAACAGGAAACTTAATAAGGTATCATCAACTTTTTTATCATCTTTGTACCCCAAAATGGTATACAACAGGGAAAACCCTTCCTAGAATTTTCAGAGAAAATGACAATACTATATGTAGGATATGACTGGGGGATAACCATTCCTAGCTCCAAATGTTTTGATAGAACAATGGCTTTTTCTGATGGCTTCAAAGATTGGTAGGAAAGGGCCACCTTCTTCTCATCCATGTCCTGTAAGTCTACAAAATATGGGATGAAAAACATTCTCTATAGGGCACTAGCTTCAATGATGCACAAAACTTTTGAAAGCTCAGAGGATAAAATTGTTTTTTTACTGGGTGAGTATTGGGAAGAGAACCAACTAACAAATTCAAGGAAATAGACTGTACAGAGACAAATGGATCTGGTTAGGTTTGAGTCCCATAAGTGACAGGCATATTGGTCTGCAATTGATAGGGCTCGGACTTCTCGAATGGTTGCATTCAAGTGTGAGTTGACTACCACTATGTCAAAGAAGTCTGCATGGTGATCATACACAATTTCATTTCCTGAGAATATGGGTTGAGGGAGTGTGCTTTTAACTTTCTGAGACATGGTGAATGTGACAGTTTGACAAGTAGGGGTAAAAGCCCTTTTTACTGGTCGACTTAGGGTAAATTTGATATTTTCACACAGTTAAAACAATCAGGGGATTATGGCTAGAAACAGTGAAATACCTGTGAGTGATGACATGGAGGCACGCTGACGTGGAGGTAAGTTGTACTTCTAGACTGAATCTAACTGGTTAGGCGCACAGGAGATCTAGGTATTGGGAGCTTGGATTCAAGTGGTGATGGAATGCTTTTCAAAATGGTTATTTTCCCCTTATTAACGATTAAACAGGGTTTGAATTTGGACATTTGGCATAATTTCATTCACATAGGATGGATGACAACATAGCAAGATGGCAGGGCCCACCAGACAAGTGTACTTGGATGTCAGCTTGACATGGTTGTCAACTGCCCCATATTACTTTATAGTTTTTGGGTGGAAACCACCATGGTTTCCCAAGGTGGTGACTCTCGAGGGGCTCAACGGTATTGAAAAGTTCCTGAAGGGGGAGCAGCTAGTCATAATTTAGCATGCATCCCATACTGTTTTGAGGACAATGTGTGCTCAAGCAAAAGTTACCCTAGTGCACTTTACCAACATGCTGTAAATCTCAACCGTCGATATTTTGACTTCACTTTTTTATTATCTCGCTATCAAATTAGATTAACCTTTGTGTAGCTTTCCCAGGCATTATATCTCAACCATCGATCTTCTTTCATATCCAATGGCGGTTCACTTGTATCTTAAGAGCCTTATCCTTTTATCCTTTGGTCATCCACCCATGGTCTTCTACCACGCTCGCTTAATACTATTGTTTATCTTAGATCCCGATGGCATAAAATTATTTCTTCACTTTGACGATTCTCCAGGGCTAAGGACCCTTAGCAAAGCTTAGAAAAATATCTAACATATGCTCCATGGGGGACAATTCTTTGCTATGTAAATTGTTGAGGACTGCAGATTAGTGCTTTCTACTGTTGGGTTATGGAGTCTTCTTTCTCAGATATTTTAACACATTGAGCAAATTCTTAGCTTTACAAAAAATTTACAAATTGTAAATGAAAAAATTGAAATTGAAATTCTAGAAAGATTGGAAAAAGAAAGCAAAAATTTCAAATGCCTCTATTTTACTATGTACATCATTAGAACCTGACTTCAATATAAGAAGAAATGCTTGAGAAGTCTACCATTGACAGTATCCTCTAGAATTTCTCCATTTAGCTCAGTAAGAATGAATATATTGTTCCCCTGGATTTCTGATATGGTATAGGGCCCTATCCATCGATTATTAAATTTTCCATGTTTACCCCTATCTTCTCTTCTGGCATCCCACATCAGGACTAAATCTCCTTGTTGTAAATCTCTTGCTATGGCCTTTTTGTAAAATTTATTCATCATTTTCTGATGCTCTTGTAGCTTGATATTAACATGCTCTCTTTCCTGTTGTAACTCAATCAATTCCTACACCCTTCTCACCATATAATTTTTCTCCACTGCTTCATGTTGGATTAGCTTGAGGGTAGGAAATCCTAATTGAATAGGTAGCAGTGCTTCATTCCCATAGACTAGTTGAAAAGGAGATGTTCCAATTGATCTTTTGATACTTATTCTATCATCCCAAAGAACATACCTGAGATTAACATCCCATGATTTTTTTTATTTTCTGCCAGCATTTTCTTTATGATCCTCAGTAGGATTTTGTTGGATGATTCAGGTAATACATTTCCCTGCGGATAGTAGGGTGTGGAATGAACCAGCTCCATATTGTACTTCTAATAAAAATTTATCATTTTACCTGATTTGAAGGCTTGGGCATTATCATTGATGATCTTTCTTGGCCATCCAAATCTTGACAAAATATTTTCCTCAATAATTTGTATTATCATTGTATCATTTGCTGCCCTGGTTGGGATTGCTTCAACCCACTTAGTGAATAGTCAGTAGCTGTCAAAATCCATATATGTTTACCACTAGAATGAATATTTATTTCTCCAATAAAATCAAGGCCCCATTATTGGAAAGGGGTCGATGTCTTGGTGGGATTTAAAGGTAGAGGCTCAATCTTTTTCTCCCCTACAAATAATTGGCATTCAACACATGCTCTTACCAAATGATTGGTGTCAGCAAATCATTTTGGCCAATAGTATCCTTCTCTTAGGACCTTATATGTTGTTTCTATCCAAGCATGATGTCCTCCATAGATGCATTGTTGGAGCTCCGTAATTATCCCTTCTGCCTCATCCTCTACTACACAATTAAGAAAAATACCTTGGGGATCTTTCCAATAAATATATTCATTAAGGATACAGTATTTCACTGGATGTAGATTCGGGGATCTAGATTGTGATCTTGTCATATACTATGGACATTCAAGATTCAAGAAATATAATATATATATATATATATATATATATATATACTAATCAATTTTTTGGAATTTTGGGTTTACCTTTACTCTATTGTTATGAAAATCTTCTTGAGATTTCATCCTTTCTTCCTCTTTGATCTCGGCTACTAGATTTGAGTCTAATGCTTCACAATTTGATTGGGATAATAACTTTGCTAACCCTTGGCATTTCATTAGCTTTGTGAGATTGATTTCTAGATCATAGTCTTGGATTTTAGTAATCCACTTTCCTCTTCTCCCTTCACTATATGTTTGGTTGGGGATATCTTTCACAATGTTTTGTGGGACATATGCAATTACTTGTGAGTGGAACACAGAACACATGAATGACTTCAATGCTTTTACCATGGCATACGCTTATTTATCCATCAAGTTGTATTTTAATTTAGCATCTCTTAAGGATTTGCTGAAAAATGCAATGGGTTGCTCATGTCCTTCTGGATTTTTATGTAGAAGTACAACTGCTATGGTATGAGAGGATGCAACAGAAAATATCAGAAATGGCTTAGCATAATCAGGGTTGATTAGGACTAGAGATTCTCCTATAGATATCTTCAAAGTTTCAAATGCCTCTTTTGACTCCTTATTCCATTTCACCTCATTACTTGTTTTTAGCATGTTGGTAATTGATTTAATTAACTCATCTAGATTTGGGATGAATCTCCATAGAAATTTTATTCTTCCTATAAATGACTATACTTCCTTTTTTTTTATTTTTGGGAGTATCAATTGATTGTATGGAACCCACCCTCTCTAGATCTATTTTCACTCCATCTTTTGAAACAATATGCCCTAATAACTTGCCTTCCTGCAAAGCAAAACTTGATTTTTTGAGGTTTAAAGAGAGCCCTTACCTTCAACACCTATTGAATTTTTTATTCAATTGAGACAAGTGATCATCATCAAACTTGGAAAAAATAGTCGTGGCATCGAGATAGATCACTGTGAACTTGTCTCTCTCTCTAAAGAAGTTATGTCCATGGCTCGCTGGAATGTGGCCCCTGCATTCATAAGCCCAGAATGCATTTTGTCGTACATAAACGTACCCCATGGTGTTGTAAAAGTAGTCTTTTCCCTATCTTCTTTACTCATGGCTACTTGATTATAACCTAAAAATCTATCCATCATTGATATTTTGTTTGCTCCTTGTTAAATTTTCAGAATTTACTTCAATCTGATCTAGGATATTAACTGAGAGAACAACATGTACAGCATATCTACAGCATATCAAACATGGAGACAATAATGCAAGCACACAAGAGACACAAAGATTTACTTGGGGAAAACCATAAAGGTGAAAAACCCCAATAACTTCCTCAGAGATAGATAGAGCAATGATACAACCAACCATAAGAGATAGACACAACCTAGCAGCAGATCCTCCTCCTTCATAAGTGCGCCACTCCTCCTTGAGTGCATGTGTGAGAAGTGAGTGAGTAAATAGAGTGCCTCCCGCACTCTATTTATACTTGACTTGACTTGCCTATTTTACCTAACTCATGTAGGCTCGAACTTAACCACATAATATAATGTTGACTGGGCCGACCCCCAATAGGGTGGTCTAATAACCCTTCGACCCACATGACTTATACAGGGCCGACCCCAAACAAGGTGGTCTAATAACCCATCAAGTATAAGTTACGACACTTACAATATAAATGACGACACTTCCGTATAGAGGAATAATAACATCTCTATAGGAATACAATATACATATATGTGAAATACATTCCAAAGTTACATATACATCAACACTCCTACTACCTTCTACAAAATATGACCCATTTTTGGCAAGGGTTAATTATCTTTTAAAGAGCATTTGTTTAAGTTTCTAAAATCAACACGCATCCTTATTTCTCCACTCTTTTTTCTCATTGCCACTAGATTGGCTACCCATTATGAATATCTCAAGGGAATTATGATTTTTGCATATAATAACTTCCTCGCCTCTTTTTCAATGATGGGAAGCAGTATGGGATTTGTTTGTCTTAGATTCTGCTTAAAAGGTTTTACTCCAGGTTTTAAAGGGATCTTATGCTCAATGATAGATGTATAATAAGTCCTGGGGTATTCATACTTCCAGGAAAAAACATCTATGTACTGCTTAAAAAGTTTAAGGTCCTTGTTCTTTACCTCATCAGGTAGTAACTTGGACAGCTTGATATTTTTTGGCTTTGTTTTTGTTCCAATGCTTATGTCCTCTACCTCACTTTCTTTGGGTTGAATTTCTTGCTTAGTAAGAATATCATTCTTATCAAAAATATTTTCCAATGGAACCAGTCCCTTGGGAATAAAATTTCTTTTTAGTTGCATTATCTTATGGTTTGCCACCTTATTGTTGAACTTTATATCTGTGATTTCCTCCTCCTGACAATCTCCATTCTCATTCACATCTTGGTCAAGATATATCCAAGTGGTTGAAAATTCATCAATAAATTCCAAAAATCTCTTGATCTGATGATCATCCTCAAAAAATTGCCAGTGCTTTTGATTATTAGGGATAGAGGGTCTATAAATCATTTCTACCTAATGTTTTAATTTGTTTTCAATGGAGGTTTGAAAGTGCTTGCTGCTACAGCCAAGGAATCTGACTTTTGATTCATCTCCCTAGGCATAGCACTTATACTAAACACATGGAAAAAATTATCTATTAGATCCCATACTTGGTTTTTGTAGGCTCTCAACCTGGGACGTTTAGTTTGATAAACATTTCGAATTTATTGCACTATAAGTTCTGAATCTCGATAGACTAAAATCTGTGTGATTCCCATTCTCCTAGCAGCCTCTAATCCCAGTATGAGGGCTTCATACTCAGCAACATTGTTTGTGGTTTCAAAATTCTACTTGAAATATAGAAAAATTTCTTCTTGATTTGGGGAGGACAATATTAGTCCTGCTCCTGCTTCCTCTTTGGCAAAGGACCCATCAAAGTCAATCTTCCAATTTTGTTCTAAAGGTATGGAATAAAAATGAACAACTACTTCTACAGAAATATCTACTTCTTGACTTTCATTCATAGCTAGCATACAACATCCCATATCATCCTCTAAAGCATATATAGGATAGTTTATGGGACTACTTTGGTCACTAATCACATAAGCATATCTAGGTTCCATGTACAATCTCTTGGTATCTCCTACAAACAAATGCACCATTGCATACTTCATATCCATCTGCAAGGTTCCACCCATCTTCTTGGTGCAAGTCCTTGAAATTAGCATGCCATATCTTGCAGGAACATCTGCCACTACTACATCTAGTAGGATACTCTTCACAGGAAGCTAAGCTAATGTTACTACCAAGTCTTTAATCATTCCCACACATTTCACCAGCTTAGACTCAAATCTATAAAAATCATGGTAAGGCTTAGTGAACTCTAAACCCAATTGTTCCATAATAAATTTTGGCATCAAATTATGGGAGGCTCCTAAATCTAGCAAACAATTATGCAACAACTTCTCATGCACACTCATGGTTATGTAGAAAGGTGGTGTGTATTCATTATTATCTTCCTCAACTACAGGCCCTACTTCTATGGTTGGGATTTCATCAGACATATTCAGACTATCAAACTGTGGACTTGGATTATTTAGCTTCAAGACTTTGTCAATTTGTTTCTGAGAAACATGTTTTTTGGATAATTCTAACAAAGGTATAGGAATTTTAATCTTTGACAACTCATGTTCGAGGTCAAAGAACTGGCAAGACTTTTCTTGTTCTTCCTTTTCAGACTCTACTTTTTTGGGGTGGGAAATATCATCTTTCTTTTGTGCCGTAGGATCTATAGGATTGATCACTTTCTCTTTGGAAGTAGCAGGTTTTTTAGGAGGGATTGAGCTATCAGTGACTTCAACTAATTTAGGATCTTCAAACACCTTTTTAGGAGAAACATTTTGGTGTTGATTTCCAGTGTAATTTATAGGTCTTAAAAAGTATCTCTTTTGTCTCTCTGGCTCATTTTGATACACATCTTCTTGTATGGATATTTCATACTCTTCCTAAGTCAAGTGAATTTTATCATTATCATAGTGCATCCATAAAATATCTTCAGGAAGCTCAATGTATTCTTCATTTGGAAGCAGATCTATCGCCTGGTTATTTTTATTATTGTTATTCTCTCTAACAGGAGGCTGTAATGAAGGATATTCATTTCTCCTTTCTTTATTCATAATTTGAGGATTAAAAGGTATTCTATACTAATTTGGATTTATTTAACCTATGACTTTGGGATTTTTGTTAGGATTACTCCCTTCAACCTCAAGTCTAGTAAGATTATTAGATAAACCTTTGAGTATTATGGACATTTCCTCAATCTTCTCATCACAAGTTTCTTTTTTTTACTAGAGGTTCCAGCCTCATCTTTAAGCCTTTTATTGTATGAATCATTCCTGTACCTATACCTTCTTGATGCAATCATGTTTCCTTCTACATACACAGTATCCTCTTGCATACTTAAAAGAGTTTCATATCTTATTTCTCTAAGAATCATAGCAAATTCATATTCATAAGCACTTGCTTAAATGACCTTAGAAGCTTCTTGTGAAGGCATAATGTCTTGGGGAATTTTATTGTAAATCATATTAAATATTTTGTTAAATTCTCCAACAGTTTCCCCGTTATTTTTTCTCAGGGCTGCAAACTTAGTAAGTTGGTAGTACAAGTGGTCCCTCTTTTCTCCCCATTATCTCATGAATGCTTATTCCAAAGCTGGCAAGGAATTTAAAGAATCGGCTAGCAAATATTTGAACCATTTCCTTACCTCACCTTCTAAGGTTTGGAAAAAAAAACTCATGAACACATCGTCATGCTCTATGTAAAGATTGTCACTAAAATCTTGAAACATAGCCATGTTCTCTTTAGCTGTTGTGGCTTTCTCTCGATCATACTTTGGCAATATTTTTAGATAGTTGTTAGGTAAGTCATGTAGATTATTAGGCAGGTTCAAAGGACCATACCTAGCATCTACTCATGGATTTACAATAGGGGGTGGAGGTGGACCTCCATGTCCTCTTCCAGCCATATTTAAGTGATGTAAGATAATATTATGTGTCAGAGGAGTGATAGGAGTTCTTTGAGTTTGAACAGAGGCTTACTCAGGGCTAGAAGTGTTTATAGGGGGTGATGAGGATGTAAATCAAGGTTCTAAAATAGGGTTAAAAGGATTTCTTGGAATCTTAAAAGGATTTCTCTGATTATTTAGATCAACTAGACTTTCTTGATTTTTGAAAGCATGGGAAATTAAAGGAGAATTAATTGGAGGAATACCTTTCTCCCAATCACTTTGTTCAGCTTGAAGCTTCCTCCAATGTTTTCTTGATTCAAGGAGACTCAAGAATTCATCAGAAGTCAGATTCCTTCTAGTATTCATCTTTTCAAAAGCCAGCTTCAAAACAGTGGAGCCACCATAGTGATAATCTTAGCCAACTTGCCTGACCCTGGCTCCCTGATCTGATCAGAACTCAACAATGTTGCACATGAGGAAAATATATCTTTCAATTTCATTTCTCGGAAATGACGCCAATTCTCATGTTAGTCCTCAAGTAGTAGTGGATTGATACAATACTAGACAAGGCATGACAAGGGCTCAAACGTTAACGATATTAGAGAAAAAACAAGTGAAATTGATGTATATTACTTTCTTCTTGAATATATCTCTTACTTAAAGGTTCATGAACCAAGCTTTAAACAGAAAATGTCATCTAGGAGGAAATTTAAAGAGTGAAGTAGTGATTTTAAATATGAATGGATATGAGTAGCAGCTAGAAAAAAATAATTGAGAATATGAGAGGTGTCTGCAGGACAAATCTATGGTGTTAAATGGCAGAAAATGTACTGAGCTTTAATTAAAAGAATTCAGCAATTGTACAAAATAGTAAACATCTCATGAATGAATACTAAATATGGTAGCATGACACACATATGATCAAAAGTAAATGAGAACTTCAACACAATTGTTCACATATGGATCTAGAAACTGGACCAAAGGTCAAATTAAATTGAAACCTATGCAACAATCTCACATTCAACACTATATGTGTTAACAACACACATAGGCCAAAATGCTGCTCAAATCTTTATTTCCTCTCATAAAATATTCACATGGACAGGAATAGATATGGAATACATTTAGTAAAACAAGTTACAGAGGAAGAACTCTCCGCAATAGCTCTACAATCTTAATCTCACGAAATCATATTACATGCAAAAGAAAGGCCCACCATCGGCTCAACAATCGCAGAGTATCTCTCAAAATTTCTTGCCCTTTACAAATGAATTCAAGTTACATTATATAGAATTTTGGAGTAACTGAATTCAATTTGACTCTAACTAATTTGTAACAAACTTTTAATTTCTCATTTTTTTACATTTCACTTTTACACTCTACTTTTGATAGCCTTTGACTTTTAACTCTTCCTCTTAGTTGTGCCTTTATTCTTGCCTTTATTTGGACCGTGCTTGGCTCTTGTGGTCCATTTTTTAGTCTTCCATAACTCTTCAAACTTACTCAAGGAAGCCCTTAAATTCCTTTCAGTTTTAGTTGATTTTACTACCTCTGCACATATCATATCACTTGCATGTTTATAGAAATATATTTTATCTAAGATTCTAAAGTGACTGAAGTCTATGGTATGCTCTTTTGCTTTCCAATGGCTAAGGTTAGTAGGAATGGGAACTTTAGGTTCAACCACAAAATATCTGAAAGTTTTCTCTACATGATCTGCTACTGTAATGAGCCTCTTCTCAAGACTTGGTATTTGTAGCCTGGCCTCATTAACTACTTGGGTACCCATCTTCATTATGCCTTTATATACTATTCGCATATCAGTTTGAGATAGTATTGGACCTGTTATGGTTGATGATCTTAAACCTTGAGGCATTGTGAATTACAAAAATGAATATTGGGTAAACCTGTTTGGTGGTCTTCTTGGAGTTGATGACTGTGGAATTAGCTCTACTATCTCTCTTGGGACCTCCACTTCTGCATCTTTTTCAACCAACACTTGATCTGCCTATTGAGCCTCTTTCCTAACTTTCTTAGGTTGAGGATATTGTTCATGTTGATCTATATCAAAGTCCTCTGCCCCACTTTTCTAGCCTGTTGATGTATATGTAACTTCGGAATGTATTTCATATATATTTATTGTACCCTTATTAGAGATGTGGTATTCCTCTATAAGGAAGTGTCGTCATGTGGATTGACAAGTGTTGCAAGTGTGTGTACTTATCGATGGGTTATTAGACCACCATGTGTGGGGTCGACCCTGAAATATATATTATATTGTGGATGTACCTAGCTAGACAAGTCGGCCCCATAAGGTCACTGGGCAAATATATTAGTATAAATATAGATCAGGTGATCTCTATTTAGATCACTTGGAAAAGTATCTCACTCTCACTCAGAAAGTGGTGCACTAGTGAGGAGGAGGATCATCTGCTACTAGGAGACTATCTCAGTGTATTTTGGTTGTACTTTGGTTGAGCCATTGCTCTCTCTATCTCTGAGGAAGTTGTGGGGTTTTTCACCTTAGGGTTTTCCCCACGGAAACTCTGTGTCTCTTGTCTCTCATGCTTTTGATTCTTGTGATGCTTGTCATGCTTATTGTGATTGTCATGCATTGATATACTGTATATGTTATTCTCTCAGTAAAGATCCTAGAGTATTGTGAATTAATGCTCAAAATTTAACATGGTATCAGAGCTAACCTGAGAAGAAGACATTTTGCAGTGACGGAAACTTGAGTTTCTTATTTATTGGGTTTCTCTCCACAGATTTTGGAAAAGCAGTATAGTATATTGACTCTACTCATCAAGGCGCATCTATCTGTCCAATCAGAATTCAATTTCGAGCATTTTAAGATTTGGCCCTAAACATTAGGGTTTCCATAAAAATAGGAATTTCTGGAATCTGAAGGCACAGCTGGAAGCTCCTTGCAAAAATCGAAGTTTAGAGCTTTGGATCGAGATTTTTTGCTACGTAGATCTCCGGGAAACTCAAACCCTAATTCAGGGCTCTCCCTAGTGAACCCGGGAGGACAAAAAGGCAAATCTGAAGGGTAAAACTTTGTTGATCTCAATTTCTGAATGCACCAAGCTGATCAGCTCATCAAGGCGCATCTTTCTATCCTTTCAGAAATTTGAAATTCACATTTTGAATTTTTAGGGTTTTTTCGACAAACCCTAATCCGGGACCAGATCTAGTTTTCAGCATTTCAAGTGGTAAGACCTAAATCTTTTCTATTTCCATTTGAAGTACTCTTTAAGATGTCTCACCACACCAAGCTTGAGGATAAGCTTGAAGGGGCTGATAACTTCTGAGCTTGGAAGTATAGGATTGGGTTAATCCTAGAAGAGAATGAGTTGGACTCATATATAAAAGAAGACATCCCTATCCCAGAGGATGAAGAGGCCAAGGTATTGCATAAGAAGAACTTGGTTAAGGCAAAGAGAATCATTGCTGATTCTATCAAAGATCATCTCATACCCCATGTGTCTTCTCTAAAGACACCCAAGGAGATGTTTGACTCTTTGACCAAGCTATTTGAAGGGAAGAACATAAATCGGAAGATGACCATGAGGAACCAATTGAAAGGAGTAAAGTTTCAGAATGGAGAAACCATTCAATCTTATTTTTCTAGGGTCTCCCAGATTAAGGAACAACTGGAAGCAATAGATGAAATGGTGGAGAATGGTGAAGTTGTCATGACCACTCTGAATGGCCTACCTAGGTCATGGGACTCCTTCATTCAAGGAATCTGTGCAAGAAAGAAGTTGGTATCCTTCAACAGATTGCGGGAAGAATGCTCTCAAGAAGAAGCTAGACTTGTAGCTCGTGAGGAAAAGATGGGAGGTGAAGATCAAGCTCTTGCAGCTCACACCAAAAGAAGCAAGCCCAAGAAGGAGCACTCTCGCTACAAGAGATCCTATCAAAAGAATAAGAAGGATCTAAGATGCTTCACATGCAATGAGAAGGATCACTTTGCTTCAGATTGTCCCAAGAACAAAAGGGATAATAACAACAAATCCAGTAAGAAGAAGAAGGGCAACAAAAGAAGGTTTCATGCTCATGCTGCCGAAGATGATGAACCCCCAAAGAAGAAGGCTAGGGTAGAAAGTGATAGTGGTGATGACTCATCAAGTGAAGAAGAGTATGTTCTGATCTCTGCTCTCACAGGTACTATCTCCCATGGTTCTAATGATTGGTTAATTGATAGTGGGGCTTCCAAACACATGACTGGGTTTAAGGAATCTTTTGTGAACCTATCTGAACATGAATCACTCCATAAGGTGAAACTTGGGGATGATTATCAATACCCAATCAAAGGAAGTGGTGAAGCCTCCTACAACCTAGATTCTGGAAAATCTTTGAAGATGAAAGAAGTCCTTTATGTACTTGGGCTCAAGAAGAACTTACTCTCCATCTCTGCATTGGATGCAAAAAGTATGAGGGTTGCATTTGTGGATGGCCAAGTCCTAATGTGGCCAAAGGGAAAGACCATAGATGATGCAGTAGTGATTGGAGAGCAAGAGGGAGGTTTGTATAAATTGAAGGGACAACCTGAACATGCCATGGTACATGAATCCATGGAGCCAAGTGAACTTTGGCATAGAAGACTTGCTCATATGCACTATAGGGCACTTCCAATTGCAAGCAAGGCTGTAGAGGGTCTTCCTGAAATCAAGACCAAACATGAAGGTGTTTGCAAAGGATGTGCAAAAGGCAAGAACATTAAGAAGGCTTTCCCAAGAAGTGAAAGCAAGGCAAAGGATATCCTGGAGATCATCCACTCAGATGTATGTGGTCCTATGTCATCCAATTCTCTTAGTGGGTATGTTTACTACGTCTCATTTATTGATGACTTCTCCAGGAAGACTTGGGTATACTTCTTGAAGAACAAAGATGAGGTGTTTGATAAGTTCAAGGAATTCAAAACCCTGATGGAGAATCAAACTGACAAGAAGATCAAAACATTCAGATCCGACAATAGTGGAGAATTCACCTCAGGTGACTTCAAGAAGATTTGCAGTGATTCAGGGATTAAGAGGGAGTTGACTGCTCCTTATAATCCTCAACAGAATGGAGTTGCAGAAAGGAAGAACAGAACTATCATGGAAGCAGCAAGGGCAATGCTGCATGACCAGGATCTACCTATGCATCTATGGGCAGAAGCAGCTAGAACAACTGTATATGTGCAGAACAGAACACCCCACAAGATATTGGACAACAAGACACCAGAAGAAGTCTTTTCTGGTAAGAAACCTGAAGTCAATCATCTTAGAATATTTGGTTGTCCAGTATACACTCATGTCCCAAAGGAAAAGAGGACTAAACTAGATCCTTCAGGAAAGAAGGGCATCTTTGTGGGTTACAGTGAAAGCTCGAAGGCTTACAAAATATACTTTCTAGGGTTCAAGAAGATTGATGTCAGCAGGGATGTAACATTTGATGAAAACTCAGCATTCATCAAATCGAGGAAGGCACCTATCGAAGTTTATGAAGAACCTAAGGAAACAAGATTTCAAGACACTACCATGACTGAAGCAGTTCCAGAAGTTGTTCATGAGTTTGAAGATCCACAAGAACCTGTAGATCCACCCCGTGAGGATAACCCTCACAAGAGGAAACCTGCATGGGATAGAGAGCTCATTCAAGATAGAGAAAGATTTGGCATTCCAGAAGAAGAACACAGAGCAAAGAAGAGAACCAGATCACATACCAGCTATGTTGCTTTACTCTATGACATTATGAACAAAGAACCTTCCAGTTATGAAGAAGCAGCAGAAAAGAAAGAATGGAAGGATGCCATGGTTGAGGAATACCAATCAATAATGAAGAATGATGTTTGGGATGTTGTCCCGAGACCTAAAGAGAAGTCTGTTGTGACTTCCAAATGGATCTACAAAATCAAGCATGCTGCAGATGGCAGTGTAGAGAAATACAAGGCAAGATTCGTAGCTCGTGGCTTCTCTCAAAAAGAGGGAATAGATTATGAAGAAACTTTTGCACCTATAGCCAGGTATACTTCCATCAAAACAGTACGTGCCTTGGCTGCAGCAATGAAATGGAAAATACACCAGATGGATGTCAAGACTGCTTTCTTCAATGATGTAGTTGAAGAGGAAGTATATGTGGAGCAGCCACTCGGTTTTGAAATACATGACAGGGAGTCATATGTGTGTAGATTGAAGAAAGCCTTATATGGCTTGAAACAAGCTCCCAAAACCTGCTATGGTAGGATGGACAGTTTCCTATCTAGTTTGGGCTTTACCAAGAGTAAAGCGGATTCCAACCTCTACTACAAGGTTGAGGAAGGAAATCTGTGATTCTACTCCTGTATGTGGATGACCTATTTGTAACAGGAGATGACAGATTGATTGCCGATACGAAGAGGAAGCTTGTTGCTGAATTCGATATGAAAGATTTGGGAATGATGCATTATTTCCTAGGTATGGAGGTGTGGCAGAGTGCAGGTGGGATCTTCCTTGGTCAAGGGAAGTACAAAGTAGATATCTTGGAGAGATTCGGGATGATGGATTGCAAGTCCATGGCCACACCTATGGCATCGAATCTGAAGCTTCTATGTGATGCTTCATCTGAGCCAGTTGATGTCTCTATGTATCGTCAGATGATTGGTTCCTTGATGTACCTGATGAACACGAGACCAGATATTTGCTTTGCGGTGAACACATTGATTCAGTTCCTGACAGATCCGAGGAGTGTTCATCTGGTTGCTGTAAAGCATGTTCTAAGGTACCTGAAGGGTACAGTGGATTATGGGCTCAAGTATGAGGTGAATCAAAAGTTTAACCTGCAGGGTTATGTTGATTCAGATTGGGCTGGCAGTGCTATAGATAGGAATAGCACATCTGGGTGTTGCTTCAGTATGGGATCAGGTGTGATCTCTTGGTTTAGCAGGAAGCAGTCCTGTGCAGCACTGAGTACAGCTGAGGTAGAGTATGGTGTAGCCTGTTCAGCTAGTTGTGAGATAGTATGGCTACAGAAGCTACTGTCTGAGTTATTTGATCTCCTGTTGGATGCTACTGGTATCTTCTGTGATAACCAGAGTTGTGTGAAGCTATCCGAGAACCCAATGTTTCATGACAGCTCGAAACACATAGAGATCAAATATCATTATATCAGGGATATGGTACAAAGAGGAGCTGTGAAGCTCCTGTATGTTGCGACGGACGAGTAGATTGCAGATGTGCTGACAAAGCCACTAGCCAGGGTGAAGTTCGAGTACTTCAGAGAGAGGCTTGGCATTATTTAGATCGAGGACACTTCGAGGAAGAAGTGATGGACACATTTGCTGAAGCCATTTCAAGCATGTTGGAAGGGGGATCCTTCACATGGCTGTGGATGTAAGCGCTTGATGATGAGCATCAGGATGATGTTCTAGTTTCTACTTTGATATGATCAGTTGGATCATTTATATGTATGCATCATGTTGGATGCTGGATATGATCAGTTGGATCATTTTTTTTATGTATATATGCATCATGTTGGATGCTGAATATGATCAGTTGGATCATTTATATGTATGTACGCATCATGTTGATGCTGGATATGATCGGTTGGATCATGTGTATGTATTTTTGTATATGCATCATGTTGGATGCTTGGACCATGTATCTGTATATGTATCAGGTGGATACATTATATGATCTGGTGGATCATGTATGGTGATATGTATCATGTATTTGTATTTGTATCAGGTGGATACATTGTATGATTAGGTGGATCATGTATGATGATATGCATCAGGTAGATACTTGGTATGCATCAGGTAGATGCATTGTATGATCAGGATGATCATGGATGACGAGTTTCAGGATGTTGCAGTGATGATGATCAGGATGATCATGTGTACATCAGGATGATGTATGGTGAGTATCAGGTTGATACTCTATGGCCGTGGATCAGGTTGTGAAAATGAGCATATAATTTGGCCCTGGGAGATTTGCAGATAGTCTTTCGAGGTTTTGCCTATGGCATGTAATTTGTGCCCTGGGATATCTGGAAAATGCTCTTTCGAGGTTTTGCTCTTGGAGGACATATAATTTGGCCCTGGGAGATCTGCAGATAGTCTTTTGAGGTTTTTCCTATGGCATGTAATTCGTGCCCTGGGATATCTAGCAGATGCTCTTTCGAGGTTTTGTCCTATGGCATATAATATGTCCCTGGGAGATCCAATAGGTTGGGTTGTGTGCCCGTAATAAGTCCTGGGATGCTCTTGCGAGGTTTTGCCATGACCACATATAATCTATCCCTGGGAGATCCTATAGGTAGAGCTGTGTGCTCGTAACAGCCTGGGATGCTCCTATGAGGTTTTGTGGTGACCACATATAATCTGTCCCTGGGAGATCCTATAGGTAGAGCTGTGTGCTCGTAACAGCCTGGGATTCTCTTGCGAGGTTTTGTGGTGAGGTCACATATAATATGGCCCTGGGAGATCCTATAGGTAGATCCGTGTGCTCATAACAGCCTAGGATGCTCTTTCGAGGTTTTTTGAGGCATGTAATAAGTCCTGAGGATTCCACAGTATGGCCAGTGATGATGAAGACCTGCAGGTGGTGGGCCTACATCCAGTATGAAAAAGGACTGGCTCTGTAGAAATTCCTATGACAAGTAGAGTCAGAGATTGGTTGAGATAGCAGCAGCAGTGACAATGATGATGACGAGGCATCGATGTCGATGATCCCGAGAAGAAGACTTGTCTAGCAGATTTGTGTCGAGAAATACCTTCCTAGTTAAGAGGGAGTGTTGATGTATATGTAACTTCAGAATGTATTTCATCTATGTATTTCATATATATTTATTGTACCCTTATTAAAGATGTGTTATTCCTCTATAAGGAAGTGTCGTCATGTGGATTGACAAGTGTCGCAAGTGTGTGTACTTGCCGATGGGTTATTAGACCACCATGTGTGGGGTCGGCCCTGAAATATATATTATATTGTGGATGTACCTAGCTAGACAAGTCGGCCCCATAAGGTCACTGGGCAAACAGATTAGTATAAATAGAGATCAGGTGATCTCTATTTAGATCACTTGGAAAAGTATCTCACTCTCACTCAGAAAGTGGCGCACTAGTGAGGAGGAGGATCATCTGCTACTAGGAGACTATCTCATTGTATTTTGGTTGTACTTTGGTTGAGCCATTGCTCTCTCTATCTCTGAGGAAGTTGTGGGGTTTTTCACCTTAGGGTTTTCCCCACGGAAACTCTATGTCTCTTGTCTCTTATGCTTTTGATTCTTGTGATGCTTGTCATGCATTGATATACTGTATATGTTATTCTCTCAGTAAAGATCCTAGAGTATTGTGAATTAATGCTCAAAATTTAACATAGCCATCAAGCTGCTCTGATACAACCTATTCTTTTAAGGCACTCTAAACCTCTTGAACTTCTTGTCAACTCTATTTATTTGCTATGATTTCCCAATCCATTCTGGGTACACAATCATATGTTGAAATATTGTTTCCCACCCTTTGGTTATATATAACCTTATGGGGATCATAGGGTCTTGCTTTAGCTTTCTCCAAGTTCAATTGCTTCAAGAATTCTTCTATGTACTGCAAAGCATTCAAAGCTCTCAACTGAAAAAGCCCCACCTCATTGGGTATGCGAAAGGTTCTGTGTTTCCTTGAATGTTTGAAATGAAGCTCATTAGATAAAAACCTCTGCCTAATGTACCCCATTTCTAGCATTCCGGCATTGTGAGGAAGGTGGGAATCTTGTAAGGTTCTCCTTCAAAACCATATATTCTAATCATTGTGTGGTATTTAAATAAGAACTAGTCTCCTACTCTAGTATCCAGGTTGAATTGTAGTAACTCTTTACCTTATTCAAGCATTCTGAGAGGGTCAATACCATATATCAACATGTATGCTACCTTAATTACCCTATTAGTGAAATCTATAAATTTTGAATTATCATGCCTCCTTAGGAAAAGGTTGCTCCATTCATAAGCTGGGAGTTGATTTCCTTCCTCATATGTCACCTTTAGGCCTATACTTTCAAAATACCGATAGTTTTGATGGATGAACAGGAAAAAAAAAACATGTTGGGTATTTAAACATCTCTAGAGTAGTGAATTCCTCTAACTATTCATTCATGGCCTAGGCTATAAAGATGTAAGAATCCCATTTAGGGAAACCATTAGGAGCAAGGTTCGAATAGAGTAGGAAACCTAATAGGTATCATTAAATTCTTTGTCATCTTTATACCCCAAAATGGTACACAAAAGAGGAATAGTCGAGCCTATAATTTTCAGAGAAAATGATAGTACTATATGGAGGAGATGAAGCCTCCTACAACCTAGACTCTGGGAAGTCCTTGAAGATGAAAGATGTTCTATATGTACCTGGGCTCAAAAAGAACCTACTCTCCATATTTGTATTGGATGCAAAAGGAATGAGGGTTGCATTTATAGATGGTTAAGTCTTAATGTGGCCAAAGGGTAAAACAATAGATGATGCAGTAGTGATTGGAGAGCAAGAGGGAGGACTATACAAACTGAAGGGACAACCTGAACATGCCATGGTACATGAATCCATGGAGCCAAGTGAACTTTGGCATAGAAGGCTTGCACATGTGCACTATAGATCACTACCAATTGCAAGCAAAGTTGTAGAAGGTCTTCCTTAAATCAAGACAAAACATGAAGGTGTTTGCAAAGGATGTGCAAAAGGAAAGAACATTAAGAAGGCATTTCCAAGTAGTGAAAGTAAAGCAAAAGGAATCTTGGAGATTATCCACTCTGATGTATGCGGTCCGATGTCATCCAGTTCTCTGAGTGGGTATGCATACTATGTCTCTTTCATTGATGATTTCTCTAGGAAGACTTGGGTTTACTTCTTGAAGAACAATGATGAAGTGTTTGATAAGTTCAAGGAATTCAAAGCCTTGATGGAAAATCAAACTGATAAGAAGATCAAGACATTCAGATCCGACAATGGCGGAGAATTCACTTCAAGTGATTTCAAGAAGCTATGCAGTGACTCGGGGATTAAGAGGGAGTTGACTACTCCCTACAATCCACAACAGAATGGAGTTGCAAAAAGGAAAAATAGAACAATCATGGAAGCAGCATGGGAAATGTTGCATGACTAAGATATGCCTATGCATCTTTGGGAAAAACCAGCTAGGATAGTTGTATATGTGCATAATAGAACACCTCACAAGATATTGGACAACAAGACACTAGAAGAGGTATTCTCTGGTAAGAAACCTTAATTCAGCCATCTCAGAATATTTGGTTGTCCAGTATATACACATGTTCTAAAGGAAAAGAGGACAAATCTAGATCCTTCAGGAAAGAAGGTCATCTTTGTGGGTTACAGTGAAAGCTCGAAGGCTTAAAGAATATACTTTCCAGGGTTCAAGAAGATTGATGTCAACAGGGATGTAACATTTGATGAGGACTCAACTTACCAAATCAAAGAAGGCACTTGTTTGTTGTTCGGGAAATCTACCCTATAGTGAGGAGATGGACACTACCAGCTTAAGGGGGTGATAGGTAAATACATTAATCATATTACATAGGGTGTACCTTCTTAAAGAAGTTCGATCCTATCTTTCACTTGTTCTTTCGATCGATCCTCCACTTGATCTTCCGTTCGACGAACCTGCAATACAAAGATACCTTCCTCAGCATATCTTGATTGATATAACAATGATGAAATTTAAATACAATTTAGACATCAAATACAATCAAGCATTAATCCAAACAAACATGCAATCCATTAGAAATTTGATTGGGACAGGAAGGGCATTTCAACCTTTATTGTCAAAAGCAAATAAGCAGTACAATGATACCTGATCATTCAGAGTGTTGGTGCAACCGGATCCTGGGCTCCTGCTCTTCACGCTAACTTTGGAATTCCTCCAGCGTAACAACCCTTAGTACATAGTTTCTAGGTCCCTCTCTTATGCATCTCCCTTGCATTTATAAGACAAGGTAGGCAGTTTAAATTGAGAGGTAGTTTGATTGGGAGGTTAGGGAAGTTGTAAAACCAACTTCAACTAATCCCATTCCATAAATTTAATATATTTTTAATCACTTTTTGAGGAAAACACTACTTTTATTAGGCAAAGTAGGGTTTTTCTGATGAAAAACGTCCCTTTTATGAAGCAAAGTAGGGTTTTTTTCAGGGAAAAAACTACTTTTTATGAAGCAGAGTAGGGTTTTTGAAGGGAAAAACGCTGCTATTGGGTTATAGACTAGCGTTTTTGCTCAAAAGATGGGAAAAAGGTGGATTATGTCAGCTGAATGAGGGTAAGTCTAGGCCATTCATCATATAGGGTCAAAATGCTATTCCATCCCTTTTGTCCTTTTGTGTGATCATCAGCTAAGGGAGATCACGGACGGAGAAGTGCAGTTTTGACCTATAACACTGTTGAAGATCATGAAGAACCAAAGGAAAACAAATTTCAAGACACCATCATGACTGAATCAATTCCAGAAGTAGATCATGAAGTTGAAGATCCACAAATACCTGTAGATCCACCCAGTGGGAAGAACTCTCACAAGAGGAAACCTGCATGGGCTAGAGAGCTCATTCAATATGTAGAAAGATATGGCATTCCAGAAGAAGAACACAGAGAAAGGAAGAGGACTAGATCACATACCAGTTATGTTGCCCTACTCTGTGATATTATGAACAAAGAACCTTCTAGTTATGAAGAAGCAGCGGAAAGGAAAGAATGGAAGGATGCCATGGTCGAGGAATACCAATCGATCATGAAGAATGATGTTTGGGATGTAGCCCCAAGACCTGAAGGGAAGTCGGTTGAGACTTCCAAATGGATCTACAAGATCAAGCATGTTGCAGATGGCAGCATAGAAAAGTACAAAGTGAGATTTGTATCTCGTGGATTCTCCCAGAAAGAGGGAATAGACTATGAAGAGACTTTTGCTCCTGTAGCCAGGTACACTTCCATCAGATCAGTACTTGCCCTGGATGCATTGATGAAATGGAAGATACACCAAATGGATGTCAAGACAGCTTTCTTGAATGGTGTAGTCGAAGAGGAAGTGTATGTGGAGAAGCCACTTGGTTTTGAGACACATGACAGAGAGTCTTATGTGTGCAGACTGAAGAAAGCCTTGTATGGCTTGAAGCAAGCTCCTAGGACTTGGTATGGTAGGATGGACAGTTTCCTATCCAGTTTGGGCTTTACTAAGAGTAATGCAGATTCCAACCTTTACTACAAGGTTGAGGAAGGCAATCCTGTGATACTACTTTTGTATGTGGATGACCTGTTTGTTACAAGTGAGGATGGATTGATTGCCAATACTAAGAGGAAGCTTGCTGCCAAGTTCAAGATGAAGGACTTGGGGATGATGCACTATTTTCTAGGCATGGAGGTGTGGCAGGGTGCAAATGGGATCTTCCTTGCACAAGGGAAGTATGCAGTAGAGATCCTGAAGAGGTTCAGGATGATGGACTGCAAGGCCATGACCACACCTATGGCATCGAACCTGAATCTTTTGTGTGATGCTTCATCTGATCTGGTTGATGTCACGGTGTATCGTTAGATGATTGGGTCCTTGTGGTACCTGATGAACACTAGACCAAATATTTGCTTTGTGGTGAATACATTGATCCAGTTCCTGAAGGATCCTAGAGGTGTTCACCTGGTTGTTGTAAATCATATTCTGAGGTACCTGAAGGGTACAATTGATTATGGGCTCAAGTATGATGCAAATCAAAATTTTAACCTGTAGGTTTATGTTGATTCGAACTGGGCAGGCAGTGCTGCAGATAGGAAGAGCACATCTAGGTGTTGCTTCAATATGGGATCAAGTGTGATCTCTTGGTTTAGCAGAAAGCAGTCCTGTGTAGCACTGAGTACAGCCGAGGCAGAGTATGTTGCTGCCTGTTCGGCTAGTTGTGAGGCAGTATGGCTCCGGAAGCTACTGTCTGAGTTATTTGATCTCCCACTGGAGGCTACTGGTATCTTTTGTGATAACTAGAGTTGTGTGAAGTTGTCTGAGAATCCAGTGTTCCACGACAAGTCGAAGCACATCGAGATCAAATATCACTATATCAGGGATATGGTGCAGAGAGGAGCAATGAAGCTCCTGTATGTTCTGACGGATGAGCAGGTTGCAGATGTGTTGACGAAACCACTAGCCAAAGTGAAGTTTGAGTACTTCAAAGAGAGGTTTGGTGTTCTTCAGATTGACGACACTTCGAGGAAGAAATGATGGACACATTTGCAGGAGCCATTCCAAGCATGGTGAGAGGCGGATCCTTCCCATGGCTATGGACGTAAGCGCTGGATGATGAGCATCAAGACAATGCTCCAGTTACTGCTTTGTATATGCATCATGTTGGATGCTTTGATCAGTTTGATCATGTATTTGTATATGCATCATGTTGGATGCTTGATATATTTGTATATGCATCATGTTGGATGCTTGATATATTTGTATATGTATCAGGTGGATGCATTGTATGATCAGGTAGATCATGTATTTATGTATGTATCAGGTGGATACATTGTATGATCAGGTAGATCATGTACTTATGTATGTATCAGGTGGATGCATTGTATGATCAGGTAGATCATGTACTTATGTATGTATCAGATGGATGCATTTTATGATTAGGTAGATCATGTATGATGATATGTATCAGGTAGATACTTTGTATGCATCGGATGGATATGATGATGATCAAGATGATCACATATGACGAGCTTCAGGATGTTTCTCCAGATGATATGCATTAGGTTGATGCTTTGATGGTGATCAGGATGATCACAGATGATGACCTTCAGGATGTTGCTCCAAATGATATGCATCAAGTTGATGCTATGATGATAATTAGGTTGATCATGTGATGATGTACATTAGGATGATGTATGGTGAGTATCAGGTTGATACTCTGTGGCTGTGGATAGGTTGTGTAGGTAACATAGAAAAGACCCTTTAAAATTCAGACAGGTAGATCGGTGTGCTCGTAACAACCTGGGATGCTCTATCAAGATCCAGACAGGTAGAGCGGTATGCTCGTAACATCCTGGGATGCTCTGAGTAGGTTTTGCTACAGTTTCGCATAGAAAAGATCCTTTAAAATACGGACAAGTAGAGCGGTGTGCTCATAACATCTAGGGATGCTCTATCGAGATCCAGACAGGTAGAGCAGTGTGCTCATATCATCTTGGGATGCTCTGTTAGGTTTTGTGAAAGTTCACATAGAAAAGATCCTTTAAAATCTGGACAGGTAGAGCGGTGTGCTCGTAACAGCCTGGGATGCTCTATCGAGATCCAGATAGGTAGAGTGGTGTGCTCGTAACATCATGGGATGATCTTAGTAGGTTTTGTGAAGGTCAACATGTAAAAGATCCTGGGAGATCCGATAGTTTGAGCATTAAGCTCGTAATCAGTCCTGGGATGCTCTTTCGAGGTTTTGTTGACGCACGTAATAAGTCCTGAGGATTCCACAGTATGGCCAGTGATGATGAAGACCTATAGGTGGTGGGAATACATCTAGTATGAAAAAGGACTGGCTCTGTAGAACTTCCTATGACGAGTAGATTGGAGATTGATTGAGATAGCAGCAACAGTGACGATGACGATGATTCGCTGATGATGATCCAAAGAAGAAGACTTGTGCTAGAAAATCTGTGTCGAGAAATACCTTCCTAGTTAAGAGGGAGTGTTGATGTAATTGTAACTTCGGAATGTATTTCACCTATGTATATTGTACTCCTATAGACATGTTATTATTCCTCTATACGGAAGTGTCATCATTTGTATTGACAAGTGTCGCAACTTGCAAGTGATGGGTTATTAGACCACCAAGTGTGGGGTTGGCCCTGATTAATATAACCATGGGTTATTGGACTGAGTTAGACAATTCGTCCTTGCTAGGTTATTAGGCAGGTCAGGTCATGTATAAATAGAGTGCAGGAGGCACTCTATTTGATCATATCATTATTCACTTCTACCCTACTCGGAAAGTGGCGCACTAGTGGAGGAGGAGGTTCAGCTACTAGGAGGACTATCTCTGTGTACTTGGGTTGTATCATTGCTCTTTCTATCTCTGAGGAAGTTGTGGGGTTTTTCACCTTTATGGTTTTCCCTAGTGAAACTCTGTGTATCTATTGTCTCATGTGATTGCTTCGTGTGATTGATTTGCATTGTTATACTTGATATGATGTACATGTTATTCTCTCAGTAAAGATCCTAGAGTATGTTGAATTAATGCTCAAACTTAACAAGAAGATCAGTACTGGCTGACTGATAGTGTTCTAGTTCTTAGGAACTGATGCTTGTCTTGGGGACAGAAGATCAGTACTAGCTGATTGATAGTTTTCCAGTTCCTAAGAATTAATGCCTGTCTTGGGGACTGAATATCGGTACTGGTTAACTGATAATGTTCCAGTTCTTCGGAATTGATGCTTGTCCTGGGGATGGAATATCAGTACTAGCTGACTGATAGTGTTCTGGTTCTTAGGAACTGATGCCTGTCCTAGGGACAGAAGATCAGTACTGGCTGACTGATAGTGTTCCAGTTCTTCGGAACTAATGCATTTCCTGGGGACAGAAGATCAGTATTGGCTAACTGATAGTATTCCAGTTCTTCGAAACTGATGCCTGTCCTGGGGATGGAAGATCAGTACTAGTTGATTGATAATGTTCCAGTTCTTAGGAACTGATGCCAGTCCTAGGTACTGAAGATCAGTACTGGCTGACTGATAGTGTTCCAGTATTTTTGTTTAATGATGATTGATGTTGTTATTCCAGTAGTGTGTTTACTGTTGATGTTCCAATAGATGATGTTGTTGATGTTCTAGCAAAGGATTTTGTTGATGATGTTCCAGTAAAGGATTTTTTTATGATGTTCCAGCAAAGGATGTTCCATCTAACGATGTTGTTGATCTAGCAGAGGATGTTCTAGCTGATGATGTTGCTGATGAGGATGTTCCAGCTGATGATGTTGCTGATGAGGATGTTCCAGCTGATGATGTTGTTGATCCAGCAGAGGATGTTCCAGCTGATGATGTTGCTGATGAGGATGTTCCAACAGAGGATTTTCTAGTTGACAATGTTGTTTATCCAGCAAGGGATGTTCCAGCTGATGATGTTGTTGATGAGGATGTTCCAACTGATGATGTTGTTGATACAAAAGAGGATGTTTCAGCTGATGATGTTGTTGATATAACAGAGGATGTTCTAGTTGATGATGTTGCTGATGTGGATGTTCCAGCAGAGGATGTTCCAACTGACGATGTTGTTGATCTAGCAAAGGACGTTCCAACTGATGATGTTGCAGATGATGGTGTTCCAGTATTGAAGATGAGGATGCTCCAGTGTTGTAGATGATGATACTTCAGCTCTGTATTGAAGATGATGTTACAGCAGTTGTTCTAGTTGTTGATGATGATGTTGAAGAACTTCCAATGATTTATATATGTATCAAATGATGTTGTTTATTCCCCCCTCTCTCTGATGATGTTGTGTAGAGTTACACATGCAGATGTTATTGTCAGTAGAATACCCTTCTTGTTAAGAGGGAGTGTTAAATTAATGTAACTTCAAAGAATATTCTACTTGTACTTTATTATTGTAACTCCGTTGGGGATGTTTTACCTCCATCGGGGATGTCATTATTATATTTGGTCATTTAAAGGTCATGAGGTTAAACCTCCATTGTAAGTCGGGTCGTTAGCACCCAAGTGAATGTCATATAAGTGGTAATTGAGTCTCCCTAGAGAATTCGGCCTAGTTAGGGTTATTGAGGCCGACCTAGCTAATTTAAAGGTTAAGTGAAAAGTAAAGTTATAAATAGAAGGAGAGCTTCCCTCATTTATTCACTCACTCAATTGTGCAATTCGCATTAGAGGAGAAAGAGTGAGAGATCTGCAAAGGAGAAGGAGGAGTGGCTTGAGTCTAGAGTTTGGTATTTTTGTCTCTCTTATTTGTGAGACATATTTTGGGGCATTGTACTTGATCATCTATATTGAGGAAATTCTTGCTGGGTTTTCTTCCCCTTAAGGGTTTCCCAAGGTATATTGTTTTGTGCTTTGTAATTATGTATCTTTCAGAGATACTTATTATGCTTCTAGTGTGAATAATGTATTGAATGCTAATAAAATTGGAATCTAGTCTATAGTAGCATATAATCTTAACAGATGCCAATAAGTCAGGATGGCTTCTAGACTGATTTGATCAGGACCAGACTACCCCCTCTCAAAATCCACTTATTGCACCACATAATGATTATGGCCTCCACTTTGGAAATAAACCATAACCAATCATGTTTTCCATACTTGTTATGCTTGAGGATGGAACCTAAGTAGGAGACACCTTCTTCCATTGTACAACATTCAAATGGGAAATATATCCTCCAGAAGTCTCTCTGCAACAACTAATTCTGGAGAATATATAGAGAAGATTTATGCTCACTGATCTCCATGTTATTTGCTCTACAAAATAGTACTAAATTCACCTCCAAACATTGACATTCCAAAACAAATTGAGCACAAAAAAGAAAGATGTCATCCAAAAACATAACATGGTTTAAGTTTTCACAACTATTGAAATACACCCCCGAAATTTTCCTTATTGATCTTTCAAAGTGCAGGAATCTACTTAATCCTTCCATTACCAACAAAAACAAGTAAGGGGAGAGAGGGAATCCTTTCCTTAAACCATGGTAGGATTTGAAGAATGACGATCATGAACCATTGATCAACACTGCAAAGTAGGGGGAGACCATACAACCCATTATCCAATTTGTCAATTCTAGACTGAAACAAACATAAAGGAGAACCATACGAATAAAAATACAAGAAGCTTTGTCATAATCCTTGTTGGGGCACTTCTACTTCGACCAAAGTTCAAAATTCAACAACACACCAACAAAACACCCCACACACAAATACCGACCCGAAAGGGAATGAATCCCCTTCGGCAACACCTGCAAAGCAGATGAAGTCTCACCCGAAGTACCTATGGGGGCTGCAGGAACCAGGCTTCTGTAGAACGGAAGGGGAATAACTTGGCATGCAATACATTCATTAACATATTCTATTCTAGAACATCGATAGAATGAGGGCTTCGACACATATGTCACTTCGACAGAACCCATAACTTCGCCAAATTAATGTACTCATATTATATTTGCATACATGCAACTTTAATAATCATGCATTCACTTAAATATTCAACAGAGGAAAAAAACACATATCAAATCAAATCACATCACACATCACCACACATAAAACACCATGTTTAACATCCCATCTTGGAAAAACAACGAAAGCGCTTGTATTTTATTATGAGTCACAACCAAATAAGCAATTCAAGTAAGACTTATAGATCTCTTCGCGAATTACAAAGGATCTACACACACATCCTATAGATTAGCGACTCGACTTCTCCAAAAATAACTCTGACAAACATAGCATATATCTTCATTACAAAGCACTAAAACCCGAATACCATATCCAACATTAGCATAACCATGATATTAACCAACCCAAAACTTCTCTCTTATTACATATTTATAGGGAGCACTTAGGTTTCCCTGCTCCCACTAACTTATTAACCGACTCATTAATACAATGTGGACCAATCCTAACTAACTGACTCAACTCTAACCATTGACTCGATCAACATGACCATTTTTTCTATTTCCTTGGCCTCTTCATCGGAGTTGATCGCTTCGTTGAACCACTTCTACTTTGTCTTTGTCCACACGAAAACTCTTTCTTCAAAAGTGGTACCAAAAATGCGAAGCCCAAAAAGCCCCCAACACTCATATGTGGCTCATCCCGAGCCACTTCAAATTTGTGATACAAGTTCATGTAGCTTCGACTGAAACTCTCCATAGACATTCCGGCTGGCCTTGACCAATTGATGGACTTCACCTTTCTTCTGTCCAACAACTTTGACCAATTTTTCACTAATATGTGACTGGCTCGCCTTGATAGCATGGGTGACTACCGACTAGATGGAGGTATTCTTACTTCCAATGACCTCTAACACACACTCATCCTCAAACTCGAGCACCTGGACTCTTTATGTTCATTTCCTATGCTGCATTCTTAGCTGATTGATTTCCTATTGCAACTCTTTACTTTTTGTGGCTCTGCTCATTCTCTGAACCGGGGCTAGAGTCTTCAATTGCTCACATAAAGTGTTCAATCTTCCTTCAACAACCCCGAGCCTACTTTGAACCTCCTACAACACAACATATTCAAATAGTGCATCCCATGAGTGTGACAGCTCCTCATACATCTTCATGCACAGAGCTTCAATTGCCTGAAGGATCTGAACAACCTCCTGAACTTTCGCTTGTCGCTACTTAGTTACTTCAGGTTGGGTTCTCGGCACCATCTTGGATTCTAACTCTTGTACCTCCTATCGATAACCCATGCTAACAACATCCAGGTGTTGTATCTTCTCTTCAGATGTCATTTCTTCTATAATTTCCACTTTTGGGACTGTTCGGCATGCAACTACAACCACTGCCTAAACTTTGTCATTTTCCTTTCGTACCAGGTCCTTGTCCTGTTGAAACTCGACATTCAAATCCTTTAATATAGCCACCTAATTCTTGTATGATTTCATTAGATCCAAGAGGGAACTCTCTCTTTACTTGGGTTCCTTTGCGATACTATCTTGTAACTGGTGTAGCATATAAAGAGGTAATGCAACTAGTTTAATGTCTGCATACCCAGAATTTGGAACTTCCACAGCAGTACCTAGTTCATCAAAATTTATTGCGCGCGGCATAATTTTAACCTCCCCTTCTGCCGAGGGAAGTGGTGCTACTTGGTCTTGTCCCACCTCTTCTTATGTAGCTTTGACACATGGCGGTGTGACTTGCGACGGAGCCAAAATGTGGATTTTATTTACTTCCTGACACAGCGTATCATCCACGACGTTGGTGACACCACTAAATAGCTATATCATTTTATCCTATGCTTTTCTCCGGTTCTCTTATGTAACTTCTTTGATCCTATCGAACAAGATGTTAATGTCGCCATTCGTTAATGCTTGGACATTTTCATGTCATTGTGCTTTCTGCTTTTTCCTTGCAACTTGCCCAGATGTTTCACCTTTTCGCTTATCCCCCAAATTTGGATCAATAGGGGTCTGACTTGACTCTTGTTCTTCTTGTTCATCATCTCCAGCTTCATTGTGTTGTGTATTCTAACTTGTCTGCTGCTGGCATGATGTGTTGTCCTTTTGTTGGTCTTGCTGTGACAGATCTGGTGATATATTCTCAGACTCAATTGGTACTTGCCACTCCAGTGGCCATTCTTGGATCATCGTATCAAATTCTTCATGAGATATTTTAAACCTCATCACTAACCATTAGTGGTGTGGGTCCCTTCTTGATTACACATGCATGTGGTGGGGCATGACTTTGAAATTCTCCACAGCGTGATACTTAGCCACCATGGCTTTGTTAATGCGTGGTATTTGAACCACATAATATCTCAATGCCTCTAGCTGCATATACAATGACACATTGGTTTCCTGTTGTTGGTTCTTTATATCATAATAGGATAAGTTCATATACCTCGAGCCTTGGCATGGGCCAATTGGTTGCATACCTTGATAATTTTCTAGCTCCTCCCAACTCACAAATGATATCAACAATAACAGCCACAAAATGTAAATGGTGATCCACTATCCTATGCATCCACGCAATCTGTAAGAAACTCATTCAATAGAAAAGTGGCCCAATTCATTTGTACTCCTTGTGCACACTGTTATGTCGCAACAATGATAGAAGCAGTGACTTGGTTCAACCGATTCTTGCATAACAACTTGGTAGCTAATAAATTTGCAGTGAACCGAATGGCTTGGTCACTGATAGAGGATACATCAAATCCCTTGTTGCTCTTCAACAGATTATCATTCTCCTTCATCCTAGTTGCAAGGTCACGGTCTCTTTATTTTCCCACAAAAAACTAAGACGGGTCCAACCCATCCTTAAGTAGGCCCATATTTATGGCAATAAGGTCTGTATCAATCGAGACATTGGTCTCCAACCCTAGGCACCCTCCATGCAAGCATAATAGCAATTGCTTCACACATGTGTTTGCCTACGTAGTGCGACCTAAATGAGGAAGGTGCAATAGGGGCAAAAGATCGGCTCTATCCATGCCAAGAGCCCACTGTTGTGCTTCCAAATCAAACCGGATGGCCTTCTACTAAAACAATAGGTTGCATGTAATGTGTGTAGTTGAACTCAATGAACTTAGTAGCATCATGATCATCATATGACAGCTTCTATGTTTTCTTCAAAATATCTCCTTATACCATGACCCCCTTCGGCACCAGTATAGTTTCCAGCTGGTGCCTCGCATTCTTTAGAAATTTTACTAGTTTGGCACGCGAATTTCATGGTGGGACATACTCCGGGAAGAAATTTGCAGAGCCCGACGCCGATGCGTCGACATCCTGGCGTGCCTTTGTCCTCGGCTTCATGTTTGGTATGTTCGTGATTCATGTCTTCCTAAGGACATTGACAGGAATCTGCAAGGAAATGAATTCAGGTAGCTCAAGACTCGCAAAAATAGAGCCTGGCATTGGGACCTCCTCGACAGACCGCTAAGCCTCACTACCAGCTGACAAACCAACCTGCATTTTGAGACCTTACAACTTCACAATCACTCGACATAGAAAGATCGGCTATGGTTTATTCACTCTACTGCAATCGCTCAAGTGACAATGAAGAACAAGTGAGGAAGGGGCGGGATTTTTAAGTTTATCCCCTGCGTGTGATCCTTCTGTCATTCCTGAGATGAAATAAATGTAATCGATCCTTCAATGATGATGGCGGTAGCGTGGATCTCTTCACATACTTCATCCATTTCAGCATTTAATTCAAAAATCCCACTAGCGTTCCCACTAAACCCGTCATAAAAACAACAATAAATGCTTAATAACTGGAACTTCGATAGGAAGAACTTCAACAAACAACCAACTTCCCAAAGAAAACTTCGACACAACTAAGAAGTTGGGGTTTCCAAGTGATAGAAATAATACTTCGACACATGAACAACTCCGACATGAAAAAATTTAACAGACCAGGGAGTTTGGGTTTCCAGTTGAAAAATATAGAACTTCAATAGAAAGACCCTCGACAGAGCATCTTCAACATGAAAGTAACTTGGGGTTTCCACAAAGCTCCAACAGAACTGTACATCGACACAACTAACTATGACACAAACAACTATGACAGAAAATAAACTTGGGGTTTCTAAACGACAAAATAGATTTTTATTTTATTTTATTTTAGTTTTTTATACAAGCATGGAATCAAACATCTTTACTCCGACACACCATGGTTGTCCCTATAGGGCTTCAGCTGACTTCCATTCACCAGACCTTGGATGAGTTCACCATTTGATTTCTGGAGCTACACTGTGCCTCCCTCCATGATAAAGTTAATAATAAATGGCCCTAGCCAATGCATCCATAACTTACCAGGATGTTTGAAAATTTTGTTTTCATAGAGAAGAACTAAGTCTCCTCGCTACTGGAAATGATTCTTAGTAATGTGGTGATCATTCCACTCTTTTTCTCGATCTTTCTGTATTCGCCGATGGAAGCCTGTGACAAATCGGCCTTCCTCCAACTGAAGTAATTGCACTAATTGTCCTTCAATAGCACTGGTATAAGACATACCTGTGAAAGAAATTATTCTTAAACTGGGGATAATATACTCCATAAGCATTACAACCTCTTGTCCATATACCAACTTGAAAGGTGTCTGACCTGCCATCTTTTTACAAATTGTTCTATAGGCCCACAAGATTGCATGGATCCTCAAGTCGTAGTCATCGTAGTTCACATTACAAACTTTTGTTAGTGCATGTTCCAGGATTTTATTGAATGCTTCAACTGTTCTATTTTCCTATGGATGATACAGAGTACTCTTTGGATGATAGACCTGAAATTATTCTGTAAGGGCCTCTATAGTCTTGTTAACAAAATATGCACCTTGATCACTTAATAAAACACGAGGAAAACCAAACCTTTTAATGACATTCTCAAATAGAAATCTTGCATCGTTGAAATCTAGTACTGGTGCAGCTTCAGCCCATCATGTAAGTTAGTTTGTTGCAGTGATAATATACCTTGCACCAGTCCTTTTCCCAGGTAGATTGCTAGGTTCCACAAAATCAATAGCACATTTGTCAAAATCTTGCAATGTAACCTAAGGTACCAATGGCATTTCATCCCTCCGAGATGGCTTCCCAATTCTTTGACATACGTCGTAGTTCTGGCAATACTCTTTACCATCTTTGTGAAGGGTCAGCCACCATAATAATGCTCTTAATATCTTCTATGTTGTAGCTTTCCCTGCATAGTGACCTCCAGCCACTTCATCATGAGCCTCTGATAATATAATTGGTCGCTCATGCTCCAAAACACAGCGATGCAATACTTCATCTGGCCCTAGCTTATACAATTGACCGGCTATCAAATGATAGTCTGCGGACTTGCCTACCAACTACTTTTTTTGAGCAGTCGTATATCCTTCTGGTGGTGCTACCATAGATAAAACTGTCACTATATCTTGAAAGTAGTTATCAACCATTCTTACTGAAAATATTTGCGCATCCGGCAAATTATCCTCTAAACTAGTCAACTCTTCGCCTGTTTCTAACCTCGATAGATGGTCAGGGCCCGCATTCAACCTATCAGGATTTACAATGATATCAAAGTCATATTCTTGAAACAACAACAACCAACGATAGATATTCCCCCCCAACACTGGCTTATTGACCAAGTACTTCAAAGTAGAGTGGTCAGTAAACATCTTAAAATGTTCACCTAGCAGATTATGCCTAAACTTTTGTAATGCATAAACCATAGCAAGTCTTTCCTTTTCTGTCGTAGTATAATTTCTTTCTGCAGTGGACAAATTCCTGCTAGAAAATGCAATAGGATGGTTGATCGAACCCTCACTTGGATAAGCAAGTACCACACCCAGAGCGATAGATGAAGCATCGACATGGACATTTAACTTTTTTTTCCAATCATGGAATACCAAAATAGGTGTTGTAACCATTTTCTCATTCAATAGGTCGAGACTCTGCTGACAATATTCATTCCAATGAAACTTTGCATCCTTCTTTAGTAATTTTTCCATTGGCACTATAATCTGAGCATAGCCCTTGATAAATTTCATGTAATATCCTGTGTGACCCAGAGTTGTTCCTGTGTGACCCAGAGTTGTGCGTAGTTGTCGAACTATAGTAGGTGGAGGTAGGTCAACTATAATAGCAATCTTTGCAGGATCCACTAACAAACCTTGCTTACAAACTACATGTCCCAGTAATATACCAAATGGAGCACAGAATATGCATTTCTTCAGATTCAAAGAGATTTGATACTGTCTACAACATTCTAACATCAACCTCAGATTTTCAATATGATTCTTGAGCAGCCCATATACCATCAAATCATCAAAATATACTTCTAAAAACTTATGAGTGAATTCCTTAAATGCAGTGACAACTATATGTGAAAAAATTGTAGGGGCATTCTTTAGGCCAAAAGGCATTACCATGTACTGTAATCAACCCCACTCGGTCGCAAATGTCGTTTTATGTCGATCCTCAATAATTTTTATTTGATGATACCCGAAAAATCCATCGGTAAAAGAATAGGCTTCCTGACCTCAGACGCTTTCAAGCACTTCGTATGTAAATGGGTTCGGAAAAGGATCATGTAGACAAGCATCATTCAATTTCCACAATTCGACACAAATCCTAATCTCTCTTGTCTTCTTGTCTTGGACCACCATAGGACTAACCCATTCTGATTCTTCAACAGGATAAATGGTACCTGCATCCAACATTATGTCGATATTTGCTCTGACTTTTTCCTTGTAGCATGGATTCAACTGATACGATCTTTGCTTAAATGGCTTAGCGTCTGGTTTCAGCGGAATCTTCATTTCACCCAAGTCACCAGCTATACCATTCATTTATGAAAACTTAGTAGGGAATAGATCTTGAAACGCATGCAACAGGTCATAAATTTTTCCCACTATTTCATCATCCCAGTAATCACCTATATGTGCAAACTTTGGATTTTCAATAGAGCCTATATTTACCTTTTCAATATTCAACGGCTGTGGAAATTTGTCTGATGAAGTTTTGGGTCCTTGCAAATCACGACTTCCTTCACTTTATAGGATATGAATGTCTCTTGGATCATCATCCTATGGTTATCCGATGATGTTGTAACACTCCATCATTTTCTCTACTGTCGCAGTCCACTACGACAGATTAGACACTGGTCCCAGAATTTCTTCAAAAAATTTAGCCTTGATAATCTGTAGTGTCACATCTATTATAGGACTTTAATCCTTGTAATTAAATGTTTGTTTGAAGCTTGTAGCCAAATTGTGCCATTATGTAGTTCCTTGTCACAGCTCTAGCAACGTATACCAATTTCTTGAAATGGTGTCAAGTGTATGAATGAACATATGTCCCCATTCTTGCCTGGGTATATTCTACCAAATTGTAGTACATGTAGACAAATGATCGGTAGGACTTGTAATCCCTATGTATTTTTCTCCAATATAAGGAATTACTTCTCCAAATCGAATTTCTAAGTATCTTCTTCTCTACGACCAACCGGTTACAGAGTGCTTATGAGTAACCCACCATCTCGTCAGTGTTGTTTTCAAGGCGACATCCAGGGCTAATAAGCGATGTTGTTTAGGTACCTTACCTTCAAATTCATCAATAAACTGAACCACATTAGGTAAACCTTCATTAGTAGGGATACTACATACCTTTGTTCCAACCCATCACAGTGACTTTGTCACACGAGCACATCTTCACATGGATACTTCATGCAACTTGTTCTGCTAGTTCTCCATAGCTTTGCCAGAATCGGATGAACAAGAAATAACACTCCTCCAACTAAGTGTCACATATGTTGTAGGATTGGTATATTCATTTATTCTGGAGGATATATTATAGATGTTATCTAAATATTGAGCATCATAATCTCCTTTGACTGGTTCGACATATTGTTGACCTTCCAGTGGATCCAAAGGTGCGATAACTCTAATCTCTTAATTTTCAAATGTTACTATTATTTTCTTAAAATTAATAATAGTATGATTCTTTATTTCCCAATCAATCCCCAATAGTGCAGGATATGGATTAGTGTCATAAGCAATCTCGATTACTTCAAAATTTGCATATGTTCGCAGTCCCTCCACTTCGACAGGGACCCCAAACATTCGACCAAATGGTATTACTTTCTACAGATTAGCCAGCCGCAACTAAATAAGTGACCATACTAGCTTCGGCTTACCCATATTTTCCCATGTTTTTTTGGTTATGATTTTTACATTTGAACCCAGATCTAGAATAACAAAATCCATGTCGTAGTCACCAATCTATGCACTAAGTCGCAGTTCTCGACCAATCTTGAGTTTTCTCTAAACATGATTGACAATCCTTTCGGATCTTAATTCATCCTCATATTCCCCAATTAACTTTTGCAGTTCCCTTAAAGCATTCTCATCTTTAACCAAATCTAAACAACTTTTTAGGAAAGAATGCAGAGCACTTACCTTTCTCGGGTTCTTCTTTGGCGTAGAATTATCAAAGCGAGGTGGCATGTCATAAACAGATCCTTCTTTGGAAACAGTTGGAGGGGAGGGTATTGATTGACCCTTCATAAATTCATCATGGTCTTCAAAGAATATACCTTTCTCCTTTTGAACATCGAACTGTGGTGGCTTCTGAGCTACCGACCTTACTCTCGAATCTCTCATATTATTAGAACCATTCTTGTCTCCACTTGTCATAGCTCCACCTCTTGTTACTACAACGACAGTAGGTTGGTTCGGTCTCGGTTCTGGAGAGATCTTCCATACATTTTGATTATGATTCTGATTTTGGTTCTGCTTTTCCTACCATTTAGTTGTAACGTATGAGAAGTCTTCAATGGTATGATTTGTTGCTCTACAATACGTGCAAGTCATGGCAGGATGCAAACAATCTCTAGCATAGTTCCCAAGTATACCACAATTATGACAAATAATTTTTCCTTGGCCTCAACCAAATCCTCCTCATCCACGGCCTCTGAATCCACCTCGTGGTTGATTGAACTGTACATCATTTCTCTCAGTTTAACCTTCTCACTTCATAAGAAATGTGTCTGTAGTCCGCTCAGTGAGCAGCTGATATGCTCAACAATGTTTCTCATCATGTCCGATAGAGTTACAAAACTTACACCACAAGTTCTGAGGTGTACTCGCCATATTCTGTAATAAGTAGCATTCTTTTAGTCAGTGTCCTTTAGTCTGAAAAATTCTACACCATACAGCAGGATTCAATGGACTCGAGTTACCAGCATTGCGATAATCATAAAGAGTTGTACATTGATATTTAGAATGTCCATCTTCTTTGCATCTAGTGCACCAAACATATTCTCTCTTTTCTTTACCCTTTTTGATATCTTGGATCTAAACAGACAAGTTTGTTAACTGCGACTAGATTTGAGCCATACCAGCTCCAGTCTCTTCAACAGGTGATGCTTCTAACTTCATCACTAACTCTAAGTATTTTTTTTGTGTCAGGATCTTATGTTGCATGAGCGGTACCCTGATATGAGGCAGTAACGCAGTTATAAACCATTCCTTATGTTGCAAATCATTCATCGAAAATATTGCACAAGCCATTAAAGTTTTAAATCGCTAGTAGAAGTCCCAAATGGACTCATTTGGTGCTTGCTTGATCTCTTTCAACTCAGTAATACACTGAGATTCAGACTTCAGCTTCTTGAATTAAAGCTTGAATCCCTCCTTAACTTATGCCAAGGTATTCGTAGGTTGATTACCAATGACTTCAAAAAAATTCATAAACCAATCTAAGGCACGACCCCTAAAGGTTGTGATCAACTGTGCCAACTTGACATTGGCATCTTTTACTTTTTTCACAATCCATACTGCATTGCATAAAAACCAGTGTTGTTCTGGATCTTCGGATGCATTCCCATTAAAAATAGGCAACTTCACGTCATCCCCATCCATTTTGGGCCTCTAGTGTCTTGGATGATTTACTACTAATGGACCACTACTTGGATCCTTCCCACTCGTTGAAGTATCATTCTGACTATTGCTGCTAGTTTGACTAGATTGAAAGAAATGTGAAGAATTATTAGGTCTTACCTTAGTCTCCTGGGATGTACGTAGGGTCATGGGTATGTCATAGCCTCGGGTCTGGAACGGTTTTGTAGATCCTTCTTCGTCTTTGGAAATGAGCTCGTACTCGTCTTCTTCATCACTAGAATCCTTGTCAAGCTGTGGTACTGGTTCATAGTCTCTTCTTTCAGTCGCGCTGCAACCCTTCTTTCCTGTTGCAGTTCTCCTCCTCTTGTTCGACCAAAACGGTCTCCCACTCCGCAAAATTCCACTCTTCATCAAATTCAATTTCTTCTCCCCTTATCATTTTAGCTCATCCCATTTATCCATCCAATCCTTCCTCCATACCATACCCATTCCCACCACGCACAATCGTTCTACTTGTCAGATTCCATTTGCATCACACCCTTTTCACAAAGTAGGTTTTTAATCAACAAGTTCAACAACTTGAGGTACTTACCGCACGGACCTTCAAAGAACTCACGTTCTACTACACTATAGGACTTGATAGTGTGAACAATGAATTCAGTAATATACCCCTCCAGCACATTGTCCATCCAGTAATTCACTACGGGATAAATTTTGTTGTTCACACCTTCCAGTCGCTATATTAATGCAGGTGTCCAACTCCTAGGTTCACCTCCTTGGAAATTTGTCTTCTGCTCAGTTAATCTTGCTAACCATTCATACAATATCATAGGGAACTCACCAAAAAATGCCTCATGAATATCAGTAAAAATATACTTATCTAACCAACCTTCATTGTCTAGATGAGGATGTTTATTATGTTCCCTTGTGAATTCCTCCAGCTGTAGATCTACCCAATCCTCAATCTCCGGTTTAGTCGGATGCCACAACATTTCCCTTCACTCAAATCTCGGTAATGTAAATGGAACCATTTGTTGGTGCACTTCTACTTTGACTAGGGTTCAACATTCAAAAACACACCAACAAAACACCCCGCACACAGATACCGGCCCGAAAGGGAATGAATCCCTTTCGTCAACACCTGCAAAGTAGATGAAGTCTCACCCGAAGTACCTATGGGAACTGTAAGAACCAGGCTTCTGCAGCGCAGAAGGGGAATAGCTTGGCATGCAAGACGTTCATTAACATATTTTATTCTAGAACATCGACAGAATCGGGGCTTCGACACATATGTCACTTTGACAGAATCGGGGCTTCGACACATATGTCACTTTGACAGAATCGGGACTTCGACACATATGTCACTTCGACAGAACCCATAACTTTGCCATATTAATGTACTCAGATTATATTTGCATACATACAACTTTACTAATCAGGCATTCACTTAAATATTCAATAGAGGAAAGAAACACATATCAAATCAAATCACATCACACATCACAACACATAAAACACCATGTTTAACGTGGAAACCCATTTGGGAAAAACCACAGAAGCACTTGTCTTTTATTATGAGTCATAGCCAAATAAGCACTTCAAGTAAGACTTACAGATTTCTTCATGAATTACAAAGGATCTGCACACACAGCCTACAAATCAGCAACTTGGATTCTCCAAAAATAAAACTGACAGACATAGTATATAGCTTCATTACAGAGCACTAAAACCCAGACACCATAGCCCATATAAGCATAACCATAATCTTAACCAACCCAAAACTTCTCTCTTATTACATATTTATAGGGTGCACTTAACTTGCCCTACTCTCACTAACCCACTTACTTATTAACCGACTCATTAATAAAATGTGGACCAATCCTAACTAACTGACTTAACTCCGACCATTGACTCGATCAACATGACATTTTTTCTTGTTTCCTTGGTCGCTTCGTCGGAGTTGACCGCTTTGTTGAACCACTTCTACTTTGTCTTTGTCCACACCAAAACTGTTTCTTCAAAAATGGTACCTCAAAAATACTAGGCCCAACAAGCCTTTGAAAAATCTAACTTCAGATTTGCCACCTTTTGGTTCCAAATATTAATAGAGTGTATACCTTCTTGGGATGAACCAACTACTTCATGGATCAATCGACCTTTGAGAAAACCAAACTGCTCCCTAGAGACATACTTGGAAAGAAGAGGCTTGATCTGGACTGCTATGATTTTAGCTATAAATGTGTATACTCCATTACATAGAGAAATGGGGTGAAAATTTGTGAAAGTGGACAAGTGATCCTTCTTAGGAATCAAGTTCAAAAAGTAGAATTCGGCATGCTTTGGATAATACCCGACTTCCTAACTTCTTCTACTACCTTCAATAAATCTTCCCCCACTAAATCAAAGAAGTATACAAAAAATTCAGGCGGCCACTGTCACATACCCCAATTTTGTGAAAATAATGTAATTATTTTATCATATTTCTAAGACATTATGTTAAATTTAATGCTTAGTAGAAATTGATGACTCAGCAGAGTCACTAGAAATGGAATGTAATTCTGAATATTTTATTATTAATAAATAAATTATGGAGACAACAGCATGGGAGAGCTGTTAAAAGAGGTTACTGGTCTAATTGGTGGATGGAACTAGGTGGAAAGGAAAAAGATAAGTGGCAGCATCCTCAAACACTTCCTAAGTTGAAGGTGGCAACTTCCCTATATTTTGGGGTCATGATTCCCCAAGAAAGTGGAATCTGAGCAGGTGGCTCATTAATGACAGTTAACCCAACAAAGACCTAGGCAATCTTTTAAATAGTACTCAATGAACTGAGCTGGGGGTTCAATAGTTATGAAGGGAGAATACATTCAGGTGAATGATATTCAGGAGTCCCATTGAGGAAGAGGGAAATACAGTAAGGAAATTTGTTTGAGTGGGATGCTGCAGTAACTTGGTTCCAGTTTAGCTGCTTTGGCTGAGTGAACTGTTTTGCTGCACCTAGTTCCATCCAGGGAGACCAGAGCAAGCTCGGGGGTCCTGAGAAGTGTTGTCTGGGCACTCTCCAAGAGTTGGTAGGGAGGAACAGCCTCCCATTGCTGTTGTTGTCCACAGTTTGAAACAGGTTCTACCACCTATTCCTGTTTGTTTTATTAAGTATAAATGAATTTATGTTATGTCTATCTGCATTATGTCTGAGTAGTATTTAATTCAGCAAAAATTTGCAATCCCTGAATATCAGTAGTAGATTTAATAAGAGTTACTGTGTTTCAGCATTCCTTCATATTATTTTCCTTACGGTTAAAGTATTTACAATGCATGCTATACAGTAGTAATATTGTAAGCGATAGTTAATTGTTATAATTTTTAAACCTAGTTTATGTATAATAGCAAAATAGATACGTAGGATTTAAGGGTACAAGTAATTTTTCTCAGGAATTACAACTCGTTAAACAACTATAAAAACAGTAATAAATATAGCCATTTAAATCACAGTATAGATATCAATTATCAAAGCCTTTCAGAATAGTTACATCTAATGCTAGAAACAACCTCACCAGTTTTTAACAATCAAATTGAATAACAGTGCAGAAAACCTAACAGAAGATCGACATAAGTAATTATCCACAGTTAAACAAATTTGTATGGTTTACACACAGGTTAGACAATAGTTTTAAAATAACCTAGTTATTAATTTTAAACAGTAGGGTTAGTAGTTAGTATCTAGCTCCTTATCGAGCTGAGTAATTTATTAACATTCTTTGTTGACCCTCATTATCGACTACACCAAACCACTGTTGTCATTTCGGAATCAAACCCTACCACTCTAGTTATTAACAATAAGAAATTGTTTATAAGATAAAAATCTAGATGTTAATCCATAATAAACGAAATGAATAAGAACGATTCTCCCAGCTCATTGTTGAGCTTCATTTATCTTTACAAATCTTTCATTTGTTTCTCAAACTATCAAAAGTAGAACATCATAGCTACGGAATCAGCATGCAACTAAAATCACTATTTTACTTTCGTATTAAACCTTATTATGCCAAACATTACAGGTATTTAAACTCGAACAGTATTACAATGACTCACACACAGCCGTAGTTCCTTTTTACAAGTTTTATTATCCAAACCCTGGATGAAATTTTTCTCCCAAATTAAATTAATAGTTTAAATAACAAAACTTAGGCACGTAAAACCCTACAACAAATATCTATAAGGGTTATAAGTAGCAGAATAATCGAGTTAGTATTTCTTTCCTTCCAACAAAATTACACAAAAACAAAACACGGAGATTAAAGACCACGCCCTCACCTATAGCCGTGTTACCAATTCATTCTTTATGTGTTTAAAAACATTCCTACCACTATACATAGCTTTAGATTTAACAGAATACGCAGACTTAAACCAAGTCGTGTACAGACAACAAGTTATATTAAGATAATCTTCAAACCCTGGGCGTTAATCCATGAACTTTTAAAGAAAATGTTGTAACAAAACATAAACCACCGAGGCTGTAACCTCACCTACGGAACAGGCTCACAAGCCTTAATATCTTCTAAATTCTACATTTCAGTTCTTCTGTATAAAAGCAAATTAAATGCGGAAAGAAGTACAATAGCCACAGTACCGGCTGAAGCCATATATCCAACCAACGCAGGGTTAAACCCTTATTTAATCATTTAAATTATACAGTTACAAGATTTTGCAAGGGTGCTGATACTTTTAAAGTCAAACCAAAACCCTACCACCCAAACAACCCACAAGGAGGATTTTTCCATGGTAAGAACCAGGCTTACACGGGAATACCAGATGTCGTAGCTTGTGCCATCCATCCGTTAAGTGGAGCTTGAACCTGCAATGAAAGAACGAGATTTTAACCCTTCTGTTTTGCTTGGAGATTTCAACAAATTCATGTAACTTTAAACAACAAATTATAAAACCCTGTAGCTTACCGGAGTGATGAACGCAGAAGCAAATTGGAGACAGTTTGGTAGTCACGAACAACAGAAGGGTGAACCCCTTTCTTTCCACCAACACGAACAAGCTGACTAAAAACAAGGGTTTCTTCTACAATGGAAGTTCAAATGAATACCATGTAAGCTGATACACTCAAGCCGTGACAGGAAGCATTTAGAACGATACCCTCATGCCATGGCCAGACTAGTGATGGAGGCACGCATATTAACCCAAGTCATAACCACTTCCTAGCTACCAACAGCCGGAATACAACGACTCTAAAACAATACAATGGAGAAATACGAGGGCTAGTAGAAGCATAGGGGATGCTAGTAAAAAGTAACAACAGAAAAGATAGCCCGAGGTGCTCAATAACTTATAAAATGCCAACCGCAGAGTATACAGCTCACGAACGATACGAAGGACACACACCATGAACTGTAGCAGTATGGGCACCGCTACTTACAGCACTACAACGAGAAACTCATACCAGGAGGGTTTTCTCAGGAAACCGAGCTCGAAGGCTGAGGGAAATGACCAAGTAGGGTTTGGACAAAGCATTTATATCATTAAACACAAGGCCCAGGACTATCCACATATCCTTTAAATAATTTAACCTGTCATGGGTCGACAGTCTAAAGTCCTTGAGGTGTTTTCAAATTATTTGATTCTCAAATTTAAATCATAGCATGGATAAAACCTAATCATAGTCGAGATATTCTCCGATGTTTGAGACACTATCATTTAACCCATCATATCTTACATGCTGGAACAATGCCTTTGAAGTTACCTAGTACACATAATTGCTTGCCCTACAAACAACGAAAATTATGCATTATCCATATGTTCAAAGCTATGATGAGACTTTCATCATTGGTTATAGAAATAAAAATCTTAGCATGAGTATTGGAACTATTCATAGTGATACATAAAGGTTGAAGTAGCATAATTTCTATATTATCTTTTAAAATGATAAAAACAACAACATATCTCTTCTAAGTCGTTAAGATAAGAGTGACATTGTTGGGTGACTCATAGTTCCTATCACTTTGACATCCATAGGAATAAGAATAGCTATCAAACTAAATGATTTCTGAAATTGTTAAAAGGAGACATGAAATTTTACAGGATATCTGCAAGTGTTAGAAACAAGCAAAGCATATTTTTATTGGTACCTTCAGAACTCTACAATTGTAACAATGCGTATAAAATATTCTAATTATAAAACATGACTGATACGACCATAATGGAGGAGTAAAGAATAAACTGATTATGAAATGTCTGTTATACTCTAAAGCTCTAGTGTAGTAATTTATGCACAGCTAGATCAAATGGAGGTTGTAGGATAATTGCTACCTGTAAACATTTGGTAACCTGGCTAGTATGCTTAGAATTGTACTGAATGATATGGTACAGTTAATTGAATTACAATACTGTTGAAATTAAAAGCAGCGACCTGTACCTTACCTGTGTATCTGCAAGAAGAAGACAATGGGATGCATTATCTCAGCAGCTAAGTAAGCCCGGTCTGCTATGGCAACTCCCCCTTGGGGTTGCAAAACATTAAAACAATCAGTAACAGAAAAGAGAAAACCATAGTAACATTTAAGTACAACAAAGATCATTCAGACACAATTACAATCACATAAGTTACACAGACAGTTAAATGACTGTATTCAACAACATTTATTGCTATCTTAAAAGTTTTAAATTTTTCGGAAAATTTTGGGTTTTGACAGCCACCCATTTGGACCCAGGATTTTGTCTCATTGAAATAACTTCAATCCAGCAAATAACTCCTCCTTCAAGACACCTTTAAATAGAGCATCATTCTCTTCTTGTTCATGCATATGAGGAAATTTTCCAATAACATGCAACATTCCCCCCATATCATATTTCCCAAGGTCTTAATAGAGGTCTTTAAAGTGCTCAACCGCTAATCCTACCAGCTTTTGAAAACCCCTAACTGGGAGGCTATTAGAATCCTAGAGCTCTCAAATGGTATTAGAATTTCTTCGATGAGAAGCAAAATTTTGGAAAAAAAAATTATTTTGATCCCCTACTTCCATCCATAAGGCTCGACTCTTCAATCTCCATTCCATTTCAATAGCACCAAGAATCTTTTGTTTGATGCTTTCTAGAGTGACTACCTCATGTCTGATGATTTATGAGGGCAGGCCCAAAGGATAGGCCAAAAGAGAGCTTCTAGGAATTCCTCAATCTCCAATAAGTGTGCTTCCCTAGATTGTTGCTTCTCTTGATTCCAAGCCATCACTGCTTCTTTTAGCTTATGAAGGGTGAACCAAGTAGATCTAAGAACACCCAAAAATTGATAGTCCCAAATTTTGATGGAAATGGCTTCATTGCATAGAGCTCAACAAGATATTTATAGCACAATTTGAATCGCGTCAAACAGAGCATGTATGACAAAGTTATCGCATTCTGAATTTTTCAAGAAACAACTAAAAGATGGCTTGAGGGTTACCACGTAGCAGCACCAAAGAGTGCCACGTGGAACTGTAGGATGTTGACATGGTAATTTGTACGATGATGTGGTAGTATGGTCAACAAATGGACCAATCACAAATTGCCATGTAGTAGGGGTCAATGACAGGTTATTGACGTGGTAGGTTGATTGAGCATACATTGTTGATGTGGCGTTGACATGGTACCTAACCAAGCAGATGACTAGGCTGTTGACTAGGCACACAGGTGGCAATGACTGGGTAGTGTACCAATGGTAGGCTACCATGTGACCTAATCAAAGGGCACCACATGGCACCCCCAATGAGGCTCAGTGCATGGGTTGGTCAACGGTTATGCAACAAACAAACCATATATTAAATTCATAATTATTGTAAACTAATTAATATGCCATATTAAGGTTTGAACTTGAGTTTCCGAGAAGATGTGCCAAAACCTTAACCACTTTACCAACAATTTTGGTTATGCCATGATATGGCATTTAATTAGTTTTGTTTCAAAGTTAATTATGGTTATAACAATGCCGACAGATTTAAATCCGATTTGGGGCCTATTTAAATAGGGAACAAGAACCAAGTACGATTAGACATTTCGAGGAGGAATGTGACATTATGGGGCACAGATCCCAAGGAGTCAAATGATCACTTTTGTAGAGTATTAGTGTGCCTTGTTGTGCATGCCAAAGGGGGTCATGGGCACTTGTTCATAACATAGGCAAGTTTATATTGATTTTGCTTAGAATTTTGAGAAGGTTTTGATGGTGATGTGTGTTATGTGTTTAGAGTATTGTATCAGAAACTTAAGTGCAGTTTGTTGTGTATAGTCTCATTGTGCGTTCCAAAGGGGGTCTTTGGGCACATGTTCAGAACATAGTCAAGTTTATACTCATTCTTTTCGGTTTTTCAAGGTGAAGTTGATTATGATATTTGCACCTGAGTTCATGCAGTAGAAAAAAGGGAGTCTTCAAAATACAAGTTGTAAGTTCTTACTCTTGTATTAGATTTTTCATTCAGTTGCCTCTTTTTGTATTTGAAAAGGGAGAGCAAGATGTAGGCTTGTTTAAAGGATTTGTTGGGCCCTTTGAGTAAAGGAGAGTTGACAAGTTGAAGGCTTGTTTAAGAGTCCATGTGCCTTTTGGAAATTAAAGGAGAACCAATAAAGCATTATAACTGTTGGAAATAGGACCTAGAGACGTAACCCAAGATGGGTGAACTCTTTTAACAACCCTTAGATTATGTTATTTTGATGTTGTTGCTCATGTTCTATCCTTTTTTCATCACTTTATTCAATCAAGTTGTTTATGCAAGTTAATTTCATCATTTTAAAGAGTTTGGTTAAGTAAGATTAAATCACTCAATTGTGAAGTGCACTGTCAATAACGATTCTTAATTCCAAATCAGATTTGATATCAATACGTGTTTAAGTTTAATTTGATGTCTTAATATTTTTAGATCAAGTGAAAGTGGTCAGAGTTCCATTTTCATATCAAAGGGAAACTACAAATTGAGAGTAGGCACTGGATCTTACTCTATCATTCATCGGCCACCACTTTTACTTCACTAATCCTTGAAACTCGGGATCCACGACCAATCATGAATTATACTTAAATGGAGAAATAGGTTTCCCGTTTGGTTTTCTGATTTCTAAAAAGAATGGAAAGTGATATGAAAATAAACAAGTCCCTACCCAAGAGCGGGATATTTCCAAATCCAAAACCAAATTTTCATGCATAAAAAATCTATCAAGGCATTTAGAAATACCTTGCTCTCCAACGCGCTTGTTGTTCCAAGTTAGCTTGAGTACCGACGGATTGATATCCAGCCATCCTTTGTCTTCAAATAGGTCTCTAGAAAATGGAGTTGAATTGTCCTCCCTTGCCATTGACCCCCATATTTCTTCTCTAGACATTGTAAAATTTAACTAGACATTGTAAAATTTAATTCCCCTCCCATAATAAGGCCATCGAAATGAAAACATCTTAGATCTAGTAAGGAATACCAAAAATCATGTTGATTATTGTTGGGACCGTAGATATTCAAAATGAGAAAAGCTCTACTCAATTCCAGACTGAAAACTTCCACCCCCAGCACTAAATTACAGGCAAAAGTATTATCAATATGAATACTCCAAGATAAACCCTAGACCATACCATCTAATATTCCATCTGCATCCAAAGAAAAAAAATACATCAGAGAAAATGACTTCTCAAAAATAGAAACAGCAGAAACACCCATGACCATTGTTTCCTGAAGTAACAAAATATAGAGCTTCTCCACCACTTCTAATCGCTTAAGGGATCTTAATTTAGCTTTCCCTCTTAAGCCACGAACATTGATGGATGCAATCATCATTAAGGAATTTGTGATGGGGTGTTTCCTACTCTAAGAACCCTTGAGATACTCATTTTCCTTCCTTGAGAAATTTCCCTTTTAGCCTTCTCCCGAGCATGGGACATATTCGAATTCTGACCAACCTTTCCAAGAATGGAGCTTGAAGGCTCATCGATACCCATCCCACCCTTCAAATATTTCCTTTTATTCTTGAGCGGAGAAAATAGGGTCTCTTGGCACTCCCTCCATAATTTAGACTGCCTTGGTCTAAAGAAATGGACAGAATAGTTTGATCCTTTGGGAACAAATCAATGTCTACCCAATCACCAATTCCCCCTCCCAAGCAGATGATAATTGAACATTACTCACTCCCATCTCATCGTGACAAGAGATGACAGACCGCGACATCGATTCTGAAATGTTTTCTAATGACTAAGAGTCACTGATCAGCCTCGAATGTGGTATCATCCCTGTCATTGTCTCTGCACGGCTATGCCAAATCCTGACCAACTTATCTACCTAACTGAGTGACATGTCTAAACCCTCAAATAAATTCTGAACAACTGGAGCTGGGGCCACAGGTGGCGGTGGATCTGTAGGGAGGATAAAATCCTTAATGATAATGTTGTTATCAGACACTTCCTTCATTGCCACATTTTCTCCTACTCTCGACGAATCCCCCGGATCTACCATATAATGTGAAACCCTTTCATCACCTAACTAGGGTTCTTTATGATACCAAATCCATTTCTTGAAGGATAAAGAACATTCTACAACTATTCTCCCATATAGATGACATATTGTTAGACATAAAATCCTACCATCATGAGATTCAATGTATACACCCCTGAAGTTCCATTGGCTAAGACATTCATTTGGAAGGGATACCGTTTCACTTATGCTAGGTTTTGAGAGGTCATCGCAGGCTGCACTCATGCAACCTGCGACGTCGCATCTTGCTATACTGCAGGGTGCGATGAAGTCAGTTAATGGACAAAAATAGGCCTTTCGAGCTCATTCTCGAAGCATGCTAACTTGTATCCTTATCCCTGACCTCTTGGGGGAGCTAGCACTCGGTTCCTAACCTCTTGGGAGGATCCCCTATCTCTCTCCTACCATATCTCAACCTACCCTATCCATATCCCATCCACTTAGCCCTATATAAGTGAAGCTCTACCCCTCTCCAAAGGGAGGAAATCTATGTGTCTACATGCTAGTGAAATCACATTGGAGAGATCTCTAATTCATCCATTGAGAAACTCACACTTCCTTGGAAGGATGGAAATTGGGTTGGGTGGAGAAGGGCTACTACGTTAAGTCTTGGTTGTAGTCTATTCTTATCTATGTACTTTCCTAATTTACAGTAATATAAACGCTTTCCACCAATATTGTTCATGTGTGATGATATTGTGTAGTTTACCTGCTTAGCTGTTTACTTAGATCTCTTATTGTAAAGATGCTCTTTACTCGTTTGCATTGTTCTATGTGTCTTGACAGGTCTTGCAGCTGAGATCTGACAACCGCGGGACGTGGAGCAGTATCCAAGAGAAAGGATTGTGAAATTAAGGTAAGGCATCTAGTACTTGATCCTTAAGTATATCTTTGAAAGTAGTTTGTAGTCTGTATTATTTGTTCTAGACTCACTTTGATCTAGGGAGATCTGGCTCACGTCCGCTCGAGTGGATTGTCCATCAAACAAATCTAGCGACCATACTGGGGAAAGAACATTACTTTGTAGTTGTCAATTTGAATGTTGTTTTTTAGTTGATTTCTTGCCAAGCCATTCTATTTTGTCATTTCCTTCTTGTAGTTTATTTCACCATCAGATCTTCACCTTGAAGAGTCTGATTAGCTTCCTTTGAGTTTGTACTTCTCATTTACAAACCTTTGTATGCTCATTATCTAGAGAATTGGTTCATTTTTGAACTCAGATCTCGCCTGTCACATCTGGTCAATGTACCCAGAGCGACACTGTGTGGTTGTTGATCTCTGTTCTTAGCACGTTAGTCTGTCATCGCATCCCTTCCATTGGTCTACTGCAACGTCGTCGCACTTCCCGCACTGGTGAACCGTGACGTCACACTGTGTATAAGTGAAGAGTGCACCAATCTGCCATTTTTTCCATACATGCATACCCTGTCCAGTTATGTTGTGAGTTTGGTTTGTGTGCAGACTCCCTCTGTACTATATGATCCAATCAGAGATCCCTTTTTTGCTTTGTGTGATTGAGTTGTTTGGTTTTTGTTTGGAGTTGTTTTGGGTTCCATCTTGGACAAGTCTGAGATTTGGTAGTGGCAGACACTCTTGTCTTCCCCACCTACATCCACTCACCCTTGCATTCCCTACTCTCCTTTCCAGATCTGATCATTATAGTAGATCAGTTTCCAGACCTCACTTGCATTCATTTTGTGAGTTTTGCTTGCTTTTAGTCTTGCTTGTTAATGAGTGATTTTTGAGTGCTTGTGTGTTTTCAGTCCATTGAGTGCTCATCTCTTCTTGATATTTTCTGAGTTATTAAAGTGCTGCAAGTAATCTTTTCAGTTTAGTGTTTATGTTTAAAAGCATTGTTGTTGTCAAATTGTCATTTTGATACATCCATTGAAAGATCAAAAGTACTTTATTTCCGTCATTTTTCAAGCTCATTTGAAGAATTGCATAAGCATTGGAATGTCTCAATCATAGATATTTTTGGAAAGTTGAAATAAAATTGCATTACTTGTGTTTTTCATGAATTATGAGTTGCTCATCTTCTTGAAAAATTCGAATATACATCAAGTTCTACAAAAAGTGGTTCCATGCTTTGGAAATTGCATTGTATCTTTTGGTTTTCATGCTTTTAGGCCATCATAGTGAAATTGAAAATCATGCATACTTTACTTAGAAGTTCTCTCTTTTCATCACTTAATATCATTTTTGTTTCGAAAAGATAAAAGAAAAGAAAAACATGCTTTGATTTGGTTTAGTAGTGTTGTGTCTTTTATGTTTTGCTGAAAATGAAAAAAAAATACTTCATAGTTATTTTTTGGTAGATTTGGGATTGCCTTGCATTGCATTGCTTTGGTAAAATTGTTGGAAAGAAAAAGAAAATTTCTCCTTCCCATACATAGAGTTCATTGAAAGAAAAGCGTATTTTTGGCATGTAGTTAGGGCCTGCATTATGTTTACGATTATGTACTCACCTCATGCATTCACCTAACTGTCCAGATAAAATTAACGATAGAATTAGGGTAAAATTTTTAGTAACTTGTGTGTAAGTTAGAGATGTGTTCCGGCATCGTTAAGCATGGTAGCTGTCGTTATTTTCGATCACTATATCCCGGGGTTATTGTATCCTTCCACGTACTTATCAATATATTGAGCTCCTTCACATACCCACCAAGTGACCTTTAGTACTTGGCATATATCGAAGGGTGTATCACGTATTCGGTAGTATATCGGAAGGTCTCTTGACGAACGGTTGTGCATTAGACAGCACCACTACGGATTTGAGCTCCCACATACCTTGCGTATATCGGGAGACACCCATAGGATTCCTGAAACCAACTGAGTTAACCTTTTGGCCGTCTTGGTGGAGCAATACACCGAGAACAACACTCGGGGAGCTACTACACATGTACCATCCAGGTAATCAGGTATTCAGGCAAGGGTACAGTCCCAATCCTCCTTGTCGCATTTTACTATTGGACCCTGCGGTATATCACGAGTTGCAAAGCCTTGACAATCCTGTGAGGTTCCAGACCGTTGAATCCACTCTTATAACATAAGTTTGCTTGTGGCCTTAGTTTGTGTAGGGTTTTGTCTAGTCTGCTTTTCTTTTAGCTTGCCTTAGGAGAAACTTTTTGTTTCAGTCACTCTAGCTGACTTTCCTTGGAGAAGGTCTCGCAGGATTCCGAATTTGCCACCTGAATATCCCCTTAACCAGGAGGTAATTTCACGGGTAAGGATGGATCCACATGCCAGGGTCGGGTCACATGAAGTGGAAAACCCCACTTTGAATATTAGAGGACATTTGTTTCCACATACTCCTCTAGATTCACTGGTTTATCATCCCTCGCAGGGTGAAGAAGCACAAATCCCCACTTCACAAGACTTATCTCTCGTGGCACTGGGGGAGCCTAGATCATTGGAATGGATAAATCAACCCTAGGACGACCCTACAGCAGCTGCTGGTCCATCATCAGCTTATTGGACATCTTCTACACGCCACCCAGTGGCCCATTTTTCCATTGCACCCTCACCCAGTTGGGCTAGCCCCGACAACCGCCTAGCACCTTATTGTGAGCAATTGGCTCGTTTACGTGCTATGGGTGAGGAATTTTTGAATCGGAACTTTCAAATAAGGTTCGACAACTGACCACCCCCAAGTCATGTTTTATCTTTTGAGTCACCAGAATCATCCACACAACACGTGACCACTACTGAAACTGGTCAACCATCCATTCCTGCACATGCATCTCCTAGTCAGGAGGCCAGTTTGGTACCTCCCACAACCCAACTTGTTCAAGGACAACATTCCAACATGCTCATGACTACTGCAATTACGTCACCTGCTCCTCCCCCACCCCAAACCTTCTTGGGGTAGGATACTCTTTACCCCTTACCTTCTTTATGGGTAGTGGTAATCCTGTGGTGAATAATCAACAACCAGTGTTGGGTAAACCTTTACCTAGTGGTCAGCAAGTTGTTGCTAGGGTGCAACCCCTGTATCTTAACCATAATCCTACAGCAGGAGTTCCCATCAGGATTTCCCTTGGAAATTCCTTACGTCTTGGACCTTACACTTCGGGACTATCCCATGTCGGCGTCCCATCCAACGTAATTCAACCTCCATCGAGTCAAGCGTATCCAAGTCATCTTAACCCTGTGTCGGGTCAACTTAATCCCAGAAATGCACTCTATGGGGTACCCTACCCCGGTAATCCTTACACTCTATGGGGACAGCAAAATTTTTTACAACATGGACCCCCACTTACCGTCCCTCCACCCCCGTTTGGTCCACCCCCACCTCCCATTGGAGGCGGCGGGCCCCCACATAACTCTGGAGGAGGTGGACCTCTACCTTCTGGTGGAGGACCACCCCACTTCGGTCATCTTGGTGCACCCCCCCTAGCAGAGGTGGTGGAGGACCACCCCCTCCTCCCGGCAGAGGTGGTGGAGGACCACCCCCTCCTCCCGGCAGAGGTGGGGGAGGACCATCTCATCCTGGTGGTGGCAGAGGAGCACCACCCCCTCCCGGTGGTGGTAGTGGAGGACCCTCTCATCCTGGTGGTGGTGGTGGTGGACCACCACCCTACTATGGTGGAGGTGGCGGAGGAGGCTCTTACCCTTTTGGCGGCAGAAGTGGCCCACCACCCCCTCTCGGAGGAGGTGGTGGAGGCCCGTCCTATTCCGGTGGTGGTAGTGGACCACCACCTCCTCCCGATGGAGGTGGTGGCAACCCATCCTACTCTAGCGGTGGTGGCGGACCCTCACCATTTGGAGGCAGCCCACCCCCTCCCAGCGGCAGAGGCATGCCCCCACCTTATGGTAACAGGCCACCTTATTATGGTTATGGATCACCTTACTATGGCAGCAGACCTACATTTGGTCTAGGCGGCCAGTACCCCTACGGCCATTTTCCTCCTGGAACACCCTATGGTCAATCGATACAAGGTCCCATGGGTCCTTACATGCCTTATCCGTACTATCAGTACTTGAAGCCTAATCTGCAGCTTCCCTTTTTGGCTACTTTGGATCTACCTGACCTGTCTTGTTTAACTAATGACCCCATTTACCACGGAACTAATTGGCCACCCATTCCAGTAAAACTTCTGTCAAATATCCCAAAATTTGATGGTAAGGCGGGTGAGGATCCTAAAAACCACATGATGACTTACCACTTATGGTGTTCATCTAACTCCCTGATGGACAACTCGATCCATCTTCGGTTATTCCAATGGACTCTCGCTGGTTTGGCTGCCAAGTGGTATATTGAACTACCACCCCATTCTTTTCCTGATTTTGGTTCTCTTGCTATGAAATTTTTGACTCATTTCCAGCTTCCTATATGGTACGAAACTGGTACAGAGCTTTTAACCTCACTCCATCAAAATACCACTACTCATATATCAGATCATATACATGAGTGGCGGAGGAGGCAACGTCTCATTAAGGCTCCTCTTCCAGATCAGCTCCTAGCAGACTATTTTACGAAGTCTCTCATACCAACCATAGCACAAGATGTTTCCATGGGAGGCGCTGTCACCGAGGAACAAGCCATCGCTCGTGCTCATTTGATAGACTTAGTCTATGCTCAATCTAGCACATTGTTTGATATTCTTCCCGACGCGCCCCGCAACACTTACGACCCCACGAAACCACCCAAGGGACCCCAAGCCAATGGCATCATTGGATCCCTTCATGCCCAGCCTTCCGCTCAAACTGTTGGTTCGTCGAACCCCCAGGGTTCTTCCACATCACCAATACAGGCTGGTCATGGCGCCACCAAAGCATCCACTCCTGCTGTCACTGAAGAAGTGAATTTTGTTTCATCAGTTTCACCTCAAAAGTATGGTGGTAAGAAGAAGAACAAGGGGAAACCTAAGAAATCTTCCACCCAACAAGAACAAAAGAGCACCCCTGATGATACCAAACAGAAAAGGAAGTTGAAAGATCATTGCCTACTATGTGGTGATGATCACCTTTCTAAGGAGTGCCCCCATAGAGACGAAGTTCAAAATTTTCTAAAGGGAAAACCCACACCCCCAGTTCTCAATGATCCCTTCCCTGCTCAAAATCAGCAATCGATCGCTCACACTTCTTCTTCCCAAGGAGAAGCATCCACCACCACGAACTTGAACACCCATTCTCGTTCATATGACTCCATTCCAGCCAAGGAACCTATTCAAATTAATACCCATTCCAACTATAATGACACTATCAACTTGAACACCCATTCTCGTTCGTATGACTCCGTTCCAGCCAAGGAACCTATTGGAATTAATACTGAAAAATCTTCCACTTCAATTCCCGAGGTAACTGTGTCGGCTGCTCCTCTCACCATAGAGAATCCCTCTCGATTCATTGTTGCATCCACCCAATAGCACAATTAGAAAATCGGTTTTTAATCCTAATGCTCAAGCTGCTCAAAACTACAACATTGTAGAGGACCTAGCACAAGCTCCTTGTGCTATGTCCACGCTCGAGGTCTTGCAAATATGTCCCAATCAGCACAAGACTCTCCTGACTGCCATCGGTGCAATTGACCTGGATTCATCAAACACCATTATGTTCCGGATGGAGTACTTCAAACCGAGGCTCTCCCATCAACTAGCATTTCAAGTTGCCACGAACATTGCTGGGAAGATAATCCATCGTACCATTTTGGACGAAGGAGCCTCTATGTCAGTCATGTCGATCGCATGTTGGAGAGATATTGGCTCTCCCGAGTTGAACCATTCTCCTACCACTTTGAGAGCCTTCAACAGACGTGGATTTCAACCTCATGGGCTATTACAAGATTTACCAGTCGAGCTGGGGGGAAAGACCACAACCCTTAACGTGGAAGTGGTCGCTGCCCCGTTAGATTATAACATTCTGCTTGGTCGTAATTGGTTTTACGCCATGACTGCGGTCACATCATCTGTCTTCCGCATAGTAAAATTCCCCCATCAAGGCCAAATTGTCACAGTCGACCAACTGGATTTCTGCACACCTGACACCACTACCCATCCAAGTGATAATGTTCCTTCGATTGGACAATCTTCGCAAAAGTATGAGAGTGTGGGGGTCGTCCTCCTCAAGGATTCATCCCTTATGGGCATCTTTCCTACTACGGATCCCCCAAATCATGTTGCCATGATGAACATGATCTCCTCACAAACTTCATCTCTCCCCAACTCCACTGATTCATGGATTTTACCTGATGAAGCCACCACACACCTTATTGGAGACACTATGCCTCTATCACCCGCTAAACTCATGTATGAGGCTAGCCAATCAGCACCCGAGGACCACTTAACTATGGCCTCCATCTCTTGTTCTCTACAACGAACATCATCCGATCCTCTACTACGGACTTTTCATTCTGACGAATCCATTATGGAAATCATGAGCGCAGATGATCCTCCATGGGGAGACCTCCATCATCATTCGTCTTCTTTTCCCATGCTAGATAATGTGGCAAACAGCATTCACACCATTGCGACACTGGATATCTATTATGGGTCTCAGTCCACGATACTTACGTGTCAAACAAACTCCAAAGGCAACTTAGCCAACATCAAACCCACCACTTCGATAGACATTTCGGTTACCCCTGGTGTATTGGAACACATTCATTTAGGCCACAAGTGTTCCCCTGAATAATTCATTGCTTGTACGGCCTTATTCAAGCGATTTCGAGATGTTTTCACTTGGACCTACGAGGAGATGCCTCGGATAGATCCCTCCATTGTTTTACATGATATTAAAACCTATCCCGACATCAAACCTGTTCGCCAAAAGCTGCGACCAGGACACCCTCAGAAGACTGCGGAAATCAAGATAGAGATTGAGAAACTCTTGAAGGCCGCCTTCATCTATCATGTCCCATTGACAGAATGGGTCTCAAACGGCATCCCTGTTACTAAAAAACAGGGTACCATTCGCGTCTGTGTCAACTATCGGGATCTCAACAAAGCTTGTCGCAAGGACAACTACCTGACTCCCTTTATTGACCAGATTATCGACAATTGTGCTGGAAGTGTCATTTTTTCATTCATGGATGGCTTTTTTGGATACAACCAAATTGAGATCCACCTCGCCGACTAGCACAATACTGCATTCATCTGCCCTTGGGGAACATTTGCATATCGTAAACTTTCGTTTGGTCTTAAAAACGATGGTGCCACATTCCAACGGGCCATGTCGTAAGCTTTCCACGATGTGAAGGACTTTGTGGAACCTTACTTGGATGACCTCCCTACCCACTAGAAGCAACGTGAGTTCCACTTAGATCATCTAAAGGTCATTTTCCTCAGATGCAGACGGTACAATATCCGTCTGAATCCTCATAAGTGTATTTTTGTGTCGAGTCTAGATGCCTCTTAGGGTTCATCATCTCGAAAGATGGGATCTGCATTGATCCCTTGAAGGTGGAATCTATCGTCGCTCTTCCACCTCCAACTAATATTATAGAACTTCAGAGTCTGCAAGGACGTGTGACTTATTTAAGGTGTTTTGTCTGTAATTTCTCCCAAAAGATGCGGGGTTATATGAGATTGATGAAAAAAGACATCCCGTTCATTTGGGATGATCAAGCTTAACAATCTTTCGAAAGTTTGAAACATGCCATCACGCATGCCCTGTGATCCAACCGCCGAATTACTATCAAGATTACATTTTATATCTCGCAGTTTTCGACACCACTATCCCCATGGTTTTGGTACAAGAAGACCATAATGCCCAAGAACATGTGATATACTATGCCAACAAAGGTCTCATTGACACTAGAACTCGCTACTCACATGTTGAGAAGCTCACTCTCGTTGCAGTCATTGTCGTGCAGACATTTTGTCAATACATTTTGCTCCGCACTACCACTATCATTGCTGATTCGAACCCCATGTACCACGTTTTGACTCGTCAGGTGCTTGGGGGCAAGTATTCACAATAGATCATGATACTGCAAGAATTCAATCTTCTTTTCGAAAAAGCCAAGTCGAAAAAGTATTTGGTGTTCACTAAACTCATCTGCGACCTCCCCCGTACTGATACAGAATCTAATCCCAATGACTCGTTTCCAGATGATTCATTGTTTCTTATCAGTATGTCTGATTTGTGGTATGGAGATATCACATTGTATCTTCAAACCCAATGCTTCAACCCCGAATTGTCTCATGACGGCCGTCGTCGAATACGCCACCACGCAAAGTACTATCTGATTATCAATGATACTTTGTACCGTCATGGCATCAATTCTATCCTTCAAGGTTGTCTGACTCATGATGAGGTTGAATGTGTTCTGAATGATTTTCATGCTGGGGCATGTGGCGGTCACCTCTCTGGGATGGCTACAGCCCAGAATATTTTTTGCGTAGGATATTATTGGCTGTCTATCTTCAAAGATTACATCAAGGCCGTAAAAAAATGTCCTCCATGTCAACATTTTCATACGAAAAAGTGCACCCATCCCACCCATTTACACCCGGTTATTGTCATTGGCCCCTTCGCTAAATGGGGCATCGACTCCATGCATTGTAAGCCTACCTCAGTCGAGGGTCATAGTTACGTCATTGTAGCTGTGGACTACTTTACAAAGTGGGCGGAGGCAATGCCTACATACACGAACGATGGTAAGACCGCCGCACTCTTCATGTTTAATCATGTAATAGTGCGGTTTGGAGTTCCTCAAGCAATAGTTACTGACCATGGTTCACACTTTATGAACCATATGGTTGACGAGTTGAGTGACAGATTGGGTTTTCGCCATGAAAACTCAACACCATACTACCCTCAGTCGAACGGACAGGTCAAGGCCATTAACAAGGTCTTGAAAACTATGGTCCAATGGATGGTGGGTACGCACAAAGCCAATTGGCACAACATGCTCTTCTCCTCACTTTGGGCTTATAGAACCTCTGTTAAAACTGCCACCAGATTTACTCCTTTCCAAATAGTGTATGGATTGGAGGCGGTCCTTCCCATTGAGTGCGAGATTTTGCCTCTCAAGCTCGCTATCGAACTTCTCCCAAACACTACTTCCGAGGAAGAACGCTTCCTCTACATAGCTAAGCTCAACGAGACTCACCGAGATGCCACTCTCGCCAACATGGCTCATAAGAAACACATAAAAATGCATTACGACAAGTTGGTAGAACCTCGCACCTACAGCGAGGCAGATTTGGTCCTCACGTACGACCAAAAAGATGATAAGCTAGGGGTAGGAAAGTTTGATTCCATGTGGCATGGACCTTACATAGTGAAACGTGTATAAGAGAAGGGAGCTTATGAGCTTGAAGACTACGATGGGATATCTTTGGGTGAGCCTGATCCAGGTGGATATCGGTGGCCACCCACCTTTCCAACCGGCTCAAAACGGTTTTCTGGCAATTTTGGTATTGTACTATTTTTAGCATTTTTTCGGGTCCTGAACTTTCGGGGCCATTTTGAGGCCCTAAACAAGCTTTTATGGAAACTTGGGGGGGGCAAATGGTTTCATTTGGATTGCATTTGGCCCCAGTCAAAAGTTGTAAATCTCGGATAGACCTTTCCAACGAGCTATCGAGCGACCCAAACGGAGATCATATGCAAAAGTTATGACCCCGAGAAGTTGATGTACTAACTTACCCAAACGGGGCCCACATGACTTTTGGCGCTTCATCTCCTAGGGTTAGGTTTTTGGATGTCTAGGGTTTTTGAGATTCCTGTTTATGGTAAAAGGCCTTGAGAGCCTCATTGTAACCATCTTCTTGCGAAATGAGCACAGCCATCACATCTCTTCTCAGAGATAAGCCGCCAACATTCCAGCAGGCTTGTTTTCCGCTGCATTTTACAGTGTTAGCTTATTCCCTTATTGAATAGAAAACCAATTTTACTGTATCTCTGTTAATTTGTGTTAAGCATCTGATAATAATCTGTATTCATTTCATTCTGATCATAAAATCTGGATCAGTGGTATCAAAGCGGTCTACTCCTTGTCGTCTTAATGCATGTCCCCAACGAGGTCAGGACACAAAGAATTGGGTCTCGAGCTTGTTTCTCTTGACGACAAAAGCTCTCGCACGCCCAAGCGACCTCTCATGGCAGGAGAAAAGAAAGATGACAGGATAGGAGATCTTATCAAAATGTTGCTTGAGGAATCCCTCATGCAACAAAGGAACAAGATGATGGATAGTTTCGCGCAAATCCTTCAGCGACTACCAACAAGCGACGCATCTTCCTCGAGCGAAGGCGCTGCCCCCTTCAAGGTACAAATCAACTTTGATATTCCTATATTTGAAGGACAGATAGATGCAAATGCTGTAGATAAGTGGTTGAATCTACTAGAAGGGTATTTTTCTATCCATAACTTTTCGAATAGAGAAAAGATTACTTTTGCGCTCCTCAAAGCCATTCCCCATGTCAAAGATTGGTGGGAAACATTCTACGAGCAAAAGGACACAGAAGAAGCCTCATTATTTTTAGTCATGGCCACTTATGAATCCTTCAAGGATGCTATTAAGCAACAATACTACCCTGTTGGAAGTTATGATGACTTGTATACCAAATGGACCACACTGCGACAAGAAAGAGACCAAGCAGTGCCAGAGTTCACAAATATCTTCCATACCTTGCGCACCAAGCTAGGTATCAAAGATTTAGAGCGACATCTGGTGCTCAAGTATCGCGGTGGTCTGCATAGATACATCCAGACTGAAATGGAATTTCTGGACATCTCTTCCTTGGGCGCGGCCTACCGATATGCCGTCAAAATCGAGCAGAAGCTCAAACAAAAGACGCGAAAATTTGGGCTTGGGAACCCCTCACAGCAAAAGACAGGAAAGGGCGGCCCCAACCCACAAAATAAAGGACAGAGCAAAGATGGACAGTACTAGGACAACCAGTCCAAGCCGCAAGCAAAGAAGGACACCGGAAAGACAAAGAAAGATACTGGGAAGTGGTGTGACTTCCATAAGAGCCCTTGGCATAACACTGCTGATTGCCGCTCAAAGCAGTCACTGGTGGCCGAAGTGAAAGCATCTGAATCAGATGCAAGTTCTGACTCTGATTCTGAACCAGAAAGGGGAAGACGGATCATTGACATGGAACCTAGTGTCATGTCCCAAATTTGGTATTGGGTCACAATGGCCTAATCACATTGGCCCTATTCATTAGAGTTTGTCAAATTGATGCTAAAGGTCAAATAATTGCCAAGGAGGAAAATTACTAGTTTCCTAAGTTTGGGGTGGAAGCTTTGGGATTTGGAATAATGGGGATAATAAATTATGTTTGAACATTAGAATGGCATAAATATTTAATAAAGGAGCTAAATAAATATATACAAGTGAAAATCAAAGTGGCATTTCATCATGAAGACACATGGAGGAAGTGGGACCCACATATGGCTAGATTTCCCCACTACATTTGGCATCATTCTCTCACCAATTCGAATTCAAGGTGAATGGTAACATACTTGGGGGAGTCCAAAAGGTATTATTCATTGCATGACTCATCCAAGGTCGAAATATAGAGGAAGAGTAACTGCCATGGAAGAGGAAGAGGCAATTTGGAGCTAGTGAGACACTTGGGCTAGATTCCCTAGCTCTATGACAACAATGATGAAGATGCTATGACACCTATGACACATATCAGACCTGAAGGCTGACATATGACATATATGACATGTCAGGGCTAAAAATAGACCCCAAGAGGGCGCTCAAGGGTGTTAGGGCAGCTAAGATGCTTCCACATGTGATTTGGTGGAAGTGGGAGACTAGGAATTGTTGTACAAGTGGCGTTCTTTGGAATCTCTTCCCAACATGAGTTGGCATAAGTCTCTTGGAAGGAATTCGACCCATGGAGGACATTAGAAGTTTATAAATTTCAATAACAAAGAATGAAACCAGCTTTTGATCATTTGTAGAATTTGCAATTGCATTTGTGAAGAGGGAGAGCTAGTGGATGACTAGTTTCTTGCCTTAGCCAATTTCGAGGGTGAAAGATTCCCATCCAAGTTGGTAATTGGAAAGGCCATTCAGACCTTTCATTTGGAGCTTTAATGGAGTCTTTATTTGCAGGTTTAATCTACAGGGCAGCTCATGGTTTCTTCTATTGCAGCTCACTCCTTCAACCATTTCCAGTTTTGATGGCATATTCTTGATCCTTGAGGGAGGGAGTTTTTGGTGAGCTATTGTACTCTTTGGGGAAGATTTTAATGCCCCATTTCTTTTGTAATATGAATTAAATACTCTTTTCTTCATCTCCAAAAAGTTTCAGGTCGAAATTCCAAGTAGAAATGTATAAATCTCATTTTTAATGGAAGAACAATGTCATTTCCCCACTACCTTGTTGTGAGCCAATGTTTTGATGATGATTTCGAATGAATGGATGATTCTCTGATATATTTGTGATAAATATACTTCCATGTATGTCTTATACAAGTTTCATGTACTGTACTTGATCATTTGAATCATTTTTACTCAGTTTAATTGCATTGGCAGAAGAAATAGTGCCATTTCCCCAAGGGTCGAATTGGGGATTTTTGCAGTTGAATGGGAGAGGGTGAGAACAGTTGTAATAAACAATTAATGGTGCATATGAGACCTTAATAACATACCTAACACATTAGATACCTCTTTTCATGAATTTGAGTGGGTTTGGAGGCATTTGGGAAGCCATTTTCAGTACTTACCTTAGGGGGATTTGAACCCCAAATTACTAGTAAAATTGCATACTTGGTCCAGAATCTTAAGAGAGTTTGCAGAGGTCTTTTGGTGGCCATATTTTATCCCTGAACATAATATTCAATTCCTAATATCATTCATAAACCTTCCTTGAATATTTGAAGGCATTTGGAGTCAATTTGAGACCTAGAGACCAATACTAGTCAAAGGGAAATCACTAGTAAAGTTACCTACATTGACCAGAATTGAAAGAGTATTTGCAGAAGTGGTTTAAAGGTACAAAGGCATCCCTAAAACACATATTTATGTTCTAATATCATTCATATACCTTCTCAGAAGATTTGGCATCATTTGGGGCAAATTTGGGACCTAGAGATCAAAACTAGTCAAAGGTTGAACCAAGGAAAAAAGTGGAAAATTGCAATTTTAATAAAATTCCTAATAAGGGACATTACACCTAGTGCCACCATTGCTACCACCAAGCTCCAACTCGTTGAACCAGATGAGCCAGAAGAAGGAGAATGCCTCTTCCATTCATAGATGTGGGTAAAAGGCACCCCGCTGCACTTCATCGTTGATAGCAATAGCCAGAAGAATCTCATCTCAGCAGAGGTCGTCAAGCGCCTGGCCCTGCCGACAACGCCGCACCCACAACCCTGCACCATTGGATGGCTCCGCAAAGGAAGCGATCTCCACGTCAACCAACAGTGTTGACTGTCATACGGCATCAAGCCCTTGAAGGACGATTTATTGTGCGATGTTGCTCCTCTCGAAGTTTCAAATGTTCTTTTGGTCCAACCTTATTTGTGGAAACGTCATGCTGTATATGAGTCTAGGCCTCGTAGTGTTATTATTTCTTTGAACAGGAAATTGTACAGGATACCCGAGGCAGTCCCTCCTAGTGTTATTTCCTTGATCTCTGCCAAGTAATGCAGGAAGGTCATCTCTCAGACCAGGAAATTTGTCTTCTTTGTGATTCACTCTCAGAGTGAGAGAAAGATCGTAGCCACATCCAGGGCCTCCGCGACCGATCTCTCCACACAACAAAAGCAAGTGGATAAGGTGGTGGAAGGATACTCAGATATCTTCTCCTCTCCTACCAGGGTACCTCTACACTACCAGGTCAAGCATCCCATCGATCTGACCCCAGGCGCAACGCTACCAAATGAGCCAGACTATCACCGTTCTCTGTTGGAAAACGAGGAGATCAAGAGGCAATCCAAGAATTGCTCCACAAAGGGCACATCCGTCCCAGCTCATCACCTTGTGGGAGCCCAATCGTGCTGGTGTAGAAGAAAGATGGGACCTCGCGACTCTGCATTGATTACCGAGCTCTGAATAAAATCACAGTCCGCAACTGGTACCCGATTCCCCAAATCGATGACCTCCTTGAACAGCTCACGGGGGCCAAATACTTTAGTAAGATTGATCTAAAGTCTGGCTACCACCAGGTCCCAATAGAACAGACAGATGTATGGAAGACCGCCTTCAAGTCAAAAGAAGGTCTTTTTGAATGGCTAGTCATGCCTTTTGGTTTGACAAATGCTCTGTAACTTTTATGAGGATGATGGACGATATCCTACGACCTTTCACCAATACTTTTGTAGTGGTGTATTTGGATGACATCCTCATCTACAGCAAGACTTGGTAGGAACACTTGCAGCATATTCAGCAGGTTCTACACACCCTGCGGAGTACAAACTATATGCAAACTTGGAAAAATGCTCCTTCGGCATGGAAAAGGTCCATTACTTGGGCTACATTGTTGATCGACATGGTCTGCATGTGGATCCATCCAAGATTCAGGTCATCCGTGACTACCCAGCCCCAACCACACTCACTGAACTTCGGAGCTTCTTGGGCCTCGCCAATTTCTATCGCCGGTTCATGCTGGGATTCTCTCATATCGCATGGGCCCTCAGACAGGTGACCAGGGGTGGTGGTAAGGAAAAATTTGTGTGGGGATTGTCCCAACAACAAGCCTTCGATGACTTGAAGAAGCGTTTGTGCTCATCGTCGGTACTCTCATTACTGGACCTGCAACATCCCTTTGAGATGGAGACAGATGCTTCAGATTATGCTGTGGGCACCATTCTCACTCAACACGGCCACCCCATGGCATATCATAGTGAGACACTATCAGATGCTGTTCATAAGTACCCTACCTACGACAAAGAAATGTACTCCATTGTACAAGCCTGCCGCCAATGGAGGCATTACATTCTTGGGAAGGAGACAATCATCCACACTGATCACAAGCCACTACGGTTCATGCAGACCTAAGGAAAGTTTCAGAATGACCGCCAACAGAAGTGATCAACATATTTACAGCAGTTACACCTCAACATCAAATATAAAAAAGGGAGTACCAACCGAGTTGCTGACTGCCTCAGTCGACCTCCAGTCGCGGCACTCACCACGGTGCTAGACTCTTGCGGCCATGAGACCTCTAGATGGCCCCACCTCTATGGGATAGACCCTAACTTCTCCACCAGCTATCAAATGTTGGGCACCAACTCAGTGGTTTCCAATTTCCATCTTCAGGATGGATTGTTGTGTCATCTGGGCCATCTCTGCGTTCCATCAAGCGACCACTCGAAGCTGATTTGGGAAGCTCACTACAGTCGGGTGGCAAGACACTTTGGCGTCGAAAAGACAGTGGTAGTGCTGCAGAAACATTTCTACTGGCCGAAACTTCGACAGGATGTCGGCAAGTATATCAGGTTCTGCACCACTTGCACTATTGCCAAACCGACCACTAAGAAACAGGGCCTATACACCCCTCTGCCTACTCCTGACAGGACATGGGAATCCATCTCAATGGACTACATGTCGAGTCTCCCATCCCCCAAGAGGGGAAACAACTGTGTTTTTGTGGTTGTGGATCACTTTTCTAAGATGGCGATTCTAGCCCCTTGCAAGAAGAACATCACAACAGAAGCCACTGCCAAGCTCTTCTTCGAACGAGTATGGGTACATTTTGGGATCCAGCAGACCATTATCTCAGACCATGACAGTCGGTTCCTCATCTCATTCTGGTTGAACCTCTGGTCACTGCTAGATACCAAGCTCACCAAATCCACTACCTTCCACCCCCAGAGCAATGGCCAAACCGAGGTCGTCAACCGGATGGTCGTACATATCCTGTGCATGTACAATTCAACACACCCCCGCACATGGGATGAGAGTATTCTCTATGTCCAACATAGCTACAACCGAACCCTGCATAGCTCAACTGGCCACAGCCCCTTTCAGGTGGGGTTGGGATTCCAACCATTGGGCCCCATGGATGTTGCACTTCCCCTTGCGACCACCTCGGCCAACTCGTCCCCAGAAGCTAACAAAGCCGCCCGGTTCATTGAACGGATCTAGCATATCCACCAACAGGTTCAGGATATTCTACAAAATTCTAATTCCAAGTACAAGCAGTGCCATGATCAACATCGGGTGCCACATAAGTTTCAAGTGGGCGACAAAGTTTGGTTGCATTTGCAGAAAGAATTCCTTACAGGGCCCCATCGAAAGCTTTGTCCACTCCATTATGGGTCGTACACCATCACCAAGGCAGTGGGTGACAATGATTTTGATCTCAACATTCCCCCCTTCCTTGGTCTGCATCCAGTCTTCAACGTGGCTCTCCCTCGGCCATATTTCCCACCATTATTAGACACCTCAGAGATAGCAGAGAAGTTGACACCAACAGAGCTCAACCCTGACTACCTACAACAAGCATCCAGTGATCATATATCAGACACACAGATCAAGGGCACTCGACATTAAAGGATCCAGCTTTATCGAGTTGTCAAAGCAGGGCAACTCCTGCACCAAGGCAAGTGGCTCACCTGGGGCCAAATTCAACAGAAATTTCCTCATCTGATGGGGGAACTCAACGCAATAGAGACCATTGCTTCCTAAGGAGGGACGATTGATCCAGGTGGATATCGGTGGCCACCCACCTTTCCAACTGGATCAAAACAGTTTTCTAGCAATTTTGGTATTGTACTATTTTTAGTAGTTTTTTGGGTCTTGAACTTCCAGGGCCATTTTGAGGCCCTAAATGACCTTTTTTGGCGATTTCGGGGGGCCAATTGGATGCCTTTGGCTTCCATTTGACCCTAGTTGAAAGTTGTAAATCTTGGATAGACCTTTCCAACGGGATACCGAGCACCCCAAACGGAGATCGTATGAAAAAGTTATGACCCCGGGAAGTTGATGTACTAACTTACCCAAATGGGGCCCACATGACTTTTGGCGCTTCATCTCCTAGGGTTAGGTTTTTGGATGTCTAGGGTTTTTGACATTCCTATTTATTGTAAAAGGACTTGAGAGCCTCATTGTAACCATATTCTTCTGAAATGAGCGCAACCGTCACATCTCTTCTTAGAGATAAGCCGCTACCATTCCAGCAAGCTTGTTTTCCGCTGCATTTTACAGTTTAAGCTTATTCCCTTTTGAATAGAAAACAAGTTTTACTGTATCTCTGTTAAGCATCTGATAATAATCATTATTCATTTTGTTCTGATCATAAAATCCGGATCAGTGGTATCAAAGCGGTCTGCTCCTTGTCGTCTTAATGCATGTCCCCAACGAGGTCAGGGTACAAAGAATTGGGTCTCGAGCTTGTTTCTCTTGAGGACAAAAGCTCTCGCACGCCGAAGCGACCTCTCATGGCAGGAGAAAAGAAAGATGATGGGATAGGAGATCCTATCAAAATGTTGCTTGAGGAATCCCTCATGCAACAAAGGAACGAGATGATGGATAGCTTCGCGCAAATCCTTCGACGACTACCAACAAGCGACGCATCTTCCTCGAGCGGAGGCGCTGCCCCCTTCAAGGTACAAATCAACTTTGATATTCCTATATTTGAAGGACAAATAGAAGCAGATGCTGTAGATAAGTGGTTGAATCTACTAGAAGGGTATTTTTCTGTGGATAACTTTTCGAATAGAGAAAAGATAACTTTTGCACTCCTCAAAGCCGTTCCCCATGTCAAAGATTGGTGGGAAACATTCTGCGAGCAAAAGGACATAGAAGAAGCCCCATTATTTTCAGTCACGGCCACCTAGGAATCCTTTAGGGATGCTATTAAGGAACAATACTACCCTGTTGGAAGTTATGACGACTTGTATACCAAATGGACCACACTGCGACAAGAAAGAGACCAAGCAGTGCCAGAGTTCACAAATATCTTCCATACCTTGTGCACCAAGCTGGGTATCAAAGATTCAGAGCGACATCTGGTGCTCAAGTATCGCGGTGGTCTGCATAGATACATCCATACCGAAATGGAATTTCTGGACATCTCTTCCTTGGACACGGCCTACCGATATGCCGTCAAAATCGAGCAGAAGCTCAAACAAAAGACGCAGCAATTTGGGCCTAGGAACCCCTCACAGCAAAAGACAGGAAAGGGCGGCCCCAACCCACAGAATAAAGGACAAAGCAAATATGGACAGTACCAGGACAACTAGTCCAAGCCACAAGCAAAGAAGGACACCGGAAAGACAAAGAAATATACCGGGAAGTGGTGCGACTTCCATAAGAGCCCTTGGCATAACACTGTTGATTGCTGCTCAAAGCAGTCCCTAGTGGCCAAAGTGAAAGTATCTAAATCAGATGCGGGTTCTGACTCTGATTCCGAACCAGAAAGGGGAAGACAGATCATTGACATGGAACCTAGTGCCACCATTGCTACCACCAAGCTCTAACTCGATGAACCAGACAAGCCAGAAGAAGGAGAACGCCTTTTCCATTCACAAATGTGGGTAAAAGGCACCCCGGTGCACTTCATCGTTGATAGCGGTAGCCAGAACAATCTCATCTCAGCAGAGGTCATCAAGTGCCTGGCCCTGCCGACAACACCGAACCCACCACCCTGCACCATTGGATGGCTCCGCAAAGGAAGCGATCTCCGCGTCAGCCAACAATGCCGACTGTCATATGGCATCAAGCCCTTCAAGGACGAGGTATTGTGTGATGTTGCTCCTCTCAAAGTTTCAGATGTTCTTTTGGGCCAACCTTATTTATGGAAATGTCATGTTGTATATGAGTCTAGGCCTCGTAGTGTTATTATTTCGTTGAACAGGAAATTGTACAGGATAACCGAGATAGTCCCTCCTAGTGCTATTTCCTTGATCTCTTCCAAGCAATGCAGGAAGGTTATCTCTCAGACCGGGAAATTTGTCTTCTTTGTGATTCGCTCTCAGAGTGAGAGAAAGATCGTAGCCACATCCAGGGCCTCCACGATCGATCTCTCCACACAACAAAAGCAAGTGGATAAGGTGGTGGAAGGATACTCAGATATCTTCTCCTCTCCTACTGGGGTACCTCTGCACTACCAGGTCAAGCATCCCATCGATCTGACCCCAGGCGCACCGCTACCCAATGGGCCAGTCTATCGCCATTCTCTGTTCGAAAATGAGGAGAACAAGAGGCAGGTCCAAGAATTGCTCCACAAGGGGCACATCCGTACCAGCTCATCACCTTGTGGGAGCCCAATCGTGCTGGTGCAAATGAAAGATGGGACTTGGCGACTATGCATTGATTACCGGGCCCTAAATAAAATCACAGTCCACAATCGGTACTCGATTCCCCGAATCGACGACCTCCTTGATCAGCTCACGGGGGCCAAATACTTCAGTAATATTGATCTAAAGTCTGGCTACCACCAGGTCCCAATAGAATAGACAAATGTATGGAAGACTGCCTTCAAGTCAAAAGAAGGTCTTTTTGAATGGCTGGTCATGCCTTTTGGTTTGAGAAATTCTCCAACAACTTTTATGAGGATGATGGACGATATCCTACGACCTTTCACCAATACTTTTGTAGTGGTGTATCTAGATGACATCCTCATCTGCAGCAAGACTTGGGAGGAACACTTGCAGCATATTCAGCAGGTTCTGCACACCCTACGGAAGCACAAACTATATGTAAACTTGGAAAAATGCTCCTTTGGCATGTACAGGGTCCATTACTTAGGATACATCATTGATCGACATGGTGTGCATGTGGATCCAGCCAAGATCCAAGTCATTTGTGACTGGCCAGCCCCAACCACACTCACTGAACTTCGGAGCTTCTTGGGCATTGCCAATTTCTATCGCCGGTTCGTGCTGGGATTCTCTCATATCGCATGGGTCCTTGGCCAAGTGACCAAGGGTGGTGGTAAGGCAAAATTTGTGTGGGGCCTGTCCCAACAACAAGCCTTCGATGACTTAAAGAATCGTTTGTGGTCATCGCCGGTACTCTCATTACCGGACCTGCAACATCCCTTAGAGATCGAGACAGATGCTTCAGATTATCTTGTGGGCACCGTTCTCACTCAACACGGCCACCCCATGGCATATCATAGTGAGACACTATCAGATGTTGTTCATAAGTACCCTACCTATGACAAAGAAATGTACTCCATTGTACAAGCCTGCCGCCAGTGGAGGCATTACATTCTTGGGAAGGAGACAATCATCCACACTGATCACAAGCCACTATAGTTCATACAGACCCAAGGAAAGTTGCAGAATGACCACCATCAGAAGTGATCAACATATTTACAGCAGTTCCACCTCAACATCAAATATAAAACAGGGAGTACCAACCGAGTTGATGACTGCCTCAGTCGACCTCCAGTCGCGACACTCACCACGGTGCTAGACTCTTGCGGCCACAAGACATCCGTATGGCCCCACCTCTACGGGACAGACCCTAACTTCTCCACTACCTATCAAATGTTGGGCACCAACTCAGTGGTTGCTAATTTCCATCTTCAGGACGGGTTGTTGTGTCGTCTGGGCCATCTCTGCGTTCCATCAAGCGACCACGCGAAGCTGATTTGGGAAGCTCACTACAGTTGGGTGGCAGGACACTTTGGCATCGAAAAGACAATGGCAGTGCTGCAGAAACATTTCTACTGGTCGAAACTTCGACAGGATGTCGAAAAGTATATCAGGTCCTGCACTGCTTGTGCTATTGCCAAACAGACCACTAAGAAACAGGACCGATATACCCCTTTGCCTACTCCTGAAAAGCCGTGGGAATCCATCTCAATGGACTACATGTTGGGGCTCCCGTCCACCAAGAGGGGAAACGACTGTGTTTTTGTGGTTGTGGATCGCTTTTCCAAGATGGCGATTCTAGCCACTTGCAAGAAGAACATCACAGCAGAAGCCACTGCCAAGCTCTTCTTCGAACGAGTATGGGTACATTTTAGGATCCCGCAGACCATTAGCTCAGACCATGATAGTTGGTTCCTCAGCTCATTCTGTTCGAGCCTCTGGTCACTGCTAGATACCAAGCTCACCAAATCCACTGCCTTCAACCCCCAGATCGATGGCCAAATCGAGGTCGTCAACCGGATGGTCGTACATATCCTGCGCTTGTACAATTCAACACACCCCCTCACATGGGATGAGAGTATTCCCTATGTCCAACATAGCTACAACCAAGCCTTGCATAGCTCAACTGGCCACAGCCCCTTTCAAGTGGGGTTGGGATTCCAACCATTGGGCCCCATGGATGTTGCACTTCCCCTTGCGACCACCTCCGCCAACTCGTCCCCAGAAGCTGACAAAGCCACCCAGTTCATTGAACAGATCCAGCATATCCACCAACAGGTTCAGGATATTCTACAAAATTCTAATGCCAAGTACAAGCAACACCATGATCAACATCGGGTGCCACATAAGTTTAAGGTGGGCGACAAAGTTTGGTTGCATTTGCAGAAAGAACGCCTTACAGGGCCCCATCGAAAGCTTCGTCCACTCTGTTATGGGTCATACACCATCACCAAGGCAGTGGGTGACAATGCTTTTGAGCTTAACATTCCCCCCTTCCATGGTCTGCATCCAATCTTCAACGTGGCTCTCCTTCGGCCATATTTCCCACCATTATTAGACACCTCAGAGATAGCAGAGAAATTGACACCAACAGAGCTCAACCCTGACTGCCTACAACAAGAATCCAGTGATCATATTGCAGACACACAGATCAAGGGCACTTGACATCAAAGGATCCATCTTTATCAAGTTGTCAAAGCAGGGCAGCTCCTGCACCAAGGCAAGTGGCTTACCCGGGGCCAAATTCAGCAGAAATTTCCTCATCTGATGTGGGAACTCAACGCAATGGAGACCATTGCTTCCTAAGGAGGGAGGATTGATCCAGGTGGATATCAGTGGCCACCCACCTTTCCAACTGGCTCAAAATAGTTTCCTGGCAATTTTGGTATTGTACTATTTTTAGCAATTTTTCGAGTCCTGAACTTCCGGGGCCATTTCGAGGCACTAAATGACCTTTTTTGGTGATTTGGGGGGGGAAAATGGATGCCTTTGCCTTGCATTTGGCCTTAATTGAAAGTTGTAAATCTCGGATAGACCTTTCCAACGGGCTACCAAGCGCCCCAAACGGAGATTGTATGCAAAAGTTACGACCCCGGGAAGTTGATGTACTAACTTACCCAAATGGGGCCCACATGACTTTTGGCGCTTCATCTCCTAGGGTTATGTTTTTGGATGTCTAGGGTTTTTGACATTCCTGTTTATTGTAAAAGGCCTTGAGAGCCTCATTGTAACCATCTTCTTGCGAAATGAGCGCAGCCGTCACATCTCTTCTCAGAGATAAGCCGCCACCATTCCAGCAAGCTTGTTTTCCGCTGCATTTTACAATTTTAGCTTATTCCCTTATTAAATAGAAAACCAGTTTTACTGTATCTCTGTTAATTTGTGTTAAGCATCTGATAATAATTTGTATTCATTTCGTTCTAATCATAAAATTTGGATCAATGGTATCAGAGCGGTCTGCTCCTTGTCGTCTTAATGTATGTCCCCAACGGGGTCAGGGTACAAATAATTGGGTCTCGAGCTTATTTCTCTTGAGGACAAAAGCTCTCGCACACCCAAGTGACCTCTCATGGCAGGAGAAAACAAAGATGACAGGATAGGAGATCCTATCAAAATTTTGCTTGAGGAAACCCTCACACAGCAGAGGAACGAGATGATGGATAGTTTCGCGCAAATCCTTCGACGACTACCAACAAGCGATGCATCTTCCTCGAGCGGAGGTGCCGCCCCCTTCAAGGTACAAATCAACTTTGATATTCCTATATTTGAAGGACAGATAGATGTAGATGCTATAGATAAGTGGTTGAATCTACTAGAAGGGTATTTTTCTGTCCATAACTTTTTGAATAGAGAAAAGATTACTTTTGCGCTCCTCAAAGTCGTTCAACATGTCAAAGATTCGTGGGAAACATTCTGCGAGAAAAAGGACACAGAAGATGCCCCATTATTTTCAGTTATGGCCACCTGGGAATCCTTCAGGGATGCTATTAAGGAACAATACTACCCTGTTGGAAGTAATGACGACTTGTATACCAAATGGACCACAATGCGACAAGAAAGAGACCAAGCAGTGCCAGAGTTCACAAATATCTTCCATACCTTGCGCACCAAGCTGGGTATCAAAGATTCAGAGCGACATCTGGTACTCAAGTATTGCGATGGTCTGCATAGATACATCCAGACTAAAATGGAATTTTTGGACATCTCTTCCTTGGTCGCGACCTACTGATATGCTGTCAAAATCGAGCAGAAGCTCAAACAAAAGACGAGGCAATTTGGTCCTAGGAACCCCTCACAGCAAAAGACAGGAAAGGGTGGCCCCAACCCACAAAATAAAGGACAGAGAAAAGATGGACATTACCAGGACAACCAGTCCAAGCCGCAAGCAAATAAGGACAACAGAAAGACAAAGAAAGATACCGGGAAGTGGTGCGACTTCCATAAGAGCCCTTGGCATAACATTGCTGATTACCGCTCAAACCAGTCGCTAGTGGCCGAAGTGAAAGCATCTTAACCAGATGCGGGTTCTGAATCTGATTCCAAACCAGAAAGGGGAAGACGGATCATTGACATGGAACCTAGTGCCACCATTGCTACCACCAAGATCCAACTCGATGAACCAGACGATCCAGAAGAAGGAGAACGCCTCTTCCATTCACAGATGTGGGTAAAAGGAACCCCGCTGCACTTTATCGTTGATAGTGGTATCCAGAACAATCTCATCTCAGTAGAGGTTTTCAAGCACCTAGCCCTACCGACAACGCCACACCCACAACCCTGCACCATTGGATGGCTCCGTAAAGGAAGCGATCTCTGCATCAGCCAACAATGGCGACTATCATACAGTATCAAGCCCTTCAAGGACGAGGTATTGTGTGATGTTGCTCCTCTCGAAGTTTCAAATGTTCTTTTGGGCCAACCTTATTTATGGAAATGTCATGTTGTACATGAGTCTAGGCCTCGTAGTGTTATTATTTCTTTGAATAGGAAATTTTACAGGATACCCGAGGCAGTCCCTCCTAGTTCTATTTCCTTGATCTCTACCAAGCAATGCAGGAAGGTCATCTCTCAGATCGGGAAATTTGTCTTCTTCGTGATTCACTCTCAGAGTGAGAGAAAAATCGTAGCCACATCAAAGGCCTCCACGACCGATCTCTCCACACAACAGAAGCAAGTGGATAAGGTGTGGAAGGATACTCAGATATCTTCTCCTCTCCTACCGGGGTAGCTCTACACTGCCAGGTCAAGCATCCCATCGATCTGACCCCAGGCGCACCGCTACCCAATGGGCCAGTCTATCAACGTTCTCTATTGGAAAACAAGGATATCAAGAGGCATATCCAAGAATTTCTCCACAAGGGACACATCCATCCAAGCTCATCACCTTGTGGGAGCCCAATCATGCTGGTGCAGAAGAAAGATGGGACTTGGCGACTCTGCATTAATTATCGGGCCCTAAATAAAATCACAGTCCGCAACCAGTACCCAATTCCCCGAATCGACGACCTCCTTGATCAGCTCATGGGGGCCAAATACTTTAGTAAGATTGATCTAAATTTTGGCTACCACCAGGTCCCAATAGAGCAAACAGATGTATGGAAGATTTCCTTCAAGTCAAAAGAAGGTCTTTTTGAATGGCTGGCCATGCCTTTTGGTTTGACAAATGCTCCAGCAACTTTTATGAGGATGATGGACGATATCCTACGACCTTTCACCAATACTTTTGTAGTGGTGTATCTGGATGACATCCTCATCTGCAGCAAGACTTGGGAGGAACACTTGCAGCATATTCAGCAGGTTCTGCACACCCTGCGGAAGCACAAACTATATGCAAACTTGGAAAAATGCTCCTTCGGCAAGGACAGGGTCCATTACTTAGGTTACATCATTGATCGACATGGTGTGCATGTGGATCCATCCAAGATCCAGGTCATCCGTGACTGGCCAGCACCAACCACACTCACTGAACTTCGGAGCTTCTTGGCCGTCGCCAATTTCTATCGCTGGTTTGTGCTGGGATTCTCTCATATCGCATGGGCCCTCAGCGAAGTGACTAGGGGTGGTGGTAAGGAAAAATTTGTGTGGTGCCTATCCCAACAACAAGCCTTCGATGACTTGAAGAAGCGTTTGTGCTCATCGTCGATACTCTCATTATCGGACCTGCAACATCCCTTTGAGATCGAGACAGATGCTTCAGATTATGCTATGGGCGTCGTTCTCACTCAACATGGCCACCCCGTGGCATATCATAGTGAGACACTATCAGATCCTGTTCGTAAGTACCCTACCTATGACAAAGAAATGTACTCCATTGTACAATCCTGCCGCCAGTGGAGGCATTGCATTCTTGGGAAGGATACAATCATCCACACTGATCACAAGCCACTACATTTCATGCAGACCCAAGGAAAGTTGTAGAATGACCGCCATCAGAAGTGGTCAATGTTAACACCCAAAAAGTGCTCACTAGCTCATTTACCACATTATATGGCTCATTTGTCCATTTTCCTACCATATTTCCATTAAAAATCCCAAAAAATCCCATTAAAAAGCCTCCAAAAGGCTTAAAATGCCTCCAAAAGGCCATAAAACCCTCAAAATAGCCTAAAAAAGGCTAAAAAACCCCCTTTTCCTCCAAAAATAGCAAAAATCACCCAAAAAGGGAATAAAAAATATAAAATAATGAGGAAAAGGAGGAAAAAACCCTATACAGCTGCATAAAACCATGTGTTTCCTAAAACCATGGGTCAGCACTCCACCACCAAAAAACTATAAATAGGTGATGGAGATCCATTATTCCATATCCACAATCACAAGCACCCTTACTCTGCCAAAATCTCTCTCGAAACCCTAGTTCACCTTTGAACTATTTTCACCTTGAGAGCCACCTTTGGCCCGTTCCCATCATTGGAGAAGGAGAAGGAGCATCTTGAAGCTTGGAGCATCCTCTTGGACACTGCAAAGGGCTTCATCAAACCTTGACACTCAAGGTAACATTAATAGAAAAAGTCATTCTTTTCATTTGATGTTTATGTTTCATGCAATATTTTAGAAGTAATTTAATTGTTGTTTTAGCTTAATTAGTTTAATATACTGAACTGCTACTAAGGAGTCCATTCTCCTTAGTAGGTGCTCATTGGCACAAGCTAGGGGTAAAACCCTAGCTACAGTTTTGGCGACTCCCCTAGTTTTCGAATTTCTGGTTTCCGTTTTTTTAATTTTTCCTTTCGGCTATCCCTTTCGGCCGCCGCATACCGCGTTTTTTCCCTCTGCAGTCGCGTCCCGACCGCGCCTTTCAAGCCTTTACCTGTGATCCGACCGCAGCTCTCAGACTGCTTCCGACGCCCTGCCGGCGGATTCAATTCTGTTACCTGCGATCCGACCGTGGCTAATCAACCTGTTTGCCGCGATCTGACTGCGCCTGTCGGCCTTTTTCCCGCGTCGCAACTGCGGCTTTCTGCCTCTTTCGTGCGTCCCGACTGCGACTGTTAGCCCTTCTGCCGCGACCCGACTGCGTCTGTTTCCCTGTTTCCTGCGTCCCGACTGCCTCTGTTGGCCCGATAGCCGCGACCTGACCGCCGCTGTTTCCCTTAAACCCGCGGTCGGCCTGTTCCAATTCGCCACAGACCCGCGGTCTGATTTCTGCTCTTTTCCTGTTTTGAGCCCAGCCCCTTTTGCTGCAATATTTTCTGCATCTGAACAGCCCCCTGTCCCACCTGCAGCCTCACTACCTTACCAGCCTTTCTGCAATATAATTTCTGTTCCCTTTACAGAATTCTTTTAAAAATTTTAGTGTTTTTTAAATTCAGAAAATTTTGCAAGTTAAACTTTCAATTTCCTTATTATTGATAGATTGGAAGTTGCCCCCCTTGTGGCACTTCTATTTTTGGGTTCAACACCTCACGAGCACACACTCTGTCACATAAAATCAAGTGAGCCTTAAAAAGTACCTAACTAAACCAACATTCTAACCCCACTTGGGGAACACAAAAGAATCATTGTAGTTAGGTAGGATCAGGGGGATAGGCTTCCAATAACACCCCTTGGTTATTTCACTTGAGACATAGTTGTTGTCCAAATAGGGAACCAAAATCCCCTAGTACTTTTTGGCACGGTCACGACCAGTTTATCAGAGGGCCTCTCCCTTAGGAGGGTTGAAGTTGGGAGACTGGTTCCGGAGGCCTGAGTGGAATACCGCACTCCATTCAGTAACCGAAGGGCTACCTTTCGCGGTTCGCGGGATATCCTTGTATAGGGGTATTGCGGTCAACGAACTAAACGGCAGATTCACCTTTCTGGACGTGTCATGAACGGGGTATCTTAGTTGCCATTCTTCTAGGATTGACTACCCGGTGTCCCTCCCGGTAGGGGGATATCATAGCCACTTGACTTTCCTACTCATATTGTCTGACTTGGATTTCATCACCTTGCAGAGGATATGTTTAGTTGATTCAGAATACTTTTAGTTAGGTGTTTGCATGCTCCTTTACCTCCCTTTGGTCTAGCGAGTTCACCATTTTTTCTTTTTAGGAAACCTGCTGCTTGTTGGTATTCTGACCATCTTTGTTGTTACTCCACCTATTGTAGCACAGCTGCTGCAGTGGGTGTTTTGAGTTGGTTGTTGGCCTGAGTGCCTTGCTTTTTAGCTCTCCTTCTGCACACTCGGTTGCATTAGGATTTTTGAGCTGTTTTTATACTCACCTCAACCCACAGAGATTTGACACCATCTGTCACCATTGAGTCCCCGAGACATTCTCGGCGCCTCAGGGGCGAGCCCCCACAGCACGGTTCTCTTGACACCACTCGTCATAGATTCCGATCATTGTCCGTTGATACCACTCATCACAGATCTAGAGCCTTGTCACTTGACTCCACTCGTCAGCGACGTAGGTCTCCGTCACCAGATAGTGACGCCCCTTACTTTACCTCTGATTCTGACGAAGATTCTGAGAACCCTATTTATACTGCCCCTACTAGCCCCATGGCTGGCACGACTTCCACTCCATTTGTCATAGGGACCAGTGGTGGCACATCCACCACTACACCAGTTACTACACCTGTTTTTGGTATGCCCTCCATGGGGCAACCATCTACCGTTCCCCTCACGGTACCTATTCCCACAGCGGGAATACCTATCCCCACTACATCAGTGGCTCACACTACCCATGGTGGTGCTGGACCATCCTCCACTACCTCAGTTCCCCCACTTGGGGGCACCACCCTAAATCTTGTCCCTCCACTTGGGGGCACTGGCCCCAACTTGGTCCATAGCACTACTATGTCACAGCCTTCTTCCAGTTTGCCGTTCATGGCTAGCCTTAACCTACCTGACCTGGCCAGATTGACCAACGATCCTATTCGACACGACCCTACGTGGCCTCATATGCCTACCAAGCTCCCCTCTGATATCCCTAAGTTCGAGGGGAAGGCTGGTGAGGACCCACAAAACCATATCATGTCTTTCCACCTTTGGTGTTCCTCTAACTCCATCGTGGATGACTCTGTTCGCCTCCGTCTCTTACAGCGCACCTTCACTGGCTCTGCAGCCAAGTGGTATATTGAGCAGCCTCATGGGACCCACGCCACCTTTGCTTCCCTGGCCTCGACCTTCCTGCAGTTCTTCCAATTGCCTGTCCGCTATGACGCTGGCGTTGAGATCCTTCTATCTTGTAGACAAAACATGGCTACCCATATCACGGACCACATCCATGAGTGGCGTCGACGCCGTAGCTTATGCAAGATCAAACTTGACGACCGTATCTTCCTAGATTGGTTCCTCAAATCCCTTCTCCCGGTTATCGCTAAGGATGTGGCCTCAGAAAGACCCCAGTCTGAAGAAGAAGCCATCCTTAAGGCACAACAGTTCGACCTCATTTACGCCCAATCGGGTTACCTTTATACCATTATACCTGACGCCCCTCGCGGCGAGTCCTCTCAGCATGATGCGCCGGGGGCATCCCACGCTGCAGATGGTATCATTGGCCGTGTTTCTTCGCATCCCCAACCATTTTCTATAGCATGTCCTACCCCTGGCCCCGACCTGTCGCGGGCTACCTCACAATCTGGAGCAACCAACTCATATGCTCCCATGACACATCACCATTCCCATGGACCCTCATGTCCACCTCAGTGCTTCGGGTATGCGACTCCTGCTTATGCTCCTCCAGTCGCCCCTCAGCCTTACTACCATCAGCAGGCTTCCCCAGCTCCTGCGCCTTCACAAGCCCCACCCGCTTATTATCCGCCCCAGGCAGCCCCTGCGGCACATCCACAACCTGCTCCGCAGTCCTATCAGCAACCCCCTCAAGTTGCTGCACCTGCTCAGCCTCAACCTACATATCATCCTCCGCAGCCTGCTCCAGCACCTGCGCAACCTCAAAATCCACCTGCTGCCCAAGGGCAAGTTTACGCCCAACAGAACCCGCAGCAAAACCAGAACAACCAACGTAACCAGGGCCAACCGAACCGCGGCAAAGGCTGTAATCGTGGGAACAACCAACCTGCCGACCAAGCTGGCCAACAGGATAATCCCCCCGACAACAACAATGCGGCCCCCGCTAATCAAAACCCTGATCGCCCGCCCAAGCAGGCTAAAAACCCCAATTTGCGAACAAACCACCCTTGTTCTATTTGCGGGGTCTATGGACACTATACCCATGCTTGCCCACACTTGGAGCGAGCTCGCCAACTCTGGGTTGACGAGGCCCATCGCCAAGGGCATGCGGCCCCCCAAGCGCCACCCAACCCCCCCCAACCTCAACAACCCCCTTTGGTGCTGCAAAACCCATTACCGACCCAAGGCGTAGTGAACACTCAGCTGTTAGCTCCCCATCAAGCCAACACGCCCCAAAAACAACAGATCACTTACGCTGCTCCTGATCAACCCATGTTTGATTCAGGTACCCACCACTTGCTGATGATGTCATCTGCTGACGTCAACCTCCAGACCCGTCGGAACCAATACGGCTCCACCTCTGAAGCCCCTCCCACGGATAAACCTACTAACGCTCATCCCACCGATCAGGCGTTACGTATACCTCCGCCTCCCATAGACGGCGCTGCGAAAGCACCTCGTTTCCCCCTTCGCCGAATCAACAATAACCCTAACGCGCGCGCTGCGTCAAACTACAACATCGTAGACGACCTAGCCCAATCTCCCGCAGCCATGTCTGCGTTAGAAGTCTTGAAGAACTGCCCTTCCCAGCGCAAGACTTTACTTTCCGCCATTGGGGGGATTGACCCAACTGATTCGCATTTGATGGCATTTGATTTAGACCAGTCTGAACCACGCCTACCTTCTAGCTTAGCATTCCAAGTTACTGTCTCCGTTAGGAATCTTGTCATCCATTAGTGCATCATCGATGAGGGTGCCTCCACATGCGTTATGTCTACATTCGTATGGCAGAAGCTAGGATCCCCTCCTCTCCAGCAGTCCACCACTGCGTTACGCGCCTACGACGGTCGTTCGGCCCCAGCCCCAAGGCCTCCTACCCAACGTACCTGTCCAGTTAGGTGGTAAAACCGTCCTTATTGACATAGAGGTAATCAATGCCCAATTGGATTATAACCTTTTACTTGGCCGAAGCTACATGTATGCCATGCGGGCGGTTGCCTCTTCTGTCTTTCGCACCATGATGTTCCCCCATGAAGGACGCGTGGTTAAGATTGACCAGCTCACCTACTATGATCCCAGTGCTCCGACGGCACCGGAAAATTTTCTCCCCATGGTTGAACAACCTGTTTCTCCTGCCACCACCTCGTTTGTTTCCTCTACGGGGCCTGGAGTCTACTCAGACGCGCCGATGACCTCCACCTTTCAATCCATCCCTCCGCCGTCATCTACGCCCGAAATGTCTGACTTATGTACCTTGTCCCACGACAACCTACCACCTAATCCTCAACCACCCTTGTTGCCTAAACCACCATTGGTACCTAGCCACATTGGTGTTACACCGATCCATACGATCCCCTTCCTAGTTCCTCCATCGGGAGTAGTAAGCGCCCCGGTCATGGCTACCCTTAGCCTCCCTGGGTTAACCTTGGGATTACCTGTATGGTATCTTTCGCCTCCCGTTCGCCCGCCGACACCAGATGTCGTCCTCCAACCGGTGCAACCCATGGCTACTACCACTCAGCCACCTCCCGGTGTCTCTACCCCTTCGTCCTCTACGACACCTCCTCCTACTCCCAAACCCACTGGGGGCAGAGGTCCACAACCTTACACTGCTGTACCACCTCCCAAGACAGTCAAGAACCCTCCAGTGTTTCGTGCTCCTCCCAAATGCTCGCTGTGTGACGAGTTGGGCCATGCGACCCACCAATGCCCACAGTTACCCGCATTGCAGAAGCACATGCAAATGCTCGATGATGACCCCAACATCCCAACTGTCGAACTAAACCCCACTCCTAAGCCTAAAGATAAGTCCCTACATACCAACCACTCCTGCGCCATCTGCGGTATTTACGGGCACTATTCACATCATTGTCCCGATCTCCCGGATTACAGAGTGGCTCTCTATGAGATGAACAATCTGGATCTTGAGACGGCACCATCTACCATTGAGGAGATCTATCCCCCAGACTCTTCACCTTCCGGAGAGGTTAATACCATCTATATGATCTCTTCCACCACTACTCCCTCGTCAACCGATTTGACGACGCAAACTTTCCGTACTGAAGAGGAGATTCTTGAGGCCCTAACTGCCCCGGATTATCCCTGGGATGACATGCACCACCGTTCCTATTTCATCCCAGAAGCGTCTTCCTCTAGCTCCGCTACCCAATACGTGGTCGAATCCAAAGACTTCCTCCCCACTAAGGTTGACTGGTTCAAAGACCCTATTCCTGCTCCTGATGCCTTCGAGGAAGGTAACATGGCCAACATCTCACCTGTCATCCAAGTTGGTATCGCTGCCCCAGGATGTGCCCCTGAACTCATTACTTCAGGAGCATTCTGCAGTAAACAAGAGATTGAGGACTACATACACCTTTTCAAAGAATTCCGTGACGTCTTTGCCTGGTCCTATACCGAAATGCCTGGTCTTGATCCCGCCGTTATAGAGCACCACATTGACACATGGCCTGATGTACCCCCCGTTCGTCAGAAACAGCGCCCCATTCATCCCTCAAAGCTCCCAGCTGTCAAAGCCGAGATTGAGAAGCTGCGCAAGGCAGGGTTCATTTATCCTATTGCCTATACCACTTGGGTTTCAAACCCCGTTCCAGTTAACAAAAAGCAAGGGACCATCCGCGTATGCACTGACTTCCGTGACTTAAACCATGCTTGTCCCAAGGACAACTTCCCCACGCCGTTCATCGATCAACTCATAGATGCGTGTGCGGGGCATGAGGTCCTCTCCTTCATGGACGGTTTTTCCGGATATAATCAGATTCAGATCCGTAAGGAAGACCAGTACAAAACTGCCTTTACTACCCCATGGGGCACCTTTGCCTATCGCGTCATGCCTTTCGGCCTCAAAAATGCTGGTGCCACTTTCCAGCGGGCCATGACCTATTGCTTCCACGACTTGGTCCATATCCTGTTAGTCTACCTTGATGACCTCACAGCTCGTTCCCGGAAACGATCAGACCACCTTAACGACCTTCGGCAAGTTTTTCTGCGTTGTCGCAAATACCAAATTCGCTTGAACCCACACAAGTGTGTCTTTTGCGTACCGGCAGGCCGATTGTTGGGTTTCATTGTTTCCCAGAAAGGAATTACTGTTGACCCTCTAAAGGTCCAAGCTATTTTAGACCTCCCCCCTCCTCGCACGCTCCGGCAGCTCCAAAGCCTGCAGGGGCGATCTAACTTCCTTCGACGCTTCGTTCCTGATTATGCCACCACAGTTCACGGTTTCTTGCGCCTGCTCCGCACCCACGTACCCTTCGTCTGGGATGCGCCAGCAGAAGCTGCATTCGAGGCCCTCAAGAAGGCCCTCACACAAGCCCCTCTGGATTTCACTCGAGACTTCATCCTTTACGTGTCGGCCTCCGAGCATGCCGTATCTGGAGTCTTAGTTCAAGAAGACGCTTCTCACCAGGAGCATGTCATTTACTACGTTAGCCAGACTTTGTCTGGTCCACCACTACGTTACCCATATGAGGAGAAACTTGCCCTAGCAGTGGTCTTTTCCGTTCAAAAATTGTGACACTACATCTTAATGAGTCATACCACAGTCGTCGCCGACTCTAACCCCATGGTATATCTTCTAAACCGGCGGCTACTCCAAGGTCGTGTTGCCAAATGGGTCATTATCCTCCAAGAATATGACCTTACCTTCAAAACACCTAAGAGCACTAAAGCCCTCGCGCTTGCCCAGCTCATTACTGATCTCCCTTCCCTTCTCCCGGCCAAACCAATCTCCGATGAGTTACCCGACAATCACCTGTTCACTATCTCGTCCGATGACCCATGGTACGGTGATATCTTGTTATACCTACGCACGCAAAAGTTCAGACCCAAAGTTACACGAAATGGACGCCGTCGCATCCGCCACCAGGCCTCTCGATATCTCCTCTTAGGCGATGTCCTCTACCGGCGCGGGGTTGACACAATTCTTCGTCGTTGCCTTACCCATGAGGAAGCTGAACACGTCCTTAATGACTGTCATAGCGGCGACTGCGGAGGCCATTTCTCAGGGATGGCCACCGCCCAAAAGGTCGTCCGCGCCGGATACTTCTGGCCCACACTTTTCACTGACTGCATCACTGCGGTCAAACACTGCCATAACTGCCAACTTTTTGCCCCCAAGGCCCGGACACCTCCTGCTCCGTTACACCCAGTCGTCACCGTTGGTCCCTTTTGTAAGTGGGCCATAGACTTCATGGAATGTAGAACCCAGTCTGCCAACGGCCACAAATATATTGTTGTCGCTGTTGATTACTTCACCAAATGGGTGGAAGCCATGCCTACCTTCAATTGTACCGCTGACACTGCTGCCCGCTTCTTTTTCAACCATGTCATCGCCCGATTCGGGGTTCCTAAGCAGTTAGTCTCTGACCATGGTTCACACTTCGAAGATGCCGTCTGGCGTGAGTTATCCACCCTCCTTAAGTATGAGCACCAATTTTCCTCTGCTTACTACCCCCAAGGGAACGGCCAAGTAGAGGCCATCAATAAAATCCTTAAAACCATCCTCCAACGAACAGTTGACAAGCATAAGTCCAATTGGCACCACATGTTGTTCCCTGCTTTGTGGGCTTATCGCACCTCCACTAAGACCGCCACTGGTTTTACACCATTTCATTTAGTTCACGGTATAGAGTCTGTTCTCCCCATCGAGTGTCAGATCCCTGCCTTACAGATCGCCGTTGAGCTTCTCCCTGACACCACCCCCCTCGAGCAGCGTCTGCTGCTCCTCGAACAAGCCGATGAAGACCGTCGGGCCACTCTCCAGAACATCGAAGCTGCCAAAAACCGCTCCAAAGCCGACTATGATAAACATGTTCACCCTCGAACTTTCCGCGAAGGGGACCTAGTCCTCGCCTACGACCAAGCCCATGACAAAACCGGTAAAGGGAAGTTCGAATCCATGTGGCAAGGCCCTTACATCGTGCAGACCTGCCTCGGCAAGGGGGCATACATCTTAGCTGACTCTGAAGGCCGTCCTTTGCGCAACCCTCGTAATGGGTTGTATCTTAAGCGTTTTTACCCATAAAAAGAAACCCGCGGCCTCATTGGTCTGCGTTGTACAGTACTTTCTTTTTTGTTTTTGTTTTTCCAAACCGTTTCCACCATTGGAATCAGCACGACGAGACCGTCATGATGGTCACCTCGTTGCATTATTTTTGTTCCGTCATTTTTTGCCCATTTTTTCAGACACCACTAGTCGCCTCGGTTTGCGTGCCACATCGGCCGTTCTCCATTTTTCACATGTTTTATATCATCGGATTCATTTTTCCGAGCTGGTGATGATGCTTGAGATAATTTCTCGCTCTCACCCCCTGATCTTTCGGGTATTTTTCCGCAACGCCCTCGTCACCTCGGTGTGCGTGCCACATCGGCCGTTACCCGTTTTTTGACATCCTTTATTTCGCCGGATTCATTTTTCCGAGCTCATGATGATGCTTGAGATCATTTCTCGCTCTCACTTGGTACAATTTCAACATTGTGTCCCAACACCTTGCTGCCTCGGTTTGCGTGCCACATCGGCTGCCATCGGATTGTTCCACATTTTTACATGAGCCATTCACTCCTGTCATACTGTAAATGTTTCGTTATTTTGCCACCATTTCATCTACCCCGCAAGGAGGTCCATCAGTGTTCCCACCTACCCTCGTTCTTGGTCATCATTACTAAACCTTGATTGAACACTTCCTCCTTGCCTGGCCATTCCTTTTGTTCGGTATAATTTTATCCCTTTTTCGGGCCGGACAAGTCCTTTACGAAAAAGGCACTTAGGGAGTTTCCGTTAAGCTCTTTTCTGACTCCTAAAAGAATGAAAAGATCGCCGAGCAATCTTGCTTCCTTTCATGCTCGCTAAAGTACCTGAAAGGGCGTCTATCTGGTATAAGTTTAACCCTTTTCCGGACCTGGTAGACTAATTACGAAAAAGGAATACTCTAGTCACACCGGCTAGAAGAGTTCTTCATTGCATCCTTTTATGCTTCTTTGGGCCTTGGAGACTAAATCTACGAAAAAGCAACCCCCTGGAGTCTTCTTACTTGCTTTCAGACTCTCTAAAATTGAAAGCAACCACGAGCATACGCTGTCTTGGGCTCGTTAAATCCACACGACAGTACCATTCCATCATTTCAGAGTCTTCTTATCGCTTTCAGACTCCTTAAAATTGAAAGCAACCACGAGCATGAACTGTCCTGGGCTCGTAAAATCCACACGACAGTATCATTTTATCCACACACTTCTTCTAGTTCCTTAACCCATGAAGAAGTATCCTCCCGTGCCTCATGGCACTGTGATCGATCATCTCGGCAGCACCCTCAATCAGGTCGCCTTTGTTCAGAGTATTCTGCAGTCTCCTGCCATTGTACACCAACTTGAGTCTCCCTCAGCCAGTTATCCTCCCAGATCCATTACAGCTATGATCCCTTTCCCCTCAGCCAGTTTCATATGCTGCCAGATCATTCCCATTATCATACTCTGAACAAAGGAAGTTGGAGTCCACCCACTCTACTTTCCCAGTTTTCCCCCCACAGTTTGGTCAGTCCTGCCATCAGTACTATCCCATTTCGGTTCTCCACCTCGCGCTTCTGTCAAGGAAACATCATTGCCTTGATAGTTGCAGGTCTCCCTCTGTCGACGACAGCTCCTCTACTCCAGAGGATAGGCCCAGAGGTCCCTACGCCTTGGACTTATCACCATCTGTGGTAAGTGCCTACGGATCATTCTGAGAGGATTCATCATTGCCTCTCCGAGTGGTTGTTCCTCACATGCTCGACTTCAGCACCTTGATCGCATCGTTGAGGATCGCGTAGGATTATATCCCATCAGTTTTTAGTCGAAGACCCCGGATTTCCCCCGACTCTAGCACATTGGTGAGTCACTTCGGAACACCCAGTTGTATGTTCCCATGGATGTCCGGGCTGCATTGGCGATTGTATTCGGAAGCCATCCAGTTATATGCTTCCTTGAGTACCCATTTCAGTTCCTGTCCAGTGTACCATGGAGAGTATGACCCCAGTCACTCTGATCCAGCAGCTCATCAGTTCCTTTGGTACCACACTCAGCAGCACTGTTGATTGTTCCAGTGCCCCAGTTCTGCAGTTCACACATGATCTGCTCAGCAGTATGTCCCAGATTTTGTGTTCCCTCTGGACACTTATGATGTACACAGTGGTTATGTATTTTTTTAGGTCCCCTTTTTTTCGGGCCTCACAGTTATGTTTATGTATCTTGATACGAGCATGGGTATGCCCGCCTCGTCCATATATTGAGATTATTCCTCAGTCAGTATTTGAGGTCATGTATATTTCAGGTCCCCATTTTTTGGACCCCATTGTTATTATGTTATATCCTGATACGAGCATGGGAATGCCCGCCTCGTCCATATGATCAGATGATTCCTCATCCTTTATTGAGGTTATGTACTTTTAGTTCTTGCAGTTGTTCGGGATCGTTGTTCCGGGCTCCAGTTTGTTTCTTCTCTTCTCTCCACATCCCAGGAAAACCATTCACGACTTATGATGTCCATCGGCCATACGATGAGCTCCTGCCCTCGCACATCAGGGGGCAATCTGTTAACACCCAAAAAGTGCTCACTAGCTCATTTACCACATTATATGGCTCATTTGTCCATTTTCCTACCATATTTCCATTAAAAATCCCAAAAAATCCCATTAAAAAGCCTCCAAAAGGCTTAAAATGCCTCCAAAAGGCCATAAAACCCTCAAAATAGCCTAAAAAAGGCTAAAAAACCCCCTTTTCCTCCAAAAATAGCAAAAATCCCCCAAAAAGGGAATAAAAAATATAAAATAATGAGGAAAAGGAGGAAAAAACCCTATACAGCTGCATAAAACCATGTGTTTCCTAAAACCATGGGTCAGCACTCCACCACCAAAAAACTATAAATAGGTGATGGAGATCCATTATTCCATATCCACAATCACAAGCACCCTTACTCTGCCAAAATCTCTCTCGAAACCCTAGTTCACCTTTGAACTATTTTCACCTTGAGAGCCACCTTTGGCCCGTTCCCATCATTGGAGAAGGAGAAGGAGCATCTTGAAGCTTGGAGCATCCTCTTGGACACTGCAAAGGGCTTCATCAAACCTTGACACTCAAGGTAACATTAATAGAAAAAGTCATTCTTTTCATTTGATGTTTATGTTTCATGCAATATTTTAGAAGTAATTTAATTGTTGTTTTAGCTTAATTAGTTTAATATACTGAACTTCTACTAAGGAGTCCATTCTCCTTAGTAGGTGCTCATTGGCACAAGCTAGGGGTAAAACCCTAGCTACAGTCAACATATTTACAGCAGTTCCACCTCAACATCAAATATAAAACAGGGAGTACCAAACGAGTTGCTGACTGCCTCAGCCGACCTCCAGTCGCGGCACTCACCACGGTGCTAGACTCTTGCGGCCACGAGACCTCCGGATGGCCCCACCTCTACGGGACAGACCCTGACTTATCCACCACCTATCAAATGTTGGGCACCAACTCTGTGGTTGCTAATTTCCATCTTCAGGATGGGTTGTTGTGTCGTCTGGGCCATCTCTGCATTCCATCAAGCGAGCACGCGAAGCTAATTTGGGAAGCTCACTATAGTCGGGTGGCAGGACACTTTGGCATCAAAAAGACAGTGGCAGTGCTGCAGAAACATTTCTACTGGCCGAAACTTCAACAGGATGTCAGCAAGTATATTAGGTCCTGCACCGCTTGCACTATTTCCAAACCAAACACTAAGAAACAAGGCCTATACACCCCTCTGCCTACTCCTGACAGGCCGTGGGAATCCATCTCAATGGACTACATGTCGGGTCTCCTGTCCACCAAGAGGGGAAACGATTGTGTTTTTGCAGTTGTGGATCGCTTTTCCAAGATGGCGATTCTAGCTGCTTGCAAGAAGAACATCACAGCAAAAGCCACTGCCAAGCTCTTCTTCGAACGAGTATGGGTACATTTTGGGATCCCACAGACCATTATCTCAGACCGTGACATTCGGTTCCTCAGCTCATTCTGGTCAAGCCTCTGGTCACTACTAGATACCAATCTCACCAAATCCACTTCCTTCCACCCCCAGACTGATGGCCAAACCGAGGTCGTCAACCAGATGGTCGTACATATCCTACGCATGTACAATTCAACACACCCCCGCACATGGGATGAGAGTATTCCCTATGTCCAACATAGCTACAACCGAGCCCTACATAGCTCAACTGGCCACAGCCCCTTTCAGGTGGGGTTGGGATTCCAACCATTGGGCCCCATGGATGTTGCACTTCCCCTTGCCACCACCTCGGCCGACTCATCCCCAGAAGCTGACAAAGCCGCCCGATTCATTGAACGGATCTAGCATATCCACCAACAGGTTCAGGATATTCTACAAAAGTCTAAAGCCAAGTACAAGCAGCGCCATGATCAACATCGGGTGCCACATAAGTTTCAGGTGGGCGACAAAGTTTGGTTGCATTTGCAGAAAGAACGCCTTACAGGGCCCCATCGAAAGCTTCGTCCACTCCATTATGGACCATACACCATCACCAAGGCAGTGGGTGACAATGCTTTTGAGCTCAACATTCCCCCCTTCCTTGGTCTGCATCCAGTCTTCAACGTGGCTCGCCTTCGGCCATATTTTCCACCATTATTAGACACCTCAGAGATAGCAGAGAAGTTGACACCAACAGAGCTCAACCCTGACTACCTACAACAAGCATCTAGTGATTATATTGCAGACACACAGATCAAGGGCACTCGACATCAAAGGATCCAGCTTTATCGAGTTGTCAAAGCAGGTTAGCTCCTGCACCAAGGCAAGTGGCTCACCCAGGGCCAAATTCAGCAGAAATTTCCTCATCTGATGGGGGAACTCAACGCAATGGATACCATTGCTTCCTAAGGAGGGAGGATTGATCCAGGTGGATATCGGTGGCCACCCACCTTTCCAACTGGCTCAAAACATATTTCTGGCAATTTTGGTATTGTACTATTTTTAGTAGTTTTTCGAGTCCTGAACTTCCGGGGCCATTTTGAGGCCCTAAACGACCTTTTTTGGCAATTTGGGGGGGCCAAATGGTTGTCGTCAACCTGCATTTGGCCCTAATTGAAAGTTGTAAATCTTGGATAGACCTTTCCAATGGGCTACCGAGCGCCCCAAACGGAGATCGTATGCAAAAGTTACGACCCCGGGAAGTTGATGTACTAACTTACCCAAACGGCGCCCACATGACTTTTGGCGCTTCATCTCCTAAGGTTAGGTTTTTGGATGTCTACGATTTTTGACATTCCTGTTTATTCTAAAAGGCCTTAAGAGCCTCATTGTAACCATCTTCTTGCGAAATGAGCGCAGTCGTCACATCTCTTCTCAGAGATAAGCCGCCACCATTCCAGCAAGCTTGTTTTCCGCTGCATTTTACAGTTTTAGCTTATTCCCTTATTGAATAGAAAACAAGTTTTACTGTATCTCTTTTAATTTGTGTTAAGCATCTGATAATAATCTGTATTCATTTCATTCTGATCATGAAATCCGGATCAGAGCCCCGCAGTGGGCTCTACCTGAAGAGGTACTATGCCTGAGTCTTTCACGCATAAGTACTTTTGTATATATTGTACATGGCATGTGTGTGTTTTTGTGTGGTGTGACGCTTTTGATTTCTTGCGTGTTTAGGTCTTGTTTCATTTCTTATACCATGTTATGTCGGGATGTGCAAATGGCAACATGTTATGGATTCGCGGGTGGCGCCAGTCAGCATACCCGCAACCTTGCTTCGGTAGCCTAGGTACTCTATTCACCTACCGACAAGCTTATCAGCTCAGGGGGAATGTGTCTAGGTTTCGCAACCAACAATGCTGCAGAATATCAAGCAGTCATTGGAACCCTAACTGACGCCATTTCTTTGGGTATGGACCATGTTTTCATCCACCTAGATTCTCAACTAGGGTTCTCCCATCTTAACCAAGTCTACGCCATCCGCGATCCTATCTTACTCTGTCTTTATCGACGAGTCCGTCTTCTGGAAAGGTCCTTTGAGTCCATTCAATACCTGCACATTCCACAAGACGCAAACACAGTTGTCGATTCTATGTCCAACTTCATCTTAGATTGGTACATTGCACACACATAAGCATATATTGTGAATTGTTAAAAGTAGACATAACATGTAAATAATTCATTTTATAAGCAAACACATAACAAGACCACACCATTGATCCATTTTAAAAACACATAATTTATAAATCATCGGAATGTCTATATATATAACATCATAAAAGTAGTGCTGGTACAAAATCTGAAGCACGATGGCTTTCAGTGAGTCTCTACAAAAATTTGAAACCTCATAGCTTTCAGTAAGTACAAAAATATGAGGCCTGTAAGCTCTCAATACATACACAGTAACAACACAAGGCCTATCACCTGGCCCGTACAACCCTAGGTGGTCTAACAGCTCTGGCCTGCTGAATGTGGAAATAGTCAACTACTCTTGCAACTCTACAGAGCAGCGCGTTGAAGCGCATAGTTGCTCCAACCGTGTACACCTGCATGGGATGCGGCACCTCATCTACCATTGGCTCGGGAACATCTAATGTCAACCCACTCAGGTTGGCATAGACTCCATACATCTCTGCAATGGCAGCGTGTACGGCAGGACCCACAACTACTCCCTCTCCTCTCTCTCTCTCCTCACGAGAAGAGAGACTCCCACCATTCTTACAGGGCCCATGTCTACACACACATGTTGTTAACTTATCAGCACTATAAAAACAGAAAACTTAAAAGTGCAAGGGTTTATTGTCCTTACCTAGGTCTCCCCACGTTACTCCCTCGGGCAACGGCAAGTCAGGATCATCTCTGAAGTCTGTACCACTATACAGGAAGTCCTCTACCATCAGTAACTAGCCCTCTAGCCAGCTGAAGAACTCAGCACCATATGAGAGGATGGGACCTCCACCATGTCGGGACATCACCGCTATCCATCTAGCCATGTGTGGATCCCTAAGATCCCTGTCATCCAGTGGTACCTGAGGGCGCAATAGGGGAACCTGCTCCAAGAGGAATGAGATCACTATCGAACTGTAGCCAAACTGTTTTAGCTCTCCCCGCCGACACTTGATCAGTTGAGCTCACATGTTTGCGAGGAGTCCCTCACACCAGTTGTAGATCTTCAGAGACATACAGTCCTCCGCGTATAACATCTGTGATCTGGTGGCTAAGTGTGTACCTTGGCTCCCTGCCATCCTCGTAATGGTGAAAAGTATCGTGCGCAATGGACGTTCCTGCACATATTTTATGGGAATATTCCCACTAGAAGCACGGGTGTTGGGAACACAGTGCTGCAGGATCATGTCACCAACACTCCGATCACTCCCACGTGATCCAGTAAGAAGCACATTGTCCTCTCTTCAGGACAATCCATTCAGGAAGTAGATGTCCTCGACATCTATGATAAGCACGTGCTCACCGATCACGAAATATTGCTGCGCCGCATCCCACCATCGGAGCATATGTGTCAATAGTGGGATTTGGGCCCTCATGCCCTGGATCTCGAAGAACTTGAGGAGCCCACAGTTCCTCAATGCTTCCACACATTGTGGATCATTTGTAGCCTGTTCATCATCTAACTCATGCTCCCATTCACGCCACTCCAAAACAATTCTGGCTACTGGCAACCTGCCAGAAGGAGGTCATAAAGATTGTTAGCACTTGCTTCAACCACCAAAAGCTCTTTTTTGGGTCATGGTTTGTTGGTTGGGATGGACGTTTCCGTCGTCACACCTTGTTATTACTAACAGTGCGACATCATCGCAGTCCATCCTTGCGACTTTTGCGACGACTCAGTCTCGTTGTAGTTCCCGAAAGGGCATACTACGACAAGCCGAGGACGCAATGGCCCTTCACAAACCAAGCCAAAAACCAAAAAAATGAACAAAAATAAAAAAAATGTAAACCACTACAATTATGCTGGATGAAGTTTAGGGTTACCTGCTCCGAACAATGGGTGAAATGGCTGCTCGTAGCTCCCAAAATTGACAAGTGAAGTTTTGGCTAAAAAATGGCACTTCTACTCCCAATTTGGCAAATGAAACAATGGTAACTCTATTTGGCCCATTTTTCTATTTATAGATCAAAATGGAATATTCCTTTTCAAATATTTGATGCCTTTAGGTCATTTGCTATAGTTTGGGTCGATTTTTATCATATTTAAACGCTTGGTTGACTATTTGACCTAGTTTTCGAGTGTGCAGGAGTCATTAAGTGTTGTTTCACGCCATTTTTTGCATTGGAACGTTCAGCTCAGATATGAACACCCCTTGTGTGTTTTTTTCATTATTTTCCATTCATTAGTTTGTAATTATTTTATGATGATGAGCTTACTCTTTGTTCTTTCTCGTGCTCTTTAAACCATGAGAATAAGTTATCGAGTCACAATTTATCACTTTTCCGGGCTCGTTAAAATCCTACAGAAAAGAAACCCCCCAGGAGTCTATCTTTAAGCTCTTTTCAGGCTCTCAAAACATGAAAAGATTGCCAAGCGAACTTGTCGTGTTCATGCTTGTTAAAGAATTTGAATGGTCGTCTTCCTGGTGATAGTTTACCCCTTTTTCGGACCAGGGGGGCACTACTTACGAAAAAGGTATACTCTAGCCAATCATGACTAGAAGAGTCCTCTCCCGTGTTGTTTTACCCTTTTTTGGGCGATGAGGCTAACTTTACAAAAAAGGACCATTGGAGTCTTCTTTAGTTCTTTTTAGACTCTCTAAACATGAAATAACAACTGAGTTTACCTTCTATGGACTCGTTAAACTCTCACATTGAAGGGCCCATCATGGGATGAACCCCTCCTATCCCAGGTTCAGAAAATATTTGGGATTGGACTCATCTATGAGATGAGCTATATCGAGCATCTGGTTACCCTCATCAAGCTCGTAAAAAACACATGAGGCACTCATCATTCATGATGGGGAAAAAGGAAAGCTTTTATGTTACACTCTTTATCAGTGGTAGTATCTAGTCGTTTCTTGAACATGACACTCATTTGCATTTGCATACCGTACTTGGATCATCTGTTTGTCCTCAAGTTCCACCTATTTCATGAGTCTTGTTACTCCTTTGAGTCATTCAAAGAATGCTTCCATCATCATTTGCATTAGGAATTGGTACCGTAACTCGTCAAGTCAATACTTCCAAGGCATGCCATGCCCATGTTCAAGAATGCTCTCACTACTCGTTATCTACAGTCAGTACACCTTCCATCATGTCGGTCTACTCTGAGTCAGTCTTGCATGTCACTATACCATCCGATCTGCTCTACACATCCTTTTTCATGTTTCATGTCGATGATGGGGGATTCATTATGACCCTCCTTCGACGGATTCATCCTTGTCGACTTCAACTCATCACCCAAGGATTGAATCTAGAAACCAACCAAGTACCTTGGCCCTACATGCCTCAATGGTAGGTTACCTCACTTTCGACATGAGTTTACATCATTAACTCTTGATTGAAAGATTTCATCTCGCGTTCGACTTCAACTCATTTATTCATGCTTGATGATATGTACTGTGATACCTTGGGGATCATTGACATTAATGGTGATTTTCCTCACACTTGTTAACGGTATACCTCAATGACTGGTAATCAAGTGGTTTCTACCATGTTCGATGTCAAGACATTTGTAATCACATGGATAGATTCGTATCATTGCGGGTTCAGCTTGAAGACCCTGGGGAGTCATTTTTATCTAGGTTGCAATGGATTTTGTATTGAGTCATGTCACACGGATCCACATTTGTATTGGTCGTGGCTGTGTTATCATCTCATCATGGATCTACGCTTGTGTCTAGTAGCCATGATTGTGTTCAATCGGTCATTACTGCCATGGATCTGCAATGTATTGGTCGGTAACCATGTTGTATGTCATATGAGACAGTGTACTCAGAGTCACTTGTACTGCAGTAGTGTCCTTCGTCTGAGGAACCATTGCCATTCTTTCTGTCAAAGTATTTCACCTGTCCAATATTTCAACAGCTTCATGCTTTGGGGGGCAATTTGTTACACATAAAATCCTACCATCATGAGATTCAGTGTATACACCCCTGAAGTTCCATTGACTAAGTCATTCATTTGGAAGGGATACCATTGCATTTATGCTAGGTTTTGAGAGGTCGTCGCAGGCTGCACTCATGCAACTTGCGACATCGCATCTTGCTCTACTGCTGGGTGCGACGAATTCAGGTAATGGAAAAAAATAGGCCTTTTGAGCTCATTCTCGAAGCCCGCTAACTTGTATCCTTATCCCTGACCTCTTGGGGGAGCTGGCACTTGGTTCCTAACCTCTTGGGAGGATCCCCTATCTCTCTCCTACCATATCTCAAACTACCTTATCCATATCCCATCCACTTAGCCCTATATAAGTGAAGCTCTACCCCTCTCCAAAGGGAGGAAGTCTATAGTGTCTACACGCTGGTGAAATCACATTGGAGAGATCTCTAATTCATCGATTGAGAGACTCACACTTCCTTGGAAGGATGGAAATTGGCTTGGGTGGAGAAGGGCTACTACGTTAAGCCTTGGTTGTAGTCTATTCTTATATATGTACTTTCTTGATTTACAGTAATGTAAATGCTTTCCACCAATATTGTTCATGTGTGATGATATTGTGTAGTTTACCTGCGTAACTGTTTACTTAGATCTCTTATTGTATAGATGCTCTTTACTCGTTTGCATTGTTCTATGTGTCTTGACAGGTCTTGCAGCTAAGATCTGACGACCGCGAGACGTGGAGCAGTATCCAAGAGAAAGGATTGTGAAGTTAAGGTAAGGCATCTAGTACTTGATCCTTAAGTAGATCTAGGAAAGTAGTTTGTAGTCTATATTATTTGTTCTAGACTCACTTTGAGCTAGGGAGATCCGGCTCACGTCCGCTCGAGTGGATTGTCCATCAAATACATATGGCGCACCGAAATGGAACATTGAGATAGTCCAATTGTCGTGTGAATATGTAGTCACCATCCACCAGGTTGATGGATTCAAACAGCCCCTTCCGAGCATCAACTTCCACCAAAATTCTCACCACCGATATCTTCTGGTAGGAGAACATATCCTTGTCTGCAGCTATGAATTTACCAATAGCATCACCTTTGGCTTTAAATCCTTCGTGAGACCAAAATTTCAGTGGCAAGCATGGAAGTTTGACCCAAATCGAGAATGATTCTAGAGTGTCTATCCTAGGTTCAAAGAGGGGATGTTAGTGCTTTAAAACTCAAGGGGATTTTCCAAGGAGACAGACTCGATGAAGAATTTTCTCAGCTTCCTCCGGGATTTTGAATCCTAAACCAATCCAAACCCTCGCCAACCATGATAACTTCAACAATTCGGAGAGAAAAGGACACCAATTCTACTTTGCCCAGGAGACCATAGTTTCCTCAAAAACCCTAAGGACACCACAACAATTCCATCCCCCCATATCCCAAAACCTTCTTTGTCCTCTTTTTTAGTGCTTGATATTTCTGAGACTTGAAGTGAGTTACAAGGTCTACCAACTCCAACCTACTACCAATAAAACCATCATATCAGTGATCAAAGCATTTAGTAGGGCTAATAGTGAAAAACTTAATGTATGGTGAGGGTCGAGACGCATCATGAGTCATCATGGGAAAGGAGATATCTGGGTTTCATGAATTTCTAGGGTATAGTGGGCCTACCTCACCACCTATTGTTGACTTACTCTTTGTGAGAGCCACTAACAGACCGATATCCCACTGTGATTGCTTATCGTACCACAGATCATGTTGGAGAAGGTCTGGACTTTGAGAAGTAATTTTGTTTACCTTTGAGTAATCATAAAGACCAGAGCCTAGGTTGTCCATTGTCAAGGCATTCACAGGCTCAAAGAAAGATCCAAAACGTGTGAAGAGACCCAAGTTTGATGACTTCTGACTGAGCTCACTAAACCCCAAGCAGACCTTGACGTGAGCTCATCCTGTGTCAAAGTGGGGCCATCATTTTCCAAGTTGAAGGGAAAATGTGATTTAACCTCATCATCCAAACAAAATATATTAGCATTAGGAAGTGAATCATCCGAGTAATCAACAAGCTGGCCACATATCTCCTCCATCCTACATGATAGCATCCAAATTCTATGCCAAGAGAAACCCTAACTAGAGCTACAAGAAAACCCTAGTTCTTCCATCTCACCTTCAAGCCTCAAATTGTGGTCCAATTTCCAAGATTCACATCATCATACATTATGCATCTCATAAGGCTTCATTTAATCATTATATTCAACATATGGAAAGGAAGGACCAACTTGTTGTTGACTTTTACCCAGGTTGTGTGACTATCATAACTAGTGCCTCAATGAAATGGCATAGAATATCCCCCAATACCCATGTGACTTTGAAAAATCATTGACTCATAAGTTATGTGGCACATTAATGATCCCCAATTGCATTTGGGCACCAAAGAGGTATAAAAATCTCACCTACTAGGTACTTGGACCTTAATGGGCCACATTCTTATCCTTGAGAGTCACTTCATGGGTGGAGTTTTCAAATTTGGAACTAGTTCTTTGAATACCTCCATTTTGGGTATAAAAGGAAGCATGGGGATACATTTCATAAGGATATAATAAACCAAGGTCATGTTGTAGTAATCAGATTGAAATACATCATCTTCATCTATTCTCCTACATATATTAGCCTTCATGCTTGCTTGAATCCTTCCCTTAAGGAACAAGCATTTGTATTCATCATTCCCAAGTTTGTTTGAGAGAATTTGGAGAGTTAAAGGACCATTCCCAAAGGGAATTTTGGCTTCCATCTACCAACATCATTCCTCAAGGTGATACTATTGAATTTAAGATTTCCATTGGAAATTTACAATAAAATTTAATCTTGCCTTTATTTTCTTGTTTGAATATCAATTCATTAGCTTAAATTTGTTGTTAGTAGCTCACATGTTTTTTTTTCTTTGTTTATTAGCTTCAAAACATAATTATTTGTCATACTAATCATCATTTGTTCTATTGTCTTTTTTGCAACCTATAAGGAAAGAGGACTTTTCTCACTATTGAGCCAATTATCCACAACATACATGCTTGGGAGCCTTCGTGGTGGTATCTTGGTCCATGACCCTATTAAAATTCTAAGAGGCCTCATGGTAAGGCTCTTCCAAGTTAGAAACATCAATATAATAATCTATACCATTTTTTATAGTCGGGTATGCCAACCATTTCTTCAAAATTAGCATACCATTGCCATTGGAATTCATGAAGACATCTACATCCTTAACCCTGGAAAACTTGTTTAGCATAGGGAGACTCAACATGTCTCTAAATTTAACCAAAGTGAGGGGGAAAAGGGACTTGTCAACATCCTTTAGACTCACAATACAATTTTTAGCATCAAACCTCTTGGAGCACCATTGAAATTTTTTATGGAAATAATAAACCTCAGGAACACAACAATTTTTGGGTAAGAAAAAAGTCCAAATCTTGTTATCATTTTGGGCTCGTTTATTCATCATTGAGTATGATTTATACATTGATATCCAATCAAAATATTTATCTCTTTGAACTAGTGTATTCAATGTATCACCACAATAAGGATCATCATTTTTTCCTTAGGCCCATCTCTGATCACTTGTTCATCAAATGCAAACCCCTAGATTGAATACCCCCAATAAGTGATCATGTCTTGTGTCATCCATGTTCATACACTAACTTTGTGCAAAATAATGAACTTCTATAAAGTTTGAACACCCTAGGTGATTTGGTGTTAATCTAGAAGTGACCTTGAAATACGATGTTAGTGAAAATTAATGTGAAATGATGGAAAAACTATAAAATATATGAATGACACAAAGGATGGGAATCAAAAGGGAAGGCCTTCCACTTTCCACTTGCAGAATGTGGGAGGTAGACACGATGCATTGTAGGCTAGTTCAAAGAATATCACACATCATGCATGGGATGTTGAGATGCAAAGACACAAGGATCACGCAACAACATATGAATGGATATGTGGGAATATGCACTTTGCAATCCATATGTGGAATGTGTAATGTGGAAACATAATGGTGAACAGATGGCAAGGAAAAATCCAACCCGACACCCCACACTTCACATGTAAAATGAAAAATGTAGAGAATACAACAAAACAAAAACTCTCAAAATAGGAAAGTCATGGAAAAATTATTTACAAGTACTTGGGTGCTAATTTATTAAAGTTTTTTTCATTTCTTGAAGACTAATTATTTGTATGGTTGTAATCTTAGAAATACCCAACCCCCACTTCAAAGTGCCTTTCATTGCAATCTTGATCTTTCTTGTTCTTTCATCATGTTTTGTGCTAGAGCCAAGTTATCCTTCAATAGCTGGAGAACATCTTAGTGCTCGATGTGATCCTCATTTGCTTGAACCTTAAGTTTCCATATCAAGGGTGATATGATGGACGGAGGGTGATACCCATAAAGTGTTATATAAATGGGGGCATTTTGGATGAAGTATGGAAGGAAGTGTTGTACCATCATTCTACTAAATGTAACCTTTTGTCCCATTGTGATTTTTATTAGATACAAAGCAATAAATATAACCTTACCATTTGCTTCCATTCAGAATCTTAGTTTTCCCATTAGATTAGGGATTGTAAGAGCAACTATGAACCTATTGACCGCCCAAAAAATAAAACTACTCAGTCCAAAAATTACTATTGAAAATTGGATCTCTATCATTTACAATAAACTTGGCGTTTCCATGTAAATTCAGAATTATTTATGTGACTGTTGTGGCTGTTGTGGCTGTTGTACTTTCTTTAAAAGTTTGAGAAATTGAACAAAAATGGGCATACTTTGTGATTCAATACACCACTACTATAATGGAATTCTTCTCTTCAAACTTTTGTAGATCTATAATAAAATCTATTGGGATCTCTTCCCAAACTTCTAACTTAATATGGCTAACAATTCTAGAAAACCTAGGGTCTAGATCATCTCCCTTTTGTTCTATTTTCAAACCAAACACTTTGCCCCAACTCTTGAACATCAATTTTAAGACCTTCTTAGAAAAAATCCTTCGTGATCTTGTTATAATTTTTCAAAAAATTTAGTGTCCACCTATATGAGAAGTATTCATTGTTGAAAGGAGCTTCTATTTGATTTGGTAATTCTTACATATATATAGGAAATCCTTATGCTAAAGTGAATCATTCTTCAACACAAATTCATCTAAACTAGGGCCCTATTGTAGTTGTTTAATAAGTTTCCCTACATTTTGGTCTTACCACCATTATATCATTACTTCTTCCACACAATCATCTTGTATAATGGCCATAGCACAAAGTAGGGATTCAATTTATTCTCCTTTCCTTGAAAGTGAATCTACCACAATATTTTGTTTCCCTTACCTATCACATAATTTCAAGGTCATAACTGAGAATCTTTGTGACTCATTTTGCTTTTCTTCTAAATATAGTTGTTGTTGCAATGAGTACTTCACATTATCATGATATATTTTTACCTTGAAGTTCCTTCTTAACAAGGGTTCCATTGCTTTAATGCTTACAATATGACCAACATTTCCTTGTCATAAATGGGTTTGAATAAGTTCTTTCCAGTTGTGTATGAATTCCATGTATTTATTTATGTTATGCATATTGTTTAATTCACTGTTATATGAGTTCCTAATTGGATGGATTTCATGGCATGTTGTGAATGCATTCATGCTAGAATTTGCCTATATATTTTAGTATTTGCATCTATTTAAATTGGGTGACCATATATTTAATTTCGTTGTAATTTTGATAATTAATTAATGAAAAATGAATTTAGGTATTAGTAATGAATTTGGTAAGTTAATTGAGTACCATGTGGCCTAAAGGCATACATAGGTAATTGGGTATGTGACATAGGGATAGAAGCATAACCCTTGCTTCTTAATGGCAGGTTTGGCAATGGCATAGGAGGTGCACAATCTATTATACGTGTCGATGTCTTGTTGGAGCTTTGGATAGTAGAAGTACTTTTTCAATATCGCCATTGTCTTCTCCAGGCTGAAGTGCCCTACCACTCACTTGCAATGTGCCTCCCAAATCATGCTCGAAGAACACAAAGGTGGTATAGGTAACATAAAAGTTCATCATGGAGATGAAAGTTCATGAAAGTTTGAGATGAAAGTCTACAACACAAATTGTCATGCCCTTCACATACTTGATGTTTGGGTGGAAATGTTACAAGTATATGGACCACTTCTGGTGGTAGTCATTATGTAACTTCCCCTATGTCTACATGAACTATAGGGGCTTGTGATCAGTGTGGATGTTTGTCTCCTTTCTTAGGATGTAATGTTTCCATTGGCGGAAGGCCTACACAATGGAGTACACCTCCTTTCCATAGGTGAGGTACCTAAGAAGTACATTAGAGATTGTCTCACTATGATAGGCCACTAGATGTCTGTATTGAGTGAGGACCACATCCATAACATAATCATAGGCATATGTCTCAATATCAAAGGGTTGTAGGTTTAGTAGGGTGAGTATCGGTTCCAAATAAAGGTGATGTTTCAGATCCTCAAATGATTTTTGTTGTGACTCAGACCAAACAAACGTGTCTTTTTCCCCACCCTTGGTCACTTGGGTTAGGGGCCAAGTGATATGAGATAACCCCAACATGAACCTATGATAGAATTTTGTAAGGCACAAGCAGTTGCAAATATTTGTTAAAGGCGTCAGGGATGGCCAATTGTGAATGGATTTGATCTTAGGCAGGTCCACATGCACCTCATGTCCATCCATGATGTATCCTAGATATTGAATTCTCTCCATGCAAAATGAGCATTTCTCATCATTAGTGTATAACTTGTGTTGTTATAGGGTGCTTAGGATCTGTTGAATGTGCTGCAAATGTTTTGCTCAATTTCTACTAAAGATGAGGATGTTTTCGAAATATACAACCACAAAATATTTTCTAAATGGCCTCAAGATATCGTTCATGACCCTCATGAATGTTGTTGGAGAATTAGTCAGGCGAAAAGGCATGACCAACCACTCAAAAAGGACATCTTTAGACTTAAAGCTTGTCTTCCACTCATCGATTTGCTAAATTGGAATTTGGCAGTAGCCCGACTTCATATCAGTCTTACTGAAGAAATTGACACCCTTAAGTTGATCAAGAATATCATCAATATGGGGGATTGGGTATTAATTATTGACAGTAATTTTGTTTGGGGATTTTTAATTGATACATAGTCACCATGTCCCATTCTTCTTTTGCACCAACACAATTGGGCTCCCACAAGGTCAGGAGCTTGTTGAATGTGGCCCTTTTGGATGAGCTCTTGAATTTGATGTTTTACTTCCTCATTCTCTAGAAGAGAGCATTTGTATATTATGACATTAGGTGAATGAGCATGAGATTAGGTGAATCAGCATTAGGTCAATATCAGGTTCTTCTAGCTCACGCTATCAACAATTAAATGCAATAGGGTCCACTTCACCCACATCTTGAATGGAAGAGGCGCTACCCTTCCTTCAACTCATTTGGATCTTCTAGTTGGAGCTTTGCGGTTGGGGTGGTGGCACTGGGTTCTGCATCAATGATCCCATTTTCCTTATCTTTAACTAAATCAGATTTTGTGCTATAGTTTGGCTGCAAGGATTTCATCTTATCCAATAATGATTTTTTCACATGATACTCATGAACGTTGTGCCAAGGGATTTAATGGAACTCACTCAACTTTCTAGTGTCCTTCAACTTCTCGTTACCCCTTTTTACTTGTGGATTGGATTGGTTGTCATGAGGTTGGATTTCCGTAATTTGTCATTTGTTTAGTGATTTAAGGCCACCTTTACTAGTGTTCTGGTGTAGGTGATTTGTGGACCCAAACTCATGTCTATTCTTCTGGTTAATGTTTTGCTAGATTTTAACATCATATAAATAAGTGGATCCCAATGAGGAGATGTCAAGGAAATCCATTTCTATTTGGATGTACTTGTGTAGGATACCACAGTAATTCAATACCAAGTGTCATTCAGAGTATCTGATACCTAGCTTTAAGCTCAAGGTATGGAATATGTTGGTGAACTATGACACCATCTAGCCTCTCACCTGGTGTAAAGTTGTTTGTTTAATGTATTGGTCATCATAGTTTCCAATAGGGTAGAGTTCTTCCTTGAGGGTGTCAACATAAGTTCCCAAGTGGGTTGTACTACACATTGTATACTCACCTTTGGAATGTCTCTTCCAATAACTATCCCACTAATCTTTGACATGGGAGAAAGACTTAAGGAGTGCAAAGGTAATATTTTCACTATCGAAATTTTTTTGAACTGAGTAATAATCCTCTAACAAATTTAACCATTTATCCAAATCATATGCATCGATTTGGCCTTAAAATAAAGGAATGTTAAAGTTAACTTGTACCTTTAAGGGTTTAAAATAGTTGTTGGTTGAAGGTGTCTTCGTCAATGTTGGAAATTATCGAAGGATTTGGGTGAGGTTTCCCATCATCCCATTCCTTTGTCATGTGTGGGCTTCCTTGAGAAACAACTTTATAAGGTCTTTTTCTCCATCATCTCTTTTTTCTTCCACCATGTGAGTATGCTTGGGCTAGTAAGACTGGATTTCCCCAAGATCAATTATTTGGATACCCAACTCCCATTTCCCATATCTCGTCAAGGACATGCACCAAGAAACAACAAAGTGCATATTGCTCTAATACCAATGACCTTGATTATTTAGAGAATGAACTAAAGGTAGAAATATAAAATGGAAACAAACATACAAAGGTGTTGCAGAGAGTACATTAGTGTAGTAAAACCCAAATTCTATTAATGAATGAGATGGAAAAAGATTGTAAATTGCAAAGCAATACAAACTATCTTGAATTGTGCCAATTTATCTATGAAGAGATATGTGTCAACTACACTCATTCACAACAATACCATTACAAAAGGCTGAAATGGCCTTTTAAAATAAAGTAACAAACCCTACAAGACAAAAACCCTAAATATCCAAAACCTTAACCCTAGGTGATGAAGCGACAAAAGGAATGTGGACCTCAAGGAGTCTAGTAGATACATTAACTCCCCGAGGCCGAAATGTCCACATACAAACTATGTTTGGGGTGCACTATATCCTATTGCAAAGATATCGAAGAGAAGAACAATTTTGGCTAAGAATTAAAAAATCCATTGACACTCCTAGTCCATTTCAGGGTCAAAACACATTGTTTAGGGCCTCAAAAATGCCCTAGAATATCAAGACTTGAAAAACTGTAGAAAAACTGTCAAGATGGAGAACCACTATGAGATCAATCATCTCCCATAAGATGAAATGGTCCCCATTGTGTTAATTTCATCCATCAGATGGGTAAACTTCTGTTGAATCTGACTTTTGGTAAGCCACTTGCCTTGATGAATAAGTTGTCCTTCTTTGACCACCAGATAGAGTTGTATGTCGTATTACAGAGTGTCCCTTGTCTAGATGTTCATGATCTAGTCCACTGTAGCTTATTAAATGCATTCAGGGATCATTTATGTAGGATTCAAGTGCCCTACCACCTCTGAGGTGTCCAATAGAGGCACCAAATATGGTTGAAGTAGCTCACGTTAAATATTGGGTGCAAGCCACAAAAAGGAGGAAAACTCAATTCAAAATCATTCTCACCCTCAACCCTTGTGATGGTGTAAGGCCTATATTAAAGTGGTCTTAGCTTCCCGTGGGAGCCTTTCTCCCATGTGGAACATATGTGAAACTTGATTTTGATCGTTTTGTTGCTTGTTTGGCATTGGCTTTCTGCAAAATATCATGAATTTGTTGTTTGACATGTTGGATGCATTCAACAAATTTGGCTGTCCGATCAACCTCAATTTGACCATGGGAGTGGAAGGCATTCAATTTGGTTAGCTTAGTGTTCATCATCAACCATAGTATGGACTAGAAATTACTCAGGAACCTACTATCTTGATCTAAAATAATGGTTTGTGGAAGCCCAAAATGAACCCAAACATACTCAAAGAAGAGCTTAGTAGTGGCCTCTATTGTGATGCTCTTCTTACAAGGTGTTAAAATGCCCATCTTAAAGAACCTATCAACAACTACAAATACATAGTTGTTTCCATGCTTGGCTGAAGGTAGGCCAGACATGTACTCCATAAAGACAAATTCCCAAGGTCTATCTGGGGTAGGCATAGAAGTGCAAAACCCTTGATTCTTGATGGCATGTTTGGAAATGGCACAAACAATGCATGATCTAATACACTTGTCAAAGTCCTATGGAAACTTTGGCAAGTAAAAGTACTTTTGAAATACTGCCACTATCTTCTCCACGTCGAAGTGCCCTACCACTCGATTGTAATGTGCATTTCAAATGTTATTCTCATGTTCGCTTTAAGGTACATAGAGGTGGCCTAGATGGCATAAAAGTTCATCCTGGAGTTGAAAGTATGAGACTGGTTTTCCTACATGCAATGTTTGGTAGGTGACAACAAATTCAAGGTCATTGTAATACAATTTGGGCCACCTGGAGGTCTCATGTCCTCAAGAGTTGAGCATGATAGTTAGTATTGTGACTAGAGGTTGGTTGAGGTAGTCTGTAACACGATTTATGTTTCCCTTCTTATATTTGATGTTTATGTTGAATTGTTGTCGGTAGTGGATTACTTTTGGTGGAGGTTTTTTTGTAACTTCACCAATGTATGCATGAAATCCAGGGGCTTGTGAGTGGTGTGGATGATTTTCTCCTTCCCTACAATGTAATATTTCAATTGGTGGAGGGCCTACAGAATGGAGTACACCTCCTTGTCATAGGGTGGGTAGCTATGAACCTCATCAAAGAGTGGTTCTCACTATGGTAGGCCATCAGATGTCTGTATTGAATGAGGACCACACTAATAACATAATCAAAGGCATATGTGTCAATCTTGAAGAGTTTTTTTAGGTCTGGTAGGGTGAGTATTGGTGCCAAACAAAGGTGATGTTTTAGATCCTTGAATGATTTATGTTGTTGTTAACACCCAAAAAGTGCTCACTAGTTCATTTCCTTACTCACATGACCCATTTGTCCACTTTTCCACCATTTGAGCCTCTAAAGCCACCAAAAGGTCACCAAAAGACCATAATACACCCCTTTTTCCCCTCAAAATGAATATTTTTCCTCAAAAAGCATAAAAAACCCTCAAAAAGGGTCCAAATTCCCAAAAATATTCAAAATATTCAAAAAAGGAAAAAGGAGGGAAAAGGTACCTAAACCATGTTGGTCAATACCATTGGCTTCCTCAAAACCATAATGGTATTCCCCACAACCAAAAACTATAAAAAGGTGGTAGGGGCTCCTCACTTTCCATCCATCCATCATCCTATCCTCATGCTGTCAAAATCTCTCATGAGTTTTTGACCATTATAGCTATCTTGGAGAAGAGACCATTGGAGCTTGGAGCTACTCACCTTGGACCTGCTCAACACCACAACATCCTCACCATTTGAGGTATCATAATACAAAAGTTATTTTTTATTTCATTTCTTGTTCTTGATCTTAAATCTTTTCAAGTTTATTGTCATATGCACATGCTAGTTTAGTTTAGATTCAAATTTATAAATTCTTTTTGCTTTCAATCTTTGAAACTGCCATCACTTGTTGATAGGTGCCCATAGCACTAAAGCTTGGTTGCAAAACCAAGCCAACAGTTTTTGGCGACTCCGCTGGCTTCGAATTCTTAGATCTCAGTTTTTTGCTTTAGATCTTAGTTTTTGTTAGTTTTAAGCATTTTAATTCATAGATCTGCCATCCTAGACAGCAGATCCATTGCTACTCTAGATCTTGGCCCCTTCTATTGCCATTAACAGCCTGAAATTTCCATTTTCGGGTTCGTTTTTCGGCGTCCATTTTCGGCTTTCGCCTCGCGGTTGTTTGCCCAATAGTCGAGCGGCTCATCGTGACCTCGCAGCTTTTTTCCATGCATCGTGCCATGGCTTCGCGACCATTTTACGTGCTGCACATCACAGCTTCGCGGCCATTTGTCGCGCTGCACATCACGGCTTCGTGGCCATTTGTCGCGCTGCACATCGTGACTGAGCGACGAAAACCCGTGCTGCACATCGCGGCTTCACGGCCGAAACCCGCACTACCCATCGCGACTGTGTGACCAAAACCCGCCCTGCACATCGTGGCTTTGTGGCCAAAACCCGCGTGGCCCATTGTGGATGTTACCCCGAAACCCACGATGCAAGTTTTTTCAATTCAGCCAATTTTTTGAAAATTATTTTTTGCTGTATTTTCTACCCATTTAGCATATTTTACAGTATTAAATTTCCTGCATTTTTACAACCATATTAAATCTTTTACTATTTAGAATGCTCCATTAAAAGTCTTTTTACAAAATTTTCAGAAATTGAAAGAGAGATTTTTCTGCATTTTATCTAGATCAAGGTTTTACTGTTTATTTGCTCGATACTTTGCCCAAGCAATTTTTAAGAGATCCATTTATTTCTTGAAGTATTCATGTTATTTGCTTTCCTTCAAATTATTTCAAAGATCCATTATTTTCGAATAGTTTTTTCAAGCATTTACATTTCAAAAACGCCTTTGTTTGTTGCAAAACTGGAAGCGTCTTTTCTTTCATTTGTAAAATCGCCCAAGCGAGGAAAATCAATTTCAGTTTAAATACCACACTTGCACCCACTCTGCCACATAATTTAAATTGAGCCTTAAAATTTACCTTAAACTCAACAAACTTTTAACCCCACTTGGGGAGCACTTAAAAGAATTTTGTAGTTAGGTAGAAGTGAGGGGATAGGTGTTCCAATAACACCCCTCAATTTTTACATTTGAGACATAGTGGTTGTCCTCTACGGTACCAAAATACCTTATAATTTTGACACGGTTATCAAGCAATTTATCGGGAAGGCCTCTCCCTTAGGAGGGTTGAAGTAGCTAGACTGGTTCCGAAAGTCTGAGTGGAATACCGCAATCCATTCAATAACCGAAGGATACCTTTCGAAGTTCTCAGTGTACACCCCCCTGGTGTACAGCGGCGATAGAACCAAACTACAGATTCACCCAACCGAACGTGTCATGAACAGGGTATCCTGGTTGCCACTCTTTAGGATTGTCTACCCGATATCCCTCCCGATAGGGGGATATCTAGCCGTTGATTCAACACTCTATATTGTCTGACTTGGATTTCATCACCTTGCAGAGAATATCGTTTGTTGACTCACAATACTTCTAGTTAGGTGTTTGCATGATACATTACCCACCTTTAGTCTAGTAACACCTCTTTTTTTCTAGAAACTGTTTGACTTTTGGTATTCTGACCAATTTTGTTGCATCCCTCCACTTATTATAGCACAGCTGCTATAATAAGTGCTTTTTGAGGTTGATTTTTGGCCTGAGAGCCTTTATTTTCACTCCCCTTTTTGCACTCATTGTTGCATTAGGGTTTTGAGTTTTTTACATCACCACCTTACACTGAAATTTTTTAAAAATATTTCTCACCATTGAGAATTTAAGACGATCTCGTCGTCTTCAGGGTGAACCCCCTCAGTTTAGTCTACTTGGCTCTCCACGTCACCGACATAGAGCCTTATCCCTTGACTTGACACGTCATCGGCCAAACATACAGTCATCCGATTCTGACACGCCTCACTTCACATCTGATTCTGAGGCTGAATCCAAAAACCCTACTGAATTATTACCAACCAACCTCATGGTTGGACCACAATACGACCCACTTTTTACCAATACTATAGGAGATACATCCACAAACCCTTCTACTACTGTGCCATCCATGGTAACAACAACCCCTCTAAGCATGCCTAATATGGGGGACACTCCACCTTTAGGTATGCCCAACACAAGACTACCTCCTATTATGGGTATGCCAAACATAGGAATCACACCACCTGTCATTACCACGACCCAGATCCCAGGAATTCCTGGCACTATTCCTAACCCCGGTGTAACCCATGTTGCACTTGGAAACGTTGGCCCATACCAAACCACAGCAGTTGGAGGACACATACCTTCAATACCTAGCATACCCTTAGGGGCTACTGGACCACTACATAATGCCACCATTAATAGTTATGTCCCAGTCCCTATACCACACCCATCTACTAGTTTACCTTACATGGCTAGTTTGAACTTACTAGACTTAGCCAGGCTAACAAACGATCCTATCAGGCACAACCCTACATGGCCACCCATGCCTGCAAAGCTCCCCTCGGACATCCCCAAGTTTGAAGGGAAACCTGGGGAGGACCCCCAAAACCACATAATGTCTTTTCACCTATGGTGTTCATCTAACTCCATAGTGGATGACTCCATTCGACTAAGACTGTTACAACAAACATTTACTGGCTCTGCAGCCAAGTGGTACATCGAACAACCACATGGGACCCACCTTACCTTTACGTCTCTCGCCTCCACTTTCCTTCAGTTTTTTCAGCTACCTGTACACTATGATGCAGGAGTTGAAATATTGTTGTCTTGCAGACAAAACACAGCTACCCACATCACCAACCATATCCATGAGTGGCACAAGCGCCGTAGCCTCTGTAAGATAAAATTGGATGACCGTATATTTTTGGACTGGTTTTTTAAATCACTCCTACCCCTCATAGCAAAAGACATAGCTTCCAAACGACCCCAGTCAGAGGAAGAAGCTATCCTAAAAGCTCAACAATTCAACCTGATTTATGCCCAATCAAGCTATCTCTACACCATCATACCAGACACCCCACGAGGCGATTCTTCACGCGGTGATGCGCCAGGGGCATCACATGCCGCTAATGGTATTATCGGCCAATTCACGGCACAAATTAAACCTTTTAGCATGGTGAGCACCATAAATGCCCCAGACCTCTCTAGGGCTACATCTCATTCTGGAGTGACAACTTCGTACGCTCCAACGGATCAGACTCATCACACTCATGGACCCTCTTTTCCACAACATTGCTATGGGAAAGCACCATTGACATACGTACCACCCACATACTATAACCAACCAGCCACCCAGAACCCAATTCATTTACCGGCACAACCAATGTATTACCCACAGCAAGCTACAACAGCTAACCCAACACCTCCAATAGCTCAGGGTTACCAACAACCCCAGCAGGCAATTGGGCCCCCTCCAGCCCCACCAGCTTATTATCCACCGCAACCTGCTCCAGCACCTGCGGCACCCCAAAATCCTCCCACTACTCAAGGGCAAGTGTACACACAACACAATCATCCCCAACATCAAAACAACCAACGCAACCAGGGTGGACAACAAAATCGTGGAAGAGGACGCAACCGCGGCAACAACCAACAACATAATCAAGGTCCACCACCTCCCAATCCTCCAAATAATAACAATGCTGCTCCTCCCAACCAGAATCCTGATCGTCATCCCAAGCATCCCAAAAACAATAACCTGAAAACAAACCATCCATGTTCTATATGTGGATTCTATGGACACTACGCTCACAACTGCCCCCATTTAGAGAAAGCACGTAAACTTTGGGTTGACGATGCTCAACGCCAGGGCCACGTTGGACAACCAGCTCCACTTAATCAACTGCAACCCATGATATTACAAAACCCATTGCCAAACCAGGGAGTAGTAAATACTCGCCCTATGGATCCCCCACAAGGATCCACTGCACCCCAGCAGCAAATCACTTATGCCGCAACTGATTATCAGCATGCGGATCCATGCACACACCATTTATTAATGATGTCATCCAATGACATCAATCTCCAAACACGCAGAAATCAGTACAGCCCACCCCTAGAAACTCCTCCCACTGACGCATCCACCTCCCTTCCACCAAATCAACCACTACGCATACCAAATATGCCGTTGGATGGAGGACCTAAAATCCCTCGCATCCCTTTGCGAAGGATTAACAATAATCCTAATACTTGCGCAGCATCGAATTATAACGTCGTGGAAGACCTAGCACAATCCCCCACTGCTATGTCTGCTTTAGAGGTACTGAAAACATGCCCTGCACAACGAAAATTACTACTATCTGCCATCAGAGGAGTAGACCCTGACGACACACACATGATGGCTTTCGACTTAGACCAAGCCGAACCTCGATTGCCATCGAATGTAGCTTTCCAAGTATCAATAAACATTCGAAACCTTGTTGTGCATCGATTCATCATCGATGAAGGAGCTTCCACCTGCGTTATGTCCACCCTTGTGTGGCAGAAACTTGGCTCCCCCACTTTACAACCATCCACCACGGCATTACGAGCTTACGACGGACACTCAGCTCAACCACAAGGCCTTTTAGTGAACGTACCCGTAGAACTAGGCAGCGAATTAGTTCTTATCGACATCGAAGTGATCAATGCCCAGCTCGACTACAACCTCCTTCTTGGACGTAGTTATATGTACAAAATGAAAGCAGTGGCTTCATCTGTTTTTCACCTCATGATGTTCCCACATGAAGGACGCGTTATCAAGATCGATCAACTCACATATTATGATCCTAACGCCCCCGCAACTCCTCAAAATGTGCTACCAATGATTGAATAAACCATTCAAAACACACCGACATCATTTGTGTCGTCAATTGGTCCTGGAATCTACACCGAGTCACCTATGACTTCCACTTTTCCATCGATCTCACCACCTTCACCAATAACAAAAACATCAGATTTGTGTACCCTGTCGCACACCACACAGCAGCCTTCGTCACTACCATAAACACCCACAATGACTACTCATATTGGCACAACGCCAATTCACACTATCTCGTTCTTGTTCCCATTTTCTAGAGTTGTCAGTTCGCCAATAATGGCTACACTCAACCTCCCTAGTTTAACATTAGGGATACCGGTATGGTACTTACCTGCTCCGATCCCCCCACCAACTCTGACTGTTATTTTACAACCGGTACAACCTATCCCTACTACCAGCCACCCACCCCCTCCGATCACTCATCTACAAAACAAACCACCCCCAATAGTGACTACGGCATCAACATCCAGAAACGCCCCACCTCCTTTACGGAACACAGGGGGCAAAGGCCCACCAACTTATAACACTGGACTCATAACTCACACCCCCCCAACAACCCCCAAGGTTGCTAAAAAACCCCCCAACTATTCGCATTCCCCCTAAGTGCTCGTTGTGTGACGACGTAGGCCATGCCACTCATCAATGTTCATAGTTACCTGCACTCCAAGAACACATGAATATGTTGGATGACGACACCGGAATTCCAGTGGTAAGACTTGAGCCACCTCCTCACCCTCGCGACAAAACGCTCCGCACTAACCACCCTTGTGCGATATGTGGCATTTATGGCCATTGTTCACACCACTGCCCTGATCTCCCATATTATAGAGCAGCCTTGTACGAGTTGAATAACGTCGACCTAGAGATATCCCCTCTTATCATTGAGGAAATTCATCCCCCACCATCTTCCTCCTCGGAAGAAATTAACACCATTTACACGATTTCCACTGGATACCCCTTTGTCTAGTCGGCCCCTTCCATTGATCCCTTTGACACACATGTTCAACCCTTTCAAATCGATGAGGAAACCACATGTCCACAACATGGGATCAGGCCCAAAACCTTGCCTACTCATCATCATCATGATTCTCATCGGAGATACTAGGGGCATCCACCCCGCAAGGGGAATCCCCCATCATCATATCATCACTTCAGTATGCCACCACGGCCCACAGCCTCATGGTACACCCCACCTCCAGTAGTTGGTCAATGCCCTCTTGATCCCTCTCTAAGACAGCATCTGCACCGCATTGACACCTCTAAGTTCGGGGACATAATAGATTACCTCGAACCTAAGATAGGGGGCATGATCAATCATTTTGACCCTACCCCATCACCTCTATCTCAACACCTCAATGAGCCCATCGTTCAAACCAACACATATGTGATCCACAATCACAAACCCCATGCACATCATATGGGGGCAGGTCATTAACCCTGCTCACTTTTTCACATTCATGATCTCAACCATTTTTTAGGTCACGTGTCACTTGTATATTTGAGTTGATTCAATACACATAGTATTTTGCCCCTGCGGGTCATCATTTCTCCCCACCACTACATCCTTGGCTTGGTGGGCTCACCTTTATTTGTAGCCATTGTTTAACCTAGTTATTTGCTTTGACCATTCTGGAGACCTTATGACCTCCATTTTTTGCACCATTTACACCGCCGAATTCATATTTCCGTGCCCGTGATGATGCTTGAGATCATTTCTCGCTCTCACCAAAAGCTTTCGGGCATTCTTTCCATGCCCCACGCCACATCGGATGTTGTCAGTTTATTGACGAGTCTTATATCACCGAATTGAGTTTTCCACGCTCGTGATGATGCTTGAGATCATTTCTCGCTCTCACGCCCATATTTTTCGGGCATTTTTTCCATGCCCCCCTCGTTGCCTCAGTTTGCAAGCCACATCAGCCGTCGTCCGTTTCTGACGAGTCTTATATCGCCGGATTCAGTTTTCCACGCTCGTGATGATGCTTGAGATCATTTCTCGCTCTCACGCCCAGATTTTTATTTGGGCATTTTTCCCATGCCCCCTCATTACCTCGATTTGCGTGCCACATCAATCGTCGTCCGATTTTGACAAGTCTTATATCGCCGGATTCAGTTTTCCACGCTCATGATGATGCTTGAGATCATTTCTTGCTCTTGCCCCATATTTTTGGGCATTTTTTCAAAATGCCACTCATCACCTCGATTTGCATGCCACATTGGCCGTTGCCCCCTTTTTGACAATCTTGATGTCACCAAATTCAGTATTCCGCACTCATGATGATGCTTGAGACTGTTTCTCGCTCTCATCAATCCATTTTTGTTCGGTATAATTTTACCCCCTTTTTCGGGCCGAACAATCCCTTTTTACGAAAAAGGCACTTAGGGAGTTTATGTTAAGCTCTTTTCTGACTCCTAAAACAATGAAAAGATCGTCGAGCAACCTTGCTTCCTTTCATGCTCGCTAAACGTATCTGAAAGGGCATCTACCTGGTATAAGTTTACCCCTTTTCCGGACCTTGTAGACTAATTACGAAAAAGGAATACTCTAGTCACATCGGCTAGAAGAGCTCTCCATTTGCATCATTTTATGTTTTTTCGGGCTTTGGAGACTAACTTATGAAAAAGAACACCAATGGAGTCCACTTACCGCTTTCAGACTCTCTAAACATGATAGCAACCACGAGCAATCACCATCCTGGGCTCGTAAAAACCCACAGGATGATACTCCATCCACTGCAGAGTCTTCTTATCGTTTTCAGACTCCTAAAAAATGAAAGCACACATGGGCATGAACAGTCCTGGGCTCACAAAATCCACAGGATAGTACCATTTCATAGCACACTTTTATCCCTTCTTGGAGCTCATTAAAACTACGAAGAAAGACCCAATGGTGCTTCTCGGTGCCACAATAGATCACGTCTACTCATACGGCAGCTTCCCCATTTTGGTCACCTTTGTTCAGAGTATTTCTGCAGTATGTCACCCTGAGAATCCCTCGATAGCACCCATCAGCTTGACCCCCCAAAATCAATACATATCCTCCAGTCCCTAAAATCTATGATCCCCACACCTACAAGTCAGTTCCCTACGCTGCAAGGTCAACCATGTCATCATGCTCTGAACAAAGGAAGTTTGAGTCTACCCACCATATGACCCCAGTTACTTCCCATCCCCACAAGTATGTCAATCCTACCATCAGTACTACCACACTTCAGTTCTACACCTCGTGCTACTATCAAGGAAACATCATTGCCTTGTTAGTTGTTGATCTCCCTCTGTCGACGACAACCAAATTTATTCCAGAGGATAGACCTAGAGGTCCCTGTGTCTTGGACTCATCACCATTTATAATGAGTGCCTACGAATCATTTCGAGAAGAGTCCTCAGTGCCTCTCCAAATGGTTGTTTCTCACATGCTCGACTTCAACACCTTGATCGCATCGTTGAGACTCGCACAGGGTATTGGTCCATTCAGTTATTTGTTGAAGACCCCGAATACCACCTGACTCTTCCACATTTGAGAGTCTACCTATGGAAACAACCAGTTACATTTTTTCTATAGATATCCGGGTTGCGCATGGCGACAGTATTCAGATGCACCCCAGTTTCATACTCCCTCGAGTATACAGTTACATGTACTTCTCACATATGACTCACAGTCATTGAGTCCCTACAGATGTTGGACAACTTCAGTTTCAACAGTTCATCAACCCTTCTGTGACCCTATTTCAGAACAGTTGTCGCTTTATTCCAGTGTATCAGTTATTGAGATCAGTCATGTTATGATCATGAGTACATCCCAAAATAGTGTCCCCTTTGGACCATTATGATGTACCAGTAGATTTTTTATGTCTTATTTTCATATATATGTCTTGATACGAGCATGGGTATGCCCGCCTCGTCCATTATCAGAGATTATTCCTCATTCATATTGAGGCCATGTAATATTTTTTGTTTCTACAGCTTCCAAGGGCCATGGATCCAATCTCCAACTGGTCTCTTCTCTTCCCCAAAACCCAGGAAAAAGACAAAAGAACTATGATGTCTATCGGCCATACGATGAGCTCCTGCCCTCACACATCAGGGGGCAATCTGTTAAAACCCAAAAAGTGCTCACTAGCTCATTTCCTTATTCACATGACCCATTTGTCCTCTTTTCCACCATTTGAGCCTCTAAAGCCACCAAAAGACCATAATACACCCCTTTTTACCCCTTTTTCCCCTCAAAATGAATATTTTTCCTCAAAAAGCATAAAAAACCCTCAAAAAGGATCCAGAATTCCCAAAAATATTAAAAAGGGAATAAAAATATTCAAAAAAGGAAAAAGGAGGGAAAAGGTACCTAAACCATGTTGGTCAATACCATTGGTTTCCTCAAAACCATAATGGTATTCCCCACCACCAAAAACTATAAAAAGGTGGTAGGGGCTCCTCACTTTCCATCCATCCATCATCCTATCCTCATGCTGTCAAAATCTCTCATGAGTTTTTGACCATTGTAGCTATCTTGGAGAAGAGACCATTGGAGCTTGGAGCTGCTCAACACCACAACATCCTCACCATTTGAGGTATCATAATACAAAAGTTATTTTTTATTTTCATTTATTGTTCTTGATCTTAAATCTTTTCAAGTTTATTGTCATATGCACATGCTAGTTTAGTTTAGATTCAAATTTATAAATTGCTTTTGCTTTCAATCTTTGAAACTGCTATCACTTGTTGATAGGTGCCCATAGCACTAAAGCTTGGTTGCAAAACCAAGCCAACAGTTGTGAGTCGGACCAAATGAACTTAGCTTTTTCCCGACCCTTGGTCACTTAGGTTAGGGGCCAAGTGATATGAGATAACCCAAACATGAACCTGTGATAGAATTTGTCAAGGCACAAGAAGTTCCAGAGCTTTGTTGAAGTCATCGGGGATGGAAAATCATGAATAGATTTGATCTTGGTCAAGTCCACATGCACCCCATGTTCATCCACGATGTATCCTAGATATTGAATTATCTCCATGTTGAATGAGGATTTCTCCTAATTGGTGTATAACTTGTGTTGTTGTAGGGTGCTTAGGATCTATTGAATGTGTTGCAAATGTTTCATCCAAGTTCTACTAAAGATGAGGATATAATCCAAATATATGACCATAAAATATTTTGTGAATGGCCTCAAGAAATCACCCATCATCCTCATGATTTTTGTTGGAGCATTAGTCAAGCCAAAATGCATGACCAACCACTCAAAAAGGCCTTCTTTAGACTTGAAGGATGTCTTCCATACATCAATTTTCTCAATCGACACTTGGTGGTAGCCCGACTTCATATCAATCTTATTGAAGAACTTAACACTCTTAAGCTGATAAGGAAGATCATCAATTTGGGGGATTGGGTATTGATTCTTGACAATGATTTTGTTTAGGGCTATGTAATTGATACTAAGTTTCCATCTCCCATCCTTCTTTGATTCCAACACAATTGGACTCCCACGAGGTGGGGATCTTGGCCAAGTGTGGCCCTTTTGGATGATCTCTCGAATATGAAATTTTATTTCATCATTCTCTATAAGAGAGCATCTATATATTAGGTCATTAGATAAAGGAACATGAGCAATCAAATCAATGGAATTCTTGACCTAACAGTGTAGAGGCACTCCTTTAGGTGAGGTGAAGATAACTATATAATCCTCTAAGTGAGGTGAAGATAACAATTCCACCTACTTCTATTGTGTAGAGAGGCATCATGCTAAGGAAAAATTTCCTTCTGACCGAACCATGAGGAGGAAAAATTTTGTGGTTTAGTAAATTACCTTTTGAAACTACTTTTTTGAGATCAAGCAGACAGTGATAGTAAGAACTACCTTGGGTACCCTGTATAATTGGCCTCCCAAAGTAACAATGAAACAATGGGGTTTGGACTCATAAACAATATGATGTTTACACATACAGGGTTGTCCTAAAAGAACATCACAAACTTCAAGCAGGGAAACATCACACAGTACCTCATCTTTAAAGGGCTTGATGCCATAGGACATGGTGTATATCTCTTCCCTTGCTCAACCAACTGATGGTGTATGGTAGGGGGTGTGGCATTGTTGACATCTCCAATCTCTTGATGAACTCAACCAATATCAATATCTTCTGGCTCCCATTGGAAACAATGAAATGCAATGGGGTCTTCTTCACCCACATATGTGAATGGAAGAGGCGATCCCCTTCCCTTATCTCCTCTAGTTATTCTGGTTCGATATTTACAATTGGAATGGTGGCACTAGGTTCCACTTCAATGATCCAATTTCCCTTGTCTTTCTCCTAGTCAGATTCTGAGCTAGAGTCCTACTCCAAGGATTTCATCTCAACCAATAATGATTGTTTCGAGCAACACTCATCAGTGTTGTGCCAGGGACTTTTATAGAAATCGCACCACTTTTCAGTGTCCTTCTTCGACTTCTCGTTACCCTTTTTTAACCTATGGATTGGATTGGTTGTCATGAGGCTAGTTATCTTGATTTTTCCTTTGTTCTATGAGTTAGGGAAACCTTTTCTAGGATTCTAATTTGGTTGATTTGCAAACTATCTCTCGCTTATTCTTCTACTAATTTTTTGCTCAATTTTGACAACATATAGATAAGGTACTCCTAGTGAGGAGAGGTCCAAGAAATCCATCTATGTTTGGATATACCTATGTAGGCTACCATGATACATTAGGACCAAGTATCATTTGGATTCTTTGATACCCACCTTTGAGCTCAAGGTATAGAATATATGGGTGAACACTGGTATCATGTAGTCTCTCTCCTGGTGCAAAGTTGTCCATCTCATGTACTGGTCATCATTGTTTTCGACATGGTAGACTTCCTCCTTTAGGGCATCGACAAAAGACACCCAAGTGGGTTCTATCCTATATGTTGTAGAATCATCTCTAACATGTCTCTCCCAATATCCATCTGTAACATCCCTCAAATTCGACCCTCATTACAATTATTACGATTACTATTGTTGTAAATGTATTTGTAAATACGTAAATGGCCTTGGTGAGGAGCTCAAGGCCAAGGCCCCACCAGTGGACTGTGAAAGTTTCCTTATTTTATTTTATTTTTTTCCTAGGTCGTAAAAGTTATCTTTTCACCTAGGAAAACCTAAGGTTGTGTCGCAACTAAAATCACTTAGGGTAGAGAGAGAAGTCGTCATGACTACAAGGACGATCCTAGACAGCTTAACCATTAGCCTAAAATATACATACGAAAGTTTAGAATTTATAGCTAGGGAAGATAGTTAAAATTCTTGATAAACTTAACTCTTGATGTATTATCGTCATAGTGAAGGAGATGGTCACCCATCGCCACCAAAACATAAATAATTATAAAAGTTATGTTGTAGTAAGGAAAATAGTTGCAGCTAATTAATCCTAAATAAACTAAAGAATTTGAAATAATAAACACCATTAATACATGGGTACATGTATATCTTCTTTTTTATCTATATTATATAGAGAGAGAAAATACATATACATATATACAAAGAGCAATCGACTATAAACAAATACTTGGAATGTGTAATTTTAATTGTACCTAACAAATAAGTGGAAGAAATTTGCATATATGAAGAATTAAAGGGAAAACTAGTACTATTACTAAAATCTATTGGGTATAATAGGACTATACTTAGGTCTCATAAGTATGCCTATTAAACCACATACATTTCTATAAGTTATAAGGAAATAAAATTATTAAATTAATGTTTTTATTAAAAAAAAGATAAGGGGGATTATTTAAACTATAAACTTACACTTCCCAAAGAGGAGAATTACGCGACAACTCTTTAATATTATGAGAACATGTGTACATAGAATTATTGTATTAATTATATAGATCTACTTTTGAAAAAGGAATGAAAAATCGATAGTTATATATATATATATAAAAACAAAATCCTATCTATTTAACTATGTGTTAGTAAACATTTTAACTCATGCTAAAACCTCACACAAGTTGAGGATTTCAATATTATGAGAACATGTGTACATAGAATTATTGTATTAATTATATAGATCTACTTTTGAAAAAGGAATGAAAAATCGATAGTTATATATATATATATAAAAACAAAATCCTATCTATTTAACTATGTGTTAGTAAACATTTTAACTCATGCTAAAACCTCACACAAGTTGAGGATTTCCATTATTATTTTAAGGGTCTTTATAGTTATACGTGATATGTAGCTAGGAGAGTTACATAAAGTAGGATAAATATTAATACTAAAAGACAGATGTTATATATATACGTGTTATGTATACATATATAAAAAGCTTGAAGGATAATAAAAAGGCATAAAAACTATCTCTAAGAAGAATGGCGCACGAACTAAGTGGTGTATTTAAGTGGAGTTATGAGAAATCTTTTAGTTAGGAGTTAGTTGAATCTAGTGGAGGTCAAGCCAGATCTCTGGCTGGTCACAAATTGATTCAACATCACTCTCTTGCTGATGGACTGAGCTTAAATTTGCTATTATAAACATATATTTTATAGAAACCTGTGAGCATAATTTAATTTAAGACCTGTGCCATGCTGCTTATCAATAGCGAAGATTATTATTACTGTCTATAGCTTTTCTTTTACTGAATTGAGAATGTTACTTCCTGTTGTGATATTATACCTCCGTCCTTGCCTGGCTTCGGTAGCAGCGTTTGATTTTTGAAAAACGACGGAGTTAGGAGCGAGTTTCTCCATGTGTACGCTATCATCATTTTGGTGAAATCCCTGTAGGTCGAAGGTCTCCATCGTAGTATGTTTCGGTTACTGCAAACAACTAGAGTACCTCTGTAAATTGCCAGCGTCGTTTGGTCTCAGTCGAATGTTTAATCCCTGTATTCTTTTTCTTTTAACATATTGACATCTGATATGGACTTCTGCACCGTGAATTCTGGAGGAGTTTGATTGTTTTTAATAGTTCTTACAAATACGTGATACATTGCTGGGAAGGAGTGACGTGAGCTGGTGATAATATATGGGAATACTAGTTTTTGCTTTGGCTTGAGAAAAGATCTAGGCAAACTTTGGGGATTTATAATTTACGGCATTGTTCATTTTACCAAAAGAGATAAAGGATATATATGAAGTTAAGATATGGTAACGCACAATCAAAAATGTTAGGTTACCTTGTTGATTATTAATAAAGATTTTTTTTTTTGTTGATAAGCTAAGGATGAAGACTAGGAAAAGATTCTTAAATACTTAAATACGTGACAAATGGTACGATATTATATAATAAGTGATGTTCCATTACTATATAATAAGAATGTATTTATATGTGTGAAAATAAGTTACATTAGCTCGTCCCATTATCATATAAAGGTTTTATATAAGAAATGATAAAAAGTTACATTAGTTTGTTTCATTATCATATAAAGCTTTTATATATAAGAAATGATAAAAAGTTATATTAGTTTGTTTCATTATCATATAAAGATTTGACCAAGATTTTATATATATGATGGAAAGATATATATGTGCACAAATAAGTACAAAGGTTATATAAAGAGTGTAGTCATATATGTAAAGTAGAAGTTATTATAGGATTAAATATGCTAGTAATATTATATGTAACTTTTCTTTATTTTAAGGATAAGGTTTAAAGTGTTAAGTGTATAATAATATCTATATATTAGTGGTTTATATAGTTGATTCACGAAAAGTTCTATGTGATAGAGGCTTGACGAAAGGAAAAGGAATCTCGTCGCAGCAACTATGTTGCTCATTGTAATCCTATCACTTTTTGCCTAATAATAAAGGATGCACACACTTTTGTGGACTAGACCCGAATGGGTGAACCAAGGTAACTATAGTCTCTTATGTATGAACTCTCTTATATGTTAACATTTGTTTTGAATCTTCTGATTTTTGAAAATAGTGTTGACGGTGACATCAATATACAAGTATTTAATTAGCATGGAAAATGGTTAGGAAATATTATGGCGATCTTGAAATGCACTTTGTTTATATGTTTATATGTATGTGGTCTCTCCTATATGCATAACATGTAAATTGTTAGTTCATTTTATAGTAAATACTTAGATGAATATTTTGTCCTCTCTCGGATATATTTTATGTGACTTACTTTCCCTTCAAACTTGAAATATAATTGTATGAGTGATTTCATTTAAGTTAATGTATTCAAATATAAATTAAGAGGATTATGATAGATAGAGTACGTTCTTGTTATTCACTTGCCTGTCTAAGGGAATTATGATGTTCAATGTATTAGTTCCTTGTGCTATAATTTCATAGAAGAATTTGTTTAGATGTTACCTAATTTAGAAGGTAGGTTGATTTATGAAAGTGTAGAATATCTTTGAGTCGGCAAGCAATGTTAAATAATGGTATTACTTACCTTCTATCAATACAAAGATATTAAGGTTACTAAATTTTTTTAAAATTTCCCCAAAATTTACTCACTTAGAATTTTGGGTACGTGACACCATCCCACCAATATTTGATATGGGGGAGGCACTTAAGGAGTGTGAAGGTGATCTTTTTTCTATCGACTTTTTTTAACAGAGTAATAACCCTCTAACAGATTTAACAATTTTTTCAAAAGATTTGCATCTATCTAGCACTCAAATAAAGGAATGGCAAATTTAACTTATCCCTTGAAGGGTCTTGCACCTCTAAAATGGTTTTTCATTGAAGGTGTCTCCACTGCCATTGGAATTTGTCGAAGGATCTGGGTGAAATTATCAATGATTTTGTTCCTTTATCACATGAGGGTTTCCTCGATCAACAACTTTATAGGATTTATTACTTCATCATCTCTCTTTTCTTCTGCCATGTGAGACTTCTTAAGCTGGTGAGAGAGGATTTCCCCAAGCTTGGTTAGTTCAAGACCCAACTACCGATACCGACATCTCGTCGGGGAAATGCACCGAGAAACAACAAAGAGCATATTACTCTCATACCACTGATATGGATTATTTAGAGAACGAACTGAAGGTAGAAATATAAAATGGAAAGACACATACAAAGATGTTGTAGAGAGCATAATAGTATAGTAAAACCCAAATTCTAGTAATGAATGAAATGGAAAAATACTATAAGTTACAAAGCAGTACAAACTGGCTAGAACAATGGTAGCTTATCTCTGAAGAGAGATGTGCCGACTACGCTCATTTGCAAGAAGACCAACAAGAGGTTGAAAATGGCCTTTTAACATGAAGTTGAAAACCTTGCAATGTAAAAACCCTACAAATCCAATACCTTCACCCTAGGAAATGAAGTGGTAAAAGGAATCTGGGCCCTGAGGAGTCTTGTTGATACATGAACTCCCAAGGTCACAACTTCCACAAACAAACTCCATTTGGGGCACATGATAGGCCATTGGAAATATCTATAAGAGAAGAATAATTTTGATCAAAGATGAGGTAATCCTTTAGCAATCCTAATCTATTGTAAGGACAAAAAACACTATTTAGGGCCTAAAAAATTCCCTGGAAATTTAGGACCCATAAAATTGTAGAAACATTGCTAAGATGGAGAACCATTTGTTGAGATATTGTAACTTCTAAGAATATTATATTTGTACTTTATTATTCCGGATATGTTTCATTCCTCTGTGAAGACCTTATTGTATATCTGGAGATGTTTTATTCCTCCGTGGAGAATGTGGTAACTTGGGTTATTAGACTTCCCTAGTAGGGGTCGGCCCTGTATGAGTCATGTGGGTTAAAGGGGTTATTAGACCACCCTAGTGGGGTCGGCCCTGCCACATTATGTTAAGTGATTAAGTTGGGGCTGACCTAGTTAGTGTAAAATTCAAGTCGGAGTTGTGTATAAATAGAGGAGGTGTGTTCCTCATTTAACACGCATTACACTCACTTGTGAATGGCACATAGGTGAGAGAGAGAGATATGATATGGAGGAGAAGGAGCTCATGTTTGGGATATACATCTCTGTATTGTTGATCATCTTTATTGAGGAAGCTTTGCTGGGTTTTCTACCCCATGAGGGTTTCCCGGGATAAATCTGTGTCTCTTGTGTTTATGTTGTGCTTGTTGTTCTTTCAGTGATCCTGTATATGCTATTGTTGTGAAATGGAATGTAATGCTGATATTTTCTATCTTAGAATATTGAAACTTAACATGGTATTAGAGCTAGCCTGAAGGAAGGCAATGCATGGCACTTACGACACTTGTCTCACTTGCGGTAATTTGCAAGTTAGGGTTTTGTATAGCAAAAATCCATCATCATGGAACTTTCTCTATAAATCCATTTTGGTGAAGGTTCAGGATCTAAAACCTTTACAGGTTGTATATAACATCCCCCTGTACCTTGTGTCCAAAGGAAAACCTCTAATTCGTTGTACTTTGTGATTTATGATCAATACAAGTTAGGGTTTCTGCGTCTTCCAGATATCAGTCATAAACAAGTCACCTAGGAAAAAGGTCACAACTTGGGCTAGGAAGCTCCAAATAAAATTTCGTAAAAAGTGACAAGTAGTGCACAGAATTTAATTTCATAGGTACGATTTTCAGAGGCTGAAGGTGAACCAGGGACACGTGGCACGCCGTACAAGTTCGATCTCTTGTTTTATCCCATAAACAGGTCACGTTGCGACACTTGGCATAACTCTCTCTCAGAAAATCCAATTGAGGTCAGACCTATGGGGTTGGAAATATTACAGGTCAGGCTACCACAGGTAGAATGTTCAGACCCTATGGATTCATAATTTAGAGATGCACCAGAAACAATCAGGTGCATATTTCTGTCCAAATAGAATTGGATTGTGAGCACCTTCATTCTTGGCTTATTACTGTTGCGGGAATTTAGGGATTCGGAGAAAGTTGAAATTTTTGGAATCGAAGTCCACGGCTGAATGCTCCTCATCAAAATCCAAATTTAGAGACCAAGATCAAAAAATTTGGTTGGGCAGAAGGGCGAGCTTGATCAAACCCTAGTTCAGGATTTTGATCGGAAAGGTGGAAAATTAGGGCTTCTGCAAAAGTTGGAATTTTTTAAGTCTGTAACCACGGCTGGAAGCTCCTCAGAAAAATCAAAGTTTAGAGCTTTGGATCAAACCTTTTGATTGGGCAGAAGGGTGGGCTTTATCAAACCCTAGTTCGGGGTCCTATCCAGTGAATCCAGAAGTTTCAAAGGCAATTTTGAGGGGTCAAATTTTGCAGTTTTCAAAATTGAAGTATACCAAATTGATCAGCTTAGCAAGCCACATCTTTCCATCCCTTCAGAAGTTTGAATTTTTAGGGTTTCTCTGACAAACCCTAATCCAGCTCCAGATCCAGTTTCAGCAAATCAAAGTGGATTGGGTTAAAAGCAATCCTGACAGTTATGACTTCAGGAAATACATGTATGTTTTTGAAATTTGATTCTTGATTAAGTTCATGATATGTTTGTCTTCATATTATTGAGGTTAGTACAATTATGATTGTTTGATAATGAATGCATGTGAATGATAGAAAACATTCATTGATTAGGGTTATGACACTTATGATTGTACTAATGCACTTGTGGTGTTGTATGAGGATGATGTTGTCTGCTAACAAGATACATGTACATCAAGAAAGACAAATCAAGTTCTATGACCATGATGACATGAAGACAAAGACTCATCCATAATCTTTGATCACATAGAAGCTCTACTTACGAGGTATGTATGACTTTGTTCTACTATGCTTAACCTATGAGATATGCAGGTTCTAGCACAAGGTCTCTAAATCATTGAAGAGAACAAAGAAGATATTGTTTGGGTATGTTAAGACATAACCAAGCTTGATAATCCAGGTATGTTTTCCTATATCAAGTTAGAATCCTACTTTGTTAGGATCTTGAGTAAGTATACCTGTGTATGAAATAATTCATGACCATACATACTTAAGATTATTTAGAATTATAATGTTTTGATAATATTGAGATTATACTAATGAATGTATGATTGTGTATGAGATCATGAGGATGACACTAGTGCACACTTGAGCATGCATAGTGGTACAGAATGAATAGAAGATCAAGCGAGAGGCAACCACACAAACATAAAAGATAAGTATTTGAGTTTTTATTTGAATCTCTGAAATAGTAAATGATATTGCTTGTAATAGTTGTATGCATATTTGTATTCCTAGAATATATCATGTTGAGTGTAAACATTCATATAGCATTAAACAGTATACTATTAATATGCATATGATTGGTAAGTTGGACAAACATTCCATTGTTGCTTGTCTAGAATGAAACCTCTTTGTTGACATGCTGAGAGCTGTGCACGCTCTCAATAGTATGTTCTGGTAGAGATGGAAGGCATCTAGATAGCCATTGTATGCATACAGGATATGGAATAGTGTTGTGCCAAAGTATTGGTCAAGATAGTTGCATAACTATGTAAATCATATCTATATACATAATAGGTTATCATGTCAACATGATTTGATGATTATGAAGTATTACTAATCATATACTTAATTTTGATTTGTAGGAAAGATCATGAAGAATGATGAACACTGAACAAGTGATGGATGTTCAACAAGAAGATTTACAAATCAAACATACTATAGAAGGGTCGTGGCTAGAAGATTCTCTTAGAAAGAGAAAGAGGATTATGATGAGATGTTTGCTCCAAGTTGCTAGATAAGACCATTCTCCTAATGGTGTAATTAAAAAGTGCGAATCGAGAAAACTCCCAGGATTCAATTGAAGAAAGCTTTGTATGGGTACCCAGGATCGATAGTCATTTGATGAGCTTAATGATCACCATGGGTGATGCGGATTTCAACCTTTGCTACAAGGTTGAAGATGGTTTCTATATACAGATGACATGGATGCAAGAAGGAACTCACCACAGAGTTCGAAATGATCTTGAGGCTCATATCAGTAGATCCATCTGACGGGAGATGGAACAGATAGATATGTAGAAGATCACTCAATGCAGAGTGTGAATGATGTTCAGTTACAGAGGGAGAATTGATAGCTTCTTGACAAGCTTGGGCTTTACCAAAAGTAAAGTTGATTCGTTACGGATGATGAACCTGTCATACTATTACTGTATGTGGATGATATCCTTCTGACAGGGAATGAGAAACAGATCATGGAAAGCAAGAAGAATCTAGCTACAGAATTTGAGATTAAAGATCTCGGATTGATGCATTACTTCCTAGGTCTGGAAGTATGGCAAGGCTCAGAAGGAATATTTTGGTATATTGGAATGTAAATCCATGGCCACTTCCATGGATTCCAAATTGAAGCTATTAGCTGATGACTCATCAGAGTTAGTGGATGTAACTCTGTACAGACATATTAGTGGGTCATTGATGTATCTGACGAACACTAGGTCAGATATATGCTTTGTTGTGAACACCTTGAGGCAGTATCTAGTGGAACCTAGATGTGTTCACTTAATAACTACAAAGCATGTGATGATGTACCTAAAGGGTACGATAAACTTTCATCTATGTTATCTTGGAGATCATGACTTCAGATTGTATGTCTACATAGATGTTGATTGAGCAGGAAGTGTATCAGACAGGAAGAGCACATCGGGAGGATGTTATTGTCTAAGATCTGCCATGATCTCATGGTTTAGCAGGAAGCAATCAAGTATGGCTCGCAGCACAGCTGAAGCGGAATATATAGAGCTGCTTGCTCTGCTAGTTGTGAAGTGGTATGGCTTTGGAAGTTGTTATCAGGATTTTTTGACTTAGAGATAGACCCCACTGTGATCCTGTGTGACAACCAGAGTTGTATCAAGATGGCAGAGAATCCAGTGTTCCATGATAAGTCAAAGCACATAGACATCCGATATTTTATACGGGATATGGTGCAGAAAGGAGCTATCAAGCTCGAGTATGTGACCACTGACGATTAAGTTGTTGATGTATTGACCAAACCTCTGTCTCAAGTAAAGGTTGATTATTTTCGATACAAGCTTGGTGTAGTTCAGAAGGACCCTCCTCGAAAGGGGGAGTGATATTGTTGATGATGATATTTGGATATTGGTATCATTGTGGATACCTGTATCGATGATGAGATTGCCTATATCGACGGTAAGGTTGATGATGTGGATACTGTATTGATATAGATACTTGTATCGATGATGAGGATACTTGTATTGATGATGAGGATACTTGTACTGATGATGTGGATACTTGGATTGATGACGAGGATACTTGTGTCAATGATGAGGCTACCTGTTCCGACGATGAGGTCAATGATGAGGTTATTGATGATGAGGTCGATATATGGTCCTTAGACTTTGTCTAAGTGGACGAGGAGGGATTGTATCATCCCTGGACACTTGTCCTAAAAGAGATTCGTAGACATATGTCTTCAAGAAAGTGGTCCCCAATGGACGTGATAAGACTGCATCGTCCTTGAACGTTTAGTTCAAAATGTACATGATAGGACTGCATCGTCCCTGAGCATTTGGTTCAAAATGTACATGATAGGACTTTATCGTCCCTGAGCGTTTAGTTCAAAATGTACGTGATAGGACTGCATCGTCCCTGGACGTTTGGTTCAAAATGTATGTGACAGGATTGCATCATCCTTGGACTCATGTCCTAAAGTGATAGGGATTGATCATCCCGTAAGTGGATTAGGATTGCATCGTCCTTGGAATCATGTCCTAAAGTGATAGGGATTGATCATCCCGTAAGTGGATCAGGATTGCATCATCCTTGGACTCATGTCTTAAAGTGATAAGGACTAATCATCCTGTAAGCTGATTCGGGATTGCATCATCCCTAGACATGGTGAGGTGTCTTAAAGTGATAAGGACTAATCATCCTGTAAGCTGATTCGGGATTGCATCATCCCTAGACATGGTGAGGTGTCTTAAAGTGATAAGGACTAATCATCATGTAAGTTGATTCGGGATTGCATCGTCCCTAGACATGGTGAGGTGTCTTAAAGTGATAAGGACTAATCATCCTGTAAGCTGATTCAGGATTGCATCATCCCTAGACATGGTGAGGTGTCTTAAAGTGATAAGGACTAATCATCCTGTAAGTTGATTCGGGATTGCATCATCCCTAGACATGGTGAGGTGTCTTAAAGAGATAAGGATTGATCATCCTGTAAGTTGATCTGGATTGCATCGTCCATAGACATGAGAGATGTCTTAAATTGAGAGGGATTGATCATCCTATACGTGGATCAGGATTGTATCATCCTTGGACCTATGTCCTAAAGTGAGAGGGATTGATCATCCCGTAATAGGATCTTGTACATTGCAAAGTATGCTGCTATGTTGATGTTGTTGATCGAGAGGATCCAGATGTTGATCGTGATGATCTAGATGATGATGTTGTTGATCGTGATGATCTAGATGATGATGATGTTGATCGTGATAATCTAGATGACGATGTTGTTGATTGTGATGGTCTAGATGATGATGCTGCTGATCGTGATGGTCTAGATGACGATGCTGCTGCTCGTAATGGTCTAGATGACGATACTACTGCTCGTGATGGTCTAGATGACGATGTTGTTGATCGTGATGGTCTAGATGATGATGTTGTTGATCGTGATGGTCTAGATGACTATGCTGCTACTCGTGATGGTCTAGATGACGATGCTGCTGATCGTGATGTGTTGATGTATATGTAACTTTGGAATGTATTTCACCCATGTATTTCATATATGTATTTTGTACTCCTATAGAGATGGCATTATTTCTCTATACGAAAGTGTTTGTATTCCTATAGAGATGTTATTATTCCTCTATAAGGAACTGTCATCATTTATATTGTATGTGTCGTAACTTATACTTGATGGGTTATTAGACCACCTTGTTGGGGTTGGCCCTGTATAAGTCATGTGGGTCGAAGGGTTATTAGACCACCCTATTGGGGGTCGGCCATATGGGTCAAAGGGTTATTAGACCACCAAGTGTGGGGTCGACCCGGATTAAGTTAACCATGGGTTAAGCTAGACATGTAGGCCCCATTAGTTTATTGGGCAAGACAGAACAAGTATAAATAGAGATCGGGAGATCTCTATTTGATCACTCATTCACACACTTCTCTCATTCGGAAAGTGGCGCACTTGTGAGGAGGAGGATCTGCTGCTAGGAGAAGACTATCTCTTGTATTCTGTTTGTATCATTGCTCTATCTATCTCTGAGGAAGTTATTGGGGTTTTTCACCTTTATGGTTTTCCCCAAGTAAACTCGATGTCTCTTGTGTGTTTGCATTATTGTGTCCATGATTGATATGTTGTAGATTTGATGTACATGTTGTTCTATCAGTTAAGATCCTAGATCAGATTGAAGTAAATTCTTAAAATTTAACATGGTATCAAAGCTATCCTGAAAGAAGGCATGATATGGCATGTATGACACTTGTTGCACTTACGATGCTAGGGCTTGATATAGCAAAAACCAGTCATCGTAGCACTTTCATTATAAATCCATTTTGGAGAATTTTTCAGATCTGAAATTGTTACAGGTCGAAGCTAAGATCCCCATGTACCTTGTCTCCAAAGGACAACCTCTAATTTGTTGTACTTTGTGATTTATGATCTGTACAATACAAGGTTTCTGCCTCTTCTAGATCTCAGTCATAAACAGGTGACCTTGGAAAAAGGGTCATAACTTGGGCTAGGAAGCTCCAAATGAAATTTCGTAAAATGTTACAAATAGTACACAGACTGTACTATCTCACAAAACTTTTTTAGAGGCCGAAGTTGAACCAGTGACATGTGGCATGCCATACAAGTTTTCTCTTCTGTTTTATCCCATAAACAGGTCACATTGCGACACTTGGCATAACTCTCTCTCTCAAAGAATCCAATTGAGGTCAAACCTGTCGAGATGGAAAGATGACAGGTCAGGATACCACAGAAAAAGTTTTCAGACACTGTGGATCAAAAAGTGCAGAGTTACACCAGAAACAATCAGGTACATATTTCTATCAAAATAGAATTATTTTTTGAGCACCTTCATTCATGGCTTCCGAAATTTAGGGTTTCGTAGAATTTGGAATTTTTGTAATCGGAGACTACGGCTGAATGATACTCATCAAAATAGAAATTTAGAGACCAAGATCAGAATTTTTGGTTGGGCAGAAGACCGGGCTTGATCAGACCCTAGTTCGGGACTTTGATTGGAAAAGTGGAAAATTAGGGCTTCTGCAAAAATGGGAATTTTTTAAATCTGTGACCACGGCTGGAAGCTCCTCAATAAAATTGAATCTTAGAGCTTTGGATCAAACCTTTTGATTGGGCAGAAGAGTGGGCTTCATCAAACCCTAGTTCGGGGTCACGTCCAGTGAATCCAGAAGTTTCAAAGGCAAAATTGAGGAGTGAAACTTTGCAGTTTTCAAATTTTGAATATACCAGCTTGATCAGCTCATCAAGGCACATATTTCTATCCTTTCGGAAGTTTGAAATTCAAAGTTTGAATTTTTGGGGTTTCTCTGACAAACCCTAATCCAGCTCTAGGTCCAGTTCTTGCAAATCAAGTGGATTGGGTTAATCCTAGAAGAGGATGGATTGGTCACCTGCATGAGTGAAGAAGTTCCTGTTTCAGAGGGAGATGAGGCTAAGGCCTTACATAAGAAGATTACAAACAATCTTGACAGGTATGGCTTACAGGTATGTTTCGAATTTTGTTCATGGTTAAGTTTATGATATGTTTGTCTTCATATCATTACAGTACAATCTTGATTAATTACTAGACTTGTCATATCACCTTAATAGAAGATATTCATTGATTAAGGTTTTGACACTTATGATTGTACTAATGCATTGTGATGTTGTATGAGGTTTATGTTGTTCGCTAACATAAAAGGTACACCAAGAAAGACAAATCATGTTATACTTCAAGAACATATGATCATGGTGACATGAAGACAAAGATTCGTCCATTGTCATGGATCGCATAGAAGATCTACTTACGAGGTATGTATAACTTGGTTCTACATTGGTTAACTTATGAGACATGCAGGTTACTAGCACAAGTCACTGAAGAGAACCAGAAGACATTATGCGGGTATGTTAGACATAACTAGCTAGCATGCTAATCCAGGTATGTTTTTCCTATATCAAGCTAGAATCCTACCTTGTGTTAGTATCTTATACTGTTGTGTTGTTGATAATGATTATTCATGAAGTCATAGGTTTGAATAGTCATGGTTGTATGCATATTATGTTTCTCACCATAATTGATGGTATGACTAACCAGAAGAATCATGAAGGTATAGGTTTGAGTAATCACTGGTTTATGCATTAATGATTAACTAATCAGAAGAGTCCTATGATCAAATAAGAATATGCATGAGTAAAAGACTTCCCTGAAACCTTGAATACTAATGTTTATTATCTGTGAATGATCATGACTATACATGTTTAAGATTATTGTGTTTTGACAGTATTAAGATTATACTAATAAATGTGTGATTATGTATGAGACCTCAAGGATAACACAATGATGATACTAATAAGCATGCATAGTGATTAAGGATGGATATAAGTTCAAGGACAGGTAATCCAGGAAGAAAAGATCAAGAGGGAGCACACTCCAGTTGTTCCTGCAAGAAAGCAAAAGAGCACACTTCAGTAGTTTCTGCAAGGATGCAGATATTCAGAGGGAGTTGACCACTTCTCACAATCCACATCAGAATGGAGTTGCAAAGATTCAGAGGGAGTCCACCCAGCAACCAAACAAAGATAAGTATTTGAATTGTCATTTCGTACATAATGTTATTCAATGATGTATATGCTTATGTTCCTAGAATTAGGTTGTGTATTATGCATATTAGAATAGTTGCATTGATGAACAGTATACTACTAATATACATGGGTAAGTGGCCTATGGAACTGTACAACATTCCATTGCTACTTATCTAGAATGAAACCTCTTTGCTGACATGCTAGGAGTTGTGCACACTCTTAACAATGTTCTGGTATAGATTGGAAGGCATCTAAAAAGTTACGGAATATGGATAAATGTTGTATTGAAGCATTAGCTAAGATAATTGCATGACTATATGACATATTTCTTTATGTGTAAGAAATTGTTCTGAAAACCATGAGATGTTTTCTAATCATGCAATTTAACTTGTTGTGTAGGAAAGATCATATACCATCACCCACAAAAGAAGGACTACAACATTTGTTCAGCAACAAATTATATATTGAAAATATTGAAGTTCCCAGGATCTAGGAAGAATGCCATGATCGAGGAGTACCGGTCAATCATGAAGATGTTTGGGATGCAGTCCCAAGACCTGAAGGGGAGTCTGTAGTGACTTCCAAGAGGATCTACAAGATCAAGCATGCTGCAGGTGGTAGCATAGAGACTTTTGCTCCTGTAGCCATATACACTTCCATTAGATCAGTACTTGCTCTGGCTGCAGTGATGAAGTGGAAGATACACCAAATGGATTTCAAGACAGCCTTCTTGAATGGTGTAGTTGAAGAAGAAGTGTATGTGGAGAAGCCACTTAGTTCTGAGACACATGACAGGGAGTCATATATGTGCAGAACTTGGTATGGTAGGATAGACAGCTTTCTATCCAGTTTGGGCTTTACCAAGAGTAAAGCGGATTCCAACCTTTACTACAAGGTTGAGGAAGGAAATCCAGTGATACTACTTTTGTATGCAGATAACCTGTTTGTTATAGGTGAAGATAGATTGATTGTCGACACGCAGCGGAAGCTTGCTGCCGAGTTTGAGATGAAGAACTTGGGGATGATGCACTATTGTTTTTAGCATGGAGGTGTGGTAGAGTGCAGATAGAATCTTCCTTGGACAAAGGAAATATGCAATAGAGATCCTAAGGAGGATCATGGATGATGAGCATCGGGACGATGCTCCAGTTACTGCTTTGTATATGCATCAGGACGATGTTGGATATGATCAGTTGGATCATTTATATGTATATGTATGTACACATCATGTTGGATGTTGGATATGATCAGTTGGATCATTTATATGTATATGTATGTACGCATCATGTTGGATGCTGGATATGATCGGTTGGATCATTTGTATGTATTTTGTATATGCATAATGTTGGATGCTTGGACCATGTATCTGTATATGTATCAGGTGGATACTATGTATGATCAGGTAGATCATGTATGTTGATATATATCAATTGGATACATTGTATGATCAGGTGGATCATGTATGTTGATATGTATCAGGTAGATACTTGGTATGCATCAGGTGGATGCATTGTATGATCAGGATGATCATGATGACGAGCTTCAGGATGTTGCTCCAGATGATGTGTACCAAGACGGTACAATGATGATGATCAATATGATCATGAGCATCAGGATGATGCTTCGTGCGATGATGATCCATTGGATCATGAGTATCAGGTTGATACTTGGAGGTCAGAGATGATATGTGGCAGGTTGTGCAAGTACCATGTAATCAGTCCTCAGATATCCGATAGGTTGAGATGTGTGCTTGTAATCAGTCCTGGGATTAGGTATTGCTATGTAGTATGTAATCAGTCCTCAGATATCCGATAGGCTGAGCTGTGTGCTCGTAATCAGTCCTGGGATGAGGTATTACTACGGAGACATGTAATCAGTCCTGGAGATCCGAGAGGTTGAGCTGTGTGCTCGTAATAAGTCTTGGGATGCTCTTTAAAGATCTTGTCGGTCGTGCTGCGGCACATAAATGTTCCTGGGATTCTCTTTAAAGGTTTTGTCTATCCACATGAGTTATTGTAACTTCTAAGAATATTATATTTGTAATTTATTATTCCGGAGATGTTTCATTCCTCCGTGAAGACCTTATTGTATATCCGGAGATGTTTTATTCCTCCATGGAGAATGTGGTAACTTGGGTTATTAGACTTCCCTAGTGGGGGTCGGCCCTGTATGAGTCATGTGGGTTAAAGGGATTATTAGACCACCCTAGTGGGGTCGACCCTGCCACATTATGTTAAGTGATTAAGTTGGGGCCGACCTAGTTAGTGTAAAAGTCAAGTCGGAGTTGTGTATAAATAGAGGAGGTTTGTTCCTCATTTAACACACATTACACTCACTTGTGAATGTCGCATAGGTGAGAGAGAGAGATATGCTATGGAGGAGAAGGAGCTCATGTTTGGGATATACATATCTGTATTGTTGATCATCTATATTGAGGAAGCTTTGTTGGGTTTTCTACCCCATGAGGGTTTCCCAGGATAAATCTGTGTCTCTTGTGTTTATGTTGTGCTTGTTGTTCTTTCAGTGATCCTGTATATGCTATTGTTGTGAAATGGAATGTAATGCTGATATTTTCTATCTTAGTATATTGAAACTTAACACCATTATGATCCAATGGAATAGGTGGGTGGACACCAATATCTAGCTAGATCAATCGCCCCCCCCCCCCCAGGAAGTAATGGTCCCCATTTTTTTTAAGTTCCTCCATCGGATGCACAAACTTCTGTTGAATCTTACTTTGGTGAGGCACTTTCTTTAATGAGTAAGTTGTCTTGCTTAGACCACCTTATGGAGTTGTATGTTCTAGTGGCATGTGCCCCTCATCTAGATGTCGAGATTTGTTCCACTATAGCTTGATCAATGCAGTTAGGGTTGATTTCTATAAGTTCCAAGTGCTCTACCACCTCTGAGGTGTCCAATAGAGGCATACAATATGGTCAAAGCAACTCCACGTTAAATACTGGGTGTAAGCAAAGGAAAGGTGGAATACTCAATTTGAAATTAATTTGTCTGGAACCCAATTTAACCTTAAAGAACTGCATCTCAGAGGAGTCACATTCATCACCCACAATAGGTCACTCAGGTTTTCATAAAACTTATGAAAGTATTAAGTGCTCCTTCTTTTGGGAAGGCATGCAAACAGACATCCAAAACTTTGTCGTGGCTTGTGACACTTGTCAATGACACAAGGGAAATATGGTTAAGTACTAGGATCCTTGCAACAAATTTTAGTTCCCACCCATATATGGATTGATATCTCTATGGATTTTATAGTGAGGCTTCTTACAACTAGTAATAAATCAATCATTATGGTGGTAGTAGATCGACTTTCCAAATTGGATCACTTTTGTGCATTAGCACACCTTTTACACCAGCCATTGTATCCCAAGTCTTCATGGATCATATTTTTAAGTTACATGGTATTCCCACTTCCACTTTTTTTTATAGGGACCCTACATTCAGGAGAAACTTTTGCCATGAGGTATTTAAACTTCATAGTACCTAGTTGAAACTCAACAAATTATATCATCCCCAAATAGATGGTTAAACATAAGCAATCGATAAGTGTTGGGAAACCTATTTGATATGCTTTGCATTATAAATTCCACACAAATGGGCACAATGGCTTCTTCTCATTGAATGGTGGTATAATACTACTTATTGTGGATCTACCAAAATGACCCTATATGAAGTAGTGCATGGCATTGGATAGGTTCCCTACAAGATAGGTTTTCCAGATCAATCCAAGATTCACCCAGTCTTTCATGTATATAGCCTCAAAAAAGTGGTGGGCTCCAATTTTAAACTGAATACCAAGTTACCAGAACTTGATGAGTAGGACTCCATTTGTGTCACATTCCCGGTGTCCTCACAATGCCATTTGGGCCACATAATACCCAATTTATTAACTAAAAACACCTCCGATATTCAATTTCATTTTCCCATGGTTTAAATTAAATATTCACAGCAGAATTACATACATAAATTATCGGTCATAATTTATATATACATATACGAAGATATTACAGGCAATTTCTACATGAATGCAAGTCACACAATGCCAATGATTCCATGCAATTAAATCATCAGATAACAATAATTACATTAAACACATATCATAGATAAGCACAAAAAAAATTATACATAGATGGAGACTTATCTGAGAACATAATTCAACTGACTGTAGACCAAGGGCATTCTTCCCAGTTTTAGGGACTCTGTTTTACCAGTTCTCTCTATAGCATAGGCCACCTTGAGCCAGGACTATAAATTCACAAGAAGGTATTGAGTTTTACCACTGAAACTATCCCAACCCGCTAACACTTCTCCCCCATTAGCCTGCACAATCCAAGGAATGGATCTCCCTTCTTTGTGTTAACAGTCCCTCAGGCTCCCTTCTCTAAGTTAATAGTCCCTTGGGTTTTTAACCCCAATTCCCTTCCAGGGCTCTACCACAGGTTGGCCGAGGACTCTCCATGTCAGGACTCTAGGGAACTCTGTCGTTCTCAAGTACATGTCTATACTATGGTATGGGTGATGGTGGTACGGGTGATGATGGATCATATCTCACAATAATTGATGGTTGCATCTTGGAAGAATTATGCCAGAATGAACTAGTTCTCAATAATTATATGCATGTTGAGAACTAGTTAAGTGGCATGCAAGGCTAAGGAGAGATGGACAAATGGCACTCATGGGGAGTTCACCTTTTTAAAATGAAACTCATGAAGACAAAAGGATTTATAGAAAGAAGGATAAATACTACCTTCCGGAAGTTCTATCTCATAAGCTACCTCCCCAACCTTTCGAACTATCTTGTATGGACCATAAAACCTTGGTTTAATATTTTCTGATCCTTTCCATTTTAAGGTGGTTTGCTTATATGGGTGCAGCCTCAAATAAACCAAATCATTCACTTGAAAATTTCTTTCCTTCCTATGTTGATCCACATATTGTTTTTGTTGATTTTGGGCAACCTGCAAATTGTCTTTTAAAAGCTTCAAAATCTCTTGACTTTCCTCAACCCAATCTTTAGCTTTTGGAGCTCTACTATCACCAAAAATGTGGTCAACAATGGTGAGTGCTTCATAACCATAAAGTGATTTGAAAGGAGACATGCCATTGGACATATAGAAAGTAGTATTGTAGCAAAACTCACCCAAATGTAGCCATTTAACCCATGCTTTTTGCTACTCACCAACATAGTTTATCAAGTACCCCTCCAACCATTGGTTGACCCTTTTCTGTTTGGACATCAGTTTGAGGATGATAGCTTGTGCTAGGAGTCAATTGAGTGCCCACCAACTTGAAGATTTCTTGCCAATAAGCACTCATAAATCTGTTATCCTTGTCACTCACAATGTTTTTGGGAATTCCATGCAATCTGAAAATATCTCTAAAGAATAGATCAGTTACTTGTGCAGCAGTAAAATATGATGTAATAGCAAAGAAATGATCAAATTTGGTGAGTCTATCCACCACAACATAAATACAATCCTTACTAAAAGCCTTGGGCAAACCTGTGATGAAATCCATTGAGATGCTTTCCCATTTTTGTTCTAGAATGGTAAATGGTTGTAAGAGACCATCAAGATGGGGGTGTTCAACTTTGTTTTGCTGACATATCTTGCATTCATTCACATACTTTAAAACATCTTCCTTCATCCCTTTCCAAGAGAACCTTTGTCTTAATTGCCTCTATGTTTTAAAGAAACCAAGATGGCCTGCTAAAGGAGAATCGTGAGCTTCCTTCAAGATCTTATGCTTTAAGTTCGAACCATGAACTAAGTATATTCGGTATTTATAGTATATTAGGCCATTCAATATCTTGCATTTATCATATCCTTTGACCCCATCTAACAAATCACAAGCAAATCTATCTTTGGCATACTCTACTATTAGCACATATTTCCAATCTTTTGAAATGTCCATAAGAGAAAATGAAGGTATCCTAGACAATGCATCTGCTACAATATTATTCTTCCCTTTTACCTATTCAATGTCAAAATCAAAATCTTGGACCTTACTTACCCATTTTTGTTGCCTTTCATTGAGATCTTTTTGTGTAAGGAAATGCTTTAAATTGTTATGATCAGTTTTGACCACAAACTTGTTCCCCACCAGATATTGTCTAAACTTGGCCAAGGTATGCATGATGGATAACATTTATTTGTCATATATGGAGTCATGTTGCGGCAATTTTTTGCTCTCAAAAGCTATGGGGTGTTGATTTTGCTTTAGGACCGCCCTTATGCCTTCCCCTGATGCATCACATTCCAAAACAAATGGTTTAGAAAAATTTGGTAATGCAAGTACTGAACAAATACTCATTACCTCTTTCATTCTTTGGAAATCCTTTTTAGCCTCTTCATCCCATTTGAAAGCATCCTTCTTGGTCAAATCAGTAAGGGGAGCAGTTAGTTTGGAAAACCCCTTCACAAACTTCCTATAGTAAGTGCATATCCCAATAAAGCCTCTCAATTCAGTGATGTTCTTGGGTGATGGCCATTCAAGAATAGCCTTTATTTTCTCCAAGTGCACCTTTACCCCATCTTTCCCAATGATGTGCCCAAGATACAAAATTTCTTTCAACCCAAACTCACACTTGGACAACTTATCAAACAAAGATTGTTCATGCAATATTTTCAATACAACTTCTAAATGGTGCAAATGTTCCTCCTATTTCTTACTGTAAATCAAAATATCATCAAAGAAAACAAAAACAAACTTATGAAGTTGCTTGCAAAATATTTTTTTCAAGCATAATTGGAAGGTTGTTGGAGCATTGGTCAAACCAAAAGGCATGACAAGAAATTCGAAATGACCATAGTGACATCTGAAAGCAATTTTCTTCACATCCTCCTCCTTCATTCGAATCTGATGGTAACCACATATAAGATCAATTTTGAAAAATAACTTTGCTCCAAATAGCTGATCCATGAGCTCATTTATCCGAGGGATGGGATATCTATTCTTTATTGTATTCTTGTTTAAATCTCTAAAATCAATGCACATCCTTAAGGTTCCATCCTTTTTCTTCACCAAGACAACTAAAGAAGCATAGGGACTTGAGCTTGGTCTAATGAGCCCCAATTCCAAAAGCTCTTGAATAGCCTTCTCTATCTCATCTATGAACCTTTTTGGGTGTCTATATAGGGGTATTTGTATAGGTGAAGTAACCACCTCCAAAACAATGGTATGCTCAACTCATCTGCCAGGTGGCCTTCCAAGAGGAAGGTCTCCAAAAACCCTTTCATACTTGTGTAGTAGTTGTCTTATCTCCCTTGGATGTTCTGCAATATTTATGTTTGATTTGGGGAAATGATGAAACATTCTGCAGCCCATTTAATGTCCCCATGTCTCAATATGGACCTCATACTGTGGGAAGACACCACTTGGTTCAGATAGGTGTGCATTCCTCTCACTACCCTTTGTATTCCTTTTGAATCCTTGAACTTCATTCAGGTATTTGGTAGTTCACTGTATGTTCTCCTATAGAGTACAACCATTGTACTCCAAAAACCACATTTGTATCAGCAACATCCACCACATAGAAGGTATCAGAAAATGTGTAATTTCCTATTGTAAGTTGTAGCTTTGGAATCCATGTGTTGCATTCCATAGAATTGTTACCTGGAATGATGAATATGAACTCTTCGAATGATTCAGTGGGTAACTTTCTCCTCTCCACCAAGGCTGCATCAATGAAGTTATGAGTTGATCCTCCATCTACCAATACTGAAACTCTCTTCCCTTGTACCACTCCCTTGCATCGGATGGTGTGAAAACGAGGCACTCCTGAAAGCACTGTCATTCTCCCTTTTTAGGGTGATGGATGATATTCTTCTGTTGTGTCATGCCCCTCTTCTTGGGATGAAATTTGTTCTTCTTCCTCCATGTCCCCTTCATCATCATAAAATACTTCAATGAATTGTGTTTTCCCCTTAGCACATTTATGCCCTGGTACTCATGGTTGAAAACATGTATAACATAGTTTCTTTCTTATAAGTTCTTCCTTGCTTGGTCCATCTTTCTTTTCCTTCCCAAATGAATCTTTTTGCTATGGTCTCTAGTCAAATCTAAACTTGGAAGGAAAATTTGGCTTGGGAGGATACTTTGTCTTGGGTAGCACATTTTGCAGATCTCTTGCCAAGTTCATGGCATCTTTTAATGAAGTAGGTTTGTGAGCCTTAACTAAACCTTTCAAATTTTTAGCAAATACTTTAGTAATGATCAATACCAATCGAACCATAGATACATCAGCCACCATAATTGATCATTTTTGGAATTCCAACATGTACTCTTCAGGGGTTCTAGTTTGCTTCAACTGTGTTAGTTCCTTGAAAGGAATTTCAGGGTCTTTTTGCTCAAATATTTCCATTAACCCGTTAAAAAACTCTTCATATGATGTGACTTGATCATGTCCCAAGGTTTTAAGTCCATGGAACCACCAATCATTTGATTCTCCCTCAATATGTAGAATAGCCATTTTTAAAGCATCCTCTTCAACCATTGGATTCAGCTAAAAATATACATCTAATTTTTGTATCCAAGTATTTGCAGAACTTTGAGATAAGCCATAAAAAGTATGAAGGGGCATTTTACCTATGGCATAATTCAATTCTTTGTTTTGGAAATGAGTTATGTTTCCTCCCCTCATCTTGAGCTTGTTTTAGACAGTAAAGAATTGATCAAATGGTAAGGTCCTCCTACAATCTTCACTCAACTGCTGCCATTCTGCTAGAACTTCTTGCATTCCATATTGGGTGTGAATATCCTCTTTGGTCTCAATAAACTTGGGTGTGGTGGCTCTTGTTGAGCTCTGGAATTCATTGGGTCGATTGTGAGGCCCTATCTTTGATCAAATGCTTCCACCAAATGCCTTATTTTCTTCGAAAGGGGAACTAATGTTGCCTCCTATTGCCAATTTGCTTCCAATTTGACTAGCCATCAATTCAAACCCTTGCATTATATGCCTTGTCATGTATTCAAAAAATGTCTTCATGAATTTCCTAAACTCCTATTTCTCCTCCATCTCTAAGGTTCCTTTCTCCTCCTTAGCCATAGTCTCAACAGAGTGCACATCTTCTCCTGCTTCTTCCTCTTCGCAAAAGGTACTTTCATTTTCAGTTTATAAGGGTGGGGATGACTTCTTGACCTCATAACTGGTCACCCAAATCAGGTGCAAGGACCATGCTCTGATACCATTGTAATATCCCTTCAAAGGAAAGTCCTTGGATTCACCTTGTTTTGACTCTAGGGTTTTGTTTACAACTAGTTCTAAACACCTACAAATGATTTTGAATTTGGGGAGGAAGGTATTTATGGGGAATATGAAATATTAACACACATATAATACATCCAAACAACTGATATACCCATCCATGGTCTGCAAATTGCATGGGAAGAAGTTTCAGAACAAGACTAGTTAATTTGAGAAGTGGAGATCCCCCCTAGGTCCACCATTAGATGCTCTTCCAAACATTGTACGGCCTTCACTAATTATTGGTCTGAGACTTGGATCTGTTATAGGACATTAGGAACAATATATGTGCAACATTAGATTTTGTTTTAGGGATGAATAGGCATCCTAATGAACACCAGCTTGTAGAGTCTAGTTTTTAAGGTGAAATTGGTGGGCAAGGAGTCTCGAATTTATTCATAAACCACAGTAACACTTCAGATGTATGCACACATCATTTGGACCATCAAAGTAACTTCATATTAATCTCATAACATGATAAATAACTCAACAAACTCTGATATAAAATAGGTACAATATCATTCCAAAATCACTATGCAAATGCTATGGGGAAAATGGCTCGAATCTCTTCCTTGAATGTAAATATCACTTGAAATACATAATTTTTCAACTTGTGGCTCTGATGATATGATTATTACAGAGATATATAGCAGACAACATGTCCATGAATTCGAAATAACAGTCATTCACTAACTATATGCAACAACAAGTGTGCCCTTGCACATTTACATGAGAGTGAGAGAAAGATAGTAGAATAGGCATAGAGAAGAATGAGAGAATATAAAATCAAACTTGGTTGGGGTTTGAACCTGCATCAAAAAATCTCCATGAAGCTCTGTTTAGAGGTATGAGTGGCCTCTCCATCAACCAACTAGCATGGGAATCTTGCACCCTCAAAATTGGTTCTAAGGCAAGAAGGATAAGCATCCACCTTGCAAGGACAAGTTAAGCTCTCCAATTTTTTCCAAATGAGAAATGATCAAAAGTTGGTCTCCTTATTTCTTCTTTTCTTTTATTAACCTCCCAAGGCCTCCATTGATCTAATTCCCTCCAAGAGCTTCATCCCAACTCGAATTAGGGAGAGATTCCCATGAGTGCCACTTGTCCAACATTTCCTAGCCTTCCTCTTCCATCAATTCAAATGGGGGGGATATTGGCTGCCATAAATCTCTTGTGTTCCCTCTTGGAGGCTATTTTTATCCCTAACATTTCATATAGGTCATATTTCAGCAATCAGGTCTGATCCTTGTCATAAGTGTCATAGAATCTTCATCATTATTGTCATAGAAGCTAGGGAATCTAGCCCAAGTGTCGCAATACCTCTAAGATGCCTCTTCCTCTTCCATGGGAGTTACTCTTCCACTCAAATTCGAGCCTCATTGATTCATGCCAAGTATAATGTGTCTCCAACTCCCCCAAGAACGTTAGACTCCACCTTGGATTTGAATGGGTGAGAATAGGATGCCATGTGGCATGGACAATCTTGCCTTGTGTGGGTCCCACACCACTTATGCACCCTCATGATCAAGTTCCACCTTATTTTATTATTAATAATATTTATTTAGCCCCTTTTAATATATATTTGTCAATCTAATGTCCATTTGGGGTCTTATAGCTCCCTTATTCCAATTCTAAAAGGTTCCACCCCAACCTAGGGAACTAGTAGATTGGTGGAATTTTCCCTTCATGTGATTTATTTGGATGGGGACATTACATAGTCAGTAATGAATCATTAATGTAAAAAGGTTTTTTGTGTTAATTAAGCCCCACTACGTAGTTAGGGTGTATTTCCACTAAGTAGTTAGGGTTTTGGCTATTGAAAGCGTATTTAAGGAGTTTGGAGGCTATGGATTGTTTTGTCAAGAGTTGTTGTATTGGAGCTCCGCTCAAGTGAAAGGTCACCCAACCTTAAGATGCTAGTGAACATTGTTTCTTGAATTGATTTTCATAATACAAGAGTTAATTATGCCTCATCTTTTTTTATCTATTTTATTTGATTAAGTTAATCTGCATTATATTTTATGGTATTTTGCATCAACTGTCTTTGTATATCTTATGAATTGTTCTTAGTTCCAGGGTTAAGAACACCACAATCTTTGTAAACTTAGTAGCTTGAAACTAGATTGATATCTGACTCCTTGGTAGAGACAACATAAACTCATCACCCTGGAGAGCCGATATATCCCACCTTCAACACGGGATGACATCATATCATGCTTAATTTACCTCCTATGTCGACATATATGCAAATGTGCAATGGGTATAGGATAGGGGGGAGGCTTTAAAGCTTTCTCTTCAAAACTCACCATATTTTTGTCTAGCAAAGAAAAACAAAGGGTATGACTAAGGTTGCACTTCATATATTTCATGGAATTAAATGAAGGGTTGGATCACCCCCATCTTGGACAAAATATTTTTTTGCTAAATAAAATTTTGCATTTCCCATGGCATTTGCTCGGGTGTTGTAATACACAAAATGTGATAAAATTCAAGAGATTTAAAGCAAACAATCATCCCTTGATTGTGGCTATAGACCTAACAAGATATGAAGAGATCATTGATCATTATTTTCTGACTTAGACAATGACAAGTGATGAATTGCCAAAAATTGAGATCTTCTTTACCCCATCCCCTACAAAATTAACATTCCTTGATACAAAGCAATGACTTTAACTTGGTTATTTATTGTCTCACCTAAACCCCATACATATGTTATTTCTTATTATCCATCAAGATTGACAATAACCCTTGCACTAACCATCCTTTATTACTATTTAAAAACACATAAAACTATCATTATTGAAAATAAATTCATGACATTATAAACCATTCAATGTCCTTTATTTTTTTTATTTTTGTAAGATAGCACCTATTGGAAATATGGCAGTGGCAGGGCAGCAAATATATATGACAGATTGTTGTCATTGATGGCAATCATAAATGGCAGTGGAAAATAGCCATGACAAAAGCCAGAAATGAAGCAGCAATGCACGCTCGCTGCCAGAGACCATTTATGCATGCCAGAGGTCTGAAATCTCAGTGAAAGATTAGTGGCCAGCAAAGTAACAGATTCTGTCCCTACAAAAATCAGCAAACTGAGTCTTTTGTCTTGACAATGCTGAAAACGTATGCTCTGTTGGGACACACTACTGCATGGATTCTCTAACCTCAAAGCAAGGTACAAGTTACTATCCTTGAAAAGCTAACAACAATATCCAGATAGTTGAAATGATGAGGTTAAATTATAGCATCTCTGTGGAAGATGACTCATTGACAATTGCCAATTTAAAATGGACATACTTTCATTCGATGCTTAAGTCTGCCACTTTCCAATTATGATGCCACAAAATCTGGAGTTTCAGCTTCAACAACCAACAAAGTCGTGTGGTTAGAGATTTAAAAATGTTGAAAGCTTGAAAGCTCATAAGAAGGGAATTAGAAGTGCAACTTTTGAGACAGATGAATCTGGAGCTATGAAACGTATTAGATTGGAGGATAATATAGTGTGATGTTGAGAAGATATTAATATGAATTCAATCTCTTGTAGACATTAAGCATGTATACATATTGAAAATAATGAACCTGTATATGAACACGATGAATTGAGACAGTTCGTGGTAGAGGTGCGATTGAGTGATTGATGAATACTTTGAGATGAACTAAGGGATAGATTGATGAATCACTTTGGGATTTGACACGCTAAGAGTGAGGAAAATGCAGTGTTGGGTTTGTAGTTTTGTTTTGCATTGGAGATATGAATTAGATAATTTTGAAGTCAGAATTGGGAAAGTATAAATTGAAAAATGTAAGATTGCAGGGAGCAGCAAAAAAGCCATGATCAGCCACTTATTGGTATGAAATAGAGTGTGAGGGTTCATATCTAGAAAGGAGGCACAATGGAGAAACGAAGGAACAAGAAAAGAGCAGGTTGCAGAGGTTAATTAGAAATTGCTAAAAATGCAAAGATTGAGGATATGCTAGAATACCTACTAAAGCAATTCGTTCCCGTCAAGAGAAATTAGAAGCAGAAGGGAGGGCTGAGAAAAGAATCATCAATGCTAAGAAGTAGCAACTAACCCCAAGAGAACACGCCCCTAAATATGCAAAGGATAGACACCCTACACGACCTTCGAGACGAGAGTCTAAGGAAGCTTTCTCAGAGGAGAGTGAAGGCAAAGCATCTGAATATGAGAGTGAGGGCCTTGAAGATGAGGAGCCTGGAGAAGATGTTGAAGAGCAGGATCTCGAAGAAGATGAGCCTGAGAAAATATTTATGCTCTTGGAAGAAATAAGCCAAATGGAATATTGAAGACTCAGCAGTCGTCGGATTAGCAAATCAAGGGTTGTGATTTGTTTGTTCAATGGGATATATCCCACATTGACTAAGGCGTGGTGTATCTATGTGTTCATAACACCAATGCTCAATAGTTCTATTCGGCATGTAGAGCAAAGGATAGGCGGGGGCACTGGGTGTTTCGACTCCACGAGAAGATCACCAGCTCGGCGCCCGGGATGACCTTTCAGGCCCCCTATCCTTTTGGTACACGTGGCAAACTCTAATTGACAAGGATATTGACGAGGATAATAACGTGGCAGGGATGTGTTGCGAACGTGGCAGACCATGAAGCGTCGATGTAGAAGACATGGCGTTGATGTGGCATAGGAGTCATCAGACGTGGCTAAAACATTTGTGAACATGAAGATATGAATTCATAAAACACAAAGTTTTAATTAATTAAATAAAAAAAATGTGTTTAGTTTTAACAATAAAAATGATTTTAATATAAAGTCATTTTTAAGGGTTAATTAAAACAATAATATATATAGTAATATATTAAAAATAATAATAAAATGATTTTTAATGTAATATCATTTTTTTGGAGGTGTATTGTTTTGAAAAGGTGTGTTGTTTCAAAAATTACACATGACCGTTGGAAAAGTATATATTTCGAAAACAAACATCATTTGAAAAGTGTCTCTCGATTCTTCATCTTAGTACTTGAAGAAGAAGTAAGGCCAAAGGAAGAGATGCAGTCCTAGAAGCTTGTGGAGACTTAATATCTTAAGGGCGGCAGAGTGGTGCTAGGGCAGGTTGGTGCCTACGAAAGGGAGTTTTTGCTTCCTTGCCAGTCGTAGCTGACTAAACAGGGGGTCGTAGCCTCCTACCAGTTGGTGCTGGTAAATCAAGGGTGTGGGTGCATCCTGATTGGTTGGTGCCGATCGAATTCTATTGTAACGTGTAAAAAACAATTTTGCAGATAATAGAAGAGCTTTGGTGGTTTACCCATTTGGGGTTCCATGATAAATCCCTGTTTCTGTTATTTCCATGTTTTTGATCAAAAGTTAAATAAGTGGTTAAAAAGAAAAAATTATCAATACTAATTCACCCGCCCCCTCTCAGTATTGACCAATATTCCCTCAATTGGTATCAGAGCAAGGTTCCTTCACCATGGTTTAACCACCGGAAGGAAGATCCTATTCAAAGACCACTATGGATCAACAAAATGGGTTAGCCACTAACAAACCCCCACTCTTTACAGGAGAAAATTATGCATACTGGAGTGTGAGGATGACGTGCCATCTGATGTCCCTTAGATGGAAGGTATGGGCAGAAACTCAAGAAGTGTATAATATAGGAGACCAAGCACCTACAGATCCAAAGGAACTAAGCGAATATGAGAGTAATTCCAAATCCCTAAATGCAATCTTGAGTGGATTGACAAACACTGTTTTTACAAAAGTTATGAGATTCAAGACTGCCAAACAGGCCTGGGATAAGTTAAATATTATCTATGAAGGTGAATCTAAAGTCAAAGAATCCAAGCTTCAGACATATAGGGGGCAGTTTGAGAGTCTTAAAATGAAGGAGGAAGAGAATGTTGGGGAATACTTTCTATGAATAGATGAGGTAGTCAATGCCATTAGAGGTCTTGGAGGAAAATTAAAAGAAAAAGAAGTGGTTAAAAAAGTGCTAAGGACACTGCCCATGAAGTATGACTCAAATATATCCACCTTAGAGGAACAAGATGATCTTGATCTCTTGACAATGGATCAACTACATGGAATTCTCACTGCATATGAGATGAGAACGAGACAAAATAATACTTCAAAAGGAGAAGCAGCCTTCAAAGTGACCAAGAAAATAAAGAATCAAAAGAAAAACGCTCAGATCGACCACAATGAAGAACATGATGTGGAAGAAGCCAATTTTATCAAGAAACTTCAGAAGGGGTCAGGAAAGTATAAAGGCAAGCTTCCCTTCAAATGTTTTAACTGTGGCAAAATTGGGCACTTTCAATCCAAGTGTCCTTATCCCAAGAAAGACTCTAAGGATGAAGATGACAAGAGTAAACAATATAAGAAAAAAGGAAAATTCGACTATAAGAAAAAATACAAAATGAACTACTATTCAAAAGAAGAAGAAGAAGAAAGCAGTTCATCTGAGGCGAGTGACAGTGATGATGAGGTCCTCTTTCTAGGTATTGATGAATCTAGTGATCCAGAAGAAAGTAAGCATGAAAAAGAGTCAGAAGATGAAACAGAGGTTAACATGGAAAAATAACTATTCAGTGCTTTGAATGGAATGAAAAGATACAAAAATAAATATAGACAATTGAAAAGGGTTATAGTTGAACAGCAGGAAGAGCATGAACAAAAAGAAAAGGAGATGAAGAAAATCATGAGCAATCTGAAATAGAAAATTCAAGAAGCAAATAGGATAGAAGAGAAGCTAGAGGAATCTCTTAGAGAAAAGCAATTAATTTGTGAAAAAATGGAAGCAGAATTAATTCACTTAAGGAAAGAACTCGATACAAATTTGTTCAAAACAAATATGAAAACAGTTCTAAAATATTAGATGAAATTATAACTGCACAAAGAAATCCGAGTAACAAAAATGGATTAGGTTATTCTAAAAAGGAAAATCAAGTTGGACCAAAATCTTATGCAGCAGCTCTTCGTAGTACAGTCAAGAAGGAAGAAGAAGAAAAGATAAGGAATGCTCATAACTCCAGAAGACCACTTCGACCCATCAAGAAGGAACTCAAGACAACTCCAAAGAAAATTTATCAAACCAAATATCGTTATATTTTCCTTGGATAATGTTTTGCATACTCCAACTTTGGACACAAAGCTGTGAACTGTAGAGCATATGAGAAGAAAAGATTGAAGGGTAAAAATTATAACTTCAAAAACAATCAAACAGTTATTCAAGCAAAGAGCAGAAATTATAAATCATTTACACCTCTACAAGAAAAATATTTAGAATGCTTCAACTGTAATAACTATGGGCATAAAGCAAAAAATTGTAGATTAATGGAAATCTCAAAAAGGCCAAAGGACATTAGAGAGCAAAAGAAGCTTTGGAGAGAAAAAAACATCAGAAGAGAAATGTCTTATTGCCTTAAAAGTCCAAGATAAAGGAGATCCTTGGTATGTTGACAGTGGGTGTTCAAAGCACATGATAGGAGATAAGGACAAGTTTTTGAACTTAAAGAAACATAAGGGTAGAGTTACATTTGGTGACAATGCTTCAGGTAACATTCTTGGGAAAGGAACTATGAATGTGGGAAAGGCCAAAGCCAAGAATGTATTGCTGGTTGAAAATATGAAACCTATCTTACTAAGTGTCAGCCAAACCTGTGATCAGGGACACATTTGTATCTTCGATTCCAAGAAATGTGAGATTAGGAGAAAGGACTCTGGAAAATTGGTTGGTACTGCATTTAGAACTCCTGAGAATGTATAAATACTAAATACAAAACTGGATGAGGAATGTCATATGAATTTAGTGGATGAAAGTTGGCTATGGCATAGGAGGTTGGGACACATTAACTTTGACAATTTAGTAAAAGTCAATAACCTTGGGGCAGTAAGAAACTTGCCAAAGATTACAAAACCTTCAAATCCCATATGTAGACATTGTCAACTAGGGAAACAAACTAGAATAAGGTTTAGGACAAAAGAATATTCAACCTCAAAACCTTTAGAGATGGTTCACACTGACCTCTGTGGACCTACAAGAACCAGAAGTTTGCAAAGAGAGTCCTACTTTATGCTATTCATTGATGATTTTACTAGAATGGATTGGGTATTTTTTCTCAAGGAAAAATCAGAAGCACTTAACAAGTTCAAAGCTTTTAAAAATCTTGTTGAAAATGAAACAGAGGTAAAAATCAAATGTCTTAGATCAGAAAATGGTGGTGAGTTCACCTCAAAAGAGTTTGATCTCTTCTGTGAAAATCATCGAATTAAGAGACAACTCTCAGCTGCCAGAACACCTCAGCAAAATGGGATTGCTGAGAGAAGGAATCGAACAGTCCAGGAGGCTGCAAGAACTATGCTAAATGAAGCAAAGTTGTCTGATGGGTATTGGAGAGAAGCTGTAAGCACAGCAGTACACATTTTAAATAGAGGACAGCTCAGGACTAATAGTAATAAGACTCCTTATGAGTTATGGTTTGGGAGAGTTCCTTCTGTAAAGTACTTCAAGGTTTTTGGTAGTAAATGTTACATCAAAAGACTCAATGAAGATCTTGGAAAATTTGATGCTAGATTTGATGAAGGTATCTTCCTTGGATATGCTTCTACCAAGAAAGCATACAGATTCTATAATCTTAGATTACATAATATTATAGAGAGTGTTGATGTTAAGGTAGATGATTTAAAAACAAAGAAGTTTAAAAATCAAGAAAGTATACTCGATGATGATGAGGATCCAATTGATACACAAACAGATGTAGAAGAAAAAGAAAACATACAAGAAGATGAAATAGATACTCAAGAAGAAAAAGAAGAATCCCCTAGAAGAGACACCAAGACACCCTCCAAAATAATTCAAAAGAATCATCCTGAAGACCAGATCATTGGAGATAAAGATGCAGGAGTACAAACAAGAAGAAAATTTGTGTATCAAACAGAGATAGCACTACTGTCATGTATTGAGCCTAGCTCAATTAAAGAGGCATGCAAAGATGAGAATTGGGTCAAATCTATGAATGAAGAATTGAACCAAATTGAAAAAAATCAAACTTGGGAATTGGTTCCAAGACCAAAAAATAAGAATGTTATTGGAACTAAATGGGTGTTTAAAAACAAAGTAAATGAAGATGGGCAAGTAATCAGGAATAAAGCCAGATTAGTATGCAAAGGATATGCTCAGGTTGAAGGAGTATATTTTGAAGAAACCTTTGCACCTGTGGCCAGATTAGAGGTAATTAGAATGTTCTTAGCCTTTGCCAGTTACAAAAAATTCAAGGTATATCAGATGGATGTCAAATCATCTTTTCTCAATGGAAACTTAGAAGAAGAAATGTATATAGAGCAGCCAAAAGGATTTCAATTATCTGATAAAGAAGACTATGTCTGTAAACTAAAGAAAGCACTATATGGGTTAAAACAAGCACCCAGAGCATGGTATGCAAGGCTAGACTCGTATCTGCAAACCCAAGGCTTCAAAAGAGGATTAGCAGATTGTAATCTCTATTGTAAAATTATTAATGATATCCTAATCATTGTAGAAGTGTATGTTGATGATATTATATTCGGGGGTGATGATGAAAAGTTAAGTGAGGATTTTGCTAAAAATATGCAGCAAGAATTTGAAATGTCTTTGCTTGGTGAAATGAATTTCTTTCTAGGATTGCAAATAGTACAGTGCAAAAAGGGAATCTTTATTCATCAGTCCAAATATATTAAAGATATGTTGAAAAGATTTCAGATAGAGGATTGCAAGCCTGTTTGTACACCTATGACAGTAGGCTACAAATTAAGCAAAGAATATGAATCCAAAGATGTAGATCCAAAACATTATAGATCCATGATTGGGAGTCTATTATATGTAACAGCCTCGAGACCAGATGTCAAGCAAGTTGTTGGAATGGTGGCTAGATTTCAAGCTGCACCAAAAGAGAGCCATGTTCAAGTTGTAAAAAGAATCTTCGGGTATTTAAAAGGAACCATAGATCTTGGATTATGGTATCCTAGCAAGAACACATTCTCCCTAAAAGCCTATTCGGATGCAAATTGGGCTGGTTGTGTAGATGATAGGAAGAGCACAAGTGGAGGAGCCTTTTTCTTGGGAGAATCACATGTCTCTTCGATAAGTAAAAAACAGACCTCAATCTCCCTATCCACCACTGAAGCAGAGTACATTACAGCAGCAGAGTGCTGCACACAGGTTGAATGGATGAAACAAACCCTACAAGATATTAAAGTTGTGTTTGAAGAACCCACTATCATCCATTGTGACAACACAAGTGCCATAAGTTTGTCCAAAAACCCTGTCCAACACTCCAAGGCAAAACATATTCCTATAAAATATCACTATTTGAGAGAGCAAGCTGCAAGCAAGAATATCATACTTGAATATATTCCGACACAGGAACAAGTGGCAGACATATTTACTAAGCCTTTGAACAGGGATGTGTTTGAGCATCTCAGGCAAAATATGGGTGTAATTCCCTCTCCAAATTAAAACAAAAAAAAATGTGATGCATCTGGATAGGGGGAGACAGTGATTGTTGTCAGGGGGAGCCTATTAGCCCTTTGTCTTGATGTCAAAGGGGGAGAAATGGAAGTGATATTGCCATCAAAGCCAAAGGGGGAGATTGTTGGAAATATGGCAGTGGCAGGGCAGCAAATATATATGACAAATTGTTGTCATTGATGGAAATCATAAATGGTAGTGGAAAATAGCCATGAAAAAAGCCAGAAATGAAGCAGCAATGCACGCTCGTTGCCAGAGACCATTTATGCACGCCAGAGGTCTGAAATCTCAGTGAAAGATTAGTGGCCAGCAAAGTAACAGATTCTATGCCTACAAAAATCAGAAAACTGAGTCTTTTGTCTTGACAATGCTGAAAACATATTCTCTGTTGGGACACACTACTGCATGGATTCTCTGACCTCAAAGCAAGGTACAAGTTACTATCCTTGAAAGGCTAACAACAATATCCAAACAGCTGAAATGATGAGGTTAAAGTATAGCATCTTTGTGGAAGATGACTCGTTGACAATTGCCAATTTAAAATGGACATACTTTCATTCGATGCTTAAGTCTACCACTTTCCAATTATGATGCCACAAAATCTGGAGTTTCAGCTTCAATAGCCAATAGAGTCGTGTGGTTAGAGATTTAAAAATGTTGAAAGCTTGAAAGCTTATAAGAAGGGAATTAGAAGTGCAACTTTTGAGATTGAGATAGATGAATCTAGAGCTATGAAACGTATTAATTGGAGGATAACATAATGTGATGTTGAGAAGATATTAATATGAATTCAATCTCTTGTAGACATTAAGCATGTATACATATTGAAAATAATGAACCTATATATGAACATGATGAATTGAGACAGTCGGTGGTAGAGGTGCGATTGAGTGATTGATGAATACTCTTAGATGAACTAAGGGATAGATTGATGAATCACTTTGGGATTTGACACGCTAAGAATTAGGAAGAATGCAGTGTTGGGTTTGTAGTTGTGTTTTGCATTGGAGATATGAATTAGATAATTTTGAAGTCAGAATTGGGAAAGTATACATTGAAAAATGTAAGATTGCAGGGAGAAGCAAAGAAGCCATGATCAGCCACTTGTTGATATGAAATAGAGTGTGAGGGTTCATATCTAGAAAGGAGGCACAATGGAGCAACGAAGGAACAAGAAAAGAGCAGGTTGCAGAGGTTGATTAGGCATTGCTAAAAATGCAGAGACTGAGGATATGTTAGAATACCTACTCAAGCAATTCGTTCCCATCAAGAGAAATTGGAAGCAAAAGGGAGGGATGAGAAAAGAATCAGTAATGCTAAGAAGTAGCAACTAACCCCAAGAGAACACACCCCTAAATATGCAAAGGATAGACGCCCTAAACGACCTTCGAGACGAGAGTCTAAGGAAGCTTTCTCAGAGGAGAGTGAAGGCAAAGCATCTGAATATGAGAGTGAGGGCCTTGAAGATGAGGAGCCTGGAGAAGATGTTGAAGAGCAGGAGCCCGAAGAAGATGAGCCTGAGAAAATATTTATGCTCTCAGAAGAAATAAGCCAAATGGAATATTGAAGACTCAGCAGCCATCGAATTAGCAAATCAAGGGTTGTGATTTGTTTGTTCAATGGGATATATCCCACATTGACTAAGACATGGTGTATCTATGAGTTCATAACACCAATGATCAATAGTTCTATTTGAAGCGTAAAGCAAAGGATAGGCAAGGGCGCTGGGTGTTTGGACTCCACGAGAAGATCACCAGCTCGGCGCCCGGGATGACCTGTCAGGCCCCCTATTCTTTTGGTACACGTGGCAAACTCTAATTGACAAGGATATTGACGAGGATAACGACATGGTAGGGATGTGTTGCGAACGTGGCAAACCATGAAGCGTCGATGTAGAAGACGTGGCGTCGATGTGGCATAGGAGTCATCAGACGTGGCTAAAACATTTGTGAACATGAAGATATGAATTCGTAAAACACAAAGTTTTAATTAATTAAATAATAAAAAAATGTGTTTAGTTTTAACAATAAAAATGATTTTAATATAAAGTCATTTTTAAGGGTTAATTAAAACAATAATATATATAGTTATATATTAAAAATAAATAAAAAATGATTTTTAATGTAATATCATTTTTTTGGAGGTGTATTGTTTTGAAAAGGTGTGTTGTTTCAAAAAGTACACATGACCGTTGGAGAAGTATATATTTTGAAAACAAACATCATTTGAAAAGTGTCTCTAGATTCTTCATGTCAGTACTTGAAGAAGAAGTAAGGCCAAAGGAAGAGATGCAGTCCTAAAATCTTGTGGAGACTTAATATCTTAAGGGCGGCAGGGTGGTGCTAGGGCAGGTCGGTGCCTGCGAAAGGGAGTTGTTGCTTCCTTGTCAGTCGTAGCTGACTAAACAGGGGGTCGTAGCCTCCTACCAGTTGGTGCTAGTAAATCAAGGGTGTGGGTGCATCCTGATTGGTTGGTGCCGATCGAATTCTATTTTAACGTGTAAAAAACAATTTTGCAGATAATAGAAGAGCTTTGGTGGTTTACCCATTTGGGGTTCCACGATCAATCCATGTTTCTATTATTTCCATGTGTTTGATCAAAAGTTAAATAAGTGGTTAAAAAGAAAAAATTATCAATACTAATTCACCCCCCCCCCTCTCAATATTGACCAATATTCCATCAGCACCCACAGGGATTTGAACTTGTGACTTTCCATTTACAACTTCTCATCTCATTTACCTTCCATATCCTTTATTACGTTGAATAGGCATTTTTATTTCAATACATTGAGAGGGAAGTTCCAGCTTAATGATTCTTTTCATTATATTTCTCAATCCTGTGGACAAGATTCATCAATAGAAGAATATATTTAGTTGCGTACATTGCATCAAGCGCCATTATTGAAATAGTTATCACCTAAGGTTGTTTTTTTTAAGTTACTTAATAATCTTCTATTGTTATTGAAATAGTTATTCCATTTGTTGTTTCCACATTATCTTTTTTCTAAATTCTGATTATGTCTATTGTTGCCATATGCCTTTTTGTTTCCACAGATCATGTGGTATTGGCCACATAAATGGTAAATTTCATATGTTGTTTCCATATGTGCCTTTTCATTTCTAGTTTCCACTCCTTTGATTGCGTGGGCTTGATCTCCGTTACATTTTCCTTTTTAACAAACATGATTGTTGCAATTCATCTTCCTTTTATTGTTGCAATTCATATTAGAGGAGCCAGACTTAACCCAAACGATGGTGACGTGATTCCTTTATGTGTTGATATCTCTGAATGCTTTGTTGTTAAGATCCATGTTGTATGCTCATGAAAGAGTTAAACTTCTTTCATCTTTGTTTCAAAGAATACTCGAGTGCTTGAATTCAAAATCAAACTTGTTTTTAAAATATTAATGTGATTTGTGTCTTGTTTTTAAAATATTAATGTGATTTGTGTCTTGTTTTTTAGATGAATATTAATTTTCCTCTTATATCAAAGTTCGTAAATTTGCCTTCCTTCCTGCCAATCTCTCAATTTTTGGTTTGAAATTTATTATGTAACTTAATCCTTTGACACTGCATTTGATTTGTCTTCTGGGAATTTAACTTCTCTAATATGGAGCCCTCATTTTTTAAGTTTGATGTATAACACAATTTTCCAATAAAACTTATTATGTCCCCGAAGGGGAACATATATATATCATCAGAGTTGTATTAATTTACTTTAAAACAAAAAATTTCTCGTATGAACTATATCAAAACTATAGTTTAACTTATTTAATATTTTTTAAAATATTTAAAATTCATATTTTTCAAAATATTGATTGGTTGGAGGAGGTGATGTAGTCCTCGATTTTCACTTCCCAAGACGGGGCTGCGGGCTGACGTCACCTCTGCAACTTTGCCAGGCTCTTAATTAATGAAAATGAGTATTTGTTTTAGGTTTTCACGTTTTTCCTGTGCAGGCTTGTGCTGGTGCTAGTGGGTTCCCCCATATGCCTAACATTGCATACGCATTGGCTTCAGCTGCACTTGTTTTTAATTTTACCATCGAACATTGCACAACCGGAATGATACATCCAACTTCCCGAGCATTTGAGTAAATGCATGAGAAAAATGGATGTTAGCTGTAGCCTGACATGAACAGACACAGTTCGATGATTATCTCAAAACTCTCAGTAATGGATTATCTCGAAACCCTTCACACAAAGCTATATAGTGTGATTATGCTTGGTGGCACACTGTCAGGTTTTTTTTCCCTGTGTCGTCCTTGTTCTATGTATACATGTCCTATGAGGTGCATTGACGCTGTGAGAGTTGGATTCAGCAATTGAGGTGCATTCGCTATGAGAGTTGGATTCAGCAAATTTCCTGTGCAGGCCACCGTAACCATTCCCCAGGTCCATCGATTTGTTCGCTAAATTACGTGTGAGGTTGGCAGGGAATATTAAACAAGCAATTGACTCTCTGCATTTTCGGATTTCGATGGTTTTGCATTTAAGCGCAGTATATTTATGAGATATGGTGCCTTCCACTGTTGAAAGATTCTTATTATGGTTTTCGAGTTCCAGATCTCCATTGTTGGTTGCATGTGTATTACAGCGAAATTGCGGCATTTGTGGGGAAGAGGGTTTCGGCGACGAGGGTTTGCAGGTAAGAGTGCATTCACTGCTTTGAAACCCTTGGTTTAGGATTGCCATCTTTTGCTACAATGGCTGGGTATTATTGTCTTTGTGATTTTTCTCTGTATTAGTGTATTTGAATCCCAAGTAAGCGTATTCTGAGAGATTCGGGTTAATGTTAGTTTGAATTTAAGAATTGATCATCGTCGATTCTACTCATTGTTTATTTTTCTACATGTGCTTAACCCGGAAAGAAATGAATGTTATCGTTCTTTTTAATCTTTGTATAAATTACAAGTTATTGGGGTTTATTTGTAAGACGGTTAGCACATTATGTTGTGACTCTGTTATAGATTGTGGAAAAACGAAGGATTATTTTCAGTAAACTCGATTGTGTAAATAATACATGGTAAAGTTATAGCGATTTGGTTCTTTGAGTTTAAAGTAGAACAATTTTTTTTTTTCTGTTACCTTTTGTATGTGAACCAGTTTACTGAGTAAAAATATACATTATTACGATTGGGTTCTTTTGAGAAGAGTATGTTCTTTTATACTCTACTTTACCCTTTTTTTTGTTTGGATTGGACTCATTATGGTTATGCTCTAAAATAAGATGAGTCTTTTACTAATTGGGTTTGTTATCAATGATTTTATTGAAACTCTGGCTACCGAGCCATAACAGACTACAAAGAAAACAGCACAAAGTCAACTCTAACTTCTGGAAGAAGTTAGCCAAACTAGTTCAGAAAGTGTCGATCAACAAAAGGCCACAACTTCTCCGGCCCCCAACAGATAAACAACAGTTTTTCTCTTGATACGGGTCTATTTTAAATGTTCTAAAGCCTCTTAGAATTTATATATCAAACACACTACTTCCCAAGCAATTTATTGATTTCTAGTTACTATCATGGCAACTTGACATTACTACCCAGATAAGCTATCCATATGTACTGACTATCATGACACTTCAACATTACTACCCAATAAATTGTCCAAACTCCATGTGAACTTACCATCATAACTATTCTTCTATTGCCATTCTTATTTCTTCATTTGATGTTTCATGCTTTAGTGGCCTTGTGATTAATTTGTTTCTGTCTGCATCCTCGAAAGAAGATGGGACTTCTCAAACAGAAAACACTATTTTAATAGACTTCCTGTTCTTGAGACTCACCGCTACTGTTCTCGAATTATCATACTTGAAGATAATTGCATTTCTATTAAATATGAGGTTGGTCTGAACATTGTTTAGAAAATTTCTTTAACAAACTTACAATTTCAAAAGACAGACATCCACATGAATATGCAGTAGAATTTCTAATGACAACTATATTCTTTTGCAGCTCATATTTTGACTGGCAACTTGGAATAGAAACGTTATAAATATGTTAAGAATATGTGTTATAATACATTAGAAATAGCCATCAAAGGAACACAGCATATTGCAAGCAGGCATAGATCTAAGGAAGCACTGCAATTATAATAGAGGTGAAATAGAAAATAATAGCAGATGCTGGAGGAAAAGTGAATATCAGAAGGGGAGAATTAGAGAATACTCACCAACGGTTGCATACATTTCTTCCCAATGGGATAATGGTAAGGATTTGGTGACTGCATCTTAAATGCAGTGAACCAAAGAATAAATCCTGATAGAAGATCCAGAAGTGAGTCAAGAGTTGAAGCAATTATGGCTAACGAGCCACTCTTTATTGATGCATATACTTTGGCAATTAAAAGCACAATGTTTTCTATGTTAGAGATTGCAGTTGTTTCACTTCTATGAAGCTTGTCGAACTCTTCCTACAAGAAGGAATGAGTTCTTTAATCTATGTATATAATATATATTGAACTATAGATTTTAGAGTCATATGGTATGTTAAGAGCATGATGGTAGAGAGATGCAAGTGTCGGAGTTCGACTCTGCTTGTGAGCCAAATGATGAGTCAAAATGACTTGGGGTGAGTCATACCTATGTTGAATGAGTTTAACTCATGACTAACTGAGTATGACTCACCATCCTGCCAGTAAATGCCCAGAAACTGCCATGTCTATAGATGCCCAGAATCTGTTGAGTCCTGTTTATATTTTTTTGCTTACCTAGTTTTATCAAGCCAAGTCAAAATCTTGACTCTTCTGCCTTGCTAAATTTTTCCCCAAGCAGAGTCTGGTAAGATTGATTTCAATTCAGGGTATTTTATTGGCCATGTCATGTTCACTTTTGACCAAGGGAATGCCTTGGTGGGGGGAATACCAACATATGTGCTTCACCAACCAAACAAGGCCCTGTTGACAACTCTTTGCATTTTGGGCATAGCTAAATCTCTTTCTAACCCCCTTGACTCAAAGCCAATTTCCTAGTTTTATTTTTTTTCTCGACCCCTTTCATGAAGCAGCAGGTTTGGTCATACTCTCTTGGATGTTTTGCTATTTTTCCCTACGACTAGATACACTATCTAGTTACCCAACCACTAGCCCCCCCCCACAACCCCTGCTCAACGAATGGTGAGTGTTTTGGCTTCATGACTACACACTCAAGGAGTGCAAATTTGAGGCTCCATGCTATCCATCTTATGCTTCACTGTTTTGTATTGCCTTTACTATTGATAATTGCCATAATAGACTTTTTTTAGCCCTAAAATGGTCAAGCAATATAGTTATTCACCTATAATTAGAGTGATGATGTATTACAAGGGTCATGTAATAATTATGAGCTAAAAGGTTATTAATGCACATGTATGTGTGAACCAACATGTTCCGATCAGTTAGAGTTTGTCACCTCGTGGTTACATAGGAAAATACATTAATGGAAACCTGTCTTGTGCCAAACACATCAGAAATCCTGTTATCTCTATGGACATTACCTTATTTCTAGTACCTTCAATTTTAGTGTTTGCGGATAATCTGCTATGCCAAATCAGTTAGGTCTTGACTACCCGCCACATTGGTGGATAATTAACTTGAGATCAAGGGTTGGGAAAATTTATTTCTTAATAATTCAGGGCCCAGAATAGTTAAGATGGTATCTTTAAAATTTATATTGAACTCTGACTATGCAGCTGTCCTGGGAGAAAGATGGCACCGCACTATCTTGCAATGTGCATAAGGTGTAGTTATCTAGGCTAGAGTAGAGGGCACATGCATGCACCACTCCTAATACCTTTTATTTTTGAGAGTTGCATCTTATTTTAGTTTTCCAAAATTATAGTATCTCTTCATTTAGCATTTCCAGAATCAACCCAGCAAAATATTTGGGAGTGATTCATCATTTCGGATAGGACATATACACCTAGGAGTAGTACAAAGGTATATGGGAAACATACTAGTCTATGTAATTATTATGGATATCGCTAAGCTTATAATAGTGTTTAACAAAGTAGTATCACACAAGTCATTAGCTTAATGAACATGCTTACTATAGCTATAATGTACAGAGAATAAGTAGTTGAGAGGCTGCATGTATCATGCTGAAAAGTAAAGAATATTTCTTCATCTGTAGTAGGCATATGTTTTGACTCCCAAAAGGAGGTAACCTACATGAAGGAAATTCTATGTTAAGGTAGACCAGTTCTGGTTATGCTTTACGAAGGACACACCAAATGGCATTCTACTCTTTACAAAGGACACACTGAATAATGTTCCACTTTGCAGTAACACCCTTCAACAAATTGTTAACCTTAACCAGAATAAAACATTTTGTATGTATTTATCCACAATCTGATCCTTTCCAAATCTCAATCCATCCAATCTCATTGTGACAAGCGTGTTAGGGTTTTCCTTTACCAAAAGTTAAAGGCAATGAATATAAGAACTGTCGACCACTCAAAAACCCTTTGTAGATTCCCATTCCTTTCACGTACATGTCTTACTAAATTCCAAATCTATTTTATGACAAGGAAGGCTTCCATAAGGATGCTGAGTAGAATACACAAGATTCGCACAAGTTCATCTGAGCCATTGGAGATCTATTTAAGGCAGCCAATGCTCTGTTTCATCTCAACCTCACTACCTTGCACTTCTTGTCTTCCTCTAACTTCCAGCAACCCCAATTCTTTCAACATACATTGTTTTTTTCCGATGTGAATTCTAGACCAACTGTCAACATTAACCATTATGGGGCATTACAAATTGTTGGCTTCAATAACATGAGGAACGATTTGGGTATTTTATGCAAATTTAAAATGAGGGGATTTTTCATTTTCTGTTCTTTAAGGAAATAGGCATGTACTTGGTTGTTACCTAAATGTTTTATGGTGTCTATCATAGAGTCACAAGTATCCCTTGATGTTTCAATGAGTCAAATATGATAATGTCACTCTCCCACTTTTTCCTAAATGTAGTATTCAGATGTTGGGGATGAGTACTTTAGGTTTATGTTGATTATCTTGGTGATTGGATTGGAGAAACAAACTAGGAAAGCTAAAATTATAAAAGCATGCAGATTCAGTGCAAAATGCTTACACGGGTTACTTAGACTAGTATATAATGTGTTAGGTTTAAATAACAATAATATAGAAGCACTGAGACATCAATCTATAGAGTCTGGGAAATCAAGGCACAAAATATTTGTCACAATAGTAAATACCTTATCCAATGGAAAGATCCATCAACAAAAGAACAGTTAGGAAGACTGCTTTCTTTGAGGCGAAGTAATTTTGTTGTGAATCCTTACGAAAGAAATAATTCCAATTCAGAAGACACTTATGATCATTTATGGTTGAGAAGACACTTATGATAATATATGCTTGAGTTGAATTATGATCTTTCATGGCTTTGCTAACCCTCAATAACTTTAACTAGTAACTTTTAAAATACTATTTCTTAACTTTTCTTAAGGTTGTATTCTTATTTACTCTAAAATAACAATCTTATCTTTTTCCAAAATAATATTTTGTTTTTTTTAAATTATCACTCTTATCTTTTCTTAATCTTATTTTCTTGTTCTTTGGCATGATTTTAGAAAGATAATAATCAATTTAAACACAATAGTACCAGGGTGAAGAGTAGTTTTGGGAGACAATCCATTTTAAATGAAATCTATGAGAAACTAATTATCTGGCCAAGTGGAGCTTCCATACTGCCTCAGAGACTTGGTCCATGCCTTGGAGACTTAGCCCTGAGTTGGCACTACACTTATTCAAGAGACTTTGCTTCATCTTATGTAACCAATAATAAAAATGTGTTTGTTTCAAATGCTTAGCATTTTAGATGTCAATCTAGAATTTCATATTTATGCTTGTTAACTATGTTTTATCTCATTGTCACTCTTATTCTAGTTAGTCGATACCTTTTGAAGTCACAAGAGTGCATTTCTAGATGGTTTGTTAGCTATAGCAGTTGGCTCAAAACTTAGAATATTTATCTTCTCTTGTGGTGTATCCTATCTACTAAGGGCCACAAGCTATATCCGCAGTGTTACTCGCTCTATCTTATGGTTAGAGCTCTACTTCCTCTAATCATTTAATCCAACAAGCATCCAATAGTTGCATAAAATCTTGGCTTGTTGAAGTTGCAAAAATTCTAAACTTTCGATTAAATGATTGTAGCTATATGAAGCCTTAACCCCACCACTCCGAGAATGCCATTGTATTCCATGAACTATCTAGATAATAAGATTATTTATCTAAGTTAGAAGTAAGTTTACCAGTTTCTAAGCTCTGTGTAAGCTTAATCCCACCCTAGGGAGAGATTAGAGTTGACTTTTCAAGTTCTTACCTTAGCTCTGCATACCCTAGAATGAGTAGAACCCTACATAATTAGAGCTCAAGTAGGTAAAAATTATATACAAACTGAACATGAAGTTGGGGCAGATGAAGTAGGCAAAAAATTAAAATAGAACATTCATAAATAGACTACAACAATTGCAAAACTTCATGACAGCTGAAGTAGGGATTTTTTTTTTAATAGAACATGCTTAAAAGAGATTATAACATTTGAAAAAGTGTGAAAGGAGACAATTGCAAGTCCATACAACTTACAAAAATCAGTTGGTTAATGTGAAGTTCATATAGATCAGGAATTTCTACTTCTAATTGTAAGTTCATAGAATCTACAAAAATCAGTTGCAAAAAATAGTTGATCGCAAAAATTGATTTCTCGTCATTCAAAGCAGGGTTACAGAGTTTACTTTATGCACAAACAGAGATAGATCAGAAGTAATTTATGCAAGAGGTAGAATTGTAGATGTGAGAATTCTTATGAGAACTGTTATTTTTTGTTAGGGTGAAATAGATCATCCCTATAGATTGGTAATAGTTCCCTTTATCGAAAGAGACACAACTGCAATTTACTTGAAAACTACTTTCAATAACTGAAATGTCAATGAATCTGTTTCCTTGAAAAGGAAATCTATAATGAGCAGACTCTCTGTTAAAAATATTAAATAATGATATACAGTAAATTAAAAATTAAATAATTGTTTCCAGGTAGTGGCCAGGTTGTAAGGACAAGTTGTCATGTTCAAATCCTGGGATGAGTAGTGTACATGGGTTATACACAAACTCTACATTGTGTAATTCTAAGTGCCATCACCAAGCAACGGGAATATCATCGATTAGACAAAAAAAAAAAAAAATAGGGTTGTCTGAAAATACTAGATAAAAAAGATTACATGATTTTGTTGTCAACTTCAAAGCAAGGGACAGTACCAATACATGATCAGGTCCCTTTGTATTGTCAATTGTAAATTTCTTGGAGCAGGAGTAATGTTTTCCATAATCCAATGAAATACATAAAAAAGTATTAATATCAGGCAATGAAATACATGGGATTGTGAAGCTTGAAGGTCCTGTCTCCATAAGAATATCCAGATATATCATTCCACTGATCGCCCGAGCTCCCTCGGATCCTAAACCCATCTTTCTCAATCTTCAATCTCCTCCCATATTTATAAAGAACAACAGTCATCTCATATTCATCAGGCTCCCTGCAACACAAATTTCCCATAAGTTCACTCACCAAAACATCGAATAGACCACACTGGTAATCTCATAGTTTTTTTTCCCATACATAGCCCTTAATAATAACCCACAAAACCATCTGACTACCTCAACCCTGGTCACTGAAGTAAGGTCATAGTGTATTGCAGGCCTGGTCCTGATCAGAATTACTTAAGCTTTCCCCTGTGTTATTGATCAAAATTCATAGACAAGCATTAAAAAAAACAAGGGTAGTCACACAGTGATCACCTCAACAAAAGCACCTCCCATGAATGATAACCAGCTCGGACCATATTAGTGGCAGTCCTCTGGTAGTCATCCATGCCCGTCAAAAGAAAGATCTTGAAGCCCAGATCAAGACTGGCAATCCTATCGATGCTTCTCCTGCCTTCGGCTACTCTACAAGTCACTTTAAATCGCCCACGTTAAGAATTATACCCTTATTCAAACGCCCTTCCACCGTTTGGTCCAATTCCCTGAACTTCATAGCAATGTGGTCTTTATCTTGTTTCCGGGACAGAAAGCAGATATCTTTGTTTCAATAGGAAGGATCTGTACTCCCTGTGTTGTTCAGATTCAATCTCTATGCAAGTTGAACTATATTTAATAATATAAAAAAAAAATTCATGATGTGCATATAGAACAATGATGTCAATTTATGCATTGATATAGAGAGGTGGCCATGATGTAATCTCCCTCCGTCCTTCCAAACATATGTGGTTTCTCACCACATTTGTCTTCTGCACTTGCCACCAAAATACAGATAAAAATTACCTATCTTTACATCCTCTTCTCTTTAAATCTAGAGAGTTATAACTAAGGATTATTATGCATGCACATCCTCACCTTATAATGTCAATTGGATACGCGCAAAGACAACCATAAAATATCAAATTTGTCAAGACACAAAGAGTAAGAGACAACTATAAGTAAATCTTATATTAAATTTACTATATAAGTCTTTAATTGACACTATTAACTAAGATTTGACACGTTGGATTGTCGTGATCTTCTTATCACTCCTTATCAATGTGATTGTAAGGCACTCTTTGAGGGTGAAGTCCATAATTTTAAGTCTTCTTCCTCATTCTCATGTCTTTTGGTAAGAGTGGCCCGCATCAACATTGAAAATGGTTTTGACGTAGAGGTAGATACATTAATTCTTTTCATTAAATAACTTAAATTTCATGCCAATGATTACTAATTCGTCAAATCGTGGATTGGTACAAAACACAACAAATTTTAGAGCTTTGAGCTCTTAATTACTCACATCTATAATTTGTGGTGTCCACTCTATAGCAATTGCCAATAACTATAATAAGGCAAGTTAAGGCAAGTAAAGAACTACAATAAGCTGTTGCAAATCAAGACCAATAGTTCTTTAGTCTCAATTTGCATGCGACAAGATCTAATTCCTATTTTCTCCACACTCCGACTAGACATAAAGAAATAGAAATCAGAAAAATAAATCACAAGATTGGACAAGCTTCAAAAAATTACCAACAAAAAACACATACAGAGCATCCATTACTAAAGGTGAATAAAATAAGATAAATGTAAGTGATGATATACAAAAATTCAACTTATCCAAGGCTCAATGCAATGCAACCTTGAATTGATAAGCACATCTTGAATTCCTAAAAGTTTAAACATGGTGTTTGCTCCAGGTTTAAACCATGCTAGGCACATACCAAACCCATCTAAATCTGGATCTGATATAAACTTGGGAGTTGAGGTTGCATATCTTGAATTCTGATATTTGATACAAGTAACATGTGCATGAACTCTTGCTATGCATCCTTGAGCTTCTAAATATTTTTATCAAACTCAGATTAGATGCGGTTGTTCTAATATCCATATTGAATGCACTCAATGCATAGTCTAGATTCAATGCATCATTACATTAACAAATGCTAGGTATTGATGAATCTCCTCACCCCCACTAAGACTATAGAGAACCTCACTTCTGTATCTACATAGTTTATATTCAATGCACTGTCTCACACACATAAACGGACGCTAAGTTTCGATGGATCCCTCTACCCCACTTAGGTTGTAGAGCATGTCAATGCAAACTATAGAGACTACCAAAACAGATAATGGGGGTTGACTGAACAAATAGGGATAAATAGTATTCAATTGTTGTTAAATCCCAGCCCTTTGATTTTGAGTGTTCTGATCTTGATTATATAAGGCAAAATAGAGATTTGTAAAAGCCTAAAATTAAAAATCTAGATAAGAATAATTGAATAACACAAATCTGAATGGCAACCTAGATACTGAATATGATGCAACTTAAATCTCAAGTCCCATTTCTAAATTGCCCTTATTAGCAGAAATAGGGGAATTACTTTAGGCACAAAGATAAATTCAATGTCTATGTTTTATGCACATAATAGCCAATTGGTATGTCAAAACAAACTCATAAAATGAAGGCTGCAACAGGGACAAAAATGCAGATTGGCATTTGGCCCTTACAAATGATTTAGCAAAATCCAATGTTGACCCAGGACTTCAATAGTGAGGGTTTTACTGTTGTTTTAGGGTCTGGAATTACTCTAAAAGTGCCCAAAATTCATTTAAGAGTGCCCAGATTTGTGAATGGGCGCCTTTTATGCCTTCTTGTTATTGCCAAATGGGGTTGTTCATGCCCAGATTTGACAAAAATGTGCCCAACTGTCTAAAAATGCTCAACAGTGCTAGGAAATAGCTCAGACTGAATTTTATTGTTGTCAAGACTCACAGTACATGCCACTTAAAGCAGCAAACTCAACCTAGAATTACTGTGCAAGGATGTTGTCAGGTCTGAAAGTGCCCAGAATTGATGTTCAGGCTGGTTATGTCTAGAACATGTTTATTCAAGACCTTTTTACTACTGTTCTATAAATTATCTGTCATGAATTTGAGTTCAACTATCAAAGATATAGAGACTTCAAATTATGTATGAATCATGGTATGGCCATAGACCAAACACCATCATTGAGAAGGACCCTTTGAAATATTTGAGCTTTAGAGTACTTAACAAATTTCCAAGAATGTAATGTTGTTTTAAAGTGTACTTGTCTACTATAGATTGTCATATAAATTACAACATGTGTTCGATTCCCATGCTCATACCTTTTCAAGTATTGATATAAGTATGATTTGGCTTCCCATAGTTGATACTTGGAGGTGCCTATCTCCAATAGAGATTGGATTATTGTCTTCTACAAGAGAGCCCAATCTTCTATGTTGTAGTTGCAATTAGCTAACTAAGTATAAAAGCTAGTCATAAATCGTGGAATGAATATAGTATTTCCTTTACATGCCTAGATTTGACAAAAATGTGCCCAAGTGTCTAAAAATGCTCAACAGTGCTAGGAAATAGCTCAGGCTGAATTTTATTGTTGTCAAGACTCACAGTACATGCCACTTAAAGCAGCAAACTCAACCTAGAATTGTTGTGCAAGGATGTTGTCAAGTCTGAAAGTGCCCAGAATTGATGTTCAGGGCTAGTTATGTCTAGAACATGTTTATTCAAGACCTTTTTACTGTTGTTCTATCAATTATCTGTCATGAATTTGAGTTCAACTATCAAAGATATAGAGACTTCAAATTATGTATGAATCATGGTATTGCCATAGACCAAACACCATCATTGAGAAGGACCCTTTGAAATATTCGAGCTTTAGAGTACTTAACAAATTTCCAAGAATGTAATTATGTTTTAAAGTGTACTTGTCTACTATAGATTGTCATATAAATTACAACATGTGTTCGATTCCCATGCTCATACCTTTTCAACTATTGATATAAGTAGGATTTGGCTTCCCATAGTTTATACTTGGAGGTGCCTATCTCAAATAGAGATTGGATTACTGTCTTCTATAAGAGAGCCCAATCTTCTATGTTGTAGTTGCAATTAGCTAACTAAGTATAAAAGCTAGTCATAGATTGTGGAATGAATATAGTATTTCCTTTACATGCCACTGAGTCCTTATTATATTGGTGGTGTTTTTGTATTTGGTTGTTCAAATTCGAGGCTTAGGGTTCCTCTAATTTGTTGCCCATAAAATCTGTTCAGGGTTAGGGTTCCTTTAATATTTTCACTACAATTGTCCTACAAGCTAGGAGCTGGCTGTGTGGCATAGAATCTGATTTTTTTGTTGTATTCATTCATTTATGCTTTCCCATGCTTTTAAATAGCATGGTCAGCGAGGCTCTTAGAGAACAGAAGGGTTCTGAGAAAGAAAGCTGCGATATTGATGGGCAGGGTTTAAACACCCAGAGGTTGTTTTATCCATTTTCCTCTCCATGTGCTACTGTGGTATTGATGCTCAGGGTAATAGAGTTTGTTTTCTTTCATTGGGGTTGGAGTTTGTCGATGGTTGCTGCCAATGTGATTAGATCATCAGGATTTTATGGATATCCAATAAAAAGTTGCGATATTGATGGGCAGGGTTTAAACACCCAGAGGTTGTTTTATCCATTTTCCTCTCCATGTGTTGCTGTGATATTGATGCTCAGGGTAATAGAGTTTGTTTTCTTTCATAGGGATTGGAGTTTGTCGATGGCTGTTGCCAATATGATTAGATCATCAGGATTTTATGGATATCCAATAGCGCAACAACTTTGAAGATGTTCCAAAGGAGCTTCAACTTTTCATTGGTTACCTTCAAAGTTTTTGCCCATTTTATTTCTTTGGATGTTGGAATCCTTAGTCAGCATTTCGAGGAGTGTTGGATTCTATTTATAGCCGCCATTAAAGTGATTAAGTTATGAGTGGTTTATGATATCTCTCAAGTTCCTCCAAGCTTCTAGCTATCTCTTCTTTTACTTCTTTGCCCAGGATATTCATTCCGGGCTTACGACACAGATCTTGTGGTAAACTGGTATTTTCTCCAGATTCCATTTTTGTTTTTCTTTTGGGGCTCAAAATGTTTCCAAATATTGGCAAAAGCTATGTTATAGAAACTTGAGGAAAGAATCAGGCTATTTGTTGGCAGCAGAGGTTCCTCGGTTGAGATCCTGCCTCTTGTACTTGGCCTTCCTGAATGTTCTACTTGACATGTTTGAATTAATGAGACTAGTTTCTTTCAAGGCTGATTCATGATATGAATTAGTTTCCATACTCATTTTTGGTTCCAAATGTTAAGTTTGCTGTTTGCACAATATCTGGACAGAGTCCCAATATGTAGATATGTAGACTATGGTACCATGCTTATGATGCTTGTTACCCCCCATTTTCCATGGGTATCCACCTATCATTTTTATCATAGTGTTTCATGGGGGTGACATGTTGATGATGCCTTCGATGCTAGATTATGGATGGATGGTCTCCTTATGGATGCCTTGATGATTTTTTGGGTGGTGTTGAGCTCTTTGCATGTTGTTTATGGGGCAAATTGTGCAGAAAAAGACCCTGACTCTAGACCCCCATATCTCCAACACCCTATCTCAGATGGTGGCTTGTGATATATGGTTGGAAAGCTCTTTTTGAGGCCTTTGTAGTGATGTAGAACGCTCTTTTTGAGACCTCTCTAGTGATGTATAACGATCCTCCTCATTCCTTAAGGCGTTCGAGAAATTGGACATTTTTTTTGGCCATTAGATTTTGGTTTATGGGCCATTTTCAGCAGTTTTGATGGCCTATCTTCAGAAGGGTCATTCTCTCACTCCATATCTTTGTTGGAGGTGTATGCTATATGGACGGAAAGCTTATTTCAAGCGCTTTCCAGGGGTATAAAACACTACCCCTAGTTCCCAAGGGCATTGGCGCTATTGCAACTTCTTTCTGGATGTCCAATTTTGGTTTTAAGGGCCATGTTGCTGCATATTTGTATGCATGATGGTGATCCCGAGGAGTATTGTTGATTTGACACATCATCTTCCTTGAGCTCCCTCTCTTGCCACACAGGTGGAGGCATGGTTATATTATTGTGTTGATGACTTGGCATAGTGGCACACATGTTGAGGCACTTTGGTAATCTTTTACTTCACGTGGGGTTTTATTGCACATATGTTCATGCACTTTGCCACTTGGAGGAGACATTAAGCATTGCTTGAGCTATTTTAGGAGGGGTTGTTTTTATTGCGTGTAGTTTAATAGTTGGTTGAAAGCATTGAATTCAATCAACTTCCCTAGTATTATTGGGTTGAGATTGGCCAATGACTAATGAACAAGATAATTTTACATAGTTACTACGTATCAAAGGCAGCTTAGTCTATGCAACTATATTGATAGAGATCTATGTGTTTGACTATGAACATAATAGACAGGTGATGTTAGGTAAATCTACATGTATGTAATTCCATAATCTTAATGAATAGTGGAACCAAAGCCTTATCCTAATATATGAGATTGAGATTATGTTTATCATCATATCTACTTAAGATATATGTACAAGGTTATGTAGAATGATTCATCCACATTAAGTAGGCAATGCAATGACTTTCCTTTGATTCCCTTGTTATAGGTCACCAGTGAATTTAATATTGTAAGTGTAGTGTATCAAAGGCAGGTTAGTCTATGTAACTATATTAATAGAGATCTGTGTGTTTGACTATGAACATAATAGAGATCTATATGTTTGATTATGAACATAATAGATGTGTGATGTCACGTAAATCTACATGTATGTAATTCCATAACCTTAGATATGCGTATAATGTTAATGAATAGTAGAACCAAAGCCTTATACTAATATATGATATTGAGCTTACGTTTATCATCATATCTACTTAAGATATATGTACAAGGTTATGTAGAATGATTCATCCACATTAAATAGGCAATGTAATGCCTTGGCTTTGATTCCCTTTGTTATAGGTCACCAATGAATGTAATATTGCATTGAATCTAATAATTTCTCCCCCCTACATTAATATATCTGTAGATAAATCTTTGAAGCCATGGGACTAGGACAAGAAATCAAGTGTGTAGTGATGTGTCATGAGAAACATTATATCCATATTTCTTCATAAAGTGACTCCGACCTTACAAGTGCCAAAACCTTTCCCTCTGACTAGAACCGTATCTGCATAGTTTCCTGCAAAAATCCATCCTAGTGGTTGTAAGATAACAAACTCAAATATAGCTCCAAAAAAAAAGACAAAACACACACACATAGAATTTTCCTGTTTGCTAATTGGCATTTTTTAGCATTGATACCAAATCTTGGATGTTTAATAATTTCAACTTAGCAATCAACATGCCATTTTTTTCTATTCTACTAGGAGGGAAAAATACATTCCATGGGAAAAAAGTTTGTTGTGAATATGTTCCTGCCTTTGCTTTGCTTATTTGCAATGACAAGAACAATTTACAACGTTTATAACATCATGGTTTCAAAAAATTCCATGCCCTTCGCTTATTTTCTTTTCCTTAGGATCTGCTTCTCTTCACTTGCTTGCAGGTTTTCCTATATAAACGACTAGGGACATAGAAAAAAGAACAACAAAAAAAGGCAAGAAATATATGCTATTGCAAATGTCTTTGTAGCCAATATGGAAAAAGACAAAAGTAAAAGCGATTATGTTTTAAGGGAAAATGGTCTTGGGATCAAATATTCTAACTGGCAACAAATTGATGAGGCTTTGGCTACAAGCAATCTGTTTCGCCTAGACAATTTCCACTATGAGCCAGGAAATTGCTTGTTTGATGCACTTGTAGTATTATTGCATTTCCGATATACATCAATAGAGATAATGGAAGGGATTGTGAATCATTTCCATGTTTGTCTAGATCAAAAATATCCCTCTGCATTGTTATCAATGCGCACAGAAATGACAATTGACTACTTGCTAGAATTGCGTAACATAGGAAATGTCAACGAATATCTCAATCACATGTCGCAATATGCTTCACAACCAGATGATCAAAGTGTATATGGACTATGGGGTGATATATTTTGCATCAAGTGGTTTTCAAAGTGGTTGAATGTTCCAGTCGTTGTTTGGTCATTAACAAAAGGAAAAAAATACCTTCATTTAAATTCTGGGGGATTTGAATCTTGCTACAACATATTGTTCCATGACCACACACTAGCTTCTGGCCACTTCGAACCATTGTTGTCATATAAAACAATGCAAGCCGAAAGACACGAACCATTGTTGTCATATAAAACAATGCAAGCCAAAAGACAAGCCACTGATATGCTTTCTCAAAGCGTAAATGTAAATCAATGTCTATATAACCAAGTTGAAATGTCATTTCAACTTCGAGGCAATTGCTATGACTCCTTGTTTGAATCAATCTCCAAATTGACATTATTCGCTAATAGACAAAGTGTTAGAAAAGTAGTTGCGCAAAGCTTTTATAACTCTATTGCTTCAAACGATATTAGAGCAATACAATGCTTTGACATATAGCTTGATAAAAACACATTAGCAGATACATCTCTTGTTTCTGGATGGGAAACCTATATTGTCCATTTGGTAGATCCATATATCATTGGTCACATAGAGGGAGATCGATTTGCTCTTCAATGGTTATGTGAGCTACTATACACTAACATACATCTATGGAGCAATAATTTGCAAGAAAATCTTGCCATATTCCATGCAACAAATAGATCGTTGAAAGTTCTATGCCTAATGCAACATGTAATAGATAAAATGCATTCGCATTTCCAACCCTTGTTACAAGAACATTGTGGAAATAAAAATGTCCCTTTCGCTCAATTGCAAGAGAAATACTTTTGTTGCGATTGCAATGGATAATTCTAAAAAGAACAAACAAACAATAGCAAAAGAAAGCATTGTAGAGAAGAACATTGACACTGGATCCTTGGACGAACCAATATACATAGATGCAATTAAAGCAAAGAGGCAAAAACAAAAGATAACAAACATAGAAAAAAATATCCCTTGCATTGCTGAGCAATTTTCAAAAACCAAAACCAGCATGCAGACATGCATTGATGCCAATACGCAAAAAAACTTGCACTTACTGAAACACAATACGCGCAGACAAGGAATGGACATTCGTCAAAACCAAAAGGAATGTACAAAGGCAAAGAAAGCAGTTGTCACATACTTAAAAGTTATTCAAGACATACCTATTCATGCATGTTCTGTGTGTAAACGACTGCATTTTAAAAAAGAAATTTGTTGTATGGACAACACAATTAAATTAGCCTTTCAAACTCTAGCAAATACAGAAGATGTGACATGCCCGATGCTACTTGAAAAAATTTGTAGACCTTGCAAGAAAGCAATCGCTAATGGGAAATTGCCTATGTTTACATCGCCTACACGAATCCGCCGCAATAACATATTGCCATCTGTAACTATACTGACTCCTTTGGAAGAACGATTGGTGTCACCAAGAATATCCTTTGCACAAATAAGACAACTTGGTTATAAAAGAGCACAAATTGGGTTAACTGGCTCAATTATCAATGTGCCTGCAAACTTGGATAGAGTTCAAACAGCATTGCCTAGAAGTCTAGATGACAATTTGACAGTTCCAGTTATGCTAAAGCAAAAATTGGAATACAAAAACGCATATCTATCTGGAAATATTCGGCCAAAGATCATTATGACTGCACTGAGTGATTTATGCAAAACCGAACTTTATAAAATTGAAGGTGTTGTAATCAATACTAGTTGGGAAAAAATATTTAATGAAACAACCAAACAAGAGTGAAATACTCAACAAACAATGGAACGAGTAGATGATGATGAAAATGAAATAAACATAGAACCAATATCATAAACATTGATATATGGATATGGAGAAACACATCTAATAGATGATTTAGACAACAAAATCATAGAAATTGCACCTTCCGAGAACTTTCAACCATTGAGCATTTTCCAAGACAAATGCTCTAAAGAGATAAACTTTCCTACACTTTTCTATGGATCCAATCGACCCAAAGAAATTTTCGATCACTTTTCTTATCAACAAGTATCGCAATGGGAGCTACAACATGAAAGTACATAATTTGAAACACATGGCACAAACATTTTCTTTAAAGCAATTAAAGTCATAATAAAACAAGTAAAAAACACTGCTTGGATATCAATTTGCATGGGAGAGTTAAAGGGAAAAAAAATATTGGCAAAAGATGTCAAGTCAAAAGACAATCTTGTAAAACTACTTCAATCTCCGATCGGCTATCGTACATTGAAAGCAATCAGAACATCACCTGATTACTTTGAAAACATGAAAAAGATCTATTTGCAATGATTCGACAGCTTGGTCCTCCTACGTTATTTTTACCTTTACAAGTGTTGAACACCTTTGGACACCTTTATGCAATGCGTTGAAACAAATTGAGGAAAAACATTTGGGAAAATTGCAAGACAATGAGTTGGAAGAAAATATTGACACGTTAATAAGAAGACACCCAGTGCTTTGTACTCGCTACTATAGACACAAAATAGCAGCACTAAAGTCTCTTATGTTAAAAAACAACACATTGTTTGGAAAAATACAAGATTTCTTCTTTACGACCAAATTTCAACAAAGAGGAAATGAGCATGAACATGGACTAATTTGGATTGAAAATGCGCCTGTTTATGGAAAAAATTCAAACCAGGAGATTACTACTTTTGTCGATCACTATATATCCACAGACTCGTTTTTACTTGATCAAAATCTTATTCAAATTCAAACGCATCGTCACACAAATACATGTAGAAAACATCGACATTCCACATGCAGATTCAATTTCCCATTGCCTCCTATGGATGGTACCATAATTCTAGAGCCACTAGAAAATACTTCAGATGATCTCATTCAAAGAGCAAAAAGAGTATTTGCTCTTATTGAACATAAAGAATATTCTAAAATCATGTTATTTGCACAATTACTCCTAGAGCTAGAACTAACAAGAGATGAATACATTTTGCTACTACGGTCTTTGCTTTCTCATTCTACCTTAATACTAAAAAGAGATCCCGATGACATTTGGATCAACTCATTTGCAAAAGCGATACTAGAGTTATGGCAGGCAAATACAGATGCACAATATATCTTAGATGCTTATGCTACAACAACATATGTAAGCTCTTACATCACCAAATTTGATAGATCTATGACAAATGCTTTCAAAAAGATCAAAGAACAATGTCTTATTGAGAATGATGGAAAGATTGAAATTATACGTAAGCTTGGAAATGCGCTTCTGAACATGCAACAAATGTCTACTAAACAAGCAATACATATCATACTCTCATTACCTCTACATTCATCCTCAAGGAAGACTATTTTCATTAACACTGCTCCAGACAACAAAAAAATAGTTGTCTTGAAAAAACCATCACTTTTGGAAAAAGAACCAGATGACTCTGATGACATTATTTGCCCATCAATTTTGGACAAGTACATTGCATGCCCTGTTGAGCTTGAAAACATCTCCTTGGCAGTCAATGCATCTTTCTATTCTTGTATCCACTCAATTACAAGAAAAAGAAATAGACCATGTATCATACGATCTATTCGCTATAACAAACAAAAAGACCCTGAGAATTTATTTAGAGAAAAGATCATCCTCTTTATGCCACATAGAGACAATTGCAGCCTGCTAAAGAGCAATTTCAAAACATGGTCTGATGCATATGTCGCATTCAAAGAACAAATAGACATTGTAGAACAAAAGTTTATGGCACCAACAACGACAAAGTGGGGTGACCTTGATAATGTTGTTGAAACAATTGCATTGCAAGACACAACTATGTCTCCTCTAACAACAGAGAAAACAACAACTATGTCTGGATTTGAACAATATGACATTCAACATGATCTAATCCGCAAAACTATGTCCGATGCATCAAAACCTGGGATTGTGTGCAACTTGACAAAAAAGCCATTTCTTTTGGACATGCATGAATACCATGCAATTCGAAGAAAATTAAATACTCAACAACAATCGATCATGAAAGAAGTTATTGCAAGGAAAAAAAACAATCCCCTCACTCCAATCCGCTTGTTCCTGACAGAAGGGGCAGGAACAAGTAAAACTTACACCGCAAAAGCAATCTATGATGGTCTTCTGCATTACCCCGAAAGCTCTGGTGCCACTGACTAACTCAGATTCCTGGCTGAAGCAAGTGGTAGCACTCCATGCATTAAAAAAGGTTGGTTGAAGTAGTAAGGTCTGGTAGGTGGATAGAGCATGCACGTAAGTAAAGTAAAGGTAAGTATGGTAAAGGTAAATAGCAATAGTGGTACTACCTCCTTCCATATCCCTATTATAAAATAATAATTGGGGTTCAACAGAGAGGGGACCTGGATACTATGACAAAGAAATTGGCAGTGATCCTTTAAAGAAAAATGGTCTTATAGTTGCATTTACTGGAAAAGCAGCATATAATGCATGTGGCATTACAGTCCACTCTGCTTTCAGACTACCATTAAGTTCAAACATGCTTCCTCTAAATTCAAACACCCTAGATCTTTTGACAAAAGATTATGAACAACTTCGAGTATTGTTAATTGATGAAGTCTCTTTAATAGGGTCTCGAATGCTATACAACATCGACAAACGACTACGTGAAATCATGCACACACCAACAAAAGCATTTGGAAACCTTGATGTCATATTCTGTGGTGATTTGTGTCAAGCACAACCTGTTCAGGATTGTTGGATTTTTGAACAACCAAGATTCCAACAACAAATATTTCCTTACACATTTTGGTTCGATGCCATAAAATGCTATGAACTTACAACAGTTGTACGTCAAAGAAATCAGACATTCATATCAATTTTGAATAGGATTAGAACATGCTCTCAAACACTGGATGACATAGATTACTTAAACAAGCATTGCTACAAACAACCAACAGTAGATGCAACGTTTCCTTATCTTTTCCATAGTTATAAGGATGTTCAACAACATAACTCAAAAATGTTGTCAGCTATGCAAACAGAAACATTCACACTTGTAACACATGATAGCAAAATTGATTCAACTGAAAAAAAATGACCATAGACAAAAGACATTACGACTTCCCTCTATGATAGTAGTAAAAAAGGATATGCTTATTGAACTAGTTGGAGGCAACTACTCAACTGAGGACGGCTTGGTTAATGGTGCAGAAGGTGTGTTTAAACACTATACACAAACAAACCATGATATTGTTTGGATTGAGTTTGCAGATCCAAAAGTTGGAGACATGCTACGTGCTACTATGCATCTTTATACACCTGCCGTAAAGTCCAATTGGACACCAAACAAAAGAATTGTGATACAAACAACACTTGAAAATAAAATGAATGTTATGCGAACACAATTCCCAATTCAGTTGGCATGTGCAAGAACAATCCATAGAGCACAAGGATTGACAATGAACAAATTGGCATTTGACCCAAAAGGAATTAAGAGACATGCCCTTGTTTACACTACACTCTCACGAGTCAGAGATATTGATTGTCTTTATCTTTTAAACAAGTTAGAACAAAGAAATTTTATAACTTGTCCAAAAGTCGCCACTGAAATATATAGATTAAAAACACACACAACTTTACAATTTCAATATGGTTTGCATTCAATGCCAAATGCTAGGCAATTACTCATTTCGTCATTGAACACACGTAGCTTGCTTTTGCACTATGATGATGTTCTGAATGATCATGAACTTATGCAAGCAGACGTTTTATGTTTGCAAGAAACTCACATGCACACACTTGCCAAAGAAACAACAATGATAGAAAAATACAATTTCTTCTCAGCTTTTTCAATACATGGAATCCTTACATTGATTAAAAAAGACATTGCCATCATCAATTCTAAAAACTATACAAAAAACTCCACCGAAGCAATTTGCGTAGATCTTGAATTAGGCTGCAATGTATTGAAAGTAGTGAACATTTACAATAGACCATCTGGTGTGCTTGATGATCTCTTTCAGATATTGAGTTGCATTTTGTCAACTTGCACACCAACCACTCAAATCCTAGTAGCTGGTGACTTGAACATTGACATGTTGCAAGAAACAACATCGAAAAGAAAATTGCAATTGTTTATGCAAATGAAAGGCTTGACATTGAAAACAACAAAGGAAACAACAAACACCGGTTTGATGCTTGATCACTTTTGGACAAATTTGAAACACAGAGATATTGTTTTCAATATTGCAGATGCTTATTGGACTTATCACTATTCAACTTTCCTATCGATCTCTGATAGAAATGCGTAGTCTATTCAATTTTGCATTATCTAATTTTATTGTCTTCCTATCTATGAACGGATCCATGATGGCATATTTGCACAAAATCAAAAGCAGGTACTATTCTTTCTCCTACAACTTTCATGCACTTTAAACTGCAGCAATTTGGTTTTTTCTACTGACAATGAGCTAGATTTAGATCATCTTTTGGCATCTGCAACATTGATGCCATAGCTATGAGTTTAAATTCTATTGAACTTTATCATATTCTTATAATTTATTTCATGATGTCAAATTTTGGTTATTTTTTATTGTTGAAAGTTGTTTACACTTTATTTTTTCCACAGTTGAGATCTAAAAAAATAGCAATTATGCCAAAGCATATGTAGACACTCTTTACAAAAAGTATTCACTTGCTATCTCCATTTTATAATAATGCAGACCATATCTAAGCTACAGAAAATGTTTTAATAACAAATTCTTCTGTTCAAGATAATTGTAGATGGAAATTTGTTCAATATTTGCTTGTATATAACATAGTTTTCAGCACTTGTTTAATTGAAATTCTTGACACTACATAGACTTTGGGCTATGCATATGTCGAAAATCTAGTCAAAGAATTATGGACATTTTTTTTTTGCTTCTTTGTTTTTATGCTATCTGCTTGTTGCCATATTTTCCCTCTCTTATAAATATCTTCTACTCTTTACACTAATTAACAATCTCAGCTACATCTGATTTGCGTAGTACTTCTGACATGTGTAGCTTTTGAAACTCAAATCCAAAATTGCAACTGAAAATTACAAACAAAGCAAATCCTACAGGTTGCAAAATACATTAAAAATGGCATCAAAAGAAAACAACCCAATAATGGAAAATAGTTCCTTGCCTGCACACAACACAACAGAAACAATATCAGCACCAAACAGCTCGACAATGGGAACAATGTCAGCTGCTGAAAGTCCAAAAAGGTATGCAATTATTTTGGTTCTAATTGTTTTTTACATCATTTTTAACACATGAAACTTCCCCATCTTCTTTTACGATTTTCTAGCACGGAAAACAACAGAATATAACTATTGTATCGACAAATATTTTCTCAAACTTGATCTAAGTTTCAACATTTTTGCTATTGATTGCTGATAATTTCTTTCTTGGCCCTTTTCTCTAACTATAACAATAGCATGTTAAGACAAACACCTCCAGAAGCAGCTACTATTATAGAGCTATGCACAACAACACCAAAAATTGTTTTAGAAGGAGACATCTTGGCCGTATATGGCCCCGCACAAAACAAAATCCAAAGTTCTCCTGTAAAGGCGCAAATACTACATGCAGACTTTGTTGATAGAGATGGGCTAATGACAATCACTGTTGGAATAAATGACAACTTGATCAAACGTTTTGGTAGCTATTTCTCAACCAACAAAAGTCTAAGAATCACTCGATTTGGGCTCAAGAAAAAGGCCAATACGACAGAGGCGATGCCAAGTATTCAATAGTCATATTCCCACATACAATAATTGATACAATTGATCGAGTTTGCAAAATGAGAAAGCTAGCTCCAGATATGACAATTGTTGCACTATTTTCATCGAACGAGTCCTACTCTATTGGCTATGTCGCAGTAATCGTTGTTGCATGTGAATACAACAACAGGCAGTTCGACTTTTATATCAAAGACGGTGGAACGACAAACGACCATGCAACAGTAAATATCCCATTTGCATAGCTAGTGTTCTTTTGAAAATTGTTGTTTTTTAAAACCAAATAAACTTTTCACTCTTTTATATAAACAAGAAAATAGAAAAAAACAAACACAAATAGCTTTAACGATTTCTAATTGCAACCTATGCTCATTGACTATTGTCTTCTACTATTGCAGTTATAGGTCAGTGAAGGCTACAAAGAACTATTCTTGCAAATTCAAGAACAACTTGCATCTGATAATCCTCCATTCTATATGTTTAAAAACATTGTCCGAAATGACACTAAAGTAAGCCACATGCTCCGGACCTGTGCAGCTACCTTTATTGACCCTCTTAATGATGATTATGCAATTCAAAATTTGTTGCCAAACATTGACTTAAAGACACGGGTCCGTTGAAAAATTGCTTCTTTCTCACTTCATGAATAAGGAAAAAGCAAAAACACAATCTACTTTGGTGCAAAGTAGTTTCATTGCTTAACACCTTTTTTCTGTTTTTTTGTCTCTTGTTCATTGTCTTATAGCATTGACTTTGTTATCTATCATAGGCTTCAGTTAAAAACTTCTTTAAATTCTCATGATCTCTTGAGAAGATTATCATTAAAACTGGTATAGATTTTGCTTATTTGCACATATTCAAATTTCACCTATATCTTTCACTCCCAAAAGATATTTTCGCTCTTCTCTATATGCTCCAACTTCAAAACATTGTTTGCATTGCAACAGATTTTATATTCAAGCCTATAACTCTGTTCACAACAGTCTTATTCATCATCTTCCAAGGATTACTTTTGCAATGTCTCTTTGCTTTTACCCTTTGGCTAACAACAGTTAGCCAATGGCTACATTTCCCATTAGCATTGTAATTCATCATAGTGCTTTGAATCTGAGTTTAATTATTATTCAAATAAAAAGAAATACTGGCATAATTCTATTTAAAAATATGTTGATATTATATGCATTGTCTATGGTCATCTGTTGTGTGACTTTGACAGATACACGAAATACTCAGAGCAAGAAATTCATTTGCACCTCCGTATCGATGCATTTGCGCTAAATGTAAACAACCATTGATTCAGAGTTGTGTGGTTTGTGCATTTTTTCATTTGAAGAATACTCAAAAAACATATCATCAACAGTTTTCATTCTGCAAAGGTTTTCCCAGCAAGGGCTATTTACATTGGCCCTAGACAACATAATCATCAACTTGAAAAGAAACTGACTTCCAGGTACACAAATCTATTTTCTGTTCTAAAGAGTTCATGTTTCTTATTCAATACTACTAACCTCTGCAAACTGTGTTTTGAAAATTGTATTCCATTGCATTAGCTACAAACAGAAACACTTTACCATTTCTTCAGTTTACATTAATAGTTTGCAGCTTCAAAACATTTAGTGTATATCTAGTTTAACATATAATCATTTTTCAATTCATAAACTTTTCTTAGTTACTTTTTGCTTAAACAATTTTCACAAAGTTTTGATACACGTTTGACTTTGACTATGTCTTGCAAAGTTCGAAAGTTTAATGATAGAATGGCATCATTTAAATAGTTTCGGTTTAAATACTAACATTTGGTGAAATGCTAGTTTCAGTAGCTTAATACTCTAACTATTGATAAAATCTTTATTACAAAATAACCTAATACCCAACAAAGAGTTCTTTACAGCATGATTTACTAATCTTCCTAAGATCAATTTACTATAATTTATTACAGAACCTAATAGAATAATTTGTTACTCTTCGTAATATTTTTCCTCTTGCTAAATTGTTCCTAAAGATTTATTGCTTTGAAATTATGCCATTTGAGATAAACTATAAGTAATTCCAATATTATAGTTGAAATAGTATCTAGTCTTTAAAAATACTTGCATTCTTGCTACTTTTTGCCAGTTACTCTGACTACAATTTGAATGCTATTGGCAGGTGCAACAACAGTAAAAAACTACCACAATGGCACTAGGACTACAATGAATACAAAAGTTGATATTACATAACATTTTTGCAAAAGAAAAGTGCAAAGATCCATTTGCTCATGCAAAAGCACAACAACAGTCTGTTGGACTTATTGCCTTTTTTTGTCCTCTGCTTTATTAACAGAACTCAGTATGTTGGACTTATGCCTTTTTTGTCCTCTGTTTTATTAACAGAACTATCGAAAAGCTGTTTTTTTTGCTCATGTAATGGCTTTAGACAATATAAAATATACACTAAGACTTTTGTTGATTAACATTTCCATAGTTTTTGTCATCTGCTAAGCAGACAAATATACTTGCCACAGATTTACATATATAATATAATATTTGCTACATGGCAATATGTTCCTTTCTTTTGCAAGTTAAATATGTTTCTTTCTATCATAATATGTTCATTATTATTGTTAAATATTCATGTATATTTAGTATTTACTCATGTTCATATACATTATATCCATATCCATGTTCATATCATTAATATTCATGTTCATAGAAATTTGTGTCAGATGTTTCAGCTTGAATATTTTTTCTGAAAACTACCATTGGATTTCATCTTCAGCTGTAAAAAAAAATTGCAAATATCTATTTTATTTTTATTGACTTGAATTATGAACTAAAAATATTGATAGCATATACATTGTCTTTTAGTTACATATTTCTAGCAATAAAAACTCAGTTTAAGAATTATTCCATGATGTTGATCAAGTGGGGTTTTATGCAGCTGACACCCAATATAGACATTGGTGATTAGAATGAGTAATTTTGATTATTATTGTTGAATATACATGTACATTTACTTGTGTTCATATAAATTATAACCATATTCATGTTCATATAATTAATAATCCATGTTCTTGCTTATGATGATAGAAATTTGTGTCGATGTTTGAGCTTGAACATGTTTTCTGATAACTATAATTGAATTTCATCTTCAGCTATATTCTTTTGAAAACCAACCAAAGTGTTTTTTATACTGATGATCATTTGTGTAGTGTGACAAAAAATGTTTAAACCCTTTATCTGCTGATGGGAAAGAGTGGTTTACATAGTCTTTTAGCGCCCTTTTTTCTAGGCTCCCTTCAAATTTCCACCCTTGTAAAATTTCAATTTTTTTTTATTATCTTGAAGCACTGATGAGATCTCTTATTGAGCTCCTTCTCTTTATAAGTTGTAGTAGCTCCACAATCTTTATCTATTTGTTTCCCTTTGTTGTTGCAACCGTTAATTATTGAACGTGAGATGAATGCTAGGCATACACTTTGAAGAAAATATTTATTTCTAGCCTTTACTTGCAAGACCTACAGCATACTTGAGTTCAAACAAACAAGAAAGACTAAATAGTAAAAATCTATGCTGATTTATACTTTTCGAAGGGTTTCTATCCATCCCATTTGCAGTATTTCCGCCACACCACTATGCTAGCAATGCCCCATTAAATAAATAATGCATATGTAATGAAATCATGAACCCTCTTGATACTGGCCTAATAGATGGATTATATAACTCAAATTAAGCCTTCAAGGATTACCAAGTCTTCCAGCAATGGTCATACTGAAGGACATGATACTGATAAAAATGAAGTACCTCACTTGATATATGTTTCTAGAGACAAGAAACCTGCATTCAATCATCATAAAAAAGATGGTGCAATGGATTCTTTGGTATGCTTTCCAGCTCATTTAACTATTGTTCTATTGGCATTGAAATAAATTTGTGACATTGTGCTAAATATACAAAATGTTGACATTTGTCTTGTTACACTTTCAAGTTCGAGTCTCAACTATTCTTACAAATTATCCTTATATGTTGAATTTGGATTGTGATCATAAACAACAGCAAAACAGTTCATGAATCCATGTGTTCATCATGAATCCTACTATTGGAAAGCAAGTCTGTTATGTGCAGTTTCCGCAGAGGTTTGATGGTATTGATGGCATGGTCGTTATGCCAATCGCAACATACTAATCCTTGATGTAACAACAACCCAAATATTGTTGTACATTTACTTGCCATTACTTTTACCATATCACTTAAGTCATTCCATTTTTCTCATTCTATAATTGGCAATGTTCCTTTTTGGCTTCCGTGTCTCATTCTCCAAACTAAATTAAAACATTGTTACGTTCTGCAGATCAATATGAAAGATTTCCACAGCATTCAGGGACACATATATGTCGGTACTGAATGTGTTTTCAAAAGACAAGTCTATGGGTTTGATGCTCATAAAGCAGAGAAGGAATCCAAAAGGACTTGTAATTGCTTGCCAAAAGAAAGTGAAAGCGAAGCAAAAAAAGAACAAAAAGAAATCCAAGTGCAGTGATACCAGTCCTCCTATATTTAATTCAGAGATCTTTCATATAGGTAACCAAGAGAAATTCTATTGATGCAGCTAGAATTGTGATCTTTACATAGTAAATCTCCTTACAAACCTGAATATAAATTCCTTCTTATAAGCCATCATGGAAATTTCCTAAATTGGTTAAACAGGATATCCTTGATTTAGCGAAGTATGCCAGTGTACTTGTTATAACCATCCTTTTCAAATCATGGCTGATGCTCTTGATATTATTGAACATCTTGGTGGACTGGAACGATTTAACTTGTGGCTAGATTTTGTGTGTTTGAATTTAAATGCATTATACAAAATGATAAAAACTAAAACTCGCAGCTTTGTATCTAGTTTTTCTCCTCAACCTCTGTGTGTAACCTTAAAAATGTTAATTAGCTCAAACATTCAATATATCATATTAGAGCGCGTGTTTGAGGCACTGCCTGAAGAAGAGCGCAAGCTTTGGCATTCTCACAGTTATGAGGACTATGTGTCACTAAATCATTACAATAACTTCTTGTGGCTAGATTTTGTGTGTTTGAATGTCTGACCTGATTGGTAACATGGCACTAACAAAAACAAAATATCATCAATCTATCTTAACCTCCAATGCACTAAGAGCTCTTAGATCTACAGGAATCTGAAACACAGAGTTAAATCCAATGCACTAAGAGCTCTTGCATCTACAGGAATCTGAAACACAGGGTTAAAATTGTTCTATGTTGTGGCCCAGTTTATTGGGATTTTGGGCATGGCACGGGTTAAGATTGACCTATGTTGTGTTAGCTTATAATAGGAATGGCACCTCCAAAAATTTGATGCCTATGGGTGTATGTATAACAGATTTAACAGATTTGGGGTTTGTCTAGGTATTAACAAGTTCAACAGATTTAGGGTTTAGGGTTAAACCTATTCAACAGATTTAGGGTTTAGATGGTTTGGGGTTTGTCTTTGTATTAACATATTTGGATTTTAAGTTTTAAGATGGATCTTGACTGAATTTTGTTTCCAATTAACTTTCCGATCTAAAGTTTTGAAATAGTATATAACATTGCCTTGCAAGCTTGAAATATTATTTAAATATTTCAATAATATAATTAATTGAAATATTATTGCCTTGCAAGCTTGAAATGATTTGGAAAAAAGAATGTGGTCCTCGATGAGGCTAGTTGATGCATCAACTTCTTGATAATCAAAATTTTGCATACAAACTTTGTGTAGGACATTTCTTTCACCATAAAAAATATTAATTCATGCTCTGTGTTTGGTAGGCCACATAATTGAAGATTCTATAATATTATAATCATTCATTGTTGTTGTATGATGGTGTAAATACACCTAGAATTGATAATCGCCATCTTTTGTTGTTGGTTTCATTCGTATGCATGCCTAGAACCTCCTTAAAACTACACAAATTTGTTCCAAGTCTATTTAGACCTAAGAGAAAGACCCTCAATGCTTGGTGAATTGGGTCCTAGGTTAAGTCATTGTCATGTTTTAGGTGGACTGGAAGCAGACAAGATAACTTTCTTCAGCTCTCTTTATGTATGATGCTCTTTCTTTGTTGGAAGTGCTTTCAGAAACACGCTCCAAGGGGCACCACCGCATAACATGGACTTCCTTTGACTAAATACCTGTATCTGTTCCTCCAAATTTATACCAGAGTTGCTTCTGGTCTCATCCTGTTTTAATATACTATTTAGTTGGGGCAGACCATAGTAAGAATGATCTCATTCATACCCAACATCTTACCCAGCCTATTCCCTATAAAGTTAGTACCATTTCAGACAACAGTTCTAATGGCAAAAAGAATGTACCTTCACCCAAAGAGGCTGTATATATAAGCCCTTTCACTCATCAGATAAAAAAACAAAGGGGGGAGTACAAGCCTTAAAGGACAAGATAGAGATATCCCAGTACCACTTGGCTCTCAGTGTTTTTTACTTCACCTTATCAGACTAAAAAACAAAAGGTTCATCCCCTTGCCAGTAAATGTAATATCCGAGAATAACCAAGTTGTTGTTTCCATACTTTCCCCACCCACATACTCATTTATTTCTCTGAGATGATTCTTCCATGGAATTTTCCCACTAGTTCCATCGACTGGTACAGTTTTCACCTTCACCATTACCATATTATGACCAACAACTAGCTTAATTTATTCTGCTCTTCTCTTGAGACACTTTGGTTTTATTAACACTCTTTAAAAGAGTGAAAACAATTATTAGGTTGGGGTAGCAAATACAATTAAGACCACAAGGGAAAGGAATATCTTCCCTTTCTCTGCTCAACAATCCCTCAGGGATATTATTCCCTTCCAGTGCTCCTCGGTGTAGGCAAAAATAGTCCAATCTGTTGAATGCCCTCTGGTAATAGCCTGCACAAATAACGCTTGGCTCTCAAGCATCCAATAAGCAACAAAGACACAATGAGTGCTTCCTAACTTGCCCAGCCTCTATGCTCACCTACAACCACCTATCTCTCATACAAGGTCTGCAATTCCTCTTTAACAGTGTTGAGTTGGTAAATTTCCAAAACAGCCTTGAGCAATATATAAGTTTGGAGGAGGATCAAAGAATAATAAATGGTTACTAAATAGGCCAAATAAGATGTTACAATTATATGAGATAAGACATATCCCCTGGATTATCGGCAACCAAGGATAGGTTAGGCTCAACATCAAGTCTCATAAATATCATGGTTCATCAACAAAAATAAGTATCAATATAAAGTTGGCTAAGTTTGCATCCATGTCTCAATCCAAACTAATAAACTATCATTATGAGCTAAGATGAGAGAACACATCCAAAAACCGAAAATGAATCACTGATCCTAACTTCAAAATAAAGGGGGCAGAAAACTATTTATCCCACTTTTCCCTATTTGAGAGCTATGGAACTAGTGCTGAATATATCCATTTCTCCTTACTGAAAAGGTTCTAAAAAGTATCATTTGTTTTATACTACCTTACAAATTATAGTTGGACGGGTCGGGTCAGTCCGCCAGTAACTTCATAGTGTAGATTCATAGATAACTACAGTTAGGGGAACAACCATTGTGGGTGGTTTGGTATCCCAAAGTGTATACCAGTGTATCCCAGTGTATTGCTTCCCAAGGAATGAATGTACCCCTTTGCACTCTAACAATTACCAGGTCCCTGCAATACAGGTGTTGATGTTTACAAGGGAAGACCCAGTAGAATAAAGGTATTGATGAACGCTTAATACTAGCATGAGATAAAATACATGATGATTATGTGGACAGACTGTTACATGACACTGGGTGCAGAAACCAAATGAAACTATTGGAAGAGACCCGACGGCTGCTGCGATTCACTCCGCCCCATTGTCCCGCCCTGGAAAAGGTAAACATATAAATGCAATATCATAGGGATTATTCCCCTTGCACCCCATTGGATAAATGTAGGAGTAAACCCCATTGGGATTGGTAAGGACCCTGCTTTTTTACTCCATGTTGTTTCACTAGAGTGAGTTCCATGGAAGTAAGGCCTTAGAGACCGTGCCTTAATTAAGTCAATACAGTAATAAACCTACTAGCGCTATCACAATCACCATCACCCGCCTGTCAATGGGTCTCATGTTTAGCAGGTTTATATGGGTAACACTTCTCATCTCCATCCTATTAAAATGGGCACATTTAAACTTATATCTTATAATATATATATATATATATGCCCGTATCATATGTTAATGTGACTGGAAATGATACTTATCTTTACTGAAGTGCTATACCACCTGTTATGTTTACTAGACTAGGTGGGATTATGTCGAGCCTTACTGAGCAGCCCTGTTTGAGCAGTTTCACCCCATAAAAAGGCGGGAAAGTCTGTTCTTGTACCCATATACAAGTCCTCTATAGGGCCAGATATTATTTGAGCAATAGCAAATTGTCTGGCTCTTCTGTAGTAGGCTGGGGTGCTGCAGTTCTAATTGATTTGGCAAATTGAATCCTTGGCTTTAGAGCTTTTGTAAGTCAGTCTATTTGTAGTATGTTCATTCTAGACTCTACATCTGGAATGTAGTGCATTTTGGTTTAATATTTGTGATCTTTCTCGTATGTTTCTTGCAGTTATTACATATGGTATCATAGCATTAGTTGTCTAAACTGCAGATCAGGACACTGCAGAGGTGATTGTACCAATGGAAAACAATGCAAGCATCATTCTGGATTATTTGCGTACGCATCGTTTACAAAGGCTGAAGTAGCTCTACGAGAACAGCTGATTAACCATGAGGGTGCCGATGGTTCTCCATCCCTTTTGCTCTTGGATAGCTTCACTTCTTCATCCACAGAAAGAAATAGAGAACAAAGCACCAATGAGGACAAGCAAGGGCATCAAATCCAAAGGGAAGAAATTGAATATGCTCAGAATGAAGTTGAAAGAATAAGATGTCTGACTGAAGATATTGCCTTTGAGGAAGACAGGCTACTACTTTCTCCGGATGAGATTTCTCCTAAAATTGGAACAATGAATAATCAGTCATTAGGTCAGAGCTTATAGTCAAGGAGATGGATTGTAATCCCATTATATATGGACCTGCCGGAGATCACTTAAATGCAAGAAACAATCTAGTTACTAATGAAGGTGACAAGATGGTTGTGTGGACTGCACAAAGAATAGTCAATGATTCATCTGGAATAGGTGAAGCTAGAAACATATCCTGGCGGGAATCTGCAAGGTCTAAAAATTGAGTGATTTAAGTGCTCTAGAAAAATATGCATGCAGTTTGGATGCTGGATGCAATAAGATGAAAGCATTTGCAGAGGGAAAATCAATGGTAGGCTAGGATCTCCACCTCTCGATGTAGGCAAAGTATCTTTTTCCTAGATGATTACAATAAGTGTATTCCGATATAATACCTTGGTCACCTTTCTGCTTTGCATAGAGGCTTCTATCTTGCCAATAGAGTACATTGCTTAGACAACTAATTGCTCTTTTTAAAATTGAATTTGTCTTCTTGTTTACAGCTTAGTGATATTCATTTTGTGGCTTTTGCATTAGACTTTATAGCAATGGTTTCTGATACCGAAAGGCATCATACTTCACAAAATTACGAGGTTCACAAAAAACGTATTCATTCTACATACCCATGCCAAATCCATTTTAGGAACAAATTTATTCAAGGTATGTTTCCAAGAGTTGATACAGCTCCAGGTACAAAAACTAATCTAATATTTAAAGTTAGTATTTGATCATGTATGTAATTTATCTACTGGTTTCAGCTAAAAGGGTTCTTCAATGATATATATTCATTCCCTTGTGTTTACCAATATATGTTTCCTACTAAGTTCAGCAAATGATTTTCACCACAACATTTTTTTTCCATTCCCTGTACTTGTTTTCACTGCAAGTAAACAATGCGCAGACTTGATCCATATTACTAGTCTTAAACTATAGTTGTGCACTTAATACAGTAGCCTCCTTTTCCAGATTTTTAAATCACTACATGGATTTTTCACATTGGGAAGAGATGGATGACGATGACCATGTAATCTTCACATTAGTAAATTTCTCTATAAAAGGTGTTCATATACGATATTGTGCTATATTATTTATCAGAAGATTATTCCATATTACTAGTCTTAAACTATACTGATGCACTTAATACAGCACGCTCCTTTTCCATATTTTTAAATCACTACATGGATTTTTGACATTGGGAAGAGATGGATGATGATGACCTTCCAATGTTCACATTAGTGAATTTCTCTATAAAAGGTGTTCATATACGATACTGTGCTATATTATTTATCAAAAGATTATTGAGAATGCTTGGGAAAATATTTCTCAATAAAATGTTTATTGATTGAGAATTGAATTTTGTTAGGAACCTATGTCAACCCTTCTCTTTACTATGTTAGTATATTGTTGTTGGACGCATATGCTTTGTAAGTCGTCCCGTAGTATTTGTTGATCCGTAGTTTATATTAGCCCATAGTATTGACCCATAGTATTGGACGCATATGCTTTGTAAGTCGTCCTGTAGTATTATATGCCCCATGGTTTTGACTCATAGTATTGGGCATAGACTTAGTATATAAGTGTGTGTTGAGGTCATTGAAGGCACCGTGAAGTTAATTGTATTGAGCTTGCTCAAAGGAGGTTGCCCCCTTGAAGTGGCCCGTATCAATATAAAAGTGATTTTGTTATGTTATTTCTGATATCTTGTGTATTTGCATTAATTAATTATTGCAGGTTCATCACATCTGGTATCAGAGCACTTTCCTTGGCACAAGTGGGAATTTTTTTTTCTTTTTTTGGGCGGCGACTTTCAGATCAATTTCTGAAACTTTCTCCACAAAATTAGAAGAAACCGATTGCATATCTGAATTCCTCTTTCAAAAATACGTAGTTTCAAAACAAAAAAATCATCTCATTTGGAGTTCTAAAAGTGGAGATATCGCGGTTTTAAAATCAGCAATTTTTCAGAATTTCGGTGACGGCCGCGGAAATTGCGGCAAGAAAATCTTTTGACCGAGTGCCCAGATTTCTATTCCGCTTTCATGGGTAGAAGCAGAGTGGTTGTTCTAGTTCCGGAAACATACTATAATAGCGATTCTGAGCAATATAGATCCGGTTTTTGAACATTGGGTGGAATTTCTGCCAAAATTTTTTCTGTTGCAGGTTCGGATTTGGGAATAATCCCTATCCGCTTAACTGTGGGAAGTACTTGGGCATAAGCCCTAAAACTCATTGTGAGGAGTACCACAGGAACCCCGAAGTAGCTTGCCCATTGAGAGGACCTGCCAGCGAAAAGGGCAACGACCCCTACCTGATTGACTAGTTCCCACCCGTGAGGTAAACCAAGAGCTGTCGTTTGTGGCAAAGCGGTTATCAGTTTTACCTGAGCCGTGGAGTGAGGGGTACTGCCCCAATACGCAATCCGTCAGACAGCATTGGTGGCCAAGTGAAAACCCTGAACTGTTAGGAAGCCGCACATACCTGGGGTCCATATCTAATTTCAACTGAACTATTGTCGATCACTGCTGCGTCGTTTCAGATCCATTTTGCAAGCAGTTCCAGATCCAGCCGTTCGGCGTTGTTCCAGATTCCTTCTGAGCCGTAGCCGCTCCAGTCTGTTAAAAAAAAAAAAAAATCAGTTTTTCCTCCATATCTCCCTTGTTTCACCTCTGTTTCCCTTGAAATTTTCAGGGAACCCCTGTCATTCCATTCTGCATATTTCATTCCTGAGGACCCTATCCTCAATTCCCCTTCCTACAGGCCGAAATCTCACATTTGCCTATTTTTAGGGTTTGCCATAACTTCCTCAGATTTCACCCAATCACCTTCAAATTTTACCACAGAGTTCCTTTCTGAATTCTGCTTCTTTGTTCCCCTCTGCCAAATTTTCCCATTCTTTCACCCCGCTTCTGAAATCCTCATTTTTGCTTCCCTGTTTATCCAACAGTGTCCAAAACCTAGTCAAACCCCCAATTATCCTTCTGATTTTTTCCCAAATCCAACTTTTCCCTTACTGAAGTAGTTCCTGTTTTTGTTTTCCTACCCAGTCAACCAAAAAAAAAAAAAAAACCCTGGTTATGGTTGTCACCTGTGCAGGAGCACACACCATGGAGGAAGCACTGGCAGCCATCCAAACCAAACTCCAAGATCTGGATGAAAAATTTCTCAGCCTCCATCTGCAGCATTCAGCCATGAACAATACCAGACAGCCAGAATCTTTTGCAGCCACCGGGTTCTCTGCTTCTAGCAATTTTCGTGGGCCGAAGCTTGATTTTCCTCGCTTCAATGGTGCTGATCCGACTGGATGGATATACCGAGCAGAACAATATTTCAGTCTGCATAATACTTTTGATGTTCAGAAAGTTCCACTTGCATCCTTTCATTTGGAACAGGAAGCCCTTCAATGGTACCGTTGGTACATCAAAGCTCATCCCGAGCCAAACTGGACAGATTTTTGCCAACTCATTTTGCCACGATTTGGTCCTAGTGATTTTGACGACTTCACAGGAGCACTCACTAAACTTCACCAAACTGGCACAGTGAGAGAGTATCAGATGGAATTTGAGAAACTAGCCAATCACACAGAAGGATTGTCTGATGAATTCTACAGGAGTTGTTTTATCAGTGGTCTCAAGGATGAAATCCGCTCAGAGGTCAAAATGTTTTGTCCCAACACAATGATGGAAGTCCTAGGGTTGGCTAAGTTGGCCGAGGACAACATCGCAGCTCAACAACGCTCCAAACCCACCTTTGTTCCCTTCAGAAATATGGGTTCCCAACGACCTCCCATCACGCCTGCTCCTCAACCAACTCCTATCAAGCATTTGTCTGAAATAGAAATGCAGGCACGCCGAGAAAAAGGGCTTTGCTATAATTGTGATGAGAAATTCACTCGGGGACATAGATGTGTTCAACAAAAGCTCTATCTCTTGGATGTGGATTCTCCGCCTGCCTTAGAACTTGGTGAAGAAGCTACAGATACAGTAGATGATCCGGTCGACATGCAACACCCGCCTGTTGACACCCCATCTCAAGACGACCCACCCGAGATCTCTCTCCATGCTGTAACCTGCGTCACCACCCCACAAACAATGCGGGTTAGGGGATACTTCAAGAAGCTCCCTCTTACCATACTTATTGATTCTGGTAGCACTCATAACTTCATTGACCCTTGAATTGCCAAACAGGCTGATTGTTTTGTCCATCCTTGCTCCAACTTTGAAGTCATGGTCGCCAATGGGGGCACCTTACCTTGCAAGGGGAAGTGTCACAATGTGCGTATCTCTATGGAAGATTATAACCTATGCTCTGACATGTTTGCCTTGCCCTTAGGCGGTTGTGATGTGGTTTTGGGCGTTCAATGGTTACGCACACTTGGCCCCATCTTATGGGATTTTGTTGAACTTTGGATGCAGTTTAAAGTCAATGGGGCACAACACAAATTTAGGGGCTTACAACCAGGGTCTCTATGCATCATCAGGTCACATCGTCTGGAAAAAATCCTTAAGAAGAATTCACATGGTGTCATCGCTCAGCTTAATTCCATTCAGATGCACCCATCAACAGTCTCCACTACTCCCTTGGATAGATATGCAGGTATCTTTGTTGAACCAATGAGCTTGCTGCCTTCAAGAGACCTTTCCGGTAAGAATGTAGCCACATCTACCTCTCAGCAGGAAATGATGGCTATTTTGCATGCAGTACAGAAGTGGCAGCCATACCTATTAGGCAATTATTTCTGCATCAATACTGATCTCCCGAGTCTGAAAAATTTTCTGGAACAATGGGTCTCCTCCCCAACACACCTGCAATGGATTATCCAACTCATGGGTTATCCCTATGTGATCACTTACAAGAAGGGTAAGGACAATATGGTGGAAGATGCTCCTTCTCGCACAATTGATGACCCAGTTTCTCTTACAGCTCTTTCTCTGCTTGTTCCAAATTGGTTGCAATATGTTCAACAGGGCTATCTCTTCTATGAACTCCATGCTTCTTCATCAACAAGGCACTCTGGGTTCTGCAAAATGTATGACCAGGAACAATGTAACTTCTTTCGGCCGGGACTAAAAATGACAATTCAACAGATGGTGGCTAACGATGATACTTTCCAAGTCAACAAGGGGGAACCGACACTCCTTTCGGGATTGATTAAACCCTTGCCCATCCCTACACAGCTTTGGCCAACTATTTCTATGGATTTCCTAGCAGCACTCTGGTGGTACAATACCACATCTCAAAGGACACCATATGAAGCAGTCTATGGACAAACACCGCCAGTTCTTCTTCCATACACCCTTAGCAGCTCCCCAGTTCAGGAAATTGACTCGGTTCTTCGAAACCACGATCAGATTCTTCTCATTCTGCAGGACAATCTTCACATGGCCAGAATTCGCCGGAAACAACAAGCCGATCAGCACCGTTCAGAGCGCATTTTCCACGCAGCTGACAGGGTTCTTCTTCATCTACAGCCTTCCAAGCAATCCTCCTTGACACTACAAAGGCGTCAGTGGCCCGAAATGCAAACCGAGGATGCTACCCGGGGAACCACTCCTTCAGATTCTGCAGCAATTTCTCCAACCAAAGCTTTGAGGACAAAGCTTTTTCTAAGGGAGAGGGGATGTTAGGAACCTATGTCAACCCTTCTCTTTACTATGTTAGTATATTGTTGTTGGACGCATATGCTTTGTAAGTCGTCCCGTAGTATTTGTTGATCCGTAGTTTATATTAGCCCATAGTATTGACCCATAGTATTGGACGCATATGCTTTGTAAGTCGTCCTGTAGTATTATATGCCCCATGGTTTTGACTCATAGTATTGGGCATAGACTTAGTATATAAGTGTGTGTTGAGGTCATTGAAGGCACCGTGAAGTTAATTGTATTGAGCTTGCTCAAAGGAGGTTGCCCCCTCGAAGTGGCCCGTGATCAATATAAAAGTGATTTTGTTCTGTTATTTCTGATATCTTGTGTATTTGCATTAATTAATTATTGCAGGTTCATCACAAATTTTATTTATTCAAATCCATTTCATGAAAAAAAAAACTAAAATATAAATTCAGTTTTTGCAAAATAAAAAACCTTATTAAAAAAGTATACATATAGAATAATCCATTGGTTGCCTTTCTGATATATTTATGGTTAAATGTATATTTCTAGTAAAATTGAAATGATCTGTCTTATAGGTTTATGAGCCTCAAAATTTCTAGCAACTCAATGAAGTCATTTTTTTTTCCAAGGGATTTTTCTCAATTACATCCATAGCAAAGAGATCTAGAGAAAGCACTAACTCAGTTCCAAAAATACTAATATAATAATATTCTAACACTAAATAATAATATTCTTGCATTGTCAAAATTTAAGATAAAAAGACAATTTAAAATTTATAAAATTATAGAAAGTTTTGTTTTATTATTGTAAAAAGTTTTATCAAACACTAATATCATAACTCAGTTCTGAAAATACTAATATAATAATATTCTAACACTAAATAATAATAGTCTTGCATTGTTCCAAGGAAAAAAAATAGTCTTGCATTGTCAAAATTTAAGATAAAAAGACAATTTAAAATTTATAAAATTATAGAAAGTTTTATTTTATTATTGTAAAAAGTTTAATCAAACACTAATATCATAAAATATGCATATGCCTTTGAATTTTTTCAATCTAAGTATATGACCATGCCTTTGAATTTTTTCAATCTAAGTATATGGAAAGACAAAATAGATAAACCTGTCCATCGCAAGGAGTATATCCACAAATATTTTTTCAGTGCTATTTCTTCAATGCTTTTAGCTCGGGTGGCACTGTCCGAGACAAGGAGCTATTTCTTCAATGCTTTTAAGCCAGGTGGCAATGTCGGGGACGTTGCCACCTCGTGGCTCTGACATTACCACCTCGTGGCTCTTGTTATGATAATCTATTTGGAGATACATTTTCGGAATTGAATGGAAAATATGATAATAATAAAAACTCATAAAATAATGTATTACCTTGTTTTCGAATTGAAAACTTCATTACAATATTGCTTGAGTTTATCAACTTTAATTTAACTTATTGTTATAATATTGTATTTTTCCTCCACGTTATGATCTTGATCATATTTTATGGTTGCTTTGTGATTTAATGATTTTTATTTTTATTTTTGTCAAAATTATCATAGGTGGTTGAATTGTTTTCATTGCTCAATAGCAATTTAAAAAATTCATATCATTATTATTTTTTATATCATATAGTGGTTGAATTGTTTTTATTGTCCCAAAGAATTAAAAAAATCATATTATTGTTTTTTTTTTCACATAGAAAAAAAAAACACATGCCTCTTGCTATTCAAATTGAATCAAAGAGTACATATAGTAAAACTTAGAACTGTAGAACATCAAAGGTGTAATAATCGGACCTCAACCCAAATACATAGTAATATCGCCAACCCAAAAAAGGTCTGTCCTAGAAACAAAAGATTGTAAAAGTACTACATCCCTTAAACAAAACATGAATCAATAAAGGAACACCTTCCCACAGCAGGGCCAAAACCATCCCAATACTAGACAATTGCACCAAGTGTAATCTGACTCCAGAAGAACCATAATCAATCCAAAATTGAACCATTGATCCAAGAGGAAAAGCCAATGATACTAATTGCACCGAGAGTAGCAAGGTGCTCTCTGTTGAAATTTGGTTGAGCTTTGATCTTTAATTCTTTTAGATGCATAGACTTGAAGCAATGAGACAATTCAATCCATGAAATTCATACAACCATAACATAAGATATAACCTGGGGAAAATCCTCAAATTAATGAGAACAAAAACCCTGACAATTCTTCTCAGTATAATATAATGGATAGCAGAGAATGCTTTATTTTACAACATAGCAGATTGCTTTCGGAAGATAAGAGATCACCAAACACTCTTGCTGAATATATGGAAGCAATAGAGATAGATATCAATCAGATGTGTGCCCAACACAACAATAACAAGCACGAACAATACCCTACACAAAGAGAAGCACCTTGACTTCAATAGAGAAGAGAATTCGCTTCACATTGGATTCATCAATCCTGTATAACATATTTATACATTCTTCTGTTCTATTTTTAACTTCTAACTTCAGGATGAAATCGCCCTCAAACTAGATGTATTAATCTAGCATGCAGAGGTGCGCCCCACTTCTCATGCACAGTTTCATCTCACTGAGTTGTCACTTACGATGAACTCACCTCTTAAATGAAAGCTTGCCCACTCAGTTAGGTGGCTGACTTAAGTGTCGACATGCAAGTGTCACAACTCATGTGTCATATTTTAGTTTAACATAAGTGTCATCATGCAATAACACTTAGTTAACTAGATCTTCTTTGTTGTCACTTTGTTAACTCTCTTTAACTGAAGTGTCGTCTTTTAGTTTAACTAAAGTAAAAACACTTTAGTTAACTAGTCCTTTTTATTTTACACTTAATTAACTGAAATCATGTTGATTGATTTACTTGAAGTGACCACTTTCAGTTAACTGAGGCATATCTTTAATTGATGCTTTAACTGAAGCATTGATACTTAACTGAAGCTTTAACAATTCGAGTTCTCTTTAATTAGCTAAAGTGTATGCATGGGCAATTTCAAATTCTCTTGATCTCTATGATTTATATTTTATTTATGTATCTCTTACTGCATGGTTAATATGTGTTAACTTTAATTATCCATCACATTACATTATACTAAGAAGAATTATCAGATGTTGTGATCATATTATACTATTCCATACCAAATGACCATATGCTAAAGTAATTCACTTTAGAGGTGATCAATCTCTAAAGGAGACTTAATAGCAATCTGGTTATCATGGTTAATAATACATCACACAACATTAAATGCTTTTAACAAGTAAAGCATGACCTTTATACAGAAGGTCCACCTCTATACGGGAGGTCCATCTCATGGATACCTTTATACGAAAGGTTCACATGATAATCATGACTTGACACACAAGTCCTGAGTCTTGTCCAATAAGACTTTACAACATCATTGCACCGAGTGAAACGAGGTGCTCTACAGCCCAGTATGGGGGAGATCTTCTAATGTCATGTACCGTTACATCTAATAAAACGTAAAAATGTAGCATTACATCTAATAAAATGTAAAAGGTGATTGCTTGTAAAAATAAGTAAAAAGAAGTAAGTAAAGTAAAAAGAAGCAAGTAAAGTAAAGTAAAGTCAAAAGAAGTAACATAAAGTAAAGTAAGTATGGGGGAGATATTGTAACGTTTGTGATATAATGTTTGTTACTAACAAAATAATTAAAAAAATTCATGTCCACTCATAAAAACAAATTATGGAAAGTATTTAAAAAAATCCGCTTTGGTTCATAAAATAAAATATTATGAAAAGTAATTAAAAAATAGATGTTCGTTTATAAAATAAAAAAATTAAAACTTAAACAGGATCTATCAATCAAGAGAGATCAAATTTCTTGAGTTAAATTTAAAAAAAGAAATACACCTCAAGAAATTGGATCCCTCTCGGTGCTTAATAGATACGGGTTTAAGATGGATCTATGCTGGTTACTTTGATCAAGTACCTCTATATGGGACAGATAACCTTTACACGGAAGGCAATCAAAGTGCTCACCTCTATACAAGAGGATCAATCTTGGACACACAAGATTGGCTTGGATAATGTCTCTGGATGATGTATATTTAATACTCCCTCTCGGCGAGGGAGGCATTCTTTGCCATACCAAGCTTGTCTCGAAAGTACCTGAACTTCATCACTGATAGAGGCTTTGTTAACACATATGCAATCTGCTCATCAATAGCAATGTACTGAAGTTTCAATGTACCTTTTTGGACCATGTCTCAGATGAAGTGATACTTCATTTCAATGTGCTTCAACTTGTCATGAAACACTGGGTTTTCAGAAAGCTTGATGCAACTTAGATTGTCACACCTAGTAACTGTAGGCTCAAGCTTTTCACCGAACAACCCTGCAAGTAGCTTTATGAGCCACACTGATTCTCGGCAGGCAACACTAGTGACTATGTATTCTGCTTCGGTAGTGCTCTGGGGTACAGATCCCTGCTTCCTACTGGACCAAGATATCATAGCTGATCCTAGGCTATAATAGTAGATGGATGTACTCTTACGGTCCACAGTGCGTCCTCCCCAGTCTAAGTCTGTATAACCAAGTAACATGACTTCTCCACTGGAGGCACATCTGATTCCATATGAAAGTGTACCTCGAAGGTACCTAAGCACATGCTTAGCAGCTATCCAATGTCTATGTCTCGGATCAGACATAAATTGACTCAGAATGCTCATAGCATAACAGATATCAAGCCTCAAATGTATCAAGTACATTAGTGAGCCTATAAGCTATCTATACAAAGTGGGATCTATTGGATCTAATCCAGAGCCTGACTCATGAAGTTTCCTTAGATTGGAAAACATTGGTGTAGTCATAAATTTGCAAACTATCCTGCCAAACCTGTGCAATATATCCACAGTTTACTTCCCTTGAGACAGAAAAATTTCATCTTTTCTTTGCTAGATCTCAATGCCAAGAAAGTAGTGCATTAGACCTAAGTCTTTCATCTCGAACTCTGATGTGAGATCCCTCTTGCACCAAGCAATCAGATGTTCCTCTCCAGTGAGAAACAAATCATCGACATGCAGAACCAATATCAATGGTTGGTTCTTCACTACTTTGAAGTACAAATTTGGATAAGTTTCACTCTTACAGAAACCCAGTTTATGAAGGTAGCTATCAATTCTGAGTACCAAGCCCTGGGGGATTGCTTAAGCCCATATAGAGATTTCTTTAGCTTGAAAACATGGGACTTCTTCCCATGCACCACAAATCCTTCAGGATGTTGAATATAAACCTCTTCCTCAGCTTCACCATTGAGGAAAGTCGTCTTCACATCCATCTGGTGAAGTTTCCATCCTAGAGCATATGCAAGTGCAATCATTGCTTGGATTGTGGTGTGCCTTTCCATCGGGGAAAAGGTCTCATCATAATCGATGTCTTCTTTATGAGAGAAACCTCTGGCAATGAATTTGTCTTTATACTTCTCAATGCTACCATCCGCGGCATGCTTTATCTTGTGAATCCACCTGGAAGTCACAATGGACTTCCCATCAGGTTTGGGAACAACCTCCCAAACATCATTCTGCATTATAGAGTTGTACTCTTCTGTCATTGCATCTTTCCAAACTTGTTCCTCTGTAGCTTCTTCATATGAGGATGGTTATGAATCATTGATGTGACTCATCAGTGCAACATACCCTGAATATTTGTTAGGTTGTTTGCACTCTTTAGATGAGCCTGTTGGTGCTCCATGTTTCTCTGCATTTTGTAAGATGTCTTGGCACCAAGCAGATCTTCTTTTAGCGGGAGGTTCATCAAGTGACCTCTCAACCATTTCTATTGGTTCTTTAGGAGCTAGTGAATCTAAGGCATCTTTTGGTTTCTTCCTCTCTAACTCTGAAAGGGGGGAATCAGACTCGGGATCCTCCATCTCTGAATCACATTGAATCTCTTTCGATATTTTGAAAGCAGCTTCCTCATGGAAGGAAACCTCTTGGTTGAATTTAATGTGTCTCTCACTAGGTACATATATTCGGTATGCTTTGGATAACTCGCTATAACCCACAAATGTGCCTTTCTTTCCATGAGGCTCCATCTTTGTTCTCTTTTCTTTCGGTACATGAATGTATACTGGGATCCCGAAGATCCTCAAGTGTGAGATGCCTGGCTTCTCATCGATAAACACTTCTTGTGGTGTCTTCTCATCTAGAATGGCATGTGGGATTCTATTATGAATGTACACAATTGTACAGGTGGCTTCTACCCATAATGAGGTAGACATATCTTGATCATGCATCATGGCTTTTGTAGCCTCACATATGATTCTATTATTTCTTTTGGAAACCCCATTTTTCTGAGGGTTGTATGGTATTGTTAACTATCTACATATTCATGCATCACTACATAGCTCATTAAATGCATGTGAATCAAATTCACCTCCATTATTAGACCTTAGTGCATGGATGTGCTTTTCTTTCTGATTTTCAACTAGGGCTTTAAACTCTTTAAATTTGCTAAGAGTTTCACTTTTATCCTTCATGAAATAAATCCATGACTTCCTAGAAAAAACATCTATGAACAATACATAATATAAGAAGCCACTCAGGGGGGGGATGACATGGGACCACATATGTAATGTCCCCAGTTTGGCCCCATGGCATTAACATTATAAATGATGTAATCTTGTTATGAAATCATGGTGAGGAGCTCAAGGTCAAGGCCCCGCCATCGATTTCGTGATGCATATGGTTTGCGTGCTAACAATGCACATTGGAAATTCAAATATCATGTAATATGCATTTTAATAAAAATACCCA